>JAIUCV010000020.1:9679022-10292916 GCA_026724425.1 Erythrophleum ivorense | reverse complement strand
CAGCCCTAGGCACTATATCTATGGGGAATTCTATTTCTCTCTCAAAGGGTAGGCCACTAAAGTCAAAATCCTTAAGGAAGACCTCCAAGAATTCCCTAAGTATTGGAATCTCCTCTATCCCTTCTTCTACCTTAACCTAAATAGAAAAAAAGGCTAGAAACCTTTAACATCCATAGTTTAAGCATCTCTCAACTTGAGTAGTAGTCATAAAGGATAACTTAGCCCATATCCTAGGTATGATCCCATAAGTAGGTACAGATATGGTGTGGTGCTCACAATCAAGGGCATCATTATTAGCAGTTATCCAATTCATGCCAATAATCAAATCAATATCATGGAATAGCATATAGATCAAATCAATAGTAGTGTAACAGCAGTTAAATTGTACAGTGACATTCAAGCAAGCACGAGAAATAACAACATGGCTTCCAGTGGGTGTCGTGACAGACAAATCAAATGGTAAAGTACTAATGGCCAGACCTAAATGTCTTACATAGTCATAGGATATAAACGAGTGGCTAGCACCTGAATCAAACATAGCAATCACATGAAAATCGTTCACTATATGCGTACCTTAGATAAAACAGGGAGATGCATTAGCCTTCTGCTAAGAAAGGGCGAATACCCTACCTTGGGTCTGTGGCCTTAGAGGAGGCACTGCATCTATTTGGGGGCAATTCTTGGCTATGTTCCCTGGCTTCCCACACTTAAAACAGGTCACCATAGACTACTATGTGGATGACTGAGTCCTCGAGGGTTGTACTTTCTTTTCTTTCGGTGGGCTCCTACTCCACTGCACCTTGCTCTTCTTTTTACTAATAAGTGTGGAGCCGGCACCCTTCTCTTGTCTCAGTCTCTTTAATTCTGAAGCCCCTCTCTGACCAGATACTGTTGCAGTAGGCATAATCTCTCTCAAATTATTCTCAATCATCTTGATGATCTCCATGAGGGCATTGAAGTTCCAGACCCTATATAGAGTTACTCTATCTATGATTAGGGACTTCAGTCCAATCTCAAATTACTCACACCTCCAAGGCTCGTCATCATATCTCTGGAAGTAGGAAGAATACCGAGACAACTCTATGAATTTGACCACATACTGGCCTAGCGTCATATCATTGGTCTGCCTTATCTTCATAAATTATGCCTTTTTCTATTTTCTTACAGAACTTAGGAAATACTTCTCATAAAATTGTACCAGAAAGTTCTCTCAGGTAATTAGCAAATTTCTAGTCTCCATTAGAGACTTTATACTACGCCACCACTTGTTGGCTTCTTTCTATAGCATAAAGGTGGCTAACAGAGCTTTATGCTCTGAGGTGCAATCCATTATGGTAAAGATCTTTTCAATCTCCATCACCCAGGCCTCCGCTTTGTCCACATCCAATTCCCCATCAAACATTGGCTAGTTGTTTGTTCTGAATTGAGTTAATTGTTTCTAAATGGATGGCAGAGACTGAGCTGGCTCCTAGGGAGGTGGGGGTGGAGCACCTAAAAGGAAAGGCTCTGGGGTACTAGAAATAGAAGGCTGAGACAGAGGTAGAAGGATCTCTATCTTGGCTTCCTCATGTCTAGCCAGGGATTTTGGTAGCCGCACGATCATCTCATGCTGCGGCTGGATCATATACTGCTGCTAGGCTATCACATTCAACCTCTGAGCCTATAACTGGTCTGCCCCTGCCTCTACCTCTTCTTGTTTCAACCATTTTCACTGAAAAATAATTACAACCTTAGCCCACAAATACAATTCAAACACATATGCACATATATTCCATTTGAAACACACCAAATACATCACTCAAGAGCCAACTATTGAGTAAAAATGCCTGAACCTTTGCTCTTATACCAATAAATATAATACCATATTATTTCTAACATTGATTTCCTTCTTGCAAGTGGGATTATACATTCATCCAAAGGAATCCCAAGAAATACATTAAAATAACGAATTAATTTGCGTTACGTAGTGGATAAATTTTCCATTTTGCGTCTTTGGGACTCCATGAACTCATCAGCAACATTTTCTAATTATTTTTCATACATACAAATCATAACATTCTCAAGATTCCACATAAACCACAAATCAAGGGTCAAAAACCCCAAATTTTCTTTCATTCATCATGGCTGTACAGGACAAATTTCAATGGCCATTTTGAAAAATTATAACTAAATGTAATAAAATTAAAATCACATAAACCATAGCATTCTAGAAAGCTCTATATGTAAAATTTACACTAAAAATAAGTCTCAGCCACAAAAATCCCATTTGGACCATGTTTGACAATGAAATATCCAGAAAGGTCTAACAGCCCTTTGATATTGATATAGTTTACTATCATAAATTTGAAAAATGTCCAATTAATCTTACAAAAATTCAATCCATTTAAATAATACCAATCTAGAAAGTTACAGATGTTAGTTAGAGGGAAAAAATAACTCCAAACCAATCTAGGAACATTCAAACCCCAAAATTCAATTAAATAGTAACACGGTATGACTGGTCACTAGTACTAGATAGCAATTTCAAAAATTAATATCTCCCTCTCTAGACATCCAAATGAGGTGATTTTAATTGGCACAAGTCACTAGGAAGGTCTAGTTTTTGGTTATAAAATTTTGTGACAATTGGACATCATTTCCCTCTAAAATGATAGAGCACAAATTTCAGATTACATGAATAGTACCAGTGGCCAAAACCAAAATTTTTGCCAATTTCAAAAATTCACCAAATGTTTTGTAGATCTCCAAATAATACCCACTTTAACTTCCCAAAACGCTCTCAACAAGATCTAGATGCATACTAAATTTTAGACCAAGAAGAGCTCATTTGGATAGAAAGTGACATAGCTCACTAAAATGGCCAATTTTGCCTCTCATAAGAAATCACTTTGGTCCAAATAGCCTTTCTTTGAGTTTGGCACCTCTTGGACAAGTTTAAATGCATGAATATGACTTATGTGAACTGCCTAAGTAGCCCCAAATCTCATGCATCTTAATTTGGCCATTCCACTTCTATTAATGCACTAATACATCAAGCCATCAAGAAGCCAAAATTCCAATTCCCATGGATTTCATGCCATATATGGTCTATACAAGAGTCATACACCATATTATATTTGTCCATGAGTTTACATCTTAAAAATAATATGTACAAAGTAACTTTGGTATTCAAATACATGATAAACTACATAATGGACAAAGTATGACTTTTCAATGCTCTAGGCTTGCCTTCCTTTCTTTTTGGACATCACCTAGGCATTTTAAGATAATGGAGGGAAGGGGAGTGAGATTCCTTGAATCTCAATAGCTCACACACATATTCAAGGCATATACATGTCAAAGCATATGTATGGAAGGTTTGTCAACCATAAAGTGTGCAAAGTCACAATTTCAATGTCACTCATTCACATTCAAGCCAAGACCATGCTCTAAGGACTTTTGGTTTTGTCTCACCCCATTTCTAGGACTTTTGGATTTGCCTTACTCTTAGCCTAGTGACTTTTGACTTGGCCTCACCCTTCCAAGAGACTTTTAGCCTTGTCTCACCCATGTCATGAGACTTTTAGCATCTTTTCACCTTCATTAAAGGACTTTTGGCATCACCTTACCCTCATGAGCCAGTTTCCACAGCCATAGTCATTCAAGGAAACACATTGGTACCCATGTAATATCAAGGCATCAAGTGGCATGTCATCAAGTCATAAGAACACACACACGCATCCAATAACATACATATGCAAACAAGAATGCAAGGAGAATGAGGTAGAGAGCTACCTTAGATTTATGCAAGCTTTTTTTAATCCTTTTCCTTCCCTTTTTCGGTCCCACATGCACACCTAGGTAGTTAGTGGTCTCTTGGTCTAAACACCATTAAAAAAATACAATTACATGCTTGAAGCAAGCTAAGACATTAAGTTCCCTCTTGAATACACACTTGGTTCTATAAGTGGCATAATGATTCCATAAATAACCTATTGAAGCAACCTTCATATTTCAAGTTCTAGACTCCATTCTCTTGTTATTTTTAGACTTATTAGACTCATTTAAGGTCCTTGGAATCCTTACACATTCACTTGCACAATTAAAAAACCAAGTTTTTTCATAAAGGTACCATTATGGACATTATTGTTCCATCTTCCAATCCATGGCTCCTAAATTTTTTCCAATGGTTTCTACCATCTTCTAACATCATATAAAGTCCTAAATCAATGCTAGAATAAATTAAAACATTCCCTAACCTAGTATTCTTGCCTTGGCTAAAACTAGCACCATAATGGAGGTTCACAAGCTTCTTGATTTTTCCTTGATGGGAGAGCCACTTGGTAGGGTTTCTAGAGGTCTTAGGAGCTCAAGGAAACATTCAAATAGCCAAGGAATTACTCACACAAAATCAAATTTTACAAAACCCTAGAATACACCACACTTTCCTAACTTGATTTCTATTGGTTTTTCTTGGAATTTCTTGCCATATTCCCTAGTTCCTCTATTTTTTTTGGATAGAAAATCCTCTCCCTATATGGTTTTATTCTTGGCTGAATTACACACATCCATGGAGCAAGGAGAAGAAGCAACCACAACAAGCTTTGACCTTGGTTTCAAGTGTGTTTTCAAGGCTTCTTCTTCTTGGTTTGTCTCTCCTCAAAAATTTTGAACTACCCCTATAAGTTCTGGGCCTAAAACAGAACCAATCATCTCAAGAAAACCATAGGAAGAAAGCATGGAAGGAGAGGAGCAAGATTGGAAGAAGATGGAGCGTGAAATTCCTTAGATTTCCTTACCTTTCTTGCCTTTTTCTTCCTCCTTTTCTTCCTCTCTTGGTGAACCTCAAGGAGCTACTATTTTTCTGTATTTTGGACAAAGGAAGTCATGCTTAAGAAGGTGGGAGAAGAAGGGAGAGGTGTGTGGAAGCTTCAAGAAACACAATTTTTTAAAAATTCAAATTTTGTCATTCCATAATGGCAATTTTGTTTCGGCTTCATTTTAAGTCCTTTTTGAGAACCATATTTTTCATTATAATATTTAGATTCCCAATTTAATAAAATTCTTTTGGAATCACTCAAATTGGAGCTAAAACCTTCACAAACAAATCTGTCAAAGTTTTGGCTCACCGATATTGGAAAACGTACATCGGAGGGACTTTACTAGTCCCGGGGCTTCTCATTGTTTTTTGGGGCCTTTGAGAACCTTGGGCAACTCAAATTTTCCATTTAAAAAGCCCTCCTATATGTTTTTCCAAAAGTTACACTTATTTACGAAAATGCCATTACGTTTCGTTAGTTTTCCTCACAAATTGTTTCACTTCATAGCTCTGTTTTTCTTTTTGTCTGAGCTTAGAATTATCATGTTTAGGAGCCTAGGACTCTACCTAAATTTGTTGGAACATTATTTAGCTCATTTCAAAGGACTTGCTTTTATACGACTCATTTTGTCGTTTTACAAAAATTACATTCGTTACACTTGGCAAGCCTATGTATGTTTTATATAACTTCTTGAATGCTAAAAATGTTTTATGAATGATTATGAAAGCTATGATGTCCATGCATGCATTTTTAGACCTAGATTTACATTTTTTACATGTGATTGAAAGGGAAAAGAGCTATTGAGTTTCCAGGAATCTCACCCCTTTCCCTCTCCTATCTTATATGGCTTAGGTGGAACTCAAGAGCCAAGGAATGGAGATAATGAAGCATGAATAGCATTGTTTAGACAATGATGTAGCTTATGTAGTCTTAAAGTGTGTAAGAATGTCAAAATACTCATGTACATATTATTTTTGAGTTATAGACCAATGAGTAAATGTAATAGCATGTATGAATGATGTATGAACCACTTTTTGTGCAAAATCAATGGAAATGTGAGATTTGGTTACTTGATGGCTTGCATTTGCTAGTGTATTCATGGATGTGGGATAACCAAAATGAGATGCATGATGTTTAGGACTACTTAGAAAGTTCATACAAGTTTTATTTGTACTTTTAAACTTGCCCAAGAGGTACCAAACATAAAGAAAAGCCATTTGGACCAAGTTGGTGCCTTATAAGAGGAAAAAATGACCAAAATGGTGAGCTATAGCAAAATTTGTCCAAATGAGCTCTTCTTGGTCTGGAATTTGGCATGCATCTAGATCTTGTTGAGGTCATTTTAGGAAGCTAAATTGTATAACATTTGGTGGTCTATAGAAATTTTAGTGAATTTTGAAGTTGGCAAATTTTTTTAATTTTGACACTGGTACCGTTCATATGATCCAAAAATAGATTTATATCATTCATAAGGCAAATGATGTCTAATTATTGTGAAATTTTATAGGAAGAAACTAGACCTTCCTAGGGACCTGTACCAACTAGAAGAGCCTTAATTAGATATCTAGAGTGGGAGATATGAATTTTTGAAATTTCTATCCTATTCTAGGCACATAGTCAAACCTCCATCACTATTCTATCAATTTTTGGGGTCTGAATTCTCTTGAATTGATCTAGAATTATTTCTTTCCTCTAGTTAACATGTGTAGTTTTCCAAATTGGTAGAGTTTCCATGCATTGGAGTTTTGTGAAATTAACTGTTCATTTTCAAAGTTCACATTAGTAAGTTGTATCAGTAATATTGAGCAATCCGACCTTTATGCCTTTTCTATTATCAAACATGGTCCAAATGAGGTTTTCATGGCTTGGAATTATTTTTAGTGTAATTTTAACATCTAGAGATTTCTAGAAAGCTATGGGTTGTTTGATTTTGATTTTTTTAGATTTAGTTATAATTTTTCAAGTTACTTGCAGAAAATTGAAATTCTGACCCAAGGCAAAACGTGAATATTTCTGGTTTTTAGCTATTGGTCTGTGGTTTGTGCAAAGTTTTGGAATGTTTATGAATTGTATGAATGAAAAATAATTAAATGATGTTATTAGTAAGTTTTTGGGATCCACAGATCAAAATTTGAATTTTTAACCCTGATGTAATGCAATTTAATTGAATATTTTATTTGCTTTTGTTGAATGAATGTGCTATACCAATGAAAAAGAGCCTAGAAATTATATGAGATGAGATTAGTAATTATGGTATTACATTACATATTTCAAACTATGTAAAAGCATAATTGAACTAAGAAGAGGCTAAGGAACTCACGTAGGTGCTAATCTCCTAAAAGGAATAAGCAAAACTCCATGAAAGACTTACCTTGTACATGGCTCGGACAAGACTTACTTAGGGTACCTAGAGAGAGTTTTCTTTGATTTTAAGGTTATAAATGGTCTAAATGTGAATTATAAATGCCAAAGAAATCATAAGTTTGAATTTAGAAGCTTTATTTTGAAAGGTGAAATTTTAGGGTTCTATTAAGCATAAAAAAGCAACCTAGTGCTAAACTCCTTGAATTGATTTTATGATGGCTCTAATGAGTTTTAATAGAGTCATATAACTTATATTTAGTGAGATTTTGGAGTCAAGATATTAATTTGTAAGGGTTGCTTCATTATGCCACTAAATAGAGTCATATGCAAACCTAAAGCTTTAACTAGTTTATGTAAGGCTTACATGAGTCCAAATATGGTTCCATTGATACATTTGTGTCTTGTTTAATGTGTCTAGGCTAAGTACATGAAACTTCCCTCAAGTGCATGTATAAGGCCAAGGAGATCAACCTAGAGCCAAGGGAGAAACTAAATTGAATTCTTGCATAAGGTAGCTCTTCATCCACTCTTACATATGTATGTTGGTTATTTGATTGGTCTTGGATTGCTTGTATGTATTACTTGCAAATTATATGTGGTTTTGTTTAATTGATGATCATATGCAATTGTGTGATATTTACTTACATTTAGAATTGGTTTGGCTCTTGAATGGATGAGATTATGCCAAAAGTCCTTTAAAATGGGTGAGGTGAAAACAAAAGTCTCAATTACGAGTGAGGCTAAGTTAAAAATTCCTAAAAGAAGGTGAGGCTTGATAAATGCTATTTTTATATATTTTAATCCTCTTAATTTGGACATTTTGATGAATAATTATTACTTATTGCATTTAATTAGATAAGCTTTGACTTTATTAGCCATTTATGCACTATAGGAATTAATTTGCAAAAATATTGGTCTTTAATACATAAATTCCTTTTAAATAATTTTGTAAATTGTCCTACTTAATGTTTTATATTATTTTTGCAGATTTTAATGGGCAAATGGAATTTAAATGGAAAAATTGATTTGGAGAAGAGATAAAGCTTCAATTGTTCAATTTAAAGGAGGGATTAATTGTCAAAATTTTTAATGCATTTTAAAGAATACAAAAAAAAAATAGAAAAAATGGATATGACATGGCTAGCACGTGAAGGGAATAAATTACACGTGCACATAAAGCACATTCACTCTATTCACATGTAGCTTCTCACAGACATGTCTATTGCATATGAATGCACATCACACTTCACGAAACACACACATGACTTCATCCATTTACACATTGTTCAACTCTCTCATGTGATGCACAAACCAGGTCTAGCATGTCATGGGGAGCATGAGGGAAGAGCCAGGGTTTGGATGTCCAGGAGAAAGGCGTGGGATTTTCTCATCCACCATACTAACATGTAGCAAACACACACATATGGATGGGGGCCTACTAACTCACCAAGAAAAGCACAACACTCACTAGGAAACACTTTTACACACACCCTTGAGCTCTTACATTCACGAAAAGATTCATCACAAGCATAGCACTCCACTTACATGCACATATACACAAGGACGTGGGAAGTGATTTAAGTTTGGGAGTTTAAGAAGCCATGGATGAATCATATGGAAAGGAGAGCATGTGAAGAAAAAAATGAAAAAGAAAAACAGAGGAGCTCTGCGCATGCGTATCTTATGTGCTGTCCATGCCTCTCTTTTACAAAACATGCACTCTATGGATAGCCATATCATACCCATATCCAGTAACACGAATGAATTACATATGAATGGCAGTCACATTTCACGTGGAAGCTTAGGGAATATACACACACGTGAGGAATGAAGAACGATCTCTCTCTCTCTTTCTCATGTAGCATTTCACATCTAGCTCACATTCCATTCGCATATAATCATACACAAAACACCCTTTCATGTAGGCATGGTAGCCAACTCACTTGAAACACATCCCTTTCACAAGGTTACATATATACACGTATTCCACTCTCTCACACATCTATGGCACTAACACATCACACATGGACAGCTCATATGATGTGAAAGGCAAAACTAAATTTCAAATGCAAGGATTTACTATGTAGCAACTTCAGCATACATGCAACACATTATCAAGCAATCCATTCACTCACACGCAGCCACTACACATCATATACAACATTCACATCATTCTAGGGCCCCTTCCAAAATACACACAAGAAAGCATCATGAGAAGCATGTGGAAAGGAGAAGGAGTATATGCAACAACCCTAACTACTAATGAATTAATTAAGCATAACTGTGTTCTTAATCGATTGCACTTAAGGTTTAATTTGGTTAATGAGTTAGCTATGGATGGAAATATAGGAAATTTTAAACTTTCAAATAATCAATATTTATCATCAAATTGTACAACGAGGTTATTGTTTCTAGTTATTCAAAACTCTCATTAACAATTTTGTCTCAACCAAAATACCTCTAAGAAGCCTAAAAACTTGGGGTTTCAAGACTTAGGCGGAGACTTAGAATGGTTGCACCGCAGCCAACTTAGCCTTTGGAACCTCTAAAAATCGAATTATACACTTGTGCCATAACTTGAAGAACTTAGGCCATGGCTAAACTTTGGTTTGGATCAAATTTTGACATAAACACGATTTATGTAGTATCTGGTTTTCTGAAAACAAGAGAAAATGTGAGAAACGTACGATTTCTTGGTAAACGAACGAAATTCACTAGATACAAAAGCAAGTCTCCTAAAATGACTTAGTTAAGGTCTCAAAAAATGTGAGAAGTATTCTAGACTCCTGAAAATGAGAATGCTAGGCTCAGATGAAAAAAAGATAGAGTTAGAATGAAGAAACAAATTTGAACGAAAGGTTGACGAAATGTAAGGGCATTTTTATCATTTTGACCAAATTTTGGAATTCTCACAGCAGGGCTTTTTAAATGAAAGTTTTAAGTTCTTCAGGGTTCTCAGAGGCCTTGAGAAACATAGGAGGCCCTAAGACAGTTAAAACCCTCTGGTAGACGTTTTCCAACATCGATATACCCAAATTTTAATAGATTCATTCGGGAAGATTTTAGCTCTGATTTGAATGATTCCAAAGGCATTTTACTAAACAGGGAACCTAAATTTCATAATAGAAAAGATAATTCTCAAAAAGGAGCTAAAACGAATTAGAAATGAAAATGCCAAGAATGAAGGGAAAAATGAGAATTTTTGAAAAGTCTTTCTTCCACCACTTATATATATAAGGTGCCCCACTCTCCCACTCATTTAGCTTCATATGTTTCTGCCCCAAGCCAAAGAAAAAATCCTAGGAGAGTGGAGCACAAGAGGAAGAGGAAGAGGAGGAGAAATCAAAGGCAAAAGGTATGGATTTTTAATAGTTTTTCATGCTCTTTTCCTTGCAAACCTCTTCTCCTCCATTTCCTTTTCTTTCTTATGATTATATTGAAGTTTTTGAATCTATTTTGAGGGAAGAATAGATGAAAAATTTTGGATTTGAAGAGAGGAGGCCAAGGAAATTGAGAATTAAGCAAGAAAATAAAGGAAAAAAAAGTAAAATCTGCATCCTATAATAGCTATTCCTCCCCCTTTCTTCTCCCTATTCCGCCCCATATATGTAGCTGCAAGAGGGCTTGAATTTTTGGCAAAACCAAGGGTGAATTCTATGAATTTAAGGGAGGAGAGTAAGAATATGCAAAGAAATCCAAGAAAAGGCTATTGATTTTCAAGGTGGCAAACCTAGGGTTTCATAGGTTCCCTTAAAAATCTGATTTGATGTAATTATTCCTAAGCCTAAATGAATGTTTAAATGAGTTCCCAAGATCCTTAGGAGTCTCCCCATATGCATCTTCCATGTAGAAAACAAAGCAAACTTCCATGGAGGCAAAATGGTACAAAATCTCCGCTAAAGGGGGTTGAGACACCTAGGGAGAGTTTTAAATTCTTTCAAGCCCATTTTTAAGTCATATATGATGAATGAAAATGAGGGAAAACCTTCAAAAAAAGTTTAAAGGCCTAAAGAATGAATTGGTGTCTTAGGTTTCATAATATGACCTAAAGAAGCAACATGTAGTTAGGCTCTTTGTTTTAATTGTGTGATGACTCTATGGGTGTTGCTTCATTAGGTAGATTCTTGGAACTATAAAGGGGTTTATAGACCAAGTTAGTGTTTAAGGAAGATGTGTGGCCTTATAATTAATTCTATAAACCTAATTGGCTTCCATAAATTATGTCTAGGCCAAGAGAAATGATCTCCACCTCCTTTAGTATGTGAGGTCAAGGAAGAGGACTCAAACTCAAGGAAAAAGTGTGTGAATGAAAGCAAGGTAGCTCTCTCCACCTTCTTTCATGTATGATTATGTGCTTACATTGTCTTTGAATGTGTGTATGTATGTTTTAAACCATGAAAAGTATTTTAGTATGAGCTTTTATGCCATGGTACCATGATGATGTTTTATGCACTCCAATGATTTTTTATGTGCTTGTCTTGGTTTGCTTAAGTGTGGAGGAGCCAAAACCCTCTAGCCATGGTGAGGATGAGCCAAGAATCCTAGAATTTGGTTGAGACAAAGTAGAGAGTTTCCTAAAAGTGAGGTTGACTCCCAAGAGTAAGGCTGAGTCAAAAACCTTTTAAAGAAAATGGGTGAGGCAAGTCCAAAATCCACAAGTGAATGGGTGAGGCTAATCCACTCACTTGGCAAGCCTATGTATACTGTGTATGACTTGTTTAAATGCCAAGAATGTTTCTTGAATGCTCACATATATTAATATGTCCATGCATGTATTTTCAAGACTTGTATTACATACTTTATGTGTGATTGAAAAGGAGATGAGCTATTGGGATTCTTTGAATCTCATTCCCTCCTCTATAATGTTCTAACATGCTAGGTGGACCAAGAAAATAAGGAAATGGGAGCCAACCACTTAAGAGATGAGAGCATGACATTAAAGTGTATAGATTTTTCCTCTTTAAAGCCATATGAGTGGCAAATGTTGTAATCCATTATTGTACATGTCCTATGATATTATGAACATGTACATTTATGTTAATGTATCACGTGTAAATGAGATTTAAGGTTATATATATGGAAATGTGCATCTTGGACATGTAATGGCAAAACTAGCATCATGGAAATGTATGTAATAATAGAAATGGAGAGGCCAAATTAAGATGCATGAGGTTTGGAACTATTTAGGCAGTTCATACAAGTCATATTCATGCTTTTAAACTTGCCCAAGAGTGCCAAACACCAAGGGAAGTCATTTGGACACATTTGGTATCTAATATGGAGCAAAATTGACCATATTGGAAAGCTATATTACTTTTTGTCCAAATGAGTTCTTCTTGGCTTGAGATTTGACATACATTTAGAGCTTGTTAAAATCTTTTTGGGAAGCTAAAGTACAAAATTTTTGGAGGTCTATAGAATATTTGATGAATTTTCAAAGTTGAAATTTTTTTTGATTTTGGTCAAAGGTACTGTTCACACTGGTTTCGAAATTAAATTTTATCACTTAGAGGGCAAATGATGTCCAATTGCCCTGAAAAAACTAGACATTTCTAGTGACTTGTGCCAACTAGGAGCACCTCATTTGGATGTCTAGAGATGGAGATATAAATTTTTGAAATTTCTGTCCAGTATCAGGCATCCAAATTATTCTAGGTTACTATTTGATTAGTTTTTGAGTCCTGGATGTGCCTAAACTAGTCTTAATTATTTTTTCTATCTAGCTAACATTAGTAGCTTTCTATATTGGTATCATTTGCATGGATTTGATTTTCTTGGAATTAATTAGACATTTTTTAAATTTATAGCAGAAACCTATATAAGTACTAGTAGCCAGTCAGACCTTTGCATATTTTTGAATGTCAAATGTCCTTTGTGTGATATTTCATGACTTGGATATATTTGTAGCATAAAGTAGACATCTGTAGCTTTCCTTTCCATAATGGTAAAGAATGCATGATTTTGATTTTGCTAGAATTAGTTATGATTTCCTAAAATTTATGACAAAAAATGAGAATTTTTGGCCGAGGCTGCATCATGAAATTTTGTGTATCTCTTGCCTTACACGAGTTCTAGGCCACTTGTAGTGATGGATTTGAGTTGCATCTATGCAATTAAATATGAGAATGTGATACATGAGTCCATATGCCCCATGGGAATCTGAAGGAAAAATTTTATCTGTGGCAAAGTGCATGTACATTCATTGTTATCATGCTCCCTTTCTTGCTCCATTATGAAATGCATAGAATAAGACCTAGAAATGGCATAGGGCAAGCTAGATAAATATGGTGCTACAATTTGCATCATGGCCAACTACTTATGCTGCAGCCAAAATACTTATGCTATGACCAAATTAGCCTCTGGATGATTTTGCACCACGGTGAAGCGGCGAAGCACTTGCGCTGTGGCTAAAAATTATTGTGCCGCAACCAAAATTGCTACTGGAACATAATCAGCTCATTTTAGCCTTGACTTGGGAAAATTTGGCCACGACTTGGAAGCCTACTACACTAAAACATTTTGAGGAATGAATTAACAACTTGCTACAACTTTAAGATCAATCCTAAGGTCTTTTAATGGCTAAAAGGCAAGGTTATTAAAGAATTTACATTCTTAAAATCTCCATCCAATTGTCTTACCTAACTCAAAGATTAAAACCTAATCCAATTATTCTAACTTCAATTATAACAACAAAGGTACATGAAGCCACAAGTGACAACTTCAAAAGTGTATTTTTCCTACCAATTGACCTTAGATCACTTTGAACAAGTTTCAATGAACCAAATAAACATGTCCCTATCCCCAAAACCCCAGAATAACCTCTGATGCAACATATGACCATGCAACATCCACAAAATCTCCTAATGACTTCTCATGATAGCGAAATGACTATAATGACAGCAAAAAACAAAGAGTTGCGTCTAAAGCTTTCAAGTGATAACTCAAAACCCAAAGAAAAGCTTCTAAATTCCTCTAAACACCTTAAGTAGGTGTAGAGAACACATTTAAACTAGCCTGAACCTTCCAATCCTTTATACCAATAGCTAAAACGTCAATTTTACAATATTAATTGTATATAGGTCATTGAATATCAGGATGCTTATTAATAATCATCCAGATACAATCATAAGTACCAATTTCATAATATCTTATATTATAAAAACAGTTCCTATACTTGGCAATACATGATGCAAAATGGCAATCATACAACACAAATAACAATGCTAGAATACATACTATACAAACTCAGTTAAACAAGGAATTCAAGCCTATGCACTACTAAACCATCCTAGTAGGCTTCCATTAACTTCTCCTTGCTACTAAGAGATCCAGTCCCTAAAAATATTAACCCACAACTAGGGTGAGATTTACAATCTCAATAACAAGAGGCAAAATCCATATATATGTATAAATTAATCAACATAATGCATTTTCATCTTATCAAATACTAAAATTATTAATTCAATTAGCAAATGAACTAGTTGAGCTACTAGTGACTACTGTCCCATACTAGTAAACACATACAACATGTTAATAGCTAATAACACCAGGAGAGCCCTATCCATGGCACAACTCTCCCAATAATCACAACCCAAGTTTAGTACATTCAAGGGTCTGATCACAACTCGATACTTGATCAAAACACAATGAACGTGTGGCAGCCGCACCACAGCTCTACCATGGACTCACAAGGTCTAATCACAACATAACAGATAGTCAACCATTCATTTAGCATTCAAAATCATACATTTACCACAAGTATCAGATTAAAATGAGTATATACATAGAATTGGAAAATTAATCCCATTTACCTCAATAAGGCCTAATTACTCTCCCTTTAACTACCAACATAATCCAAAGGCCCACCAAGCCTATGACAAGTATAATTATTATCATTTAACCATTATTAACAAAAGAGTTTCTTATTCATTAATCCATTTCATCAAGAATCCATTAGAAATCACTTACCCAAGTTCCTAAAGAGTCCATTGCACTAATTTAATGTTATAACACCATGAATTGACAATGAGTCACTCCCAACATTTCTATTTTCGCACATATAAAAGCTATACACTAAATGTCAATCCAAATGATGAAAATTCAACATATACACCTCATAAAAGAAGGGAAAACACTTACTTATACATCTAAAAGATTAAATGGATTGATTTGAGCCTTAATTACTAAGAACACACCATAGCCCATCCTACAACATAGATTTTCGCATATACAATCAACCATATACCAAAGTTAGCCTATAACATGAAATTTGAGCAAGATTACTCTATAAAATGAAGGTAAATACTTACCCTATGGTTTCATTTACTCCAAACTCTAAAAATCTGGTAAGAAATCACCCAAACACCAAAATCTAAATTCGAAAAAGAGATAAAAATCCACTAAACCAAAAACTAATTAGACCAAAATGAAGAAGAGAATGAGAGGGACATATTTTATATAGATTACCTTGGCCAAATCTTCTGCTAGAAGTGAGAAATGGTGAAAAAATACAAAAAACCCTAGCTTTGTCTCTTCCTATGCGAAAATGGAGTCCTCCCTTGTCTAAGATTGTAACACCCAGTTTTCGTACAAATAATGGAAAAGGGTCGGATATAAAAGAAAGTCCTCTAAGAT
This sequence comes from Erythrophleum ivorense, assembly GCA_026724425.1. Classification (NCBI taxonomy): domain Eukaryota; kingdom Viridiplantae; phylum Streptophyta; class Magnoliopsida; order Fabales; family Fabaceae; genus Erythrophleum; species Erythrophleum ivorense. Next base: position 10,277,119 of record JAIUCV010000020.1, on the reverse strand, counting down.
GAATGAATTGGGGCAAAATAAAATTAGAATACAATTCTAAATAATAGACAATAAGGATCCAAGGTTATAATGCCTAAAAACCGGAGCTAAAGTGGCTAAAGAAAATTTGACAAAATGTAGTGGCATTTTTGTAATTCTGGGTAACTTTTAGAAAAATTAAAGAAGGGATCTTTAAATGGAAGAATTAAGTTTTCTAGGGTTCTCAGAGGCCCTAAAAACTATAGGAAGCCTTAGAATGTTTCAAACCCCTTTAGTTTACATTTTAGAATGTCAGCTGACTCAAACTTTAACCCTTTCATTCAGAAAGGTTTTAGATCCAATTTGAGTGATTCCAAAGGCAATTTATAGGTTAGAGGGCCTAAATCTTATGATGAAAAATACATTTTTTGAAAAGGAGTTGAAATGAACCTTGAGGGAAGAAGCCAAGAACCAAGGGCAAAATTGGCATGTTAAAATGTCTTAATTGGTTTCCTGGCTATATATATGAGGTGTCCCACTTCTCCCTCACACATAGCCAACTTATTTTTAGTACAAACTAGAGGGAGACCAGCTAAATAAGGTTGCACAAGAAGGAGCTTAAAGGGAGAAGGAAAACTAAGCAAAAAGGTAAGAAAATCCTTGAAATTTCATGCTCCACCCTTTAGCAAACTTGTTCTCCTCCTTCTCCTCTCTTTTCCTATGGTTTTGGTGTATGATTTAGATCTATTTTTAGTCATTTTTGGAGGGAGGAAGTTCAAAATTCCAAGGAAAAGCCGTTGCCAAAGAGAAAGTTCTTGAAAAGGCTAAAGAATCAAGGTAAATTCATGGCTTTCCTTGCTTCCTTCTTCTTGATCTTCCATGGAGGACTTTTGGCCTCATATATAATAGCTAAGAGGGGGTAAATTTTGACTTAAACAAAGCATAAAACTTAGGTTTTTTAGGGTGAGAAACAAGTAGATGCAAAGAAATTCCAAAAATGAGCATTGGAAAACAAGTTTCTAAAACCTAGAGATTTTATTGCACCATGGTATGTATGAAGCTTTCTAGTGGTATTTCTAATTGTTTAAGAGTATATATGGGTTCTTGAGACACCTATAAAAACCTCACATGTGCCATTTCCTTCAAAAGAATTTGCAAAATCCATGGATCCTCTTCCTTGTGTATAGTCTCGGCCTAAGCTCCTTCAAGTTCCTAGGGAAAGTCTTAAATTTTTCTAAGGGTAGAAAGGGACTAAATATAATGGAAGAACATTGAAGGAAGCATTGGAAAAAAATTAGAAGCCTTGGTTAGTGAGATGGAGGTGTAAGTTCCATAATAAGACTTAAAGAAGCAACTTGTATCTAAGCTCTTAGGAATGAATTTGTGGTGACTTCAAGAAGTTTAAATGGAGTCAAGAGACCTAGATGGAAGGAGAAAATGGAGCCAAGATCATAAATTATGGTAGATGCTTCATTAGATCTTATATGGAACCATACTTGAACCATAGAACAAAATAGCCTTCCATAAAGTGTGTGTGATGCTAGAGCTTGCTTTAATGATGTAATTGTGTCCCATTTGATGTGTTTAGGCCAAAGAAACCAAGCTCCACCTTGTTGCAAGTGTGTGACCAAAAAGGGGAAGAATAATAGAAAGTTTTGTTGCGCAACCTCCAAAATAAACTATGTTGAAAAATATATGCAATATAGGGTGAAACCTAGATCATCTCCCTAGGAAATAGAATTCAATGTTTAATTGGGTTTTCCAAGTGTATAAAGATCCTAAAACTTTCTAATTAAAGGGTTTTTGATTAAATTAAATTAATCAAAATGAAATTGAATTAAAGTTCCTAATTACTACCTAAATGTATGAGCCAAAAGGTAAATAATGGACTTATGATTAGCTTTGGATTCATCCCTTGGCATCCATTATCTTTATCCTAATTCAATTGTCATTAGTTTTGGTTTAAGAATTCCTTTTTTTGTGTTCACAACAAGTTATCTTGGGTTACCACTCAAGATTCAAGGGATTAACAATTTAATGTGTAATTGAAACCTCAATCCCATATCAAATCATTAACCTTGTTATTAGGATCAATGAACAATTAAATTTGATTGATTAAAGGATCAATTAGCCTCTGAATTATCACCCTAGGATATTTAATTAACCAATCTAACTCTAAGAAATCCCCAAATCAAACAATTAAGCACACCAATTCTCACATGCATTTTATCAAACACCTTCATTGCACACATAGAAAATTGTAGGAAAACAAAAATTCAGCATTTAATTCAATCCAATAATCATTCAAAAAGTCTCTTACTTAGTGTCTAACTAACCACTAATTGTAACTACACCAATCTCAATCCAATACATCTCAACCAAGCATGTATAAAAAAAAGAAAAGTGGATAGAAAGAGAGGAAATCTTAGCTAAAATCCTTTGCTAATTCCAATAGATTCAAGCTTCTCCAAGGTTTTCCTCTAAGTTAGCCACCAAGTGAATTAATGCTTCATAGGGATGGATGAATGGTAGAGAATGGAATGGAAGAGGTAGCTACAGCCTCAATGGGGGATGGAGTTGAATGGATGTGGAATGGATAGAATGAATGATGATTCTTCTCTCTATGAATAATAGACGGGTGAGATGGATTAATAAAATGATCAAATGGATGGTGTCCTTTAATGAATCATATGTCAACTCTCATTAAAACTCACATGTTCTCTTCAATCATTTTAATGATCCCTCATGTGCTACCTCTTCTTTAATTCTCAGCTAATACCATGTAATTATGTGTAAGCCCCCCTTTCTATTTATGTATGTGAATCTGGACATTCTTCCCTAGCTTCTTTTCCATGAAAGAATAATATGTTTTCCCTTCTCTTCCTTTATACGTAATTGTGTAGATGTGCATGCTTCATTCATGTGCTGCTCTTCATTTCCCACTCTTCCTCTTTCCTACTCATTCCCATGTGGTTCTTTTCTTATGATGTTCCTCCCAATCACAAACCCATATTCTTCTATGTAAGAACCCTCCATTGCATCAGATCTATACAAAGAAGAAAGAAGCTAAGCTGCTGTGATGTGCTACTATTCTACATGCTCATGCAAATGAGATGAGAGCTTCCCTCGTGAGAATGTGATCCCATGGCTCCACCCAGTACCTTCTGCTCCAATTTCTTCCTCTTCCTCACATCATTCACATTTTGTTTTACCCAGCTCATGTTTCCCATTTCCTATTTGCTCAAATGTGCTACCTCCTCAATGGAGTCCCCAAGCCCATAGCATTCCTTCATATACCATGTGAGCTACTATTCTACATGTGTCTGCTTCTCTCTTGCAGCTGCGTTTCTCCTCTATTGGGATGCTTTAACCTATGGCTGCTTCTTCATTCTTAGCTCATGCTTCTTCTTCTTTATACGTGGAATGAATGGATACTCAATGAATGGTCAGCTCTTCTTGCTTGCTAAAACTCGTAGGTCCATTTTTAACTTGTGTTCAGCTTATGTGTAGCTTTCACGTAATTCTCCTACAGCTTCTTCTCCCTTTTCTATTAATGTTCATGAGCTGCTGTTGTATATTATGGGTATTTTCCATGCAAGCCTTACGTCTTGCTTCTCTCGAACCCATGGCTAGTGTGTGATGACTTGTGCCTTATGCTTCATCCACCCAAGCTCCTTTCCATATGCTTTATGTGTTTCATGCATGCATGTGTAATAGACAGCTACGTGGATGGATGTGTGCTGTGTGACATGAATGACCATGGCTTCATATGAGTGGGTGCATTAAGAGTGGGCTGACCCATGGTTCTAATCACGTGTGTGTGTTCTAGTAGTAGCTTCCACGTGAATGATGTGCTGGACCTCACAAACCATAAACCTATATATGTAGCTTTGTGAGTGTGAGTGTGAGTGATGTGGAATGTGGACCTGTGGCTTCATAGACCTAGTCAACTTGAGTGAATGTATATGTAATGTGGGACATGTGACTTGGTGAAAAAGACACATGAATAAGCTACTATCTTCTATTCATTTCATGCATATGGAAGGGGATAGTTGTATAGTGAATAAATGAATGATAATGCTAGATAATGTTGGTGTGATGGTATGAATGAAGCAAGTGATGTGGAAGAGTGACAAGTGCTGCTTGAGTTTAATATGAATTATGGACTGGACAGAATGCGCGAGTGACTACCTTGTTAACCTCAGTCTTCATCCATTTCACTGGAAGCTTAATTGGATCATTTTATTTTCATTTGCCTATTAAAATATGCATAAAAGAAGGGAAAATATTAAGTCAAAATATCCACAAAATTATTTAAAAGAAATTCATGCATTAAAATTCAATAATTTTGCAAATTAATTCATAAAGTGCATAAATGGCTAATGAAATTAAATTCCACCTAATTAAACCCCTAAAGCCATATTTGATATTAAAATTCTTAAGTTAGGAGGATTAAAATATATAAAAATAGCCTTCATCAATAACCAAAGAAAAAGTGTGTGAATTTTGCTTTAAAGTAGCTCTCTAACCTTTCTCACATGCATAGTTTGGTTATTTTCTTGTCATTAAGTGCTTGTGTATATATTTGAGCCACAAGAAATGTTTCTAGCCAATGTTTACATGTTATGATGCCATTTTGTTTCTTGAATTGAGTTATGATTGCATTATGGCTTGCATGGGTTTGGTAATGCTAAAAGTCCCTTAGCAAGGGTGAGAATGAGCTAAAAGTCCTTAGAAATGGATGAAACAAGCCAGAAGTCTCAAGAAGAGTGAGGCTTAGTCAAAAGTCCCTTCAAAAGTGGGTAAGACAAATCCAAAAGCCCCAAGAAAGATGAGTGAGGCTAAACTAATGCCCTTGAGAGCTTATGTTTGTTATATACAAGTTAATGTGCCAAGGAAAAGGATTTATACATGATCACTAGTTGCTTGAATGTCATGCATGCATTCTTTGACTTGTATATGCATCTATTATGTATGTTTGAAAGGATTAAGATTTATTGGGATTCTTTCAATCTTACTCTTCCCCCATATATGCCTAACCATATCTAGGTGAGCCAAGTGAACAAAGAATGGAGGCCAAACATCTTCACTTTAATAAAGGAGTAGAGAAATAGACATTTCAATAGTATATTAATGTCAAGAATTTTATCCATATGATGTATATGAGATGTAACCACTTAAACAAGTTCAAATTTATGTATTTATGATGTGTATATGAATCTTGAAGCCAAATGAATGTATACATGGCAGATTGACATCCTAGCACCATGATATGCATGTGTATGAATGCATGCAGTATGGTGAGATTTAGCTCTATAGTAATTTAGATCATTTGACATGCTTTTATATGTTATAATTATACTTTTGGATGTGCTCAAGTGGCTATAGAATGAGAAGAAAGCTTTTTGGTGCCTTGAGATACCCAATTGGACTTTAAAAGTGACTATTATGTGTGCTGAACCAAAGTCTAAACAAATGAGTGAGTTTTTCCATGAACTTTGGCTAGCAAGTAGTCTCATCTAGAGCTTTTCATAAAGCTAAACAACACTGAATTTGGAACTCTAGAGATTTTATTATGATTTTTTAAAATTGTCTAAATTATGCAGAAAATGGTATAGTTATTGTTTATTTGATCAGTTTGTTTCTCTGTGTTACATGTGGGCTAAATGAATTCCAATGCTAATAAAATTTTACAGACATAAACTAGACATCATAATCTTTCCATAACCATCAAGATTACCTTATTTGGAGCTTTGTAGAGGGAGAAATAAGTTTTTGAAGTTGCATGACAGTACCAATAATGCAGCCTAACCTAAGTTATTATTCTATCAATTTTTGCTAGTTAATGCCAGTACATTGGTCTAAAATTATTTTTAATCAATAGTTAACATTTAGATCTTTCTATGATGGTATGGTTTGCTAGATTTTGATGTTTCTAGAATTAGTTATAAATTTTTAAAGTTTACACTAGAAAGTTAGACATGCCAACTCGAGAGCAAAACTTGATATTTCTTATATATGGCTTCATACCCGAAATATATGAGATGAATTATGATGTTCATGTCTTGAATGGATGTTTTATGGATAGAAAATGATATTGATGAATTCATATAGTCTCTAAAGCTATGAATTATGTATGTGGCCTCCCAATTACACAATTTTCCATGTGTGAAAGTGTATGTTTTCTTACAAATCTCTTTTAATATGCGTAGGATATGTTGAGATAGCTTAAGGGACAAATGTTTGAGAGCTAAGAGGTTAAGGTATACAAAGATTGAGTTGGTCTGCAAAATAGAGGATGAGGGGCTGAGTAAGTTGGGGTTTTAGATGGGTTTAGGCTAACCCTAAAACCCAAAATCCACTTGGATTCAGATATGTGTTTATTGGGCCATAAGTTGAAGGGTTTAGTTGATAAAATGAGAGTTGGGATCTTAAGAAATGAGATTGGACCTTCTTACAAGCAAGAAGTGGGCTTTCTTATTTGGCTTATGGCATAAATAAATTGATTATAAAGCCTAAATCAAATGTCCATCTCCCCTTAATTAATTCCCTAATTAAACCCATAACCATAATTAACATATCTTCACCCAACAATAACTAAACATGATTATTAGCTCAAAATGTCTAAAATAAACCTATTTCTTTAGAAACCTTATTTTCCTTATTTTTCCTAAATCCTTTTATTAATTCCTTAATTCACCATAATTATTATTAATAAATTTCAGGGTGTTGCAGCAAACTTGCGAACTCTCAGGTTTTGGTGAGGGATTAGATTAAGGGAAGCACTCTTGGGTATAGAGGTGTGAAGCTACGAGGTCTAGGGATTTTTCAGATGGATGAGGCAATAGCATACAAGGGGGAATAACGAGAAGCGATCTTGAGATTGAGGTTATAAAAGAGAGTAACACATATCACAACAGAAGCAATTGATTTATCCTCCCTTTTTCAAGCCCTCATGGTCGTGGTTCTTCCCACTCAATTCCTCATTCAATCCTCTTCAATGGAAGCTTGATTCTTCAAGGTAGTTAGCTTAGGATTAGGCCTTTGGAGTGAAGATTTAAGTCCAAGACATGTGCTCCAAGAACTGGCTAATTTTCTTTCCTTTTCTTCTCCATTTAGTGTTGTAATTTTATGGTTTTATAAGTCTAGGTTTAGCTTGTAATTGCTTGAGAATTGTAGCTCAAATTTTGGATTGGATGCTTTGAAATTATTGGATTATTGAATTGAAACTTTAGAGAATGAATTTGGGATTAATTGTTATGTTTAGTGTCTGCACATTTTGTTCCCTTTTTATATGAATTTTTAGCTTTGTTAATACAATGGTGATTGTGTAATCTTGTTGGAATTTGATGCTTAATTGTTAATTTGAGGAATTCTGATGTTTGATTGGTTAATTGGACACTTAGGATGAAAGTGTAGAACATATAAAAGGCATTTGATCTCTATTTGGGTGTGTTTAATAAGCTTAATTCAAGGATTAGTAGGCTAGTGTAATCTTGAGGTTTCAAGTGGCATGAATTTGCTAATTTCTTGCATCTTAAGCGGTCACTTGAGAAAATTAATTAGGAATACACCAAAGAAGATTTAGTTCAACTCTTAGTGAAATCTAATTTGGATCATGAGAATCAAACTTCAAAGAAATCACTCAAGGCTAGCTACATTCATTTGCTTAATTGTTTTCACTCATTTTGATTCTAGTTAGTAGCTTTATTCTATTTCTTGAATTACTTATGATTTTAGTCTATAAACCCCCAATTAATTTCTAGAAATTTTAGTTTTTAAGTTGCAAATGACATTTGGGAAACTCATTCTAGTAATTGGAATCCATTGCCATGGGAGACGATCTTGGTCACACTACTATGTACACAATTATTTCACAACCAAGTTATTTGTAACTATTCGACAATAGTTACCAAGGATAAGCCAAAAGTTTCAAATTATTGGGTGAAGTTAGACCAAAAGTCTTAAGAATTTGTTTTATTGTTGGTAAAGCCATATGATTCCTTTCTGCATGAAAATGATTGATGTTCTATTGAGTAACATGCATACATGCTTTACTTGGCCTTGAAATTGTCTTATATAAGTGCTTGAATGGTGAATGAGTTAATAGGATTCTTTGAATCTCATTCTTTTCCATATTTCCACTAAACATGTCTAGGTAATCATCATTGAAGTGAGAGTGGCGAGCAAAGGGATTAAGAAGCCATACTTTGACAATGGTTTTATATTTTGATGTATAATATTGCTCAACAATTTATATATATTTATGAGATGTAAACACTTCCACATATCCAAATAGATAAATAAAACATTTTGGAAATAAAATATATAGATTAATGGGTTTTATTTATCTATAATATTATATGGCAAAAGATGTTTTCTTAAATTTATTTATATTTTTAAGGCCTTATTTATTAACTAAAGAAAAATCTTATGATATATTTATGAAATTAAAATTGAAAAATAATTAGAACATTTCTCATATTACTGAATCATTTATATGAGTTTGAACATTTTGAAAACTAGTGTCATTATTAGACTAAATGTTCACTTTTAGATTATTGTGTGCTATTTTATATAAGGAAATCTAATTTCATAAAAATCTCTTTTAAGTGGGAACAATTTCACCATAATACTTTAAGTTAGGCCATGTTATGGTGTCACAACTATCAATTAAGTTTCTCGACAAAGCCTAATAAAAAAGGATCTTCCAATGCTTTTAAGCTCCTTAGACTCCTCAATTAAAGGGAGATGTGACTTATTTACATTTAAGGGGAGGATATTATTATGATTCAAGTGTGAGTAGAGGAAGTTTCACATTGAGAGTAGATGTGTACAAATTGAATGTGATTACTGATGTTTTGTTTGAAGATCCCATTGCTTGATTTTCTATATAGTGATAGAAAATTACTAATCATGTTGGGACATTTTTGTCTTGAATTTACTTTATTAGCATGTTGTATGAACTTTTAAAGTTATATATCTAAATTTTGGATAATAATATTAAGAAATTTTTAAAATAATATTTGGTCAAAACTAATGATTCAATTTAAGAAAAGTTTGTTATATATGAAAAATTTTATTTATATCACTTGAATGCAACAATAGTTTTGGTTTAATAATTTGAAAAATATTTTTAGTAGTGAAGTATGAGATTATTTGATGGATGATAAGCATGATATTTTATATGTTTTATTCTCCTTATCTTAAGTATTTTAGTATCCAAATATGGCTTTAAGGATCTAATTAGATGAAATTTGATTTTAGTAGCCATTTTCTATATTTGAGGAATTAAGTTACAAATTATTGGATTTTAATGCATAAATTTATCTTAAATAATTTTGTGAAAATTCCTATTTGATTTTTCCCACTCTTTTGAGCAGAATTTCAACGGACAATTAAAGCTTGAATGGTAATTTGAATTAAAGAAGAGAAGGAAAGAGCATAGTCAACACAAATCTTGCACAAGCTTCATTCTCTTGTTGACCAGCCCACATGTATAATTCCACGTTGAGAGCAAAGCATACTACAACCATTAAGAAGGTTGGAAGCCACGTGGAAGAAGCTTGAGCTCGAGCAACGAAACAAGAAGCCATGGCCACGTGAAAAATGGGAGAAGAAACTGGAGAGCATTGGCAGCTGCAGGAAGAACCACGCATGGGCAGAACTATGCATGAAGAACAACGTCTTTAGCTCGAAAGAGAAGCAGCTGGGTAGAGAAGAAGCACAGAACCAAACGAAGCACGAGGGAGTGTTGGCTGAACGAGGAAAACGAGCTGAATGGTGCATGAAGAAGAAGGAATCAGACCTGGAAACATAGTGAATACAGAGAAACGCTGGAGGTGACTAGCTGCTGGATTCATTCTGTTCAGATGCACATAGAACAGAGCAAAAGCTACAGGTTGCATTAGTGATAGGCTACAGCTTAAACGTGGGCAGAATGAGATGGAGGCTGAGCACGAAGAAGCTGAGCTGATGGAGAGGACAACGCATTAAAAAAGCATGTAGTACAGAACGTGGAAAACATGCAGAACAAGTGAAGGAAGCAGCCTCTGTTTGGAAGCAAAACGAAGAAGAAGCTACGCTTTTAACACGTTAAAAGTGAGCTAAACGAGCTGAACTCGAGCAGAACAAAGGAACACGTGGATGAAGGATTAAATGAAAGGAAGTAACGTGAAGAAGCTTAGCAGAGAATGATGAAGCTGCATGATATGAAGGAAAACACGTGAAAAAAATGCATGAAGACGCTGAACTGGGCAGAACGTGGTGAAGGAGAAAGAAGAGAGAAAGAGCTACGGGGTTAATGCGAGATGAATGAATAAAGGAGCAGTAGAAGGAATTCATGCAGAATATAATAAAATAACCAGCGGGGCCCACTCTCATACACACATCCATGCAGCTCCACCTTATATATATATGAAGCAGTTAACATGTGAAGATGGCATGAAGATACATTAAGAGAACACGTGAGCTGATACGTGAAGGAGAAGGAGACTTCATTCTGCACGCTTCCTTCGTTCAATTGTTCAGCTCATGACAATCCATTATCCATTCGCAGAATCCAACCATCTCACGCTTCAATGTTTACGGAAATCTTTATCTATATATATCCTTCGTTCCCATTCATTCCATACATCCTCTTAAACCATCCATCCATCAAGCCATTCATTCATTCATCCATTCCATTCAACCACTCATCCACTCCATTCCATCATCCAACATCCCATGATTTTCTAATCCATCTTGAGGCTAGCTAGGAGGAAGCTCTTGGAGAAGCTTGAATCCATGGAGAAAATTCAGAATTTTGGCTAATGATTTCTCTATTTTTCCTACACTTTTTCTCTTTCATTTATTGTCTTGGTTAAGTTGTATTTGATAGGGAATTTGTGTAATTATAATTAGTGGCTGGTTAGACACTAATTAGCAAGTATTTTTGTTGATTAATTGATCTGATTAATTTCAATATTATCTGAATTCCCATGTATGCTTCAAAGGTGTTCGATAAAATACATGAGTGAGATTATGTGCTTAAAATATTAATGTGAGGATTCCTTAATATTTAGTTGGTTAATTAAATGTTTAGGATGATTTAGAGGCTAATCAATTAGTTAATCAATCAAATTGAGTGTTCAAGATCTTAAAGACAAGATTTAACAGTTTAATGCAGGATTGAGGTCTCAATTCAACATTAGATAGTTAATCTCTTGAATCTTGAGTGGTTGCCCAAGATAATTTGTTATGAACACATTTAGGAACTCTTAGACCAGAATTAATCATAATTGGATTAGGATAAGGATAGTGGATACCAAGGGACGAATCCAAAGCTAGTCACAAGCCCATCTTTCACCCATAATCCATATAATTAGGTAGAATTTAGGAATTTTAATTCAATTTAGTTTTAGGATAGTTTAAATAAATCAAAACCCCCTTTAGTTTAGAAATTTTAGAGCCTTTTAACATTTGGAAAACTCAATTAGGCATTGAACGCCAATTCCAAGGGAGATGACTTAAGTTGTACCACTAATTACATATTTTATCAACCTAGTATTATTTTGAGGGTTGTACGACGAGCCACTTAATGGACTAATATGAAATTTTATTATCAAAATGACTCATTCATAAAGATTTATAAAAATTTTATTTAAACTAATAACTCTAAATTCTTGACCATTGTTGTAAATAATTTGTTATAAGCATGTTACGATAATTATAGGTATCATATTCTTTTGATATCTTTAGTTAGTAGGAGTCATTATGTATAAAAGTTTTATGAATTTTACATATTAAAGGTTCAAATCTAATTAATAGTCAAATTAAATGAATGATGAAGAAATTCTTTATATGTATTAAGTAAGTCAATGTTAGTTCCTCAATTTCCTCATTTTGTCATCAATGTATTAGGCCTAATAGTAGGAACTATGTAGGTTGAATATTTAAATCAACATTTTATTAGATGACCTCGTTGAGATAGTTAATTAAAACATGTCAAAAGCTTGTGAGACTAAGGAAAATAAGATGTTATTGAAATCTTGTATACTAGTGAATCTTATTTAAGAATTATTAAGATCTTTTAGTATGATAAAACAAAATTTTTCTCACTACCCTAATATATATGGCATAATAAATATTATTGAATATTTGCTGCCTAAGATAGATAGAAGTGTAGTTCATTTTGAATAGTGATATAAAAAATTCATTGCAACTAAACTTGATATGTTTTCACGTGTCTTAAATATGTAAGGTAAAAGTCCAACATGTTCAATGTAACAACCCTAATTTCTAATTACTATGATTAGACTTGATTATATGGTTAATAATCGTAAATCAAGGCTTAAAGTCATATTACAATTAATTAGGGTCATTAACTAAACAACCACAAGTATTTGAATTTTAAATGCACAAGTGAATTTAATTATCAATGAGGAGCCTTTGATTCATTTATCCATTAATTCCAACTAATGAAAACCTCCTACAAGTGTTTTCAAATCATCACTTGACACTAGCAAGAGCCAAATCAAGGTTCCTGTGCTAGAATTAAGAAGTTGGGAACCTTTACCTCGGTTTAAGGTTTTTGCACCGTAGCAAATTGCTCTTGGGTTTAACTCACATTACACACATTTTGCCATAGTGAGCCTATGTGGCATCGCGGCAAGAGGATGCCCTGGAGCCTCCCTAACTTGTAATATCTGGTTCTCCGTAAACAAACAAAATTCACTAGATACAAAAGCAAGTCCCCTGAAATGACTTAGTTAAGATCCCAAAAATTTGGGAAGCATTCTAGACTCTTAAAAATAAGAATCCTAGGCTCAAGTGAAAAAAAAACAGAGCTAGAATGAAGAAACAAATTATGACGAAAAGCTGACGAAACGTAAGGGCATTTTCCTCATTTTGAGTAAATTCTGGAATTCACACAGGAGGTCTTTTTAAATGAAAGTTTTGAGTTCTCCAAGGTTCTCAAGGGCACTAAAAATCATGGGAAGCCCCGAGACGATTAAAGCCCATCCGGTTGATGTTTTTCAATGTCGGTGCACCCAAACTTTGACGAATTTGTTTGAGACGGTTTTAACTCTGATTTGAGTGATTCCAAAAGAATTTTACTAAATTAGAAACCTAAATTTCATAATAAAAAAAAAGATTCTCAAAAAGGAGCTAAAAAGAATTAGAAACGAAAATGCCAAGAACGAAGGGCAAAATAAATTTTTTTGAAAAATCTTTCTTCCTCCACCTATATATAAGTGGCACCTCACCTCCTCATTCATGAAACCCATTATGTTTCTGCCCTAGACCAGAAGAAAACCCTAAAGGATGAGGCGCACCAAAAGGAGGATGAAGGAAGGAGAAAAACGAGGTAAAAAGTATAGATTTTTGGTAGTTTTTCATGCTTTTTCTCTTCCAAACCTTTTCTCCTCCATTCTTCTTTATTTCCTATGATTATATTAAAGTGTATGGATCTTCTTTAAGGGAGAAATTGAGGGAAAAATTCGGATTTGAAGAGAGGAAGCCAAAGAAAGTGAGAAACAAGCAAGAAGATAAGGAAAAACAAGGTAAATCTTACATTCCATGGTAATTACTTCTTTCCCCTTCTTCTCCATATTTCGCCCCATGTATGTAGATGCTAGAGGCTTGAAATTTTAAGGAGAACCAAGGGTGAATTCTATGAATTTAAGGAAGGAGAGTAAGAATATGCAAAGAAATTCAAGAAAAGGCCATGGATTTTCAAGGTAACAAACCTAGGGTTTCATGGGTTCCCTTAAAAATCTGATTTGATCTAATTATTCCAAGACCCAAATGAGCATTTTAATGAGTTTCTAAGATCCATAGGAGTCTCCCCATATGCATCTTCCATGTAGAAAATAAAGTAAAGTCCATGGAGGCCAAAAGGAGACATAGGCTTGGCCTAAAGGGGATGACCACCTAGGGAGAGTTTTAAATTTTTTCAAGTCCATTTTTGAGTCATATATGATGAATGAAAATAAGGGAAAACCTTAGGAAAAATTTAGGAAGCCTAGAGAATGAATTGGTGTCTTAGGTTCCATAATATGACCTAAAGAAGTAACATGTAGTTAGACTCTTTGTTTTAATTGTGTCATGACTCTAAAAGGCTTAAAAGGAGTCAAGAATCATATATAAAAGGAAAGAATATAGCTTATAATTTATTTGATGGGTATTGCTTCATTAGGTGCATTCTTGGAACCATAAAGGGGTTTATAGGTCAAGTTAGTATTTAAGGAAGTTGTGTGGCCTTAGGATTAATTTCATGAACCTAATTGGCTTCCATGAATTGTGTTAGGCCAAGAGAAATGATCTCCACCTTATTAGGTTGTGAGGTCAAGAGAGAGGATTCAAGACTCAAGGAAAAAGTGTGTAAATGTAAGTAAGGTAGCTCTCTCCACCTTCTCTGATGCATGGATGTGTGCTTATATTGTCTTTGAATATGTGTATATATGTTTTGAGCTATGAAAATTATTTTAGCATGAGATTTTATTCCATGGTACCATGATGATGTTTTATGCATTCAAATGATGTTTCAACTGTTTTAGGGGTTCCCATGGTTTTCAGGGCCTCTGAGAACCCCGGAAAGCTCAAATTTTTCATTTAAAAAGCCCTCCTATGAGATTTCAAAATTTTCCAAAAATTACACAAATGCCCCTACTTTCTTCAGCAAATTTTCTGAGCTCTTCTAGCTCTGGTTTCTGGGCATCTCAAATCTCAAATCCTCATTTTCTAATATTTAAAATTTTATCATAATTTTAGTTGGCCCAAATTCCTTCTATTTCAAAGACTTCCTTTTATATTTGGCCCATTTCTTATGTTTACGGAGAAACTGAACATTGCATTTCTCACGTTTACGGAGGGACTGGATGTTACAAATGTGTAGTTTCTTCATATAAAATTTTATGGCAATTGGACATCATTTGAGTCCTGTGTGATAGAAATCATTTTTGGACCAAGTGAACAGTGCATCAAACCAAAACCAGAATTTTTGCCAACTTTGAAAATTCATCAAATATTCTCTAGATCTTTGAAAATTCTGTTCTTTAGCTTCTCAACAAGCTCTAATTACATGCCAAATCTTAGATCAAGAAGAGCTCATTTGGATAAAAAGTGACATAGGGTTTCATTACAGTACTTGAGCATGATCAGATTCTTAACTTAAAAAATTCATAACTTCCTCTATACAACTTCTTTTCATGCAAACTTAGTGGCCCTAGAAAGCTTATAATATTAGTTATATGCTAATAAAATTTTATGAGCATTGGACTTCATTTGTCCCTTGAAGGACACAAAATTCCAAAGTTATTCTGTGTGAACAATGACAGAACATAATTGAAATTTCTGTCCAATTTCAAAAATTTGTAAAATATTCTATACAACAAAAAAATTTATGGTTCTTAGATAGACATAAAGCTCTAGGAGAGGTCTAATTTCATGCCATATCTTAGGCTCAAACTAGATCATTTAGGCCACTTTTGGCATAGAAGTTGTTTTATGAAAAAGTGAAGACCATTTTAGATAACAATTTGGACCATTTGGTGTCCAATTGGTTTCCTTCCACTTTGAGAACATTTCTTCCATCCTAAATAGCTTTTCTAGCCTTTCCATATCATTCTAAAATAGGTGGATCAAAATTTGACCCTTGAATACCCAAGAATACATACATACATCATATCTTACCATAGATCCAACTCTACCATAATACATATACATTGCCACAAATAGTCATACATTAGTGTTCTTATACTTTTACACATGATTCCATCATTACAAATGAAGTAGCACCATCATATACATCATAAGTGTGTCATGATACATTTAAAGCATCATATACATACATATACAAAAAGTTAGTACAAAATGGGATTTTAATACATCATTTTCTAGTATCTTTAACTTCTCATGATCTTGGGCTTGACTTGATGAACCTAAAATGGTCAGTGGGAGTATGGGGGTGAGATTTGAGAGAATCTTAGTAGCATAACTAATCCAAATCAATGCAACTAAGAATGTCATGAGTGAATACAATGTATGTGAAGCAAGAATGTTATGCACATGCATCATGTAATCCGTATACATTATATAACATGAAAACTCAATCATTTCTACGCATGGAAACTTTGTAAAACTAGGTGGGCTATACCAATCTCAACCCAGGGCCAAGGAAGAGCTACTGTGTTTAATTCCATGCCATAGGGAGCTAGGAGCCATCACATAACCTTTCATAAACATAAGGTGCTCATAAAGCTCATATGAAAACATAATGGACCATACTTCATGAAAGTATCAAGCAATAACACATAAGCATATCAACTCATTCAAGCACTCAATTGAATGCAAGAAGTGGAGAGAAATCTACCTTGTGATGTTAAGATCTTGAATCCACCACTAGCCCTTTGACTTAACTTTTCCCTTTACTTTCTTTTGCTTGACATCCACAAGTAAAGGAGTTTGGGTTATCTTGACCTAGATATGTCAATTTCAAGATAAATGAATCTAATGGAACTCATTCAAAATTCATGATTCTTACTTAGTTTCATTAGAGCTTCATATAGTACATAAAGCTAGTTTAAAGTGTAACATCTCGTTTGTCTATAAATGTGAGAAACATAATGTCTAGTTTCTCTGTAAACGCACAAAACTCACTGGATATAAAAGGAAGTTCTTAGAGAGAATGATTTGAAGTCAAATAAAATTAGAATAAATTTTCAAATAATGAAAAATGAAGATCCAAGGTCTAAGATGTATAGAAACTTAAGCCAAATATAACACCATAGATTCTAACTCATTTCATAACATTCATTAGCTTCACATCATTTCTTTCATAAGAGCACATGAAAAGGGAATGAAAATAATGGGTTTATTTGCGTTGCGTCATACTTAAAAATTTTCAATCTGTGTCACGTGGACCGTGTGAGCTCATGCTATGTATCCTCATATTTAAATACATCATTACAACTCATTTGGATCACAAAATCATGCTCACAACTCATGGAAACCAAAATGGAGCATGGAATGGGCTTGTTTAATTTTGGCCAGATTTGCTCTATTTTCCGACCAAATTTTGGAAAATCATAATTAAATCTAAAAAAATAAAAATCATGCAATCTTAGTTATTCTAGAAAGCTATGGATGTCTAATTTACACTAAAAATATGTCCAGAGCACAACATTCATCACAGAGGACGTTTGACATCCAAAATGGTCCAAAGGTTTGACTGAATTCTGGAACTGTCACAGAATTCTGTAAAGAACTTTGAAAATGTCCAATTAATTTCAAAAAAATCCAATCCATGTAAATGATACCAATTCAGCAATCAATGTATGTTAACTAGAGAGGAAAAATATCTCTAGACCAGTTCATCAAGCCTAAACCTCAGAATTCAATGGAATAGTACCTCTAGTCAGCCAAAATTTTCATATCTCCCTTTCTAGACCTCCAAATGAAGTACTTCTAATTGGCACAAGTCACTGTGATTGTCTAGTTTGTATGTATAAAATTTCATGGCAATTGGACATCGTTTGAGCCTTGTGTGATAGAATGCAATTTCAGACCAAATGAATAATGTAGCAAACCAAAAACTATGAAAATTGTCAAATTTGAAAAATTATCAATTATTCCATAGAACTCCAAAAATTATGATCTTTAGCT
Organism: Erythrophleum ivorense; assembly: GCA_026724425.1. NCBI lineage: Eukaryota > Viridiplantae > Streptophyta > Magnoliopsida > Fabales > Fabaceae > Erythrophleum > Erythrophleum ivorense. The sequence goes on along the minus strand of JAIUCV010000020.1, from coordinate 10,259,515 downwards.
TCCCAAAAATCTCTTAATAAGACCTAATGGTCAATTTTGGCTCCATATAGTGTATCAAAGTTGCCAAACGGATTTCCCTTGGTCTTAGCACCTTTTGGGCAAGTCTAAAAGTACATTTAAGACTTATGTGAGCTGCCCAAATGGTCACCTCATGCATCTCATTTTGGCCATTCAACCCACACTTATGCACATTTACATGAAACTTCCTAATTGCATACTTGGGTATTACATACTTAAATTGTATTCTAAAGCTCATACATCATATCCATACATTTAAACATCACATAATATCATATTTACACATGTCTCAAGGGTCATAGACCATTTATAACATCATATACATTGTGAAGTATCATTATGGATTCAAAAAGAATAAAACTAGGCATATGGTTGTCAATCTTTCTCCTTCATTGTTGTTGACTCCCATCACCATAGCCACTTGGTCCACCTAGCATGTTAGATCATTGGAGAGGAGGGGATGAGATTCAAAGAATCCCAATAGCTCATCTCCCATTCCATCATACATAATATGTGCAAAGCAAGCATTACAAATGGATGCATGGAGAAAATGGAAATCATGGACATTTAAAGAGCAAGCTTGGCATATGAACAAAGCATACAAGACATTCAAGAGCTCACTAAGTGTTTAGATTGGCCTCACACTTCTCCTTATGGATTTTGGACTTGCCTCTCCCATTCTTTAAGTACTTTGGACTCAACCATGCTCTTGGGACCTCACTTTGCTTTTAGGAGACTCTTTACTTTGTCTCAACCAAGCTCAAGGGTTTTTTGCTCATTCTCACTATAGTGAAGAGTTCTTAGCCTCTCCACACTCAAGCAAACTCAAATAAACATTATGTATTTATTTGGAAGCATAACATGGCATCAAGGATCATGGCACATAAAGGCATACTAGCATACTTTTCATAGCTTGAAAATACACATACACACATTCTAAAATAAGCTAAACACACATCCATGCATGAGAGAAAGTGGAGAGAGCTACCTTGCACACAATTGCACACTCTTTTCTTTTGGATTCAAGCCTCCTCTTTCTACCACACACCCACAAATTGGTGGAGATGGTTTCTCTTGGCCTAGAGACAATTTATGGGAGCCAATTAGGTCATGAAACACCTTCTAAGGCTACACAATTTGCTTAAACAGTAGATTGCTTTATAGGCTCCATTATGGTCCATAATTGTACCTAATGAAGCAACACCCGTCAAATGACTTATAGGCCTTATTCTTTCCTTTCAAATATGATTCTTGACTTCTTTTAGCCTCTTGGAGTCATCACACTATTAAAACAAAAGGCCTAGCATCATGTTGCTTCTTTAGGTCATAATATGGAACCTAAGGCACCAAATCAATTTCTATGAGTTCTAAATTTTTTTTAAAGCCTCCCCTCATTTTCATTCATCAAATATGACTCGAGAATGGCCTCAGAAAAATTTAAAACTCTTCCTTACTACTCAAACCCTGTTTGGTCGAGACATAGACATCATTTGGGCCATATAAAGGTTTCTTTATTTTCTTGAAGGAAGAAGCTTGTGGGGAGCATCTTAGGTGTCTCAAGAACTCATATAAACTCTTAATTAGACCTAGGTAGCATCACATAAATTCAGAATTTAGAAGGTGTACATAAAATCTTAGGTTTTGTATCTTAATTTCTAATGGCTATTGCATGGTTTTCTTTGCATATTCTTATTCTCCTCCATCAAATGCCTAAGATTCACCCTTGGTTTGGTTGAAAATTTAACTCCTTAGGATAGACCATATGTAGGTTGAAGTGGAGAAGAGAGGGAGATCAATATAGCTACCATAGGATGCATTTTTACCTTGTTTCCTTAGTTATTTTAGCTTGAATCTTGGTTTCTCTAAGCTCCTCTCTTCAAATCCTAAATTTCCCTTGAATATCTCCCTTGAATCAAATTTATAAACCTCATTTTAATCTAAGGAAACAAAGGAGAGGGGAGGAGAGGAGATGTGGATGAAGAAAAGCAAGGAAAAACACCATGAAAACATACCTTAAACTTGGTTTTCTTCCTCCTTCTTCTTCCCCTCTTGGGCGCCTCTCCCTTAGGGTTTTGCTTCTGATTTAGGGCTGGAAAATCTGAAATGAAATGAGGGCAAGTGTGAGATGCCACCTATATATAGCTAGGGAAAAGTGACTTTTTCAAAAATTTCAATTTTGCCCTTCATACTTTGTATTTTCGTTTCTCCTTCGTTTTAGCTCTTTTTTTAGAATCATCTTTTCCATTATAAAATTTAGGTTCCTAATTATGAAAAATGCCTTTGGATTCACTCAAATCAGAGCTAAAACCTTCCTGAACAAATCTGTCAAAGTTTGGGCACACTAACATTAGAAAATATCCGCCGGAGGGGATTTAACTGTCCCGGAGCTTCTCATGGTTTTCAAGGCCTTTGAAAACCCTAGAGAACTCAACTTTGGTTTAAAAAGCCCTCCTGTGTGAATTCCAAAAATTGCCCAAAATTATAAAAATGCCATTATGTTTTGTAGGTTTTTTGTCAAATTTTGTTTTTTCATTCTAGCTCCATTTTTCCTTTCGTCTAAGGCTAGAATTCTCATTTTTATGAGGCTAAAATGTCACTCAATTTTTTTGGAATCTTAACTAATTCATTTCGAGGGACTTGCTTTGAAAACGTGCCCATTTTCGTCGTTTAACAAAAACTGAACATTACACCAGATGAGTTAGAAAAAATTTGTGAAAGAAAGTAAGGCATGTAACACCCCAAAAATTTATTAAGATGCTAATCATAGATTTGGATTTAATTAGGAATAGTTAATATGGAATAATTGGATAAGTTAAGTAAATGAAAATTTTGGAGAGATACATTATTAATATGAGTTCGAAATTTAATTGGGATAGAAACTTCATCTAGGCCCAAATTAATGTAAAAGATCGTGATAAAAGGCTAATGGAGGTCTAATAGGTTAGGTGTAGACCCAATCTAATTCAATGTGATAGAGGCCCAAGATCTACCTTTTATAGGCTCTTATAATTGGTCCAACAACCTTTGTGCAGACCCAAATCCTTTAAGCTCTTAAAACTTAGCCTAACCCAATTAAAACCTAGTAGCCCAACACATGAAAGTTGGCCCAACAAAGCTTAAATCTAAAACCCATTTAGAGTTGGATCTTTGGAGCAGCCCATAACCTATAGAAAACCCAACTTAAACCCTTCAAACTAACCTAGCCACCCCCATTCTGCAGAACCACAAGGAACACACACAAAATTTGGAGGTCCAAAGGAGAAGCTAGGGTTCTTAGCATATTTCCACCATTTCCCACTTCTAGAGCAAAATTCAGCCAAGGTAATAGTTATATAACTTAATCCTCTCATTTTTCTCTTTAATTTGACCTAATTAATGTTCCAATTGGAGCACTTTCACCTATGCCCAAAATCTAAAACTTTCCATTTGATATTTCCATGGTGAAATTTCGTAGGTTGAGGCTAGGGCTGACATTAGGTAAGTATAAACTCTTCTTTTTGAGGTATTTCTGCTGGTTTGAGACCCCAATGATTGGATTATAGTATGGGTATTAATTTTTCACGACTTTGCTTAGGATTTAGGGTGATATATTGAAGTTTTTAGTGGAGAACACCTCCATTCCGAATTTTGGGAATTAGTAGTGGCTGAAGAGATTTTTGTACCACTAGTGGTTTTTGCAAATTTGTTTACAAGTGAGAAAACTAGGGTTTATGCTAATTCCATGCATATGTTCTATTTTAATTTTGCATTTGCTGCATGATTATGATTTTGATGCTAAATGAATTGGTTGGTTATCTGTTATATGTGATTGGACCTTGTAAGTCCATGGTGGATCTGTGGTGGAGCTATGGTGCAGCTACTATTCATGTATGTACTTTGATTGGGCACTAGGTTATGATCAAACCCCAGATGCACTGAGCCCTAGTTGTGCTCAATAGGGAGTAGGTGCCATGGACGCACCTCTCCTAATGTTATTGGCCTTTAACATGTGGAATTGTGATTGCTAGTATGGGATAGTAATCATAGATAGCCTAATTATTTCATTTATTGATGTGACTGGTATGTTTTCTGGTGCTTATATAAAATCATTCATATATGTTAATTAAACTGGAATATATGAATGGGATTTGCCTTAGTTATTGAGATTTATATCTCACCCCATTTCATGGGCTAAATATTTCAGGTGAAGGTTGTTCGGCTAAGGATAAGGGCAAGCAAGTGGATGAACATCCATGAGCTGAAGCCTGGTGTGGGGAGCTACACTTGGTCTGAGTGGAATAGAGTAAATGATAATTTTGTTAGCCTTTGTATAGCATCATCACGTATCTATATTGCCAAGTGTAGGAGTTTGTATTTTGATAACATAGAATATAACTAATGAGAAATAGGCTTCATATTGTTGTTGATGGATGTATGAGTTTATGACACTTATTATGGTTTATAAACTTGTGTTTTAACTTACCATTTAAGTAATGAAATCATGTGATATATTGATTGTGAATTTGAGCTAGCGATGCATGAATTATTCGATGAAAACATGATTGAATGACCATTGTGAGAAATTTATAAATTTGCTGATATAAGACCAATGAATGAGTAGGAGAATCCATCTTTATATGTGGGATGGGTAATGATATAATGGTTGGGGCAAATCAACTAGATAGATGCTATTAGAATCTCATAACAAGTGGGATAGTGGCCCCAGAGAGCCCTTAGATAGAGAATGGAGAGTATGAGACAAGATTTTAGGAGTTGTAGGATTAGAAGGCATTTCGTCACGGCCAAAATATTATTAGCCGAGGCTAATAAAGGTGAAGTTGCCCATGGAGAGTACTATAGAGCAATTCACCGCGGCAAAATGTGAGAGGCAAAACTAGGAGTCGTCCAGAAGGTAATTCACTGTGGCTAAATGGGAATTGGTTATGGCGAACTTTTATGAAAATTGGTTAGGCATTCCAGAAAGGAATTAGCTACGGTGAAAGGGCAAATTGGCCACGACCAATAGGAAAAGGCGAGCGAGGCAAGTTCCAGGAGGCTTCCTTGCCATGACGCCATGTAGGTTAGCCATGGCAAAGGGCCAACTCGTCGTGGCATTAACTATGAAGATAAGGAGTGAATCCGAAAGCAATTGGCCATGGCACAAGGACATTTAATCGTGGCTAATGGTCCCAAACTTTCATTCTAACCTAAAAATCTTGGTTTTTCATATGGTAACCCCAAGGGATGACTTAGAAATATTGGTAGAAGATTCTTGTGAGTTAGAATTAAGGGGTAATAGAATCAAAGGCTTATAATTGAATGTTTGTTTCCCTGATGTACAAGAGTGCTTGTAATTATATGGTTGATGACTCTAATAATATTAAGGTTCAAAGTTCCTTGTATTTGTTGAATATAATTAGTCGTAATGTCTTGTAACCCTAATTTATGATTATTAATCACGTATTTAATCTTAATTATAATGATTATATAGTTAGGGTCGTCACATGGCATTTTTGTAATTTTTGATAAATTTGGAAAACTCATAAAATGACTTTTTAAACAAGAAATTTGAGCTTTCTAGGGTTCTCAGAGGCCTTGAAGACCATGGGAACTCCCAGAACAGTTGAAACTCCTCTGGTGAGTGATTTCGGCTATTGGTAGATTGAAAATTTGACTAAATGATTAAAAAATAGTTTTAAATCTAAATCGAGTGATTCCAAAGATAATTTATAAGATTAAGAGCTTAACTATTATGATGGAAAAGACAAATTTCAAAAAGAAGTTAAAATGAGTTAAAAATGAAAAAGCCAAGAAAAGGGACTAAAATGCAAAAATAAAAAATTATTAAAGTGACTCTTCCCCTTCCATATAGCATGCGGCCCTCCCCTAATCTGATTAACCAGCCATTTTTCTGCCCAAAATAGAGGAGAAGACCAGGGGAAAGAGGCATGCCATAGGAGAAGAAGAAGAAGGAGAAAAATAAGGAAAAAGGTAAGGAAAAACTTAGAATTTCAAGCTTCTCCCTTCTCTAACGTTGTTCTCCTCCTTCCCACCTCTCTTTCTATGGTTTTAGTTATTCATTTGAGGTTGTGTTGTGGTTAGTTTAAAGGAGGGAACTCAGAATTTCAAAGAGGAGCTTGAAGCAATGAAAAGGACTCTTGAAAAAGTCTTGAGACAAGGTAGATTCTAAGGCTTTTCTTGCATTCCTTGTTTGTTCTCCCTCATAAGCATTTCGTTCAACCCATAACCCATTCTTTAGGAGATGATTTTTGTCCAAACCAAGGTAGAATCATAGGTTTTGGAGTGTGAGAAACAAGTATATGCAAAGAAATCCAAGTAAAATGCATTAGAAATTAAGTTACAAAGATTAGGGATTTGATTGCACCTTGAAGGGAAGGAGACTTCCTAATGATAATTTGGGTTGTTTAAGAGTATGAATGAGTTCTCAAGACACCTAAGAAGTCACCCTGTAATATCTGATTCTCTAAAGACGAGAGAAAATGCGAGAAACGTAATGTACGGTTTCTCCATCAATGAATGAAATTCATCGAATATAAAAGGAAGTCCCCTAAAATGACTAAGTTAAGGTCCTACAAAATTTAGGAAGCATTCTGGACTCCTAAAAATGAGAATCCCAAGCTCAGACAGAAAGAAAAATGGAGCTAGAATGAAGACACAAAATTTGACGAAAGACTTATAAAACATAATGTCAATTTCGTAATTTTAAGCAAATTTTGGAATTCACACAAGATGGCTTTTTAAATGAAAGTCTTGAGTTCTTTGGGGTTTTCAAAGGCTCTGAAAACCATAGGAAGCACCAGGATAGTTAAAACCCCTCCGGCGAACATTTTTCAATGTCGGTGAACCTGAACTTTGATAAATTTATTCGGGAAAGTTTTAGCTCTGATTTGACTGATTCCAAAGGTATTTTGGTAAATTTAAAACCTAAATTTTATAATGGAAAAGACAATTCTAAAAAAAGAACTAAAATGAGTTAGAAACAAAAATTCCAAAAATGAAGGGCAAAATTAGAATTTTTAAGAAAGTGGAAGCTTCTTAAACACTCTTTAAGTTTCTTATTTCTTCTCCCCTTCATTTGCATGACCTATTCTACCCAAAAACCTGAGAAAACACTAGCTCTTTTAGGTGCACCATGGAGGAGAAGAAAGGAGGAGAAAAAGCAAGGAAAAAGGTCAGGAATTTCATGGATTTTCATGCTCCTTCTTTCAAACTTGTTTCTCTCCTCTTAAGCTTTCTTTCCTATAGTTTTATTGAAGATTTTGGATCTTTTTTAAGGGAAGCACAAAGGAAAAAATGCATATTTGAAGAGAGGAGGCCAAGGAAAGTGAGAAACAAACAAGAAAAGCTATGGAAACAAGGTAAAATTTTCATCCTATGGTAGTTATTCCTCCCCCCTTCTTCTCCCTATTTTGCCCCATATATGTAGTACAAAAAGGCTTAAATTTTGAATAAAACCAAGGGTGAATTCCATGAATTTAAGGGAGGAGAGTAAGAATATGCAAAGAAATTCAAGAAAAGGCTATTGATTTTCAAGGTGGCAAACCTAGAGTTTCATGGGTTTCCTTGAAAATATGATTTGATGTAATTATTCCTAGGCCTAAATGAATGTTTATATGAGTTTCTAAGAAACCAAGAGAGCTTCCTACATGATTCTCCTATCAAAGGAAGCAAAGAAACTCCAAGGATGATAAAAAGAGTATATGCTTCGGCCTAGAGTAGAAATGGCACCTAGGGATAGTTTTAATTTGTTCTAAGCTTATTTTTAAGTCATGTATGATGGGAGAGTATGAGAGGAGGCCTAAAAAAATTTTAGAAATCATAATAAGTGAGATAACCTTGTATGTTCCATAATATGACCTAAAAAAGCAACATATATTTAGGCTCTTTGTTTTAATTGTGTGATAACTCTAAGAGGCTTAAAAGGAGTCAAGAATCATATATGAAAGGAAAGAATAGAGCCTAGAACTCATTTTATGGGTGTTGCTTCATTAAGTGCATTCTTGGAACCATAATAGTGTTAATAGACCAAATTAGTGTTTAAGGAAGATGTGTGGCCTTAGAATTAACTCCATGAACCTATGAAGCTAATTGGCTTCCATAAATTGTATTTAGGTCAAGAGAAATGATCTCTACCTTCTTGGGTGTGTGAGGTCAAGGGAGGGGATTCAAAGTTCAAGGAAAAAGTGTGTAAATGCAAGCAAGGTAGCTCTCTCTACCTTCTCTCATGCATGGATATATGCTTACATTGTCTTTGAATGTATGTTTATATGTTTTGAGCTATAAAAAGTATTTTAGCATGAGCTTTTATTCTATGGTACCATGATGATGTTTTATGCTTTCATATAATGTTTATTATGTGCGCTTGGATTTGCTTGAGTGTGGAGAAGCCAAAAACCCTTAGCCATGGTGAGGATGAGCTAAGAACTCTTAAAGTTAGTTGAGACAAAGTAAAGAGTCTCCTAAGAGTGAGGTTGACTCCTAAGAGCAAGGTTGAGTAAAAAATCTCTTAAAGAAATAGGTGAGGCAAGTCTTAAATCCCACAAGTGAATGGGTGAGGCTAATCCACTTACTTGGCAAGCCTATGTATGCTATGTATGACTTGTTTAAATCCCAAGAATATTTCTTGAATGCTAACATATATTAATATGTCCATACATGCATTTTCAAGGTTTGTATTGCATACTTTATATATGATTGAAAGGGAGATAAGCTATTGGGATTCTTTGAATCTCATTCCCTCCTCTCTAATGTTCTAACATACTAGGTGAACCAAGAGAACAAGGAAATGGGAGCCAACCACTTGAAAGATGAGAGTATGCCATCAAAATGCATGGATTTTGTTTCTTTAAGGCCATATGAATGGCAAATGTTGTAACCCATTGTTGTATATGTCCTATGATGTTATGAGCATGTATAATTATGCTAATGTATCATGTACAAATGAAATTTAAGGTTATATGTATGGAAGTTTTTTTGAGTCCTAGACATGCCTAAACTTATCTAAAGTTTTTTTCCTTTATCTAACATCTTTATCTTTCTATATTAGTATCATTTATATGGATTGGATTTTTTTAGAATTAATTAGACATTTTTGAAGTTTATAGTAGAAACCTATATTAGTACCAGTAGCTAGTTGGACCTCTGCACCTTTTCAAATGTCAAACATCTTTTGTATGATATTTCATGGCCTAGTCATATTTTTAGCATAAACTAGATATGTGAAGCTTTCTAGAATAGTAAAGAATGCATGATTTCAATTTTTCTAGAATTAGTTATGATTTTCCAAAATTTATGATAGAAAAGAGAAAATTTTGGCTGAGGCTACATCATGAAATTTTGTGTATCTCTTACCTTGCACGACTTCTAGGCCATTTTTTGTGATGGATTTGAGTTGTATCTATGTAATTAAATATGAGAATGTGATACATGAGTCCATATGGCCCACGGGACTTCAAAGAAAAAATTTTATTCGTGACAAAGTTCAGGTACCTTCATTGTTCTCATGCTACCTTTCTTGCTTCATTATGAAATGTATAGAATAAGACCCCAAAATGGCATGAGGCAAGCTAGATAAATACAGTGTTACACACCCATGTGCCAATTCCCTAAAGAGAAGCAAGCAAAATCCTTTGGTGCACAATCAATAAGCATGTCTAGACCTAAGTAGGTATGGACTCCTAGGAAGAATTTTAATTTGTTCTAAGCCTAGATTTGCATCATATATGATGGGAGAATATGAGAAGGAGTCTTGAAAAAAATTTAGAAAGCTTAAGATGTGAGATGGAGGTGTAGGTTCTATAAAGTGACTTAAAGAAGTAACATATAACTAGGCTCCTTAAAAAGATTGTGTGATGGCTCCAAGGAGTCTAGATAGAGTCAAGAGTCATAGATAAAAGGAGAGAATTAAGCCAACATGTAACATCCAGTTTTCTAAAAATGAGAGAAAATGTCAGAAACGTAATGTACGGTTTCTCCGTAAATGAACGAAACTCACCGGATACAAAAGAAAGTCCCCTGGAATGAGATAGTTAAAGTCCAAAAAATTTGCGAATCATTCTAGACTCCTAAAAATGAGAATCTTAGGCTCAGAAGGAAAAAAAATAGAGCTAAAATGAAGAAACAATTTCTTATGAAAAGCCTATGATATGTAATGGTATTTTCGTAATTTTGAGCAATTTATGGAATTCACATAGGAGGGCTTTTTAAATGAAAGTTTTAAGTTCTCCAAGGTTTTCAGAGGTTTTGAAAACCATGGAAACCCCTAAAACAATTAAAACCCCTCTGGTGGACGTTTTCTAACATTGGTGTACTCGAACTTTGACGGATCCATTCGGGAAGGTTTTAGCTCCGATTTAAGTGATTCCAAAGGCATTTTTCTTAATTGGGAACCTAAATTTTATAATGGAAAAGATGTTTTTCAAAAAGGAGCTAAAATTAAGGAGAAATGAAAAAACAAAGTATGAAGGGCAAAATGGAAATTTTTAAAAAGTGTAACTTATTCCCACCTATATATATATGATGCACCCTTCTCCTTCCTTCATTATGCACAACCATGTTCTGCCTAAAACCAGAAGAAAACCCTAGGGGATGAGGCACACAAGAGGAGGAAGAAAAGGAGGAGAAATTCAAGGTAGAAAGGTATGGATTTTTATGGTTTTTCATGCTCTTTCTCTTCGAAACCTCTTCTCTTTCATTCTCCTTTATTTCTTATGATTATAATGAGGTATATGGACCTGTTTTAAAGGAGAAATTGAAGGGAAAATTCGGATTTGAAGAGAGGAGCTCAAAGAACACAAGATTCAAGTGAGAAAAAGCAAGAAAACAAGGTAATTTCTCTTCCTATGGTTGTCATCTTTGGTTCCCTCCTCCTTCATTTCGCCCCACTTGAGAAAACCCTAGAAGGAGATGATTTTTAGGCAGAACCAAGCATGAATCTAAGGAAAAAGGGTGTGGAGATTAAGAATATGTAAAGAAAATAACAAAATAACCATTAGAAATCAAGATGCAAATTCTAAGGTTTTATGTGTACCTTCCAAATTTTGATTTTATATGATAATTCTTAGGTTTAATTAATAGTTTAAATGAGTTCTTGGGACACCTAAGATGCTCCCCACAAGTTTCCTCCTTAAAGAAAACTAAGAGAACTCCAAGAAGGCCAAGGAAGCCCATAGTCTCGACCAAAGAGGGTTCTTGTAGTGGGGGAGAGTTTTAAATTTTTCTAAGGCCATTCTTGAGTCATATTTGATGAATGAAAGTGAGAGGATGCCTTGGAAAAAATTTAGAACTCATAGAAAGTGATTTGGTGTCTTAGCTTCCATATTATGACCTAAAGAAGCAACATGATGCTAGGCCCTTTGTTTTAATGGTGTGATCACTCTAAGAGGCTTAAAAGGAATCAAGAATCATATTTGAAAGGAAAGAATGAAGCCTAGAAATTCTTTGAGGGGTGTTACTTCATTAGGTGCATTTATGGACCATAATGGGGGTTATAGAGCAATCTAGTATTTAAGCAAGTTGTATGGCTTTAAAGAATGTTTCATGAACTTAATTGGCTCCCAAAAATTGTATCTAGGCCAAAAGAAACTATCTCCACCAATTTGTAAGTGTGTGGCCGAAAGAGAAGGCTTGAATCCAAAAGGAAAAGTGTGTAATTGTGTGCAAGGTAACTCTCTCCACCTTCTCTCATGCATAGATGTGTGTTTAGCTTGTTTTAGAATGTGTGTATGTGTATTTTCAAGCTATGAAAAGTATGCTAGCATGCCTTTATATGCTATGATTCTTGATGCCATGTTATATTTCTAAATGAGTACATGATGTTTGTTTGAGTTTGCTTGAGTATGGAGAGGCCAAGAACTCTTCCTTTTGGCAAGGATCATGCCAAGAACCCTTGAGCTTGGTCAAGACAAAGTAAAGAGTCTCCCAAAAGAAAAGTGAGCTCCCAAGAGTATGGTTGAGTCCAAAGCTCTTAAAGAATGGGTGAGGCAAGTCCAAAATCCATAAGGAGAAGTGTGAGGCCAATCCAAGTTTTCTTTTAAAATGTTCATGACTTCCATTTCTCCATACACACATTTATAAATCTTGCTTTGCACATATTATGTATGATTGAATGGGAGATCAGCTATTGGGATTCTTTGAATCTTATCCCCTCCTCTCCCATCTCTAACATGCTAGGTGTACCAAGTAGCTAGGGTGAAGGGAGCCAACAACAATGAAAGAAGGAGATTGACAAGCATATGCCTAGTTTTATTCTTTTTGAATCCATAATGATGCTTCACAATGTATATGATGTTGTAAATGGTCTATGACTCTTGAGACATGTGTAGATATGATATTATGTGATGTTTAAATGTATGGATATGATGTGTGACCTCTAGAACCTATTTTGAGTATGTAATGCCTAAGTATGCAATTTGGAAGTTTAATGGAAATGTGCATAAGTGTGGGTTGAATGGCCAAAATGAGATGCATGAGGTTTGGGACCATTTGGGTAGCTCACACAAGTCTTAAATGTGCTTTTAGACTTGCCCAAAAGGTGCCAACATCAAGGGAAAGTCATTTGGCAATTTTGGTATCCCATATGGAGCCAAAAATTAACTATAATGGAACCCTATGTCACTTTTTGGCCAAATGAGTTAGTCTTGATCTGAGATTTTTCATGCAATTAGATCTCATTGAGAGTTTTTTAGGAAGCTAAAGATTATAATTTTTAGAGGTCTAAAGAATATTTGATAATTTTTTAAAGTTAGCAATTTTTATAGTTTCTGGTTTGTTGCACTATTCATTTGGTCCAAATTTGCATTCTGTCACACGAGGCCCACATGATGTCCAATTGCCATGAACTTTTATATAGAGAAACTAGACAATCACAGTGACTCATCAACTAGAAGCACCTCATTTGGAGTCTAGAGAGGGAGATATGAATATTTGAAGTTTCTATCCAATACCAGTAATTTTGTCCGACCAGAAGTACTGTTCTATTGAATTTTGAGGTTTGGGATTGATGAACTGTTATGGAGACATTTTTCCTCTCTAGTTAACATCCACATATTTTTATGTTGGTATCATTTGTATAGATTGGATTTTTGTGGAATTAATTGGACATTTTTAAAGTTTTTTACAGAATTTTGTGACAGCTTCAGAGTGTAGTCTGATCTCTGGATCATTTATGATGTCAAACGTCCTCTATGATGGATGTTATGGTCTGAACATATTTTTAGTATGAAGTATACATCTAAAGATTTCTAGAATGACCACGATTACATGATTTCAATTTTTCTAGATTTAGTTGTGATTTTCCAAAGTTTGGTTAGAAAATGGAGCAAATCTGGCTGAGAATGAACCTTCATATTCGATGCTCCATTTTGGTTTCCATGAGTTGTAGGCATGTTTTTGTGAAACAAATGAGTTATAATGATGTAATTAAATATGAGAATGAATAGTATGAGCTCACACGGTCCACGTGACACCGATTGCAAATTTTTAAGTATGACGTAACACAAATAAACCCATTATTTTCATTCCCTTTCTCATGTGCTCTCATGGGAATGATGATGTGAAGCTTATGATTGGTACAAAATGAGCTAGAATTATGGTGTAACACAAGATCATGAATTCTTAAGGTTGATTTATTAGGTGCTTTATGGAACCATGGTTGAACCAAATAAGAAACCAAGCTTTTCTAAAGTGTGTGTGGTGCTAGAGTTTGTTTTAAGAGTGTAATTGGATCTTATTTGATGTGTCTAGGCCAAAGGAATCCTATTCCACCCACTTGCAAGGGTGTAGCCAAAGGAAGGGAAGAAAAATCAAAGAAAACTGTGTGTGTTTGCATTCAAGGTAGCTCTCTAACCTTTCTCTCATGCATGTTTAGTTGTTTTCTTGTATTTGGATGTGTGTATGTATGATTTTACTATGAGTAATGTTTCTAATGATTTTCTACATGCCATGGTACCATTATGTGCATAATATGTGTTTTATGAATGTTGGTTGGCTTGAATGAGCTTGGTGAAGCTAAAAGTCCTTTAGCAAATGTGAGGATAAGCTAAAAATCCCTAGGATTGGGTGAGACAAAGCCAAAAGTCTCAAGAAGAGTGAGGCTCAATCAAAAGTCCCTTGAAAATGAGTAAGGCAAGTCCAAAAGTCTTAAGGAAAAGAGGTGAGGCTAAACCAATGCTTCTGAAAGCCAATATGTGATATGTATGAGTTTCTTGAACATGAAAATGGTTGTATCTATGATCACTAGTAGCTAAAGGTTCATGTATGCATTCTTAGACTTGAAATCATGGCTTTTATATATGATTGAAAGGGTTAAGAGCTATTGGGATTCCTAAAATCTCACTCTTTCCTCTCCATTACCTAAACATGTCTAGGTGGACCAAGTGAGCAAAGAGATGGAAGCCACCATACTTGAAGATGAAAGATTTACAAAAGAATGTGTTAAATGATCCTTTTGTAACTACTTTGTTGTCAAATGATGTAAGCTCATATTGTATATAATGTATAGCCACTTGAACATATGTATATACATGTATATATGATGTATATATGGAAATTGATAGCATATGAATGAGAATGAAGGTTTTTGACATTGAGGTACATTGATGTGGTTGTAAGATCATGTGTAATATAGCTTGTGGCATAGTGAATTTAAGTTCCATGGCTTCTTGCATCAATTGGAATACATATTTAGAATATTATAGAGCTTTTAGATGTGTCCAAGTGGGTCTTGGTTCAAAGGGAAGACCATTTGGCACCAAATTGAACTATTTTAGGATAAAAGATGACCAAATTTATGAGCTGAACCCCAACCTGACCAAATGAATAATTTTGAGGCTAAGATTTTGCACACATATAGATCTCATAGAACTTTTTGCTGATCCTAGAACTGCATTATTTGGAAGTTTATGAAATTTATTATGATTTTTCAAAGAAAATTTTGCATATTGGTATGAGTTACTGTTCATTTGGTCAGAACTATTTTCATGTCATCTGAGGGCTAAATGAGGTCCAATGGTTCTAAAATTTCACATGAAGAAATTAGACATTCATAATAACTTGTAACAACTAGAAGTACCTCATTTGGATATTTGTAGAGAGAGAAATTATTTTTTAAAATTATTTTTTGAAATTATATATCAATACCAGTAGCGCTAGCCAAGTTCAAGCACTATTCCATCAATTGTCATTAGCTTAATGTTATTTTCTTAGTCTAAGGTTATTTTTGCCTTATAGCAAACATCGGTAGCTATCCAAATTAGTATAATTTGTTTGAATTAGATTTTTGTGGAATTAGTTATGAATTTTTGAAGTTCATATCAGTAAATTGTCTCAGAACTCCAAGACAACCAAACCTACATTGCTTTCCTATTGTCAATCATGGCCTAAATGCTATTTTCATGACTTGGAACTATTTTTATCATGAAGTTAACATTCAGGGCTTTCTAGAAAAGCTTTGGGTTGTTGGGTTTCGATCTGTCTATAATTGATTATGAATTTTCAAAATTGATGACAAAAACTTGATTCTGGAAGCCGAGACTGATTGTTAAAAACCATGGGGGAAGAGCTTGAAATTTATGTTTCTTGTCAAATTTTTGTGATGAATATGAGTTGCTATGATATTTTAAGAATATATTTGAGTTGAGGAAGAATTAAATGCCTCGTAAGCTAAGAGTTGGATAAATTTTGGTTACCATTTGTTCACTCTCCCGTTACCTTGCAAGTGCATGTGATAAAACCATAGTAGATGCCTTGAATTACATAAATTGAGATGCATGAATATACAGTGTTACATTAGGCCTATAATGAAGCTACCCTTGGTTTTTGCTCTCTAAATCCCAAACTTTTACTTTCTATATGTTTTATAACTCTTACAAAACTCATTTGAATCATTACTTATTTGAAAGGTTTAGAACAAACTTTTTTCATTAACCTCATTTAGGCTCTTAAAATTTCACCTTTCATTCTAGACCTCCTAATTTCAATCGAATGCTTCCATAATTATTTATTTTTCATATCTAAGTCTCTAAATTCATTATAATTCTAAAAAAACATTCTCTAAGTGCCTCTTTTATAGCTTGGCCGAGACACCAAACAAGAGAAGCAAACATGGACTTTTGTTAATTCTTGCTAGAAATTTGATGCATATCCAAAATCCTTGGCTTATCTACATTTTAGACATGATTTCATATAGCTCCAAATAAGTAATGTTCAATTTTTGTCAAACGACGAAAACAGATGCGTTTTTAAAGCAAGTCTCTCGAAATGAATTAGTCAAGGTCCCGAAAAATTTAAGTAGCATTCTAGACTATTAAAAATGAGAATCTCAAGCTCAGACAGAAAGAAAAATGGAGTTAGAATGAAGAAATAAATTTGAATAAAAGGTTGATGAAATATAATGGTATTTTCGTAATTTTGAGCAAATTTTGAAATTCTCACAGGAGGGCTTTTTAAATGAACATTTTGAGTTTTTTAAGGTTCTCAGAGGCCCTTAAAACCATGAGAAGCCACGAAATAGTTAAAACCCCTTCGGTAGACGTTTTCTAACGTCAGTTAACCTGAATTTTAATAGATTCGTTTAAGAAGGTTTTAGCTCCGATTCGAGTGATTCCAAAGGCATTTTATTAAATTGGGAGCCTATATTTTATAATGGAAAAGATGGTTCTCAAAAAGGAGCTAAAACAAACCAAAAATGAAAATGCCAAGATGAAAGGACAAAATTGAAAATTTTGAAAAGTCTTTCCTAACCTACCTATATATATATGAGGCACCCCATCTCCTCATTCATTCAGCCATAATTGTTTCTGCCCTAAATCAAAGAAAGAACCCTAAGGGTGAGATGCACAAGAAAGAGAAAAAAAAAGAAGGAGAAAAGCAAGGAAGAGGTATGGAATTTCTTATTTTTTTTTTATGCTTTCTCTTTACCAAACTTCTTCTCCTCCATTTACCCTTCTTTCCTATGGTTTTGTTGAAATTCTTGGATCTATTTTGAGGGCAGAATAGAGGGAAAATTTTGGATTTCAGGTGAGGAAGCCAACGAAAGTGAAAGACAAACAAGAAGAATCAAGTAAACAAGGTAAATCTTCATTCCTTTGGTAGCTGCTTCTTCTCCCTTTCTCTCCCTGGTTTGTCCAACATAAGGAGCTTTAAGAAGACATGGATTTTGGGCAAAACCAAGGGTGAATCTTAGGAATTTAAGGGAGGAGAGTAAGAATATGTAAAGAGAATTAACAAATAACCATAGAAAATCAAGATAGCAAACCTAGGGTTTTAAGTATCCCTTGTAAAATCTGATTTGATACAATAATTCCTAGGTTCAAATGAGTGTTTGGATGAGCTCCTAAGATCCCTAGAAGGCTCCTCATATGCATCTTCCATCAAGAAAACAAAGAAAATGCCAAGGGTGGCCTTAAGGAGCATAGGCTCGACCTAAGGGACTTGAGGCACCTAGGGGAAGTTTTAATTTGTTCCAAGTTTATTTTTGACTCATATATGATGAAAGAGGATGAGAGAAAGTTTTGAAAAAAATTTAGAAACCATAGAAAGTGAGATGGCATCATAGGTTCCATAATATGACCTAAGAAAGAAACATGTAGTTAAGCTCTTTGTTTTAATTGTGTAATGACTCTAAGAGGTTTAAAAGAAGTCAAAAATCATAAATGAAAGGAAAGAATGGAGCCTAGAACTTAATTGATGGATGCTGCTTCATTAGATGCATTTAGGAACCATAAATGAACCATAAAACAAAGTTAGAGTTTCAAGTATATAAGTGGCTTTGAAAATGGTCCCAAAAGCATGATTGGTTCCTATTTTATGTGTTTAGGCCAAGAGAAACAAGTCTCCTATCATTGTGAGTGTGTGGTCAAGGAAGGGAGTGCAATTCTAAAGAGAAAAGTGTGTGGTTGCATCAAAAGTAGCTCTCTCTACTTTCTTTCATGCATGAATGTGTGCTTAATTTGTCTTTGAATATGTGTATGTGTATTTTAAGCCATGAAAAGTGTTCTAACTTGTGCCTTTATTCCATGGTACCATGATGTTGTAATATGTTTTCAAATGATGCCTAATATGTTTGCTTGGATTTGCTTGAGTGTGGTAAAGCCAAGAACCTTTAACTATGGTGAAGATAAGCCAAGAACCTTTAAAGATGGTTAAGACAAAGTAAAGAGTCTCCTATGAGTGAGGTTGAGTCAAAACCTCTTAGAGAATATGAGTGAGGCTAATCCACTTACTTGGCAAGCCTATGTATGCTTTATATGACTTAATCAAATGCCAAGAATGCTTCTTGAATGATCATACATTTCATGATGCCCATGCATCCATTTTTAAGACTTGTATTGCATTCTTTATGTGTGATTGAAAAGGAGATGAGCTATTGGGATTATTTGAATCCCATTCCCTTTTCTCTAATGTATTAACATGCTAGGTGGACTAAGTGAGGAAGGTAATGGAAGCCACTAAGTGGGAAGATAAAAGATTGACATCAAAGTGTCTAGTTTTGCTTATTTTATAGCCATATGAATGGAAAGTGATTTAATACTATGATGGGAATGCTATATAATCATTTGAACATGTGTAATTACTCATATACTTGATGTATGTATGAGGTTTGATGCTAAATGAATGATAATGTAGTTTTTGAACGTTGGATGGCAATGTATAGCATGTGTAATCTTGTGTATGGCATAGGCTGAGAGAGTAAGTTTTCAATTTCTGTGTTTATGCATCTTTGAGAAAAGTTTAGAAGGTCATTTTGGTGCATCCCCACGTGGTCAAGTGGTCATGGTTGCCTTAGAACTCAAAATGGACCATTTGGACCCCTTATATGACACAAAATGAGCCATTTTGTAACCAAATATCAAGATTTGACCAAATGAACGAATTTGCCCATAAAATTTGGTATTCATATAGATCTTATCCAAATATTTTTTGAAAAGCTAAAAACCAGATTATTTGGAGCTCTATGAAATTAATTATGAATTTTCAAATTTGGCATTTTTCTGCTGAACTAATGCAAACACTGTTCATATGGTTAGTAACTTGGGTTATGTCATTTGCAGGCCAAATGATGTCTAATGCTCATGAAATTTGACAAACATAAACTAGACATGATAAGCTTTTGATATGACCAAGATCACCCTAATTGGACCTTTGAGCAAAGAGATATGAATTTTTGAAGTTAGAGGATAGTACCAATAATGATAGTCAACCTCTGGTACTATTCCATCAATTTTTAGTAACTAGTAGCCTCTATTGTGGTTTGGATATATTTTTAGCATAAATTAGACATCTATAGCTTTCCAGAAGGGTAAATTATGCTTGATTTCAATTTTTTTAGAATTAGTTATGAGTTTTCAAAGTTTATGATAATAGGCTTGAATTTCTAGCCAAGGCTGCACCTAGTGTTTTTATGTATTCCATCCACTTGCACGAGTTCTAGGCCACTTCTTGGGATGGTTATGAGCTGTAATTATGTAATTAAATATGAAGATGAGATGGATGAGTCTATATGATCCACGGGACACTAAATGAAAAATTTATCCACTACACAATGCAATTTATTTGTATTTTTCTATGGCTTTTCCTTAAGAAATTCATGCACTTCATGGAAATAAACCTACATATAATATGAGATGAGTCATAGAATTATGGTGTTACAAAACACAT
This sequence comes from Erythrophleum ivorense, assembly GCA_026724425.1. Taxonomy (NCBI): domain Eukaryota; kingdom Viridiplantae; phylum Streptophyta; class Magnoliopsida; order Fabales; family Fabaceae; genus Erythrophleum; species Erythrophleum ivorense. Next base: position 10,239,841 of record JAIUCV010000020.1, on the reverse strand, counting down.
TCCAATGATCCCATAATTCTTATGGTGCAACTAAAACTCTAATTCCCATATCTTAAATTCTAAAGCTTTTTCATTGGTTCTAATTGCATATTCTTATTTCTTATGCTTTAAAATCTTTGTTCCTACCTTACTATGGCTAAAACTCATCCACTCTCATATGGTCCTAGGTTTGGCCGAAAATCATGAAGAAGGATGAGGCAAGGTGGAGTATAATTATACCATGAAACATACCTTGTTCTAATGTCTTTCAAGGGAGAAATTTGATGCTTGGCTTAGTTTCTTCAAACCCTCTCCTTCCCTTAATAGACCAGCCATAATAATGCTTCTTTCTAAAAACCAAAATCACCAAAAGAAAGAGCTCAAGGAGGAGAACCAAGTTTGTGAAGGCAACAGCATGAAAAAGTGCCATTTTCTTACATTTTCTTGGTCTTCTTCCTCCTCTCCTTGGTGTGCCCCTCTCCTTTGGTTCAGATGGCCTAGGTTCTATTTTAAGAGGCTTGGGTTGTGGCTGGACAAATTTAAGAAGAAAGGGGTGAGTTATAACATTTTTTGATTCCCATTTTGTCCTTCAATATAAGTTTCCCCATTTTTACTCATATTAGCTTCTTTTTGTGAGCTATCTTTTTCATATAAAAATTTAGATCCTTTAGTTTATTAAAAATTTTAATTTTTAAGAGTTTTGGAGTCATCTCAAATCATCCGATCAAAGTTAGGGTCAATCGACGGTCTAAAATACACACTGAAAGGGTTTTAACCATTCTCAAGGTTCCTATGCTTTTTGGAGCCTCTAGGAACCTTTGAAAACTTAATTTTATCATTTAAAACTCCTTCTTTGAGTTTGCAAAAAGTTTGCCTAAAATTACAAAAATGCCACTACATTTTCGGTAATTTTATTTAGCTATTCTAGCTCTAGTTTCATGGCATCTTTGACCTTGCATCTTCATTTTTAGATGTTTGGATTATTATTCTAATTTAATTCTTTTGATTTTGGGGTCTTCCTTTTATAACTCATCAATTTTGTTCTAGTTCTAGAGAGATCAAATATTACAATCCCCTTCTTAGACCAAACCTTTTGAATAACCCCTTAAACCCTTAAAAATCAAAACACCTCCCTCTTCTCCTAAGAAAACCCATTCACCACCTTCAAACCAATGAGATAAACAACCTATGTATACAGAATCTCCTTCCACCCAACCTGAAAACCAAAAATATTTGGACAAACAAAAGGCTTTTGGAAACATTGCCCTTGCAAAAAAGATTGTCTCATTATGCTCCTAGCTTTGACTTAAAGCACACTGATGAAATTAGACTATATTGAAATGCAGGTTCTTAAAAGAAAAAATTACAAACCAGTCCCTATCATTTCCTACATGATTATTGGTGGATCAAAAAGCTTAATGAAGCCTCAAGCCTTCCTTTTTAAAGCTTAAAAGAAGCATTTAGAATATTTTGATGTAGCAAATGGAAAAACTTCTAAGGTGATTCTTGTTAAGAAAAAGATTAGTATAAGGTTCTTTCTTGATTGCATCATATGGACAAAAATTCTTAGAAGCAGTCTCCTTGATAAGGATATCCTTATTGGCATGAGTGTTTATTGCCAAGTTAAGCAACTATAAATTCTTCTTAGAGGAATCTGGTTTAAACAGAATTTCAAGCCCTATACAAACATTCCTAAGTTGTTTAAACTTTAGCAAGTCCTTTTTAGATATAAGAAAATTAGAAATTAATTTATGGAATTTTGTTTAAAAAGTCAAGATCAATTTACTCATCCTTCTCCTCTTTGGAAAAACTAACACTTCTTTATCCAGCTTCATTTCAAAAAGAATGAGGATATTAGTTCTACAAAAGCTTCATATACTGGAATGAATCCAAATGATTTAGCTCTTGCCAAAGAAGAATATGCAACTCTACTAAAACAAGGTCTTATTAAGCCTACCAAATGAAATTGGACTTGTCGAGCTTTTTATGTTGAGCAAAGGTCTGAATAAAAAAGAGGGAAAAAAGGTTTAGTCATTGATTATAAGCCTCTAAACATGTTCCTCCAAAGACAAATTTACACTTCCCAAAATTAGCTCTCAAACAATTCTTCTCAAAGATGCAAAAGTATTTTCCAAGTTTGATCTTAAAGCAAGTTTTTGGGAATTAAGCATTGATCCTTCTCAAAAATACTAGACGACATTATGTATTTCAAATGTTCAATACCAATGGACAATTATGCCATTTGGTCTTAAAGTAGAACCAACACTTTTCCAAGAAGCAATGGTGAAGATATATGAGCCTATTCTACAGAGCATTCTTATTTAAATTGATGATATTCTTCTCTTTTTCAAAAATGAAGAAAAACATAAAAAGCTCCTTCAACAGTTTCTGGACATTACTAAGCAATATAAGATTATGCTCTTAGCCCATAAAAGCCAATTAGGCCAAACCTAAATTGAATTCCTTGAGATGAATATATCCAATAGACACTATTATCCAACCCCACACATTACTTAAAAATTACTCAACTTTCTAGATGAGGACCTTACTCCAAAAAAAATCTAACAATTCCTTAGGATAGTCAATTTTATCAAAGACTTTTATCTTTCATGCATCAATCATACTAGCCTGCTATCTAAGCTTTTGCAAAAGAGGAATCCTCCATTTTGGGGACATGAACAAATGACAGCTATAAAGCATCTCAAGCAAAATCACACAAATCCTCTACCCTTAAAGATTATTGACAAAGGGAAAAGGATACTTCAGACTAATACTAATGATGACTTCTAGGGAGCTGTCTTTATAGAAGAAGAAAAGGGAAAACAATATTACTGTGGTCACACAAGTGAAAAATTCAAAGACTCTGAAAGGCTTACCATGCTATCTACAAAGAGATCTTAGCTATCAAAAAAGGGATTAAAAAATTTAGTTTTCATCTTAGCCCTTATGAATTTATAGTTCAAATGGATAATTCATCATTCCCATAGATCTTAGAGCCTAAAAAGAAAGTCATGCCTGACAAATAGCTACTATGTAACGAACGTAAGTAAAATGACAAAATGAGCCGTATAAAAGCAAGTCTTCTGAAATGAGCTACATAATGTCCTAAAAGTTTAAGTACAGTCCTAGGCTCCTAAAAATGATAATTCTAGGCTCAAAAGGAAAGAAAAATAGAGCTAGGATGGTGAAACAAATTGCAACGAAAGCTAACAAAAATAATAGCATTTTTGTAAATAAGTGAAACTTTCAGAAAAACACATAAGAGTGCTCTTTAAATGGAAAATTTAAGTTGTCCAGGGTTCTCAGAGGCCCCAAAAACCATAGAAAACACCGGGACTAGTAAAGCTCTACCGGTGTACGTTTTCTAACATCAGTGAGCTCAAACTTTAACGGATTTATTTGGGAAGGTTTTAGCTCCAATTTGAGTGATTTCAAAGGAATTTTATTAAATTGGAAACCTAAATTTTATAATGGAAAAGACAGTTCTAAAAAAGGAACTAAAATGAAGCCAAAACAAAATTGACATTTTGGAAGGATGAAATTAGAATTTTTGAAAAAGCTAGCTACTTGAATGTTCTATAAGTTTCATGCCTCTTTTCCCACCTTCTTGAGCATGACTTTTTCTGCCCAAAATACATAAATGGAGCAGCTCTTCTAGGTTCACAAGGAGAGGGAGAGACAAAGGAGAAAAATCAAGAGAAAGGTAAGGAAATCTAAGGAATTTCATGCTCCATCTTCCTCTAATCTTGTTCCTCTCTTTCCTTCCACTCTTTCCATGGTTTATTTGAGTGAATTGGTTCTGTTTTGAGTCCAAAACAAGGAAGAGCAGTTTGAATTGCTTGAGGAGAAGAAAACCAAGGAGAAAAAGTCTTGAAACCAAGCTTGAATCTAAGGTATTTCATAGTTTTGTTGTTTCTCCTCTTTGCTTCTTCCTTTTGTATGATTTCAGCCAAATTAGAACCATATCAGAACGAGATGTTCTATCCAAAAATAAGAGAGGACCTATGGTTTTAGACCATGGGGAAGAGGAATATGGCAAGAAATTGCAAGAAAAACCTATGAAAAATAAGATAGAAAAGTGTAGACTTCTTTAGGGTTTTATGAAATCTGATTTTGTGTGAGTAATTCCTTGGCTAATTAAATGTTTCCTTGAGCTCCTAAGACCCTTAGAAACCTCCCCAAGTGGCTCTCCCATCAAGGAAAAATCAAGAAGCTCTTGAACCCTATTATTGCCCTATGTCTTGGCCAAGCAAGGTTTAATGGGCTAGGGAATGTTTTAATTTGTTTTTAGCCTTAGTTTAGGACTTCATATGATGTTAGAAGATGGAATCATTGAAAAAATTTTAGGAGCCATAGATTAGAAGAAGGGACAATGGTGCCCATAATGGTGCTTTATAAAGCAACTTGGTTTTCTAATTGTGCAAATGATTGTGTGAGAGCTCCAAAGACTTTGAATGAGGCCAAGAGGCCTAGAAATGAAAAGTAATGGGAGCCTAGAACTTGAATTATGAAGGTTGCTTCAATAGGCCATTTATGGAACTAAGTGTGTGTTCAAGAGTGAGTTTAGTGTCTTGGCTTGCTTCAAGTGTGTAATTTTGTGTTGTTTATGGTGTTTAGGCCAAGAGAACATCCACCCACCTAGGTGAACTTGTGAGGCCAAAAAGAGGGAAGGATAAAACAATGGAAGCTTGCATAAATCTAAGGTAGCTCTCTACCTTATTCTCTTTGTATTCTTGTATGCATATGTATGTCATTGTGTATTTGTGTATACTCTTATGACTTAAGAATATGCCACTTGATGCCTTGACATTACATTGGTACCAATGTGTTTCCTTGGATGGGCTTGGTTATGGAAATGGCTCATAAGGGTGAGGTGGTGCCAAAAGTCCCTTGATGAAGGTGAGGAGATGTTAAAAGTCTTATGGCATGGGTGAAACAAGGCCAAAAGTCTCTTGAAAGGGTGAGGCCAAGTCAAAAGTCCCTAGGCCAAGAGTGAGGAAAATCCAAAAGTCCTAAAAATGGGGTGAGGCACAACCAAAAGTCCTTAGAGCATGTTCTTGGCTTGAATGTGAATATATGGTAGGGGTGTACATGGGCAGGGCCGGGTCAAGGCGATGCTTGGCCCGAAACCCGGTCCGATTAGGGTCTTGAGCATATTTTTATGCCCGTGGCCCGGCCCTGCCCGAAGAAGCCCGATTTTAGGGCAGGTTAGGGCGGCCCGGGGTAGGCCTAATAAGTAGGGCTGTATATGGGTAGAGCCAGACCAAATATCTAGTATGTCCGATACCTAACTCGATTAAGACATCAAGCTTGTTTTTACACTCGTGGCTTTACTCGGCCCTAATAAGTCAGATTTATGTTAGGATATGGCGGGTTAGGGCCGCCAAACTAATTTTTTTTTATGAATTGATATTTGTAATATAAAATTATTTTTTCACAAACTTATAGGCATATATTTCAAAACAATAGACTTTTAGAACTCTTATATTTATATCAGTAATAAAAAATAGTCTAGTATTATCAAGTAAAATATAAGATATACTAACATAATTAGTCTTAGGTAAATATATATATTTTCATTATTCAATAAAAGAAATGTCAGTAAGCATTTACATTAATGATAAAAATAATTCAGAAGCAAAGAATATTTGCGTAGGTAATAAAAATTGCAGTATGCAGAGATAATTAAATGTAACAAAAATTTAAAAAAAAAATAAGATAACAAGATATTAATAACTAAAAAAAAGTAACTATTAGGGCGAGTTGGGTAGAACATACCTTCGCCCGTAGCCTGACCCGAAATAGTTTTGTTTAAAGTTATGCCCTTTTATATTTTTAGCCTGACCCGGCCCGGCCCGATTAGACCGGCTAAGGCAGGCCCCTAGGGCCAATTGGGCCGATGAACACCCCTAATATATGGCATGGAAATGGTGACTTTGCACGTTTTATGGTTGTCAAACATTTCATACATATGCTTTGATATGTATATGCCATGAATTTGTGTGTGAATGGGTGTATGAGCTATTTAAATTCAAGGAATCTCACTCCCCTTTTCCTCCATTATCTTGAAATGCCTTGGTGATGTCCAAGAAGCAAGGAATGCAAGCCAAGAGCATTAAAAAGTTATACTTTGTCCATTATGTAGCTTGTTATATGTTTGAATACCAAAGTTACCTTGTATATATTATTTTTAAGATGTAAGCTCATGGACAAATGTAATATGATGTATGAACATTGTATAGCTCTTATGTGGCATTAGATCAATGAGAATGTAGAATTTGACAACTTGATGGCTTGTGATGATTATGCATTCTTAAGTGTGAGATTAGTCAAATTAAGATGCATAGAGTTTAGGACCACTTGGGTAGTTGCTACAATTCATATTCATGCTTTTAAACTTGCCTAAGAGTTGCCAAACATTATAGGAGGCCATTTGGACAGATTTAGCATCCCATATAGGACAAAAATGGCTATTTTGGTGAGCTATATCACTTTCTATCCAAATAAGTTCTTCTTGGTCTAAAATTTGGCATACATACATCTAGAACTTGTTGAGATATTTTTGGGAAGCTAAAGTGGGTATTATTTGGAGGTCTGTGGAATATTTAGCGAATTTTTGAAATTGGAAAAATTTTCTAGTTTGGCCACTGGTATTGTGCAATTGGTTTGAAAATAAATCTATGTCAATCATGGGGCAAATGATGTCCAATTGCCACTAAATTTTACAGGGAAAAACTAGACCTTCCTAACGACTTATGCCAATTGGAATCACCTCATTTAGATGTCTAGAGAGGGAGATGTTAATTTTTGGAATTGTTGTCCAGTATTAGATACACAGTCAGACCTATGATACTATTTGATTGCATTTTAGGGTCTGAATGCATCTGGTTTGGTCTGGAACTGCTTTTCCCCTCTAGTTAATATCAGTAGCTTTCCAAATTCATACAATTACATGGACTAGATTTTTTTGGAATTAATTATGATTTTTCAAAAGTAATCTGTATTAGTATCAGAGTGCAGTTGGACCTTCCTACTTTTTCTATTGTCAAACTTGGTCAAATGGGATTTTCATTCCTCGGAATTATTTTTATGTAAATTTATCATCTAGAGCTTTCCAAAAAGCTATGATTTGCATGATTTCAATTGTTCTAGATTTAGTTATGATTTTTCCAAGTTGCCTCAAATTTTGCCACCCTAGAACTCGAGGCAAAACATGATTATTTTGGATTTTTGGTTCTTGATCCATGGTTTATATGGAATTTCAAGATTTTTATGACTTATATGGATGAGAAATAATTATAGAATGATGTTGGGGAACTTACAGGGTCCATATAACATGAATTGAAAAAATTCAACCTTGTTGTAATGCAATAAAAGTGTATTATTTTCATACTTTTCCTTACTTTTGTCTTGTGAATGTGCACTAATTGCCTGAAATGGAAGAGTATGATAGTAGAAATATAAGGTATTATATACTAAAATGGAAAGACTAGCTTTGACACTATAAATTCATGGTTCAACACATTAAGGGTCATATAAATCTCATAGGAGATTATCTTTGTTGACCTAAAATAGTGAATCTCCTTACAAAGGTAAAACTAGTGCCTCTTATCTTCATGGCTTATTCTATTCTTAGTTGTACCATCCACTATCCTCTCCTTCTCTTAGCCTAAAATCAAAAGGATTTTCCTCTATGTTCTTTACAACTAACAAACCCAACAAAAGTAAAAAAGCTTGCTGAAAAATGCCTTTTCTGTGACCTTCATCAATACCTTAAAGATTTGTCTCTTCCTATTTACTTGTCCTATTTCAACCCACAAACTCCCTTTCTCATTCTTTTCAAAATCTGCACCTTTGTTATTGATGATGCACTATGGTATTTATGGGCACTCATTGCTCTTGATTTTGGTGCCATTGAATTTCCTCCTCTTTTAATTTATAATTTTTCCTGTCAAGCTGAAAATTGTGACTCTAATCTTTGGACCCTTCTCGAATGGTTCTCACCACTCTATTGGTGGTGAAAGGAACTATAGAAGATCATCTCTTATCATAATTTGCAAAATAATCTTCAATCGAATAAAATAATTGTCAGCATTTTCATTATCCATCAACCCTATTGGACCAATAGGATCAATATGCTCCTAACCAAGAACTATGCTTATTAGTGGAACACTTTCCTTAATTGGCCAAGACAAAAAGACTAAGCTCTGAAAGATCTTAAAATTTTTTTTATGTGAGATTAATAATTAACAAGAATGTTAGTTTGTTTTCTACACATCTCTCTCCCGATTCCCTGGTGAATTCATCCCAGGTGAACCCGGACTACCAAAGGTTAACTTGCCAAACACAGAGAAATGGACTGAAGTTCAAATGTCTAACTTCCTTCAGGAGCAAGCTCTTAAACCAAGCCAACCTAAGCCTAAGATGAGTACATGCAAGATTCACAAGATCCAAATGAGTTAGCTGATTTTGATAAAGTAGAAGAATGGTTGACCACTCACTTTGGAAAAATAAAAAGGGAATACCTAAATTTATCTCCATCATATGAACCAATCATAAAGGGATAAGTTTTATTTGTTGCCAGATTATTGCACATGAAATTATTGTATTATAGGTTGTATATATATTTTACTTTTTAGGCATGCTTTACTTTCTAGTCTGTAAAAGTGGTTTTGAGAAAAAGGTATTTTTACTATTGTCCTTTATTTTTATGAAATCAATTTGTCTACTTGTATTAGTGTTTGGCTATAAGAAGTGAGGCCTTGCTCAGTTCTCATCAGAGGAAGCCTTGTATCCAAGTTTACTTTGTAATAATATTTAGTATTCTCTATGACTCTCTTCTAAAAATCTTTTCCTTCTTCTGAAATCTTCTTAGCAAATTTCTTATGTTTATCTTATCCATATAAGTATGCTCTACACTTGCCTTATATAAGGATCCTATGCATCTGAAAGTATTAGTAAAGGAAATCAATAATAGTAAGAAATCTATCTTGTCTGAGTTCCTTCATTAAGAAAGTTTCCAAGAAGATAAAAAGAATCCTTAATCTTAAGAGGCAAGGACATAGAGAAAGCCTAAAAGAAGAGAGGATAATTCTCTAAACATACTAGGAAAAGGATTCTATTGAATCTAATTAGGAAACAAATAGAATTTTATACCTTATGTAGACAAGGTATAGAGCCTATTCTTACATCACTAAAAGATAAGTGTAGAGGATCATATCACCCAGGATTTTTCCACTATGACTATTCTCCTTTTAGAGGAAAGAGTTGAGCTTGATCATATTGCTCTCCCTTTCTCTTAGGAACAAATCCCCGAGTGGCATTAGAGCCTCACTTCATGAGGATAATCAGAAGATATTTTGTTAGAAAGAGAGTAAGAAGAAAATTTTCCTTATGTCTTCTACAGAAGAATCCTTTAAACTTGTTATACTATCTTCCTCTCTTTCCTTTCCCAAATCCATATCTTCTACTTGAATATCCCATGCCTCTGATAAAATAGATAACCTAGTAGAAATTACTCATATTCTAGATGAAACTCACCTTGATGAACTCTTGCTCTTATCCTTAACCCTTATGAACTCTATCACCAAAATCATACTTTTACCTATTCTATCAAAAAAATCATTTCTTTTAAAAGTGTAACCATCAAGGAAATTGTCCAAGGAACAAAAATAGATCAATGTGGGTTACAATTTACCTAAGCTGAGCAATATGTCACCTTGAAAATTCCCATAAGCCTCATCTTTCACTGAATCCATCAAGGATATACTCACTGTAACACCATAATTTCTTAGCCTTTCTCATGTAATTTCCATGCCTCATGCCATGTACTTCATAAAAATCACAAGAAAATGGCATATAAAATAATGAATTTCTTTGTGTTGTGCTATGCATAAATTTTTTTTGAAGTCTTGTGGGCCATATGGACTCACAAAATCATATTCTCATATTTAATTACAAAGATACAACTCATTTCCATCACCAAAAGTGGCCTACAACTTGTGCAAGGCAAGAGAACACATGAATTTCATGATAATTGCCTCGGCCAGAATTTTGCCATTTTTGTCACAAACTTTGGAAAATCATAACTAATTCTAGAAAAATTGAAATTATTCATTCTTGGTCATTTTGGAAAGATACACATGTATCATTTATGATAAAAAATATTTTCAGACCATAACATCCAATATGGAGGATGTTTGACATTCAAGATGGTCCAGAGGTTAGGCTATCTACTGGTGTTGTTATAAAATTCTGTAGCAAAATTCAAAAATATCCAATTAATTCCAAAAAAATATAATTCATATAAATAATATTAATCTTGAAAGTGGTGGATGTTATCTAGAGGAAAAAAATAACTCCAAACCAGTTCAAGTACTCAAAAATCTCGAAACTCAATCAAATATTAACTAAGGTCGGCTAAAGTTCTTGATACTAGACAAATTCTTTGAAAATTCTTATCTCCCTCTTTAGACATCTAAATGAGGTGCTTCCCATTGGTACAAGTCACTGGGAATGTCAAGTTTCTTTGTATAAAATTTCTTGGCAATTGGACATCATTTGGGCCCTATGTGACAAATTTCATTGTCATACCAGTATGAACAGTGACATGACCAAAACCAGAAAATTTGCCAACTTTAAAAATTCATTAAATATTCTCTAGACCTTAATTCTATTCTTTAGCTTCCCAAAAAGCTCTCAACAAGCTCTAATTGCATGACAAAACTTAGATCAAGAAGAGTTCATTTGGATAAAAAGTGACATAGGGTTTAATTATGATCAATTTTGGCTCCATATAAGATACCAAAATGTCCAAATGGCTTTTCTTGGGGGTTGGCATCTCTTAAACAAGTCTAAAAGCATAATTATAACTTGTATAAGCTACCCAAATGGTCCCAAATCTCATGCATCTCATTTTTATCATTTCACTCACACATATGCATAATTCCATAATGCCATCCAAGAAGCTTATTTGCTAAAACATGCTCAAATCATAATCTAATGGTCACATAATACATTCTTCCATTTATACATGACATATTATCATAATTACATGCATTCATAACCTCATAATACATATACATCCATTGATTACATCATTTGCCATTTGTATGGCATTAAAGTAGCAATATTCAAACACTTTCATGTCATCTTCTCTTCTTCAAGGTAGTCGGCTTCCATTACCTTGTCTACTTGGTCTACTTAGCATGTTAGAACATTGGAGAGGAGGGGATGAGATTCAAAGAATCCCAATAGCTCATCTCCCATTCAATTATATATAATGGATGCAAAACAAGTCTTACAAATGCATGCACAGCATGTGGACATATGCAATCATTCAAGGAGCATTCTTAGCATTTGAAAAAGTCACACATAGCATACAAAGGCTTGCCAAGCAAGTGGATTGGTCTCACCCAATTTCTTGTGGATGTTGGACTTGCCTCACCCATTCTTTAAGAGATTCTTGGACTTAACTATGCTCTTGGGAGTCCATCTCACTTTTGAGAGACTCTTTACTTTGTCTCAACCAATCTTAAGGGTTCTTGGCTCATCCTCACCATGGCTAAAGATTCTTAGCCTCACCACACTCAAGCAAATCCAAGCAAACATCATAAACATCATTTGGAAATGCATAATCATGGTACCATGGAGTAAGAGCTCATGCTAGAACATTTTTCATATCTCAAAATACACATACACACATTCAAAGACAAGTAAAGCAAACAATCATACATGAGAGAAGGTGGAAGAGCTACCTTGCTTGACACACTTTTTCCTTGAGTCTTAAATCCTCTTCCTTGACCTCACACACTCAAGAAGGTAGAGATTACTTCTCTTGGCCTAGACACATTATATGGAGGCAATTATACTCTTGAATCATATTCTAAGGCCATGTAATCACTAGAAAAGTTAGGTGACTCATAAGGCTCTTTTATGGTTCCATAATGCACTTAATGAAGTAACTTTTGGAAAACATCATCTTGGCTCCATTCTCTCCATCTATTTATGATTTTTGACTCCATTTAAACCTCTTGGAGTCATCACACAATCAATTCTAGAAGCCTGCTAGATGTTGCTTCTTTAAGCCATATTATGGAACATATAAGGTTATCTCACTATTTATGGTTTCTAAAATTTTTTCAAGGCTTCCTCTCATATTCTCCCATCATACATGATACAAAACTTAGTTTGGGAGGAATTAAAACACTTCCTAGGTGCATGAACTCTCCTTGGCTAAAGCTATGCTTCCATATGACACCTGTAATACCATAAATTCTAGCTCATTTTATGTTATTCATAGGCTTTACATCATCATTCCCATAAGAGCATATGAAAAAGAGAATGAAAATAATGGGCTTATTTGCATTATGTCATACTTCAAAATTTGCAATCGGTGTCATGTGGACTGTATTAGCTCATACTATACATTCTCATATTTAAATACATCATTAAAACTCATTTACATCACAAAATCATGCCCACAAATCATGAAAACCGAAATGGAGCATGGAATATGAAGGTTCATTCTCGGCCAGATTTGCTCCATTTTCTGACAGAACTTTGAAAAATTATAAATAAATCTAGAAAAATAAAAATCATACAATCTTGGTCATTCTGGAAATATTTGGAGGTCTACGGCATACTAAAAATATGTCTAGATCATAATATTCACCACATAGGACGTTTGACATCCAAAATGGTCCAAAGGTCCAACTGAATTCTGGAACTGATACAGAATTCTGCAGAAAACTTTGAAAATGTCCAATTAATTCCAAAAAAATACAATGCATGAAAATGATAATAATCTAGAAATATGTGGATGTTAACTAGAGAGAAAAAATATCTCTAGACTAGTTCATTAAGCCCAAACCTCGAAATTCAATGGAAGAGTACTTCTGATCCGGTAAAATCACTAATACTGGATAGAAACTTCAAAAATTAATATCTTTCTTTATAGACCTCCAAATGAGGTGCTTCTAGTTGTCACAAGTCACTGTGATTATCTAGTTTCTTTGTATAAAATTTCATGGCAATTGGACATCATTTGAGCCTTGTGTGATAGAAAATAATTTCGGAGTAAATGAATAGTGCAACAAACCAGAAACCATGAAAATTGCCAACTTTAAAAATCGTCAAATGTTTTGTAAACCTCCAAAAATTATGATCTTTAGCTTCCCAAAAATTTATCAATGAGACCTAATCGCATGCCAAATATCAGATCAAGACTAGCTCATTTAGCTAAAAAGTGTTATAGGGTTCCATTATGGTCAAATTTGGCTTCATATGAGGTACCAAACTTGCCAAATAGCCTTCCCTTAGTTGTGGCACCTTTTGAGCAAGTCTAAAAGTACATTTCAAACTTGTGTAAGCTGTCCAAATGGTCTCAAACCTCATGCATCTCATTTTGGCCATTCAACCCACATTTATGCACATTTCCATCATACTTTCACATTGCATAATTTGGCATCTCATGCTCAAAACTTAGGTTAGAGGTCATACATCATATTCATACATTTAAACATCACATAATATCATATTTACACATGCCTCAAGGTTCATAGTACATTTACAACATCATATACATCATAAAACATCATTATGGTTCCAAAATGGATAAAACAAGGCATATGCTTGTCAATCTCCCTTCTTCATTGTTGTTGGCTCCCTTCACCATAATTACTTGGTCTACCTAGCATGTTGGATCATTGGAGAGGAGAGGATGAGATTCAAAGAATCCTAATAGCTCATCTCCCATTCAATTATACATAATATGTGCAAAGCAAGCCTTACAAATGCATGCATGGAGAAAATGGAAGTCATGGATATTTTAAAAGCAAACTTTGTATGCGATCCAATCATACAAGACATTCAAGAGCTCACCAAGTATTTGGATTGGCCTTACACTTCTCCTCATGGATTTTGGACTTGCCTTACCCATTCTTTAAGAGCTTTAGACTCAACCATACTCTTGGAAGCCCACTTTGCTTTTGGAAGACTTTTTTCTATGTCTCAACCAAATTCAAGGGTTCTTGGCTCATCCTTACCTAAGGGAAGAGTTCTTGGCCTCTCCACACTCAAGCAAATTCAAACAAAGATCATATACTCATTTAGAAACGTAACATGGCATCAAGAATCATAGCATATAGAGGCATGCTAGCATACTTTTCATAGCTTGAAAATACACATACACACATTCTAAAACAAGCTAAACACACATCCATGTATGGGAGAAGGTGGAGAGAGCTACCTTGTGTACACTCACATACTTTTTCCTTGAAATTCAAGCCTCTTCTTTTGGCCACACACCCACAAATTGGTGGAGATGGTTTCTCTTGGCCTAGATACAATTTATGGGAGCCAATTAGGTTTATGAAACACATTCTAAGGCTACATAACTTGATGAAACACTAGATTACTCTATAGGTTCCATTATGGTCCATATTGGCACCTAATGAAGTAACACCTCTCAAAAAATTTCTAGGCCTTATTCTTTCCTCACAAATATGATTCTTGACTCCTTTTAAGCCTCTTGGAGGCATTACATCATTGAAAAAAGGCCTAGCACCATGTTACTTCTTTAAGTCATAATATGGAACCTAAGACACCAAATCACTTTCTATGAGTTCTAAATTTTTTCCAAGACCTTCCCTCACTTTCATTCATCAAATATGACTCAAGAATGGCCTTAGAAAAATTTAAAACTCTCCCCACCTACAAGAACCCCTCTTGACCGAGACATAGGCATCAATTGGGCCATATGGAGTTTTCTTTGTTTTCTTGAAGGAGAAAGTTTGTGGAGAGTATCTTAGGTGTCTCAAGAACTCATATAAACTCTTAATCAGACCGAGGAAGCATCACATAAATTCAAAATTTGAAAAGTGCACTAGAAACCCTAGGTTTTGCATCTTGAACCCTAATGCCTATTTAATGGTTTTCTTTGCATATTCTTATTCATCTCCATTAAATACCTAAGAATCATGCTTGGTTGGGCTTGAAAATCATATCTTCCTGGGGTTCTTAGTGTAGGTCGAAATGTAGAAGAAAGGAAAATCAACATAGCTAGCATAGAATGCATTTTTACCTTGTTTCCTTGGTTAGTTTGGCTTGAATCTTGCTTTCTCCAAGCTCTTCTCTTCAAATCAAAAAATTTCCCTTTGCTCTTCCTTCAAAATAGCTCTCAAAACTTCAGAAAAATCATGGAGAAGAAGAGGGAAAAAGTGGAGAAGAGATTGGTGGAGAGAAAGTATGAAAAACAAGCAAATTTCCATACCTAAAGACTTGAATTTTTCCTCCTTCTTCTTCCTCTCTTAGGTGCCTCTCCCTTAGAGTTTTGCTTCTAGTTTGGGGCTGAATTTTCTGAAGTTAAATGAAGGCAAGTGTGAGGCGCCACCTATATATAGCTAGGGCAAAGTGACTTTTTCATAAATTTCAATTTTACCCTTCGTACTTTGCATTTTTGTTTCTCCTTCGTTTTAGCTCCTTTTTGAGAACTTTCTTTTCCATTATAAAATTTAGGTTCCCAATTAAGAAAAATACTTTTGGAATCACTCAAATCAAAGCTAAAACCTTTCCGAACATATCTATCAAAGTTCGGGCACATCGACGTTAGAAAACATCCACCGGAGGGGATTTAACTATCTTGAGGCTTCCATGGTTTTCAAGGCCTTTAAGAACCCCAGAGAACTCAAAACTTTCATTTAAAAAGCCCTCTTGTGTGAATTCCAAAAATTGCTCAAAATTATGAAAATGCCATTACATTTCATAGGCTTTTCGTAAGAAATTGTTTCTTCATTATAGCTCCATTTTTCTTTCCATCTGAGCCTGGGATTCTCATTTTTAGGAGTCTAGAATGCTTCCCAAATTTTTCAAGACCTTAACTACTTTGTTTCTTCCTTTTGTATCTGGTGAGTTCTGTTTGTTGACGGAGAAATAATATGTTACGTTTCTCACGTTTTCTCTCGTTTTCAAAAGACTAGATATTACAACACCAATGGAGTTGTTTTAATTTCATTAATAGGAGAAGCATGTAGGAGGCTCTCTTGGTGTCTTAGGAACTCATATATCTTAAATAACTTAAATTACTACTAGGAAGCTTCATCTGAGTCTAGGTGCAATCAAATCGCTAACTTCCATAACTTGCATTCTAAAGCTCCCTTTTTAATTCTAGTTGTATATTCTTAATCTTCACACTCCATAACCTTTGGTTCCATCAAGAGCACATAAAGAAAAACTCTCCTCCTTACTTTCTCTCTCTAGACCTAAGCTTAAATGGCTTAGAAACACAAGATTTTGTAAGTATTTCAAGTGAAGTCTTACCTTAAAACGGAGCTCTCTTCGCGTAGATTATTTTCCACTGATTGATTTATTGAAAAGAGTTCCTTTCTGGATTTGGTTAGACCTAAATCTTCAAGTTTTCAAGAAAAGAAAACCACCATTAGAGAGCTCTTAAAGATAGGAACAATTTTCCTAATTGGCGTCGGATGAAACGGGGCCATTTACTTACCTAAATGGAAGCTTGAACTTCTTCTCTCTCTCCCCTCTTAATTTCATGTCATTGCTGTCCATTTTTTTGCAAATGGAAGCTTGGAGAAGGTGATGAGGTGTAATCTTACTTAAGAAGCCTCTTTTACAATTTTTCAAAATGACCATTCTACCTCTACACACCTGTTTACTCCATTTAGGCTCATTTTAACTCCTTTTTGAGAAGCATCTTTTTCATCATAAAATTTAGGTTCCCAATTAAATAAAATTCCTTTAGAATCACTCAAATCAGAGCTAAAATTTTTTCAAACGAATCAGTCAAAGTTCGGGTCAACTAATGTTAGAAAACATCCACCGGATAGGCTTTAGTTGTCCCAAGCTTGCCTATGGTTTTCAAGGCCTCTGAGAACCCTGAGGAACTCAAAACTTTCATTTAAAAAGTCCTCCTATGAGAATTCAAAATTTTGCTCAAAATTACAAAAATGCCATTACATTTTGTAATTTTTTTGTCGAAATTCATTTCTCTAATCTAGCCCAATTTTCCTTCCATCTGAGCATGTGATTATCATTTTTAGGAGTCTAGAATGCTTCCCAAAATTTTTGGGATCTTAACTAAATCATTTTGGAGGATTTGCTTTTGTATCTAGTGAGTTTCATTCATTTACGGAGAAACCGTACGTTACGTTTCTCACGTTTTCTCTCGTTTTTAGAGAATCGGATGTTACACTCACCTCCACCTTAGAGTCATCAAATTAGTCCTCAACCTTCATGGACAAAAGGGCATAGCAGCAACAGCCTAAGTTTCCCTCCTTGATACCACCTATACCTCCTTTTAAAATGCTTTGATTAGTGCAGTCCTTGTTCCTCTTAATGGTGGAAGCACCATCCTTAGCATCATACCAAACTTCAATATTAAACTTTTAGATCCAACACTTCCTACTAGACTTAAGGTGCAAATCCAAATTATAGGGGTTGAACAATTTAAAATCACCATATGAACTACCCTTCATCATCAAATGATCTATCGTCTCCAAAATCATACTATAGACCTTTAGTTTCTAAACACAATTGATGATATCCTATACATGATTTCTGATAAACTTGATCATAAACTTGATCATACCACTATCATTCAAATACTCAAACAAATCCCTAAGTTGTATCATGAGGTATAGTAAGTTATCATTGTTAGCATTTAGACTTAGGCCAAGTAATAATGCATCAGAGTAGCTTCTTGGATCCTTGATGAAGCTTCAAATTATGTAGAGAAGATATGGTTCACTACTGTGTCAAAAGATTACTTCAAAAAAAATCTAAAATAGATTGGAGAGGGAATATAGGTAGAATAGAATAATTTTAAATTTGAATTTTGATGAAGAGATGAGAAGGATTTTCTTGGATGCTCGTAGAAAATTTTTGATTTAGAATTTTGAATGATTTGCAAAGCTGATGTGTAGTAGTGTTGGCCTTTTTATTGCTTCTTCAATGAGCTTTTTCTTGCATAGCAATAATAACTATTTTGGGATATCAATAAAAGGAGTATATGGAAAAGAAAGTGTTGACAGATGTATTTAATGCATGTATTATTTTATAATGTCTTTGGTTAGGTAATGTAATGGAATAAGGGAGAAGGGAATATAAAAAATAAGTAGGTGAGATAGGAAATAACTTTTGTGTCATTACTTTTTTAAAAGTAAGCCATTTGATGGCTAAAAAGGTAATTTAATAGATAGAGTAAAAAAGATAAGGGCATAATAGGCATTACACACACTAGGTAAAGGAAATGTATTCACCTTAAGGTAAATCAAATGGAGCATTAGTATTAAACAATTATTTTTTCACATTGCTTTTACCTAGGGATCTACAAAAATTTAAGAAATAAGAAACTAGAAGAAAAAATCTTGAAATTCACATGTCACCCTTTCCATAAATGGGTTCTTACTTTTAGCTATATATAATAGAAGAATACACTAAATATATGTATACGCCTTGATAAATTATAAATAAAATTATTGAAAAATTTTATTTATTTGCCAATAACTATACTCATGAATTATTCTTTTTGTTAGATTAATTTTTTTTATACATTGGTGAAAGTAATTAATTAGCAATAATTGCAACAGTCTAAAACTTTGAAATTATATTTTGGAAGGCAAATATGGGTGTTAGGCATTTAACATGAATCATTTTGTCTGATACATAATAATTATTGTGTACTTCCTCCCAAAAAAATTATTGTGTACTATTTATTACGCTAATTTTTATAAAAGTTTTCAAATATTTTGAATACACATTCGAATATCAAATATTTCATGTGCATGTATGATAAATTTAATTGTTTTTTAACATTTTCGGTAGAGTTATTATTGGACGTATTTATTTATTTATCTTCACTCTTTAAACTTTTCTTTGGTAATTTCCACTACCAATTTGTATGTTAAAGATTTGTTAGTTTAGTCGAAATTCACTAAAAATAATTTACAGTTGTACTAGTTTCATTCCAAGAAGCCAAGACATGTGTTTGCCTATTTTTCAACCTAAAATAGAATTTCCTTGCAACAAAAGGGTCCCCAGCAGAGTCAACGACTCTCCTTTCTTGTACTTGCTATTTTTCTAAAAAAATATTGAACTTTCTTGTACTTATTATTTCCTTATAAGCATTGTGTAACAACTAACAAGCAACAGACTCCAGAGGTATGTGTACTTACACCGGGCTATGTGTCTATTCCGCCACTAAACAATTACTTTTACGGTAAAATTCATTACTGAAATGTCTACATATTTCACCTTGTTTTTTTTTTTGGCTTCCTTAATGATTGTACATTAGGTGCACCTGATTTTATTTTATTTTTCCTTTCCTCAGAAACTTATAAAGAATAGAGAGAGCAATAAATGGGGAACGTCTTATAATTTTTGCATTAGATGCTCATGCACATTGCATTGATGGAGGCTTTTCATATGTTAGAGAGGCAACAAGTGCATTTTGGTAACATCGGGTACCATTTTTATTGATATTATTGTTCCGTAATTTAATTTATTTTTCATCAAAATTGCATAATCTAATTTTAAGTTATTATTGAATTTGATCCTAAGTTTTAAACGAAAATTATCTATCTATCAAAATACAAATGACTGTCGTATTTAGTTGTCCAAAAATATAAACATATCCTGGGTTCAATGGGTTTGGAGGAGAATGGAATGAATGGAATGCCTTTGAGGGGCAAAAGCGTAACTTGGTTATGATTTATTTATCCTTGATTGATAAATCAACGTACTAAAAGAGCAATTGAATTTCCATAGGAGAGTTTTAACAAAATATTTTTTTCCATAAAATATATCTTAATTTGAGGAACTTTTAATACATAGGAATTGATTCAATTTAGGGGTTGCTGTTATATGAGCTTGATGTCCTGTCAGATTAATAAAGGAAAAAAAAAAGCACTTTAAGATGAAAATAAAGGTTATAATGAAACATTCTTTACCGTTCTTTTCCTCATTCACGTTGCACCGAATATAATCTAATTTGCACCTACTCTTTTTTTTTTTGTCCCATTTGAAAATACTTGAAATGGTTTGCAAAATTAGATTTTTCTTTTAAAAGAACGTCAGAAAATGAGAAGTGATAATAGAATAAAGGCTCAACGAAAATGATGCTCTCTTAACCTTTGAGGTCACTTGCTTCCGCTTATTCAGACCAAATGGATGGCTTTCAAATTTTTTAGCGAGTTGCTGGTTTCTAATTTGATCTTCGGCTATTTTTGGTCCTCTGTTTTGTCATTATAAGTAGCCTTCTGCCATAATGGTTTCCATCATATCTACGATAAGTCATATATAAGTGGGAAGAGTCATATATAATACAAAAAAAAATAGTCTCCATGCACATGAAAATGAGTATCGCCACATGTGCCTTGTTCTTATTTCTGGCTTCCTCGGTAACAGCTCAACAAAAGGTCTTTGATATAGGAAATTACGGTGGGCAACCTAATGGAGATATAACTCAGGTAATGCCATAGTACTATAAAAGATAACTCGACCATTTGTGCTTCAACTCAAGTGGTTGCACGGATGAGTCCTCATGTTTATGATTGCTATCTAAATTGGCACACTTTCTTTTTCTTTTTAATAATTTATTGTTTGCACAAGGCTCTTACAAAAACATGGAACGATGCATGCGCATCGGATGCCCCCAGCAGAATTATAGTTCGTAAAGCAAATTACAGGATGGGTGACGTGGATTTGAAAGGGCCTTGCAAGGCTCCTTCTATTGAGTTACAGGTTGAAGGGGTAATTCAAGCACCAGGAGACATTGCTCAAATGCATGGGGCTCAACAGTGGGTTCGAGTTGAATACGTGAATAACTTCACCTTATCTGGCGAAGGAACTTTTGAACTGCAAAATGCTTACCATGGTAATAATATGTCCATTAAATTTCACCGCGTGAGGTGCATTTCACCAAATACACTGATATAATAAGGTTCCTGTGAAATGAACAGAATTTAGGTTTCAATTTCATCAACAATTCTCATATTAAGGGTGTAACGTCGAAAGATAGCAAGAACTTTCATGTCAACGTTTTGGGGTGCAACAATATTGAATTTGATGGCTTCAAAATCATTGCACCTGAAAATAGCCCCAACACCGATGAAATCCACATTGGAAGATTAAATGGAGTGAGTATTAAAAACACTAACATTGCTACACGATTGTGTCTCGTTGGGCGATGGCAGCAAAAATATAACTGTGGATGGAGGGCGTGACTTGTGGACCTGGCCATGGCATTAGCGTTGGAAGCCTTGGAAGATATGCGAATGAAGCTCCTGTAGATGGTTTCACAGTCAGGAACTGCACACTAAGTAACACAATGAACGGTGTGAGGATCAAGACCTGGCCTGGTGTCCCAGGAGCTATTATAATCACCAATATGCATTTTGAAGATATTGTCATGAATAATGTCTCAAACCCTGTGATCATAGACCAAGAATACTGCCCATGGAATCAGTGCAACAAAAAGGTATTTACTTAAAAGCTATTGAATCCATTTCTCTTCGTTCTTAGTAATTGCGATTAGAGAGGTCATTATCTAAATCACATACCTTAAAAATATTACTTCTATTTATTGGATACTCCAAACATTGAGGTTTCTTAAACAATTTTTTTTTTGGCTCTATTTTGGTGCATGCTTTCAATGGCTTAGACTCCATCAAAGATAAGGATAAGCAATGTCACTTTCAAGAACATTAGGGGCACTTCTGGAACTGAAGAAGGAGTAGTTCTAATCTGTAGTGGCGTTGTACCATGTCAGAGTGTGGAGCTAAGTGACATTGACCTCACATTCAAAGGAGCTGAAGTAAAGGCTAAATGTGCTAATGTCAAACCCACAGTTACAGGAAAAGCACCTGCTTGTCAAGCTTAAGTGTCCAACACCGCCACAACTTAAGGCTCTCCATTTGAAGATTACATAATTCATTTCCATATTATAGGAGGATGACAACTACTTTTATTTCATTGTTAAGGTGTTGGATTATAGGGTGTCTACGATGGTTTGACCCAATCCACTACTTAAGTATTTAATGAATGAATGAATTGATTGATATATCTAATTATAATTAGTTTTAAACTTTAAATATTGAAATTGAGGGAGGGTTGGCAGTCTGTTATCCTGTTCTCTTCCTAAAAGAGATGAAGAGGGTACGCAGAAAGTTTAACATCTTTAATTTGACAGAAACGTAGAGTAAGGGAGAGAGGGTCTTCTTGCTCTGAGGGATTTAATTTAAGTGCCCCTGCTGTGAAAAATCATACGCAAAGTTTGAACAAGTAACCTTGTGTAAATCGCAATGGCTCTTGATTATAGTCCATAAGTAAAAAAGTAAGATAAGAAAATCAAAATATTATGTACGATTTTGCGCACTGAAAATTACATCTGAATTCAAATTATCTTTCACTACCTTTTCCAATAGTAGCTAAAGGATTTTTAAAGAATCTTTTGTAATTCCTTGGTGATGGTCACATCCATTGACTTAGTGTCAATATGACCAACACTAAGTGTTGTACTTAGCATTATGGCTCTAAATTGCAGTCCACATCATGTGATTCAACCGCAATATTGCTGTTGCGATGCCAACCGCATCCGCATCAATTGGCCGCAACGCTCACAATCCTTCTTATACTATTTGCAACGCCCGCAACTGCAATCGCAACGTAACCGCAATCGCAACCACAATTTAAAACCATGCTTAGCATCATCTAGGACCTACGCTAAAATGAAACAACACCTCATTTCTCTCTTACCGAAAGTCATAACTGACGCTAAATATAGCACTTAGTGTTGGTTACAATTGACATTAAATGAAAAAAAACATTTAACATAAGTTATTCTAACAATTGTTAAAACTATTGTTAGATACAACCTCCACCGTGCACTTAACATCTTTTATAGCCTATGCTTTTTTTTTTGGGTAGTGAATTTATTACTTATGCAAAGGAATCCACAACATTCGAGAACTGCAAAAGAAAGGAATAGTATTTTTAAATAAGAATGAAAGAGACTAACAATTCTGATAAGAAATTTCAAGGGATCTGAGTTCTAGCACTTACTCTTAATATTGGATGTGGACAATAAACACTGAATAGTAGGTTATATATTTGTAATGGCCTAGAATTTTGAAGTGGATCATAAAGCATTATAGGTATGACACCGTCGATTTAGGAATGTGGTTAAGAATGTTATAGGAATTAATGAAATAATTAGTTTAATTTAATAATAATTTTAAAGGGAATTGAGCCATGACTTTTAGGAGTAGAAATTTATGTTAGACTTAATGGATGTGCAAAAGGCATGAATGATATCCAAATGAACCAAATTGTAGAAAAACAAATTACCTCCTGCCATTGCTAAACCTTAAACCTTTCTGCAATAACAATGCTTCAAAGCTCTTTATTTCTCTCACAAATGGTGTGTATGAGTATTTTGAACTCAACTGACTTGTAAAAATTGGGTTTAGGGACCCCTATATATAACAAAAAGGAGACAAACATCTTCCCATCAAAGATGTCTCATGGAAGAGGTGATGGGATAGATTTAGTGAAACCTAGGATATGCAATCTAAACAATAGGATTTGCTCTCTAATTTTTAGATGTGGTGCAGAGTGCCCTTTCATTGAATCTTAGCAATTTGCCAACTTCCAAGACTTGTTCAACTTACCTTGTTAAGATTCACATTCTCCCACTAGGTCTTCGCACAATATCCATGATAATTCTCAAAATTCAAATGCATCAAATGCATTTCAAAAGCGTAAACTATATACATGAATCATGACAATAAGTCCTTTGTAGGTGAATATTAATTACCTTCTATATATCACAATGTATTTAACTTCCTCAATCTACCATAACTTGATGAATAAGCCTTATACTTATTATGGGTCCGCTTAATGTTATTATTTTCATATCATAAATTTGCACACAAAATGAGAAAACAACTCAAACTAAAGAAGAGCTTTATTGCAAATGATATATATAAATTGAAAACTCAATATGGAATCAAGTCCTATTTTAAATACATGATTCTTAAACCCTATTGGTGGCAAGCCTTTTGTTAAAGGATCAGTTATTATTCACTCAATTCTAATGTGTTCAATGATGACTTTATTTTTCTTGACATGTTCTCTAATGGTTAAGTCCTTAATGTTGATGTACTTATATCGACTTCCACCCTTATAGTTTTTATCCAAAAAATAATATCTAAGTTGTCACAATACATTCTTAATGGCTTAAAGATAGAATTCACAATTCTAAGCATTCGAACAAATCCTTTTAGCCATAGACCATGCAAAGTCACCTAAAAACAAGGCTCCAACCTTACATAGTAAAAGTAACAATTAAAGTCTATTTTGCATTCCTTCAAGATACAACTTTGCCAACAAATATGAAAATAAAACATGATGTTGATTTTCATGAATGAATGCATTTGGTGAAATTCAAATATGAGTAGCTAGCTACATCAAAGTTCTTAGTTCGTTTGTACATTAGCATGTAGTTCTTTAATACCCTTGAACTATCTCATAACCTTTTTTGTAGTCTCCAATGATTTATACTTGGATTACTATAATATCTACCTAACATTTTGATCATGAATGCAATGTTAGGTTTTGTACAAATTTTAGTATACATAAGACTCCCAATGGTATAAGAATATAGAATGTTATGCATATATTCCCTTTCTAGATCATCTTTTAGCACTGGTTCAAATTAAACCTATCATCCTTCACAATATATGCTACACTTACTGAACAATTTCTCATCCAAAATTTCTCTATGACCTTGTTAATATAAATTTCTTGTGACAATCCCAAAATGCATCGACTTCTATCTTTATGCATTTTGATGTTAATGACATATAATGCCTTAGCCATATTCTTCATGTCAAACTAATTCTTAAAGAGAAATTGTTTCACCTTGTACAATAGCCCCTTATCATTGGTTGGGAGTAATATATTATCCACAAATAGCACTAGGAGGCAAATTTTACTCCCATTGACCTTCTAGTATATACCTTGATTCATGACATTCTCCACAAATCTAAACAAGGAGGTGATATCTTGAAACTTTGAGTACCATTGGTGAGAAGTCTATTTTAATCTATATATAAAGTGTAACACCCCAAGATTAACTAAGAATAATTATGAAAGATTATAGATTTTAAAGGGAGATTTAGGGGAAATTATGAGAAATAAGAATTTTCAAGGAAATGGATCTATTTTTGGCTCATTTTGGGATGAACAATAATTTTTGGCCATTATAGGATAAAATTTGGCTAATGATGGTTATGGGCCTTATTAGAGGAATAATTAATGAAGGTGGATATTTAATCTTTAAATCCTATGATCAATTTATGTAAGCTAAGAACCAATTAAGGAAGCCTAACCTTAGTTTCCAAGAAGGCCCAATTCATTTGCATCAACTTGACTCTTAGTCCCATAGCCCAATATGTAGATTTCTGGACCTAAGTGGATAATGGGCTTATAGGTCAGCTGATATTACTCTAAAACCTTAAAATGTTTAGCTCTTCTACCCTATTCTACAGACCCAAACCATTCCTTAGTTAAGGAAGAGTTTCATTTTTGCATAGGAAGAGAGACGACTAGGGTTTTCTGCATTCTTCCACCATTTCTCACTTCTATAAGGGGATTTGGCGAAGGTGAGTTATATGAAACTTAATCCTCACTTCTTCCTCTACATTTTGGTTTGATTGGTTTGTTTATTAGAAGATTTTTATCTTTTTCTCAAATCTAAAACTTGTTCTTTAGTGGTTTCTTGTAAATTTTTGGAGTTTGGGGCTAGAGGGATCATTCGATAAGCATCGTTTCCTTATTTTGATACATTTCCTACTGAATATTGGCCCCAATAGCTGACTTATATGATGGGTTCTAATTTTGTATGAAAATATCAAGATTTTAGAGTAGCACATTGTGATTTCTGGTGTGGGAAAGTGATTCCTAGGTAGCTTATAATAATTAGATTCTATGGTGTTAGATTTATGTTGTAATTAAGTATCTAAGAATGCGCTTTGATTTGATCTAAGGCCTATAGAGTGTGGGAATTCATCTTTGGCTTTAGAACTTGACACAACTGAATGAGGTAATTGGGGTTTGAATTTTAATTCCTTACATGTGTGCATTGTTAATGTGATATTTACTGTATAAAGTATATCTTGTTATGTTAAATGATTTGGTTGGCTACTTGATTGTTGTTTTGGGACTGTGAGCGAGTCCTTGGTGGAGCTGCGATATAGCTGCCATCCATGCATTGTACTTCAATTAGGCATTAAGTTGTGATCAAACTTATAAATGCACTGAGCCCAGGTTGTTATACCATATCAAGATATCCCTAAAGTTATATTACAAATGGCAATTTGATCCATTTTCACCAAATTTACACTTTTAATAATGGAAATAATTGTTATCAAAGGTTAAAATAATTCATTTTTGGTCAAATAGACCATTTGGGCTTACCATTCTTATCTTCCATCCTTAACACATTTATTCTACTAGAAACATCACAATTTGAAGCATGAAATTAAGTTTGGACCGTGCACCACAATTTCAAGTTCAAACTTGCATTTTTTATGGTATCTATATTCTGATATGAATTTTAAAAATGCATAACTAATTCTAAGAAAATTCTCATTATGTAAATTATGACTTTCTAGAAAGCTCAAGATGTCCTCTAACTACCATAAAAATTTTACATCAAAACAATATCATTTGCCCCATGAAAATCTAATGGAACAGTAACTGGGTGTGGAGGACATTTTGTAGCAAATCAGAAACTTTAGAAATTCTTATCTCCCTTTACAAAGCTCCAAATTAGGTGTTCTTAATGGCTATGGAAATATTATGATGTCTACTATATGCCTATAAAATTTTATGAATATTGGACTTCATTGGCCCCCTGAATGACACTAAAAGCCAAATTGACTATATGAACAATAATAATGACAGTTTCTACATAATTTGGCCAACTTTGAAAATTTATAATAAATTCTCTGGAGCTCTAAAAATAGTGCTCTTTAGCTTTGGGAAAAGCTCTAGATGAGATTTTCTTGTTGGCCAAATTTCATGCCAAAACTCAACCATTTGGTTAGACTTTGATTCAAGGAAATAATATAGTTAATTTTAGGATCCATGTGGCTTCAAATGGTACTAAATGACCTTCTAACTATATCATCACCATTCGAACACATCCAAAAGCTTAAACATAGTATATAGAAGCATTCTAATAGGTTCAAATTACCATAGAGCTCAAATTCATCATCCTACTTGCATATATGCAAATAGACATAATGGCTTGAGGATGTCAAAATCATACATTCTCATACATGTGGTTCTAAATTTGATTCATACAACATATTTACATGTTTTTACATATGCTCAAAGGTTTACATCTCATATATAGCTTGTACATACATACTTTGACACTATTTTGCATCAAAACTATACTATTGCCAAAGTATTACAAATTATGCTCCTTGGCTCCCATTCCTTGCTCTTTGGGCTTCACCTAGACAAGGTTAGATGGAAAGTGGGGGAGAGTGAGATTCAAAGAATTCCAATAACTTTTTCACCCTTTAAGCAAGCATACATGACATATAATCATGTTGAAGAATACAAGTATGCACCAAACACTTTCAAGAACCATTCAAATGATGTGTTCAAGATTATTTAAGCATGACAAGATCAAAATCAAGCTCTAGAGACTTTTGTTCTAGCCTCACCTATTATTTGGGACTTTTGGATTAGCCTCACCTACTTTTTAGGAATTTTTGATTTAGCCTTACTTATTTTTTAGACTTTTGGCCCTGTCTCACTCATTTTTAGAAACTTTTGGTATAACCTCACCCATCAAGAGCAATCTCACATTCAAAACACAATTCAAGAAGCATAATGGTACCAAGCATCAAACCAATAGCTATAGGTATGCCTCATGATTCAAACACATATGCAAGCATTCAATGACAATCAAACAACCAAGAAATGTATATGAGAATGGATGAAGAACTACCTTGGTTCAAGAAGCACAATTTTCTTCCTTGAATTCTACCTTCTCTTTTTGGCCTCACACCCACACCTAGGAGGAGCTTGGTTTGCTTGGCCTAGACATATCAAACAAGACACAAACACATCAATAGAACTATTTCTAGCTTCACATAAACTCTACACAACTTATTTCTAGTTTATGCCATGGTTAAAGTTCCATATAAGGGCATAATGAAGCAACTCATGTAATTCAAGATCTTTGCTCTAATTTCTCACTCAATCTAAGTCACATAACTCCGCTTAAAGCCATTAGAGCCATCACAAACTCAATCTAGGGAGCTAAACATCAAGTTGCTTCTTTATGCCTAAAAGGAACCTAAACTTCTAACTTTCAAAATATGGTATCTAAAATCAAACAAATGGTTCCTTTGATGTCTATTATTCATTTCTAGACCATTTTCATCCTTGAAATCAAAGAAAACTCTCCCTACATACATAATCCCCTCTTAGGCCAAGATATGGAGCATATTGAGAGCCCATAGGGTTTCCTTTCATTTCTTAGGCAATTTACCACTTGTGAAACTTCTTAGATGTCTTGAGAACTCAAACATGGTCTTAGATAGTCTAAATTACCATTAGAAAGATTTATAAATTCCTATGAAAAAACCAAAACCCTAAATGCCATAACTTGTTATCTATTAATTCTTTTTTAATCCGAATTGCTTCATTTGATTCCTCATATTTCCAAACCCCAATTCCTATCAAGTTTGAATTAAAATAAAGTCGTTAATATATCATCCCTAATCTACCCAAAATGAAGAAGACAAGAAGGAGCCAAGAAGAAGCACTTAAACCATGCTTTCTTACCTTATTTACAAGCTTTTTAAGAGCACTTTCTTATACTTCAAAGCTTCCCTTCAAACTCTCCCTCTCCTCTACTGAACTAGTCACAAGACATGTCCAAATAAATCATCAAAACCATGAGAAGAGAGAGAAGGAAGAGGAGAAGAAGTTTGGTGAAGGAGAAAGTATGAAAAAATAAGGAATTCTTACACTTTTTTGCTAAGATTTTCTTCTCCTTGCTCCCTCACTTGGTGCACCACCTTGAGCTGCCCTTGAATTTTTTTTTGACCAAAAAAACATTAGTTAAGAGGTTGGAGAAGAGAGGGATGTATTTAAGGAGGTGGGGGCTTCATTAAGACACCTTTTCAAAATTTCAATTTAGTCCCTCATCTTAGTTCTTTCCATTTATGCTCATTTCAACTCTTTTTTTAGAAAGATTTTTTCCATTATACAATTTATGTCTTCTAATTGATAAAATACCTTTGGGTTCACCCAAATTGGATTTTAAATCTTATCGAACGATTTGGTTAAAGTTTTAGTCAATTGATACTCTAAAATACAAATCAAAAAGGTTTTTACCATCCCAGGAGTTCCTATGATTTTTAGGGTCTTTAAGAACCTTGAAAAACTCAAATTTTCCATTTAAAGATCCCTCCTTTGTGTTTTCTAAAAGTGGCCCGAAATTACGAAAATGGCACTAGCTTCTGTAACTTTCTGTTTGTCCATTTTAATCCCAGTTTCGGGCTACCTTAGGCTCCAATCCACATTTTAAGATGTTCTAATTAATATCCTAATCTCAATTATTTTGATTTTGTATTGCTTTAGAGTATTCCAGCATTAATTTATAAGGTTTAGTTTAGTTTCTAAAATATTGGTCATTACACATGTTGTGCTCAATAGGGAGTTGGCACTGTAGACGGGCCTTTCCCTGTGTTATTGGCCATTACCATGATGAATGTGATTGCTAATATGGGATAGTAATCACTAGTAGTCCAATTAGTTCATCTATTGATTATGATTATGCTTTTAGGTAACTATGTTTAATATGCATTTATGCTGATTAAATTATACATATGTATAGAATTTTCTTTCAGTTACTGAGATTCATATCTCACCTTGTTTTATAGGCTAACAATTTTCAGTGAAGATACTTCAGGCAAGAAAAAGGGGAAACAAGTAGATAAGCACCTCTAATTTGGAGGCCATGTGTAGGCTTTCTATAATTAGGTCTTTTAGAGTAAATGCTATTATTTTGTATAGCATCATGGTGCACTCATATTATCAAGTGTAGCTTTTTTTTATTTGTAACTAAGATTGACTTCATTAGGAAGTTAGGCTATGTAGTACTTGAAATTTGATGTATGTATTTAATTATTATCAGATATGGATTATTGCTAATAAACAACCATGACCTTTCCTTTGAGATTATAATTATGCTTTGCAATGAATGATCAATTTGAATATTGTTGTATGGAATCTTAGTTAGATGACCCATTTGAATGATGTTATTAGAGGCCTTGAGTACCTATTGCTGTCATAATATGTATATATGCTTATATGTGGTGGTAATCACTTGATGTGAATCCCCATAAGTCCTTAAACAATGAAGATTAGTAAATTGTGGTATGTGGGGAGCTGAGAGGTCCATAAAACCATGTATGTTACTTATGAGAGTCTTAGAATTCACCTAGAGTTAGTGGTGAATGGTCAGAAAGTGTGTAATTGAGAGAATAAGATTAGAAAGGAGTAGAGTTATAGCATAGAATCTTCAAGTCGCGACAAAAAATGAAGCTATAGGTAACAAAGGCTAGAAGCCCTGCAGCAAAGAAGGCTTGAGTCACAGTGCGAGATGAAAAAATAGGTCTAGAAGGAATCCAAGAGCAATTTTGTCGTGACATAATAAGAGTGCACCACAATGAGAGTTAGGGAAAGTTCAAAGAGCTATTCTAGTGGCTTATCTCACTGTGTGCAAAGATAACTCACCACGGTGAAGATCAAGAAAAATGTAACAATGGCTCTAAAGACGCACCTCACCAAGGCATAGAGAGTCTGAGCTATGGCGAGAATCACAAAATTTGGGAAATAGCTCTAGGATCGTGTTAAGTCATAATGTGAAGTGCCTGAGTCGTAGTGTAAGTGTGTTAAGAAGCTTTTCAAGGTTTTAGAGACCAGCTTAGCCGCAGTGGGGTTATTCGAAGTCACGACATGAGATTCCAAACTTTGATTTTTGCTTTAAAACTTTGGTTTCCTTAAGTCTTTGATGGATATTGACTTGCAAACCAATGAAAATGAGTTTTATGCTTTCTTAAATCATCTAGGAGACTAATGAATGTTTGACATGAGAGTTTAAATGCCCTTGGTTGTGAACATTCTTGATCTTATGATAGGTAATTTAGAATAATTAATAAGGTTTGAATTTCTTCATATTTTCATTTTTAACCAATCTTTAGCAATGTTTAACTTAATACACAAGGGATTAAGAGTTTAATTATGACCATTTAGCATGATTAGTAGTTAGAGTTGTTACATGGAGGTCTGTTTCAATCTATATATGGATTTCTTAAACTTGCACACCAAATGCTCACCAACACTCTAGGAGAATCTGTCAAGTTGTTTCAAATATATCTCTTCCTCTAATTCTCTGTTGAGGAATGTAGTCTTTGCATCAATTTGAAATAACTCTAAGTCAATATGTACTACCAATGCCATTATAATACAAAGGGAATCTTTCTTAGATGTAGCATAAAATGTCTTTATGGAGTCAATTTCTTCCTTTTAAGTGAATCTCTTAGCCATAAATCTTGCCTTATATCCCTCAATGTTGCCTAATGAGTCCTTATTTCATCTTATAAATCCATTTGTATCTAATGGCTCTAGAATCATTAGTCAACTCAATGAGATCCCAACTTCCATTCGACACCATGAAATCCATCTCTTCTTTTATGGAATTAAGCCATGATTCATATTCCTTGCAACTAGTGGCTTGTGAAAATCTTTTAGGTTCATTTTCAACTTATATGTTGTAGTTAGATTCTTGTAGGTAAACAACATAGTTACTAGGAATTGCTAACCTTCCTAGTTGATCTTCTT
The DNA here is from genome assembly GCA_026724425.1 of Erythrophleum ivorense. Classification (NCBI taxonomy): domain Eukaryota; kingdom Viridiplantae; phylum Streptophyta; class Magnoliopsida; order Fabales; family Fabaceae; genus Erythrophleum; species Erythrophleum ivorense. The sequence goes on along the minus strand of JAIUCV010000020.1, from coordinate 10,207,912 downwards.
AATGTTCAATCAATATTCTCTTGGGGAGTATGTGACTTAATTGGTTGCTTAATAGTTTATAATAATTGTTCAATAATCAAATTAATTTGATCGTGGCCAACATCTTATGCATTTTCAATGATGGATCATTTAATACCCATTTGTATACTTAAGGGGCATGGATACAATTAATTTGTCACTTGATGTGGGAGCTTCATCATTATCAAATTCCAAGTTCTAAGTTTAATCACTCCTACTAATCAAGTCATCCTGAAGAAACTTTGCATTTCTTAATTTCACAATCCTAATACCATGAGATGGATAATAAAATCTATTTCTCTTAAACCTTTTAGCACACCCAATCAAGTGCCCACTAATGGTCCTTGGATTCAAATTCTTTTTTTTTAGTTTATAAATCCTTACCCTAAATGAGAATGCCCAAATACACATATGTCTTAAACTTGGTTTCCAATTTTTAAATAGTTCAAATGGCATGTTTTTAATAGCCTTAGTTAGAACTCAGTTAAATATATATGCAAATGTCTTAAAGGTCTCAGTCCATAAGGATTTAGGGAACTTAGAGATACTTGGTCAACTTTGAACCATATCCAACAATGTTCAATTTATTCTTTCAACTACATCATTTTAGTCTAAAGACCCATGCATAGTGTAATAGGCAACAATCCCTTATTCTTGAAGAAACTTAGCAAATGAATCAAGTGTCTGTCCATCTTCTATAGTACTCACCACCTTTATCTAATCTCATTATCTTAATTTGTTTACCATATTAATTCTCTACTTTTTCCTTAAATACTTTAAAGGCATCTAGTGTCTCATTCTTTTTATTTAGAAGATAGAGTTATACATGTATCGTAAGAAATTATCAATAAAGGTCATTATAACAATGTAAATAATTTTTGACAAAAGCATCCAATAGAGTTCTAACATAAGCAATTTTTTTAACTTTTACATTATAAAATTTAGTTGGAAATGTTGAAAATAGTAAAAAGCTTACAAACATTTGCAACATGGTGACTAAATATAGCAAAAGAAAAGATTTGATCAACCAAGTTACTGCCACTATTTTTAGCATTAATAAATGGTTTGGTTCAGGCAACCATTTAATTAAATCATATATATAATACTAGGTATATTTAAATTTTAATTAATTAATATATAATAAATAAGAAGTAATATAATCTAAATGTGTATTTAATTTATATTACAATTATATTATAAGTTATATTATTTATATTTATTATTAAATAGTAAATAGTTATTTAATAAACCAATTATCATATTATTTAATAAATATATAAATAAATGTAAATGATATATAAAAATTTTTTTACTATAAACGTTAATAATGACAGCAACATCGTCAATTTAAGCCAATTATGTTGCTATCACTAATACATAGTTGGTGAGAGATAATAATATTATATAGTATAATAATATATTATATTATATATAATAATAATAATAATATGTATAATTTAAAATTTTAATATAAACTAAAGAAAATTTTAATTTTAATTAATTGGAAATCAGGGCTATAAATTTTAAGTATAAAATCTTCATTTAAGGTAAGTTTTGGTTATTGGTTTTCTTTCTCCCTGTCTACAATTTCTAAAAGGTTGCTTGTTTATAGCTTGGTCTATGGTGGTTGATATCCCAAATTAATAGTAGAAGATCCTGTTGATCATCAAAATGCCCAAAGTCTCATGTTTTCACCTTCTAATTTTGAAGTTCAATGGGCCTTACTCTCAATTATGTTTGGTATAGTATCATATCATCCACCATTCACTGTGTTAAATTTTATTGACTATCTAGTGCCATAATAATTATTAAGGATGAAGATTGTGAAATGATAATGGTGATCCTTATCTTTAGTTGCAGATACAGAACATCATCCTATCTTTCTAGGAAAAGAACTGAATGAAAGAAAGCTAAATATATGTTCATTCTAGTTATAAAAGCTATTCATTATAGTTATGAAAGCTATCTCTGTTTGAACCCCACTAATTTTCCTAACATTTGCCCAAATTATTAGGCATTTTCTACTTGTGCAAATGTAGCTCCACCAAAATTTGTGTGTGTTTATATACAGATATATCATTAACCACTAGTTAATTTGGTACTATAATTTGAAACATAGAACTAATAAATTTACATTAATTTTTTTATTATAAAGGTAGGGAGAAACTTTCTGATGAATGTTGTAACACCATAAATTCTTAGCTCATTTCATGTTATTTTCATGCCTAAAGTCATGCCATTCACATAAGAGGCAAGAAAAATGGCATTAAATAATACATTTCTTAGAGTTGCGTCGCGTATAAAATTTTCATTCAATGTCCCGTGGGCCATGTGAGCTAATGTATCACATTTATTTACATAGATACAACTCATTTCCATCACCAAAATTGACCTAGAGGTCATGCATGGCAAAGGGAAGCATAAAACATATATTTAGAAACTTCCCTTTTCTGTCACAAATTTTAGAAAATCATAACTAATTCTAAGAAAATAAAAACCATGCATTCTTTGCCATTCTGGAAAGCTACACATGTCTAATTTATAAAAATATAACCAGGTCATGAATCATCACACAGAAAATGTTTGATCCAGAGGTCTGGCTGTCTACTGGTGCTGTCATAGGTTTCTACAACAAACTTCAAAAATGTCCAAGTAATTCTAAACAAATTCAATCTATATAAATGATACCAATATAAAAAAAATAGATGTTATCTTGAAGGGAAAAATAACTCCAGACCAATTCAGGCACGTCTAGACCACGAAACCCAATCAAACAGTACCTGAGGTCAGTTTGAGTGCCTAATAATGGGTAGAATTTTTAAAAATTCATATCTCCCTCTCTAGACACCCAAATGGGGTGCTTCAAGTCAAGATGATACAGATCAACCCCTCTTCTTGCGCCAAAGATCTTACAATTTCCGAAGTAACTGGAGTTACATCTATTTTTCCATATGCAGACTTTGATGGGGATCAAATGGTTGTTCATGTACCTTTATCTTTGGAGGATTGGCAAAAGTCACTGGGAACGTCTAGTTTCTTTCTATAAAATTTTGTGGCAATTAGACATCATTTGAGCCCTAAGTGATAGAAATCATTTTCGGACCTAAGTGAACAGTACCCTTGACCAAAACCAGAAAATTTCTCAACTTTGAAAATTTATCAAATATTCCATAGACCTCCAAAAATTATATACTTTATCTTCCCAAAAAGCTCTCAATAAGCTCTAATTGTATGCCAAATCTCAGATCAAGAAGAACTCATTTGGACAAAAAGTGGTATAGGTTTCCAATATGGTCAATTTTGCTCCATATTAGATACTAAGTGTACCCAAATGGTCTTCCTTGGTGTTTGGCACCTCTTGAGTAGGTTTAAAAGCATAAATATGACTTGTATTGTAATACATAATTTCTTAGCTTATTCCATGCTATTTTTATACCTCATATCAATCAATTCATGTGAGAGGAAAGAAAATGGCATTAAAGTATTGATTATTTTTGCATTGCGTTGCGTATAAAAATTTCGTTCGATGCCATGTGGGTCGAGTGATCTCATACTATACTTTCCCATATTTAATTACATGTAAAAACTTATTTTCATCATAAAATCATGCCCACAACTCATGGAAACCGAAATGGAACCTAGAATATGGAGGTTTATTTTCGGCCAGATTTGGCCCCTTTTCTGGCTGAACTTTGAAAAATCATAACTAATTCTAAACAAATTGAAATCACACATTCTTGGCCATTATAGAAAGATATTGATGTCTACTACACACTAAAAATATTCCCATACCATAAAATCCATCACAGAGGGTGTTTGACATCCAAAAATATTCAGAGGTCAAACTACCTCCTGATGCTATCACAGATTCTATAGCAAACTTTGAAAATGTCCAATTAATTATACAAAAATATAATCCATGCAAATGATACAAATATGGAAAGCTATGGATGTTAGCTAGAGGGGAAAAATATTTTCAGACCAGCTCAGGTAGCTCAAATCTCAGAATTTAATAAAACAGTAACTCAGGTCAGGTAAGGGTCCTGATATTGGGCAGAATGTTCAAAAATTCATATCTCCCTCTCTAGACCTCCACATGAGATGCTTCTAGTTGATACAAATCACTGGGAATGTCTAGTTTCTCTGTATAAAATTTTGTTATGAGTGACAGAATTTAATTTCAGACCAGTGCTACAGTCCCAAGGACCAAAACCAAAAAAATTCTCTACTTCAACAATTCACAAATATTCCATAGACCTCCAAAAATTACCAACTTTCACTCCCCAAAAATCTATCAATAAGATATAGATTCATGCCAAATTTTGGACCAAGAAGAGCTTATTTGGATAAAAAGTGTTATAGCCTCCTAAAATGGCAAATTTTTGCTCCATATGGGTAACCAATTTGTCCAAATGGCTTTCTTAATTGTTTGGCACCTCTTGGGCAAGTTTTAAAGCACAAATATGATGTGTAGAGACTGCTCAAGTGGTTTCAAACCCCATGCATCTTATTTTGGTCTCTTAACATCTATTTATGCACTAACCACACATGTCATTCAAGGGTCCATTTACATAATTTCATTGAATTAACACCACATACATTATACATATAGTCTATACATCATGTTACACATGCTCAAGGTTTTAGACAACCAAAAACAATATTTACAATGCTTCTTAACACTCCATTACAATTTACATTACAAATTACACAAAGTGTAGCCATTTAGTATTTTTGGCTTGCATTTCCTTGGCCTTGGACACTACCTAGACATTTTAAGCATGAGAGGGAAAGGGGGGGTGAGATTTCAAGAATCTCAATAGCTCACACACCCATTCACACCACATTCAAGGCATACACACATCAAATATATGGATATGCAAGCATAAAGTGTGCAATAAATCTCATTTCATACCACATCAACATGTCAAGACCACTTTCATGCTCTAGAGACTTTTGGTTTAGCCTTACCCTATTTCTAGGACTTTTGGATTTTCCTTACTCTTGGCCTAGGAACTTTTGACCTAGCCTCACCCATTCAAGGGACTTTTGGCCTTGTCTCACCCATGTCATGAGACTTTTGGCATCTCCTTACCTTCATCAAGGGACTTTTGGCATCACCTCACCCTTATGAGCTCTTTCCACAACCATAGTCATTCAAGAAAACACATTGGTACCAATGCAATTTCAAGACATCAAGTGGCATGTTCTCAAATCACAAGAGCATATACAAGCACACAACATATACATATGCACACAAGAATGCAAGAGAATGAGGTAGAGAGCTACCTTTTAATTTATGTGAGCTTACTTTGCCACTTCCTTTCCCTTCTTGGTCTTACAAGAGCACTTAGGTGGAGTAGGGTTCTCTTGACCTAGACATCACAAACATCACACAATTACACACTTGAAGCAAGCCAAGATATTAGGTTCACTCTTAAACACACATTTGGTTCCATAATGGGCATATTGGTTCCATAAATGGTCCATTGAAGCAACTCATATCATCCAAGTTCTAGGCTCCATTTTCTTATTATTTCTAAACTTCTTGGACTCATTTAAGGTCCTTGGAGCCATCACATATTCAATTGCACCATTGAAAGACTAAGTTGCTTCATAAGGCACCATTATGGACACTATTGTCCCATTTCCCAACCTATGGCTCCTAAATTTTTTTCAATGGTTACTCCCATATTCTAACATCATATGGAGTCCCAAAGCAAGGCTAGAACAAATTAAAACACTCCCTAGCCCTATAAATCCTTCTCGGCCAAGACAAGCACATAATGGAGTTTCTTGGAGTTTCAAAATTTTTCTTGATGGGAGAGACACTTGGGAAGGTTTCTAGGGGTCTTAGGAGCTCAAGGAAACATTCAAATAGTCAAGGAATTACTCACACCAAATTAGATTTTACAAAACCCTAAGAAAGCCTACACTTTTCCATCTTGATTTCCTTTAGTTTTTACTTGAATTTCTTGCCATATTCTTAATCCTTGCACTCTTTTTCCTAGGTTTCTCCCTTGGTTCTGCCCAAAATTCATCTCCTTCTATCCCCCCCAAGGCTGGCTAAAACTACCACAAAGAGGAGCAACCAAGATGAAGCATTAAGAATGGAAAAATACCTTAGTTTCAAGCTTGTTTTCAAAGCTTTTCTTCCTTGGTTCCCTTCTCCTTAGCAATTTCGAATTTTCCCCCTTAGGTCTGGACCAAAAATAGAACCAAATCATTCAAAAAATCCATGGAAAGAAAGGAGGAAAAGAGGAGAACAAGATTGGAGGAAGATGAAGCAAGAAAATCCATGAAATTACCTAGTTTCTCCTTGGTTTTCTTCCTCTTTTTCTTCCCCTTTTGATGCACCTAAGGAGCTGCTATTTTTTTTGTAAATTGGGTAGAAGAAGTTGTGCTCAATAAAAGGGAGAAGATGGAAGAAAAGTGTGGAAGTGTTTAGGATATTCTAGAAGCTTTTATTTTCAATTTTGTCCATCCGTAATGGTAATTTTGTTTCAGCTTCGTTTTAGCTCCTTTTTGAGAATCATCTTTTCCATCATAAAATTTAGGTTCCCAATTTAATAAAATGCCTTTGGAATCACTCAATTTGGAGCTAAAACCTTATCGAACAAATCAGTCAAAGTTTGGGTCAACTAACATTGAAAAAACATACACCTGAGGGGCTTTACTAGTCCTGGGGCTTCTCATAATTTTTGGGGCCTTTGAGAACCTTGGGCAAATCAAAAATTTTATTTAAAAAGCCTTCCTATATGGTTTTCCAAAAGTTGCACTTATTTACGAAAATGCCATTACGTTTCATCAGTTTCTATCACAAATTATTTCTCCATTTTAACTTCATTTTTCTTTCCGTCTAAGCCTAAAATTATCATTTTTAGGAGTTTAGGACTCAGCCCAAATTTTTTGGGACATTATCTAGGTCATTTCAGATGACTTACTTTTACACGGCTCATTTAATCGTTTTACAAAAATTACGTTTGTTACATGTATGAACTGCACAAGTGGTCCCAAATCTCATGCATATCAATTTGGCCTTTCCACTTTCATTATTACATACAATTCCATAGCTAGTCTAGTCATTCCATACTCAAATTGCACTATACCATTCATATAACATTCAATTTCATTTGTACATGATACGTCAACATAATTAAACATGTTCATAATGTCATAAGACATACAACAATAGATTATAACATTTGCCACTCATATGGCCTTGAAGAAGCAAAATTCATGCACTTTGCTATCAATCTCTTTTCTTTAAAGGTGTTGACTCCCATTACCTTGTTCTCTTGATTCACCTAACATGTTAGAACATTGGAGAGGAGGGGATGAGATTCAAAGAATTCCAATAGCTCATCTCCCTTTCAATCACACATAAAGTATGCAAACAAGCCTTAAAAATATATGCATGGACATATTAACATGTGTAGGCATTCAAGAGACATTCTTGGCATTTGAACAAGTCATACATAGCATATATAGGCTTGTGAAATAAGTGGATGAGCCTCACCCATTCACTTATGGATTTTGGACTTGCCTCAGCCATTTCTTTAAGAGGTTTTTGACTCAGCCTTACCCTTAGTAGTCGACCTCACTTTTGGGAGACTCTTTACTTTGTCTCAACCAACTTTAAGGGTTATTGGCTTCTTCACACTCAAGCAAACCAAAGCAATCACATAAAATATCATTTGAATGCATAAAACATCATCATGGTACTATGGAAAAAAAGTTCATGCTAAAATACTTTTCATAGCTTAAAACATATATACACACATTCAAAGACAATGTAAGCACACATTCATGCATGAGAGAAGGTAGAGAGAGCTACCTTGATTGCATTTACACACTTTTTCCTTGAGTTTTGAATCATCTCCCTTGACCTCACACACCCAAGAAGGTGGAGATCACTTCTCTTAGCCTAGACACATTATATGGAAGCTAAATATACTCTTGAATCACATTCTAAGGCCACACAATTACTAAAAAAGCTAGGTGACTCATAAGGCTCTTTTATAGTTTCATAATGCACTTAATGAAACAACCTTTGGAAAACATCATCTTGGCTCCATTCTCTCCATCTATTTATGATTCTTGACTCCATTTAAACCTCTTGGAGTTATCACACAATCAATTTTAGGAGCCTAGCTAGGTGTTGCTTCTTTAAGCCATATTATAGAACATATAAGGCCATCTCACTATCTATGATTTCTAAAATTTTTCCAAGGCTTCCTCTTATATTCTTCCATCACACATGATACAAAACTAAGCTTGGAAGAAATTAAAACACTTCCTAGGTGCATGAACTCTCCTTGGTTGAAGCTATGCTTCCATATGGCACCAATGGAGTTGTTTTAATTTTTTTGATGGGAGAAGCATGTGGGAGGCTCTCTTGGTATCTTAAGAACTCATATATACTCTTAGACAACTTAAATTACTACTAGGAAGCTTCATCTTAGCCTAGGTGCAATCAAATCCCTAAATTCCATAACTTGCATTCTAAAGCTCCTTTTTTAATTCTAGTTGTATATTCTTAATCTTCACACTCCATAACCTTTGGTTCTATCAAGAACACATAAAGAAAAACTCTCTTCCTCACTTTCTCTCTCTAGACCTAAGCTTAAAGGGTTGGAAACATAAGATTTTGCAAGTGTTTCAAGTGAAGTCTTACCTTAAAATGAAGCTCTTTTCGCGTAGATTATTTTCCACCAATTGATTTCTTGAAAAGAGTTCCTTTTTGGCTTGGGTTAGACCTAAATCTTCAAGTTTTCAAGAAAAGGAAACCACCATTAGAGAACTCTTAAAGAGAGGAATAACTTTCCTAACTAGCACGGGGATAAAACGGGGCCGCTTACTTACCTAAATGGAAGCTTAAACTTCTTCTCTCTCTTCCATCTTAATGTCATGCCATTGCTGCCCATTTTTCTGTAAATGGATGCTTAGAGAAGGTGATGAGGTGTAATCTTACTTAAAAAGCCTCTTTTATAATTTTTCAAAATGACCATGTTGCCTCTACGTGCTTGTTTGCTTCGTTTAGGATCATTTTAACTCCTTTTTGAGAACCGTCTCTTCCATCATAAAATTTAGGTCCCCAATTAAATAAAATGCCTTTGGAATCACTCAAATCGGAGCTAAAACCTTCTCCAACGAATCAGTCAAAGTTTGGGTCAACTAACGTTAGAAAATGTCCACCGAATGGGTTTTAACTGTCCTGGGGCTTCCCATGATTTCAGGGCCTCTGAGAACCCTAAAGAACTCAAAACTTTCATTTAAAAAGCCTTCCTGTGAGAATTCCAAAATTTGTTCAAAATGAAAAAAAATGCCCTTACATTTTGTCACTCTTTCGTTACATTTTGTTTCTTCATTCTAGCTCAATTTTTCTTTTTGTCTGAGCTTGGGATTCTCATTTTTAGGAGTCTAAAATACTTCCAAAATTTTTTAGGGTCTTAACTAAGTCATTTCAGGGGACTTGCTTTTGTATCCTATGAATTTCATTCGTTTACGGAGAAACTGTATATTATGTTTCTCACATTTTCTCTCGTTTTTCAGAAAATTGAATGTTACAAATGTTGGAGCATGCTTTTTCTTAACAAAGAAATTAAGATTCTGCATATGTGAAACTAGTAACAAAAGATGGTCTTAAAACCTTTTTTCTTTGGTAATGATAATTAGGCAATGACAACCTAGCTCTCTCATTATGCCTCCCTCTGGTCTACATAGGTGGGAGCCATTAACCAGAGGAAAATATTGAGTACATTATCCGAGACAACTTATGCTTACTCTTATAGGATTTGTCATTAGAATGCTTATGAGATTTCTTGTCATTCCATTTTGCCTTCCTTTTCATTTTTTTTTTGGTTCTCCATTTCCTTGTCCTCTCTTCAGTAAATGAACAACAAAATTTAACTGCATAAGATGCTCATTTGACTTCTCAGAAAATGGGAGAGGAGCAAAATAATAGTTTAAGATTATAAACTTGTTCAAGCTATAAATAAAAAATATTTTTAACATAATTATTTCCTAAAGTACAACAATAAGTTTTAATGCACTGATAAGAAAGTTGTCAATTAATGTAAAGTCTCTGCATTGATAATGTGACTAAAGATTAGAGTAATACAGTGCTTTTCTCTATGGAAATGGCAAGATCTTAAAACTAGCAATAATGGTTGGTTGATAATGACTTGATTGTTGTGAAGTGTTTGTTTTATATTAAGTGTTCTTCTCTTATCTTGAAAATTTAAAAAAAAAAAGAAATTTAGAATATGAAATTTTAAGTGGTGAATGTGAGGAAAAGGAGTTGCTGAACTGCACACAAGAAATAGGTAATTTGTCTTGTCTATCAACTTTAGATGCTTCTTTGAATTGTTAATAATTTCTGGCTTCTTAGATAAGAAAGTAATTGAAGTACTTTCATATGATTGATAGACAAAAAATAGTTCATGTTTTTAATTCCATTTTATTTTTATGATGTTTTGTTTTATAGCCAATATACATAGATATAAGATTCACTAGTTGCTACTATAGTTATGTTCATTACTTATCTTTCTGGAAACTTCTATGGAAGTCGTTGCTAAATATATAGGTAGATTTAATATAGTTTGGTCCAAGAGTAGTCTGTCAACTATCTTATAGTTAAAATTCTTTGGTCTTGTGTTCATTAGGCTTATCTCTATCATAAATTAGCATACTCAAATATAGAGGGCTTTAAACATTCATTTTATCATGGAATTTAACGTTTGATATTATTCTTTAAATTATTTGGATATTTAATGCTTTTTTTAGGGAAATGTTCATGATTCACATCTTTTATCCTTTTCAAGACATGCATTAGATAGTTATGGAATGATTAGTATTATTGTAACATCTGGTCCCACTGTAAACGTGAGAAACACAATGTTTGGTTTCTCCGTAAACGTTAGACATGAGCCAAATATAAAAGGAAGTCCTCAAAATAGAAGGAATTGGGGCCAACTAAAATTATGATAAAATTTAAAATATTAAAAATTGAGGATTTAAGGTTTAAGATGCCCAAAAACCAGAGCCAGAAGAACTCAAATTTTACCAAAAAAAGTAGGGGCATTTTTGTTATTTTTGGAAAATTTAGAAAACTCATAAGATGGGCTTTTTAAACAAAAAATTATAGCCTTCTGGGGTTCTCAGAGGCCCTGAATGCCATGGGAACCCCTAGAATAGTTGAAATCCCTTCGGTGAGCCATTTTAGCTGTCAGCTGACCCAAACTTTGAGCAAACATATTTTTGTAACATCTGGTCCCTCCGTAAACGTGAGAACCGCAATGTTCAGTTTCTCAGTAAACGTTAGAAATGGGCCAAATATAAAAGGAAGTCCTCGAAATAGAAGGAATTGGGGCCAACTAAAATTATGATAAAATTTTAAATATTAGAAAATGAGGATTTAAGTTTAAGATGCCCAAAAACTAGAGTCAGAAGAACTTAAAAATTTGCTGAAAAAAGGAAGGGCATTTTTGTTATTTTTGGAAAATTTGGAAAACTCATAGGAAGGCTTTTTAAACAAAAAATTATAGCTTTCCGGGGTTCTTAGAGGCTCTGAATACCATGGGAACCCCTAAAATAGTTGAAACCCCTCCAATGAGCGATTTCAACCATCGGTTGACCCCAACTTTGACCGAATAGTTTGAAATAGTTTTAGATCCTTTTTGAGTGATTTCAAAGGAAATTCTTATGATTAAGAGCCTAAGGAATATGATGGAAAAGATAGATTTCAAAAAGGAGTTTAAATGAGCCCAAACGAACAAAACTACGAAGAGGGACTAAATTGTAAATTTTGAAAGTTGCTTAAATGAATCCCTAGGCTTATAAAAACGTCCCACCTCTGGTCAGATCTCCTCACCAACTCTCCCACACTTTAAAACAGAATTAAGAAGGGCTGAGAGTGGCACACAAGAGGGGAGGCTAAGGAAGGAAGAAGAAGCTTTGAAAAGTGTAAGTTTTAGCCACTTTTTCCTACTCCTTGCCTTATTAAACTTCTTCCCCTCTTCTTCTCTTCCTTCTCATGGTTTTGGCATTTAATTTGGTGGTGTTGTGAAGGCATAATAGAGGTGGAATTTTCAGGTTTGGTGAGGAGAGGCTACCTAAGTGAAGAACAAACCAAGAAAACCAAGAATCCAAGGTATTTTGCTACTTCCTAAGCTTAGGTCTCCTTGTTCCTCTTCTCTTCAATTCCCCCCCATGTAAGACCAGCCATGAGGGATTAAATTTCTGGCCAAACCAAGAATGAATCACATGAATTAGGGTGTGGGAATTTAGAATATGCAAAGGAAACCAAGTAAAAGCCATTGAATTTCAAGTTAGCAAAGTGTAGGATTTTGGAAAAGTTTGTAAAATCTATTTTGATTCATGAATTTCCTAGGCTATGCAAGTGTTTAATTGAGCTTTTAAGACCTCTAGGAAGCCTCCCAAGTGACTCTCCCATCAAGAAAAAATTGGAAACCCCTTGAACTCCAAATGCTTCCATAATGTCGGCCTAGGCTAGAAAGAGTACCAAGGGGAAGTTTTAATTTGTTTCAAGCTTATTTTTTAGTCATGTAGGAGGGAAGAGGATGAGAGGAAGCCTTGAAAAAATTTTAAAAGCCATAGATAGTGAGATTGAAGTGTAGGCTCCATAATGTAGCATAATGAAGTAACTCCTAGCTAGGCTCTTTAAAATAATTATGTGATGACTCCAAGGAGTCTAAATGGAGTCAAGAATTATAGATTAAAGGAGAGAAGGGAGCCAAGATCATGAATTCTTAAAGTTGCTTCATTAAGTGCCTTATGGAAGCATAATGGAACCATAAACCAAAGTAGCATCATGTAAAGTGTGTATAATGCCAAGGCTTGTTCCCATGAGTAATTCATGTTTCTTTTGGTGTGTCTAGGCCAAGAGAAATGGTCTCCACCTTCTTGGGTGTGTGAGGCCAAGGGAAAAGAGTCAAGGCTTAAGGAAAAAGTGTGTGAATGCTAGCAAGGTAGCTCTCTTTACCTTCTCTCATGCATGGATGTGTGTTTAGCTTATTTTAAAATATGTGTATATGTATTTTCAAGCCATGAAAAGTATGCTAGTATGATCTTGTTTGCCATGATTTCAAGATATCATATTATGTTTTCAAGTGAATGTATGATGTTTCTTGAATTTGCTTGTGTGGAGAGGCCAAGAACTCTTCACTATGGTAAAGATGAGCCAAGAACCCTTGAGCTTAGTTGAGACAAAGTAAAGAGTCTCCCAAAGCAAAGTAGGCTCCCAAGAGTATGGTTGAGTCCAAAGTGCTCAAAAAATAGGTTAGGAAAGTCCAAAATCCATGAAGAGAAGTGTGAGGCCAATCCAAACACTTGGTGAGCTCTTGAATGTCTTGTATGACTTGTTCACATGCAAAGCTTGCTTCTTGAATGCTCATGAATTGTATTATGTCCATGCATGCATTTTTAAGGCTTGCTTTACATATATTATGTATGATTAAATGGGAGATGAGCTATTGGGACTCTTTGAATCTCACTCCCTCCTCTCCAATGATCTAACATGCTAGGTGGACCAAGTAGCCATGACAATGGGAGCTAACAACAATAAAAAAGGGAGATTGACAAGCTTATGCCTTGTTTTGTCCATTTTGAAACCATAATGATGGTTCATGATGTATATGATGTTGTAAATGTGTTATAAACCTTGAGACATGTATAAATATGAAATTATGTGATATTTATAACTATGGATATGATGTATGCGCTCTAGAATACAATTTGAGTATGTAATGTCAAATTATGCAATTTGGAAGTTTGATGTAAATGTGCATAAGTGTGGGTGAGAAGGCCAAAATAAGATGCATGAGGTTTGAGACTATTTGGGCAGCTCACACAAGTCTTAAATGTACTTTTGGACTTGCCTAAAAGGTGCCAAGACTAAGGGAAATCCATTTGACAACTTTTGTATCCTATATGGAGCCAAAATTAACCATTATGGAACCTTAGGTCACTTTTTGGCCAAATGAGTTAGTCTTGATTTGAGATTTGTCATACAATTAGGTCTCATTGAGAGATTTTTGAGAAGCTAAAGAATATAATTTTCAGAGGTCTAGAGAATATTTAATGAATTTTCAAAGTTGGGATTTTCTATCGATTCTGGTATGTGCATTGTTCACACTAGCAGATTTGTATTCTGTGTCATCTAATGGGAAAATGGTGTCCAATGCTTTTGAAATGTTATAGGCATAAACTAGAGGTCATAAGATTTCTGTGGCCACCGAGATCACCTCATTTGGAGGTCTAAGCAAAGAGTTATGCATTTTTTATATTGCCTGTCAGTAGCAGTGGTGCCCCAAGAGTCCAGTCACTATTCCATAAATTTCTAATGGCTAAACGTATTGCTTTCATTCTCCAGAATGACTAAATGTATGTGATTTCGATTCTTATAGAATTAGTTACGAATTTTAGAAGTTTGTATAGGTAATATGAAATAGCAGCCCAGGCAACAGCGACCTCTAGACCTTTTCGGATGTCAAACGTCCTCTGTGATAGATGTTATGGTCTGGACATATTTTTAGTGTGAAGTAGACATCCATAGCTTCCCAGAATACCAAGATGGCATGATTTCAAATTTTCTAGATTTAGTTATGATTTTCCAAAGTTTGGTAAAAAAGTGGAGCAATTCTGGCCGAGAATGAAACTTTTTATTCCACACTCCAATTCGGTTTCCATGAGTTGTAGACATGTTTTTGTGATGTAAATGAGTTGTAATAATGTAATTAAATATGGGAATGCACAGCATGAGCTCACACGGTCCACGTGACATCAATTGCAAAATTTTGAAGTATGACGTAATGCAAATAAGCCCATTATTTTCACTCCCTCTTTCATATACTCTCATAGGAATGATGATGTAAAACCTATGAATGACATAAAAATTTATGGTGTTATAGTTTTTCCTCTTGGAATGTTTAGTATGACATCATTGACAATAGTTGATAATTTTGTAGAAATGAAAAATGTACTAATTACATATTTCTTTGACAATTATATAAAATATATATATGATTTAATGATTTAGTAATGGTTCATAATATTAATAATGAATCTCATAATGTACAATTAGGCACACATCTAATATATATATATATATTAAAAATATAATATTAGTAGTGGTTTTCCAACTGCTACTAAGTGTTAACTAATTCTAATACAAATCTTGGCAGTCAAATAACTACCATTAAATGCATGGCAATTACTGCTAATTGATAGTGGCAGTTATTCCCATGATTGGACAATAACTACAGTTGATTAAGTATCCACAGTTGCAACAGTAGTAGTGGTTTAATAGTTGTTTTTGTAACATTAGCAACGAATTTAAAACCATCGCTAAATGTAAAAAGAGGGTAGAAAATGCTTCTTATTTTGGTAGTAAATAGACCAAAGAGCATCCAAAAAAGCCTAAATCTCCTCAGCCTAGATATAAGATTAAGTGAAACAATGTGTTTCATTAACAACCTCAAAATGACATGTTATCCACAAGAGGGTCCAAAATGTAGTAGACAATTAGTGAAATTGCATGTAAAATAGTTTTGTTTGAATCTTTAAGGTAAAAGGTAATCTATGAAACAACTAAACTAATTAATATAGCAAGAAATTTTCACGAACAAGATCAATATATATACAAACTTAACCATGAGCTGGGAACAATTAGACTAAGGAAAGTATTAACAGAAAGCTATTATGAAAACAAGAATGTTACAATTTCAAACTTAATCAATATATTGAATAGAATAACCAAAATATAGAATCAATTAATTTACAAATGAACAAAGTCAGTAAACTATAAATGACTACTAACAAAAATTTATATACTATATAGAAACTATGTAACAAAGAGTAATGCAATAAATTAAAGGATTTAATTTTGCATTTGTGTTCTTCTGAGGTCATTTTATGAGAAATTTTTACTATGCTCATAGAGAGATGAAGACAAAGAATTTGGTGTGATGAGAGGTGTGCTCCTTCAAAAAAATAGTTGTAGAAGTGGTTTCAAATCCCCTTGTGCGATAATATTTTAATGGAAAAAAAATCATATTTAGATTATTTGTTTGCTTGCGTTGCTTTCCTTTTGGACTTATCCCATAACTACAATGAAAACATGTTTGATATAGAACCTATTTTTTAGTATTTACTACTCAATATTAAGAGAAAGTGCTAGAACTCAAATCCTTTAAAATCTCTTTTTGGTGGTATTAGTTTCATTCATTCTTATTTAAAGACAATGGATTTATGATATGTTATACTTTGACCCACTTTTCAAGGTATATTTTTTATGATTTATCAATGTTTTTCACTAGTTTTAGGCTAATTTTTATCCAAAAATGCTTACTTTTTAATTTATTTTGTGAAATGATGAGATTATAGCTTAATCAAGTGTTTTCTTCTAAATTGTGGACTAAATTGCAAGATATTTTTAATGCAATTGGGTTTAACTTGATACTTGTCTAGTTTTATGGCAAATTTGTGAATAATAAAAGCCATAATAATGTTTTGTAGTTAGGTTTTGATTTTGTTTAAATTGGTTTTGTTCTTATGTTGTTATTTTACTTTTGTTTTGTGGGATTCAATTGATAGGGATAAAGAAGTCAAGCTTAAAGGAGCAAAAAGAGCAAAGTCCAAGAGGCAAAGAGCACAAATACAAAATTTTGGACAAGTGATCCCATTAGTTGTGACAAGCTTCTTCTCGGCTATAATGAGTTTGTGGAAGAACAATCATGTAACACTTAGGATGTTTTCAATGAGCTCCAAAGTCATTGCGACAAAGTGACTTTGATATGCCATCTAGTTCATCATGAGAAATTACTAACTAATTACGATATTCACATTTAGATAGTACAAATCAATAATGAGCATGAGTTTGATCTAGTTATTAGGTAGGTTGGTGTATCTGAGAGGAGCATTGGCATTAGAAGACCACCAAGTAAACATAGTTAACACAATAGGAAGTCAAGTAATTTAGTAGACTAGAATATATCTAACTTTGGGTTTTTGTTTTGTTTATCAACTCCTTTTCTTAGGATAGTTTTTACCTAGGATATAGTAGAAACAACTTTTCTCCCCTTTCAATTTCTAGGGATCGGATTAGCCAAGTCACTAGAATTATCAAGATCCATCTTAGGATAGGCTTTCTTCATAAGTGCTACTTGTTGTGTAAGGAAATGCTTTATTTGTGGGATTCAACCTCAAATATTCAAGTATACTATATGGTAAGATTAGTGCACTTGCTATGACAATGGGTATGCCATGGTTTGACATTTCCTCCACTTCATTCCATAATCCATCCTATTGACCTCATGATTTACACATTGATACACAACTTACACCTACCAAGTTTTTGGCGCCATTGCTAGATAAAGTCATCTTTCCTAAGTAATAAAAAGCTTACAAAGAAAGTAATAATTTGAAATGGAAAGAGTGGCTTCACAAAGTTATATGTCTCTAACATTGGATTTAAGATAGAATTAGAGAGTTTTCTTGTTTAAGGGTGATGTTGATTTTTTTGTGTAATTGTTAAAACTTGTTGAATTTACCATGATTTTTGGAAATTGAATTAATACATGAAATTCTTGAAAAATCTTAAGTATGTCCATTTTCATATGGATTTTTTCCACAATGGTGGACAACCAATTGCTCATATATCCCACATTTTGTGGTTAGTTCAAGTTGTCCTATTAAGCTAATTTTTTTTACTATGCATTGATTTTGTAAATTTATTGGGAATAGTTCACACTCTATTAATTTATAAAAATATTCCACCATAAACAAAAACATGACTAAAGTTTAGGTTAATTATTTCATAATTTTTAAAGTTTGTGTAGGTTAGTAACTAAAATTTTTGTACTACTATTCTATTTTACTATTTTCAAATGATTGTTATTTCATGATCATTTTTACAATTTTCTAGAACATAGGGTAAAAATGATTAAATTCCAAATTTTTGCATAATAGTTCTTTGATGTGTTTAGTATGTCTAGGATTTGTCTTGTGAATTTTTCAGCCACAATAGGTATTTTAACTTGATGAGTTTTTTAGGATAACTTTGTTTGTTCTATTTGCGGTCAAATTAGCCTTGTATGCTAAGTTTGTAGACTTTTCTATACCTTTTTAGTTTGAGTTAGTTTTTGAAAATTTCTAGGATAGTTTTAGACATGTTAGAAGTCTAGATAATTTTTCTTAAGAATTTTTAAGGCTGTTTACTTAGGTTTTGCTAATTTCTTTAGTAGGTTGTTCAATTTCTCTATTTTCACTACCATAAAAATAAGATATGTTGGCGCACATTCATTAGTGGTTCTCCAAAAATTGCCAACTAAATATTTTTGTTAGCAGTTATTAAAGAAATCATTCATTATAAATATATAGTTGGTAGTTTTAAATAAATCGCAAACTGTATAATTTTTTCTAAAAAAATATTTAAAAATATAATTAAGTTTAGTTAGCAATTTTATATTAACTACTAAGTAGAACCTAATTAATGTTGGCAGTTGTTCTAAAACTGCTAACTAAAATTTATTAAAGTTGACAGTTTTTTTATATAACCGCCAACTAAGGTCATTTTGAAATCATTTTTCCCATCAGAACTGTAACATTCGATCCTTCAGTGAACGTGAGAAATACGATATTCAGTTTCTCTTTAAACATAAGAAATGGGCCAAATATAAAAGGAAGTTCCCAAAAGAGAAGGATTTAGGGCCAACTAAAATTAGAATAAAATTCTAAAAAATAAAAAATAAGGATTTGAGCCCTGAATTGCTCAGAAACTGGGGTCATAGTGATTCAAAAAATTTTCCAAAAGACCAGTGACATTTTTGTAAATATGGGCCCTTTTGGAAAAACACATAAGAGGACTTTTTTAATAAAAGTTTTGAGTTCTCTTGGGTTCTCAGAGGCCCTGAATACCATGGAAACCCCTTGATGATGCCGTAGTCGCTTAAGCACTTAATTAAACTAAAATTGAATTAATGCAGTGTCAATCAACCCTAGGTCATTCTTCCCAAGGAGTAATTTAGGGGTTAGTTTGAATTGATTTTAGGTGATTATTGGATGTTTGAACTATTATACAAATTCTAAAAAAACTATCTCTATGTTAAATGTAAAATTAATTGAACTAGATGCATGCAAATGGGGGGTTTTGAATTAAGAAATTAAATTTTAACTAAAAGAGAAAAACCAAATAAGTAATTAAACTAGAATGCTCTAAATTGAAATTAAAGTGATTGTGAAAATGCTAAGAACAAACAGGAGGCAACCAAGGTTTTGCAAGGGAATTTCGGCTCTTATCACTCACTAAAGATTGATTGAGACTAGAGAAGTGATTAGATAATAGACTAATGAATTTAATTAACTTAATCCAAGGATAGGAAACCCTAAGCTCAAATGCACATCACTTGACTTAACTAGGAAACCCTTAGCTAATTCAAGTAATTTGCAAGTAATTAAGCCAATTAAACTCATCAAATCTTTCAACAATTGGATTCAATTAATTCTGAAAATTTGATTTCAATTACCTAATTGAACAATTAAGCAATCATACTACCCAATTCAACAATCAAGTAGCGCAAAAGATCAAGATATGCAATTAAAATCATAACATTAATTAAATCAATGCAAGAGAACTCAAACATCAATCCAACCAACATTAATAGGTCCAGAAAACCAAAATTCCAGCAACTACAAAACATAATTCAAATCCCAAATAACACCAATTCCAATTACAATCCAAGATAAAATCATTTGTCCAACCTAAAACTAGGTCTCAACATTTAATCCACATAGAAATTCTTAAAACTAGAAAATCTCTAAGTTCTTGAAATTGAAAGAGGAAAAGGTAGGAAAAATAAACTCCCCCAATGGTCTTCAATCCCATTAATTCAAGAGCTCAAGCTTTTCTCCTCCATGCTTCACCTTGGTGCCACCTTTAATTAAGCTTCCATGAAATTGTGCCTCTACACTTCTTCAAACTTTCTGCCATGAAGAGGAAATGAAGGAAAATAGCCTTGTTGGATGAATGATGGCGGAGAATATATGGAAGGCAACGTGCAGTAAAGAGGCAAAGAAAAGTCAAAGCAGCAATTCCATCTTCTCCAGGCGTTGACTCTGCTTGTGGAGGCCAGAAAAGGAAGATAGTGAAATATTAATCTGATGCCAAGGAGAGAGAGGCGTCCTCCCTTTGTAGTACGTTGGCCAGAAGTCAAAGGAGAATGAAGAAAGTCAATTCATCCTCTGCCTCCAGGTCTGGCGTCTTCCAGCTATGAAGTCCGAAAAGAAACCGAAGAAATCAATTGAAGAAGTAGCAGCCTCCAAGTCTGGCGTCCTCCACATGAAGTCCAAAGAAGGAAAAAATGAAGAAGCTACAGCTCATTCTCCCCAGCTGTCTCTGCGTGAAGTCCAAAGAACAGAAAAAAAATGAATCAATGAAGCAGCTCTCCAGTCATTCTCCTGGTGCCTCCCCATCTCTCCAGTCAAGTCCGAAGGTCAAGGGAGTATATGAAGAACAACATTTCCTCCTTCCTGTTTTCGACGCCTTCTAACTCTGTAGTCTAGAAAAACGAATCAAAGAAGCATCTCTCTAGATTTCTTTCGGCGCCCTTTGCGTGTGTATGAAAGGCTAAGGAGAGTCCGAAGAAGCTGAAGAAGAATCAATGAAGCAGCTCTCCCAATGGTCTTCTCCAGTTTTTCGACGCCTCTCCAGCACTGCAGTCCCCAAAAGAAAACCAAGAAGCAGCCCCCCAATATATTCTCCTCAGTTTTCGGCACTTCCCAGCACTCTCCCTTCAGACCGAAAAGAATGAATCCCCTCTGCTTCCTGCTCCCTCAACACGTCGACTTTTCTGCCAGCAAATAACAAAATGAAGACCTAATCATTTATTTACAAATATGCCATTATCAATTAATTAATAAAAGCAAAAATTATGCTCCAATCTTAACCCTTGATCCACTTTAATTTCTCAATTCATTTGCCCAAAAATTCTGCACAAAATTAATAAATTTTTTAAAGATTTGAAATATTTAACCCATCAAATAAATATGAAAAATAAAAAATTAGCAATTTAAATCTAAAAATTCTCCTAATTAATTCAAAATTACATTATTTTCCAAAATTGACCAAAAATTCAAATATTAAATAATAAATCCATCTAAGCTCAAATTAATCATTAAAAACAATAATAAATGTGAATAAAAATATATGAAAATTAGCATTTATCACCTCTATAACAGTTGAAACCTCTCTGGTGAGCGATTTCGGCCATCGGTTGACCAAAACTTTGAATAAATAATTTGGAATGATTTTAAATCTAAATTGAATGATTCCAAAGGCATTTTATAAATTAGAGAATCTAAATTTTATGATGGAAACAGACAGTTCTAAAAAAAGAGCTAAAACGAGCCCAAATAAAGAAATAGAAGTGGAAGGACATAATCGGTATTTCAAGAGTTGTTATAAAAATCATTCTCCACCTTTTTAAATAACTAGGCAGCTTTTCCACCCTTCCAAGAACGTCTTCTGAGCTTAGAATCAGACCAAAAATGGCATAAAAATGGGGAGAAGAGAGAGAAGGAAAACTAAAGCAAAAAGGTATGAAAATACATGGAATTTTACAACAAGTTAGTTATTTCTCCTCTCTTCATTCTCTTTCTCTTGATGGTTTTAGATTCTTCAAAGGAGGAGTTTGGTGGCTGACCTCATGAGCAAAAATGGAGGTTTTGAACAACCAAATAGAGCAAGAGAATCACCATTTAGTAAGCTCTCAAATGAGGTATGATATGCAATAGTAAAAGTTTTTTTTCTATGAATTCCAATGGCTTCCATATTAGGTCTAGAGAGAGAAACTAGAGAGGGGAAAGAATTCAAGCCAAAACAAGGTAGAAACAAGAATATTCAAGCATGAGAAACAAGAATATACAAAGAGAACAAAGAAAGAACCATGAATTTATAAGATAGAAAAGCTAGAGGTTTGTGAACATAACCAAAAATATGATTTTATCTAAGAGTTCCCAAGACTATGTGAATGTTTATATGAGTTCCTAAGACCCCTAGAGAGCTTCCCACATGCACCTCCCATCCAAGAAAGCAAAGAAACCCTATGGACTCCTTAAGAAAGCCTTGCCTCAGCCTAGGGTAGAAGTAATATGTAAGGAGTGTTTTAGTTGCTTCCAAGCTTAGTTTTGTGAATGTTTGTATGAGTTCCTAAGACCCCTAAAGAGCTTCCCACATCCACCTCCCATCCAAGAAATTATTTTAAGAGGTATGTATCTAAATTTTAAGGACAAAATTATTTTAAGAGGGAAGGAAATGTAATATCCGGTTGTTCTAAAATGACCTGAAACTACTGAGTTACAAAAGGAAGTCCCTAGACGCAAATGATTAAAAGCCAAATAAAATTAGAGTGATAAGCTAGACATCTAAAGATGAGAATACAAAACAAAAGGTGCCCTGAAAGTAGAATCAAGATAGCTAAATAAAATTAAGCTAAAAGACAATGACATATTTGTAGTTTTGGACAACTTTTAAAAAACTCAAAGGAAGGATCTTTAAATAAGAAAATTGAGTTTCTCGAGATTCTCAAAGGCCTTAAAAATCATAGGAAACCCTAGAATTTCCAAAACTCCTACAGTATGCATTTTAGAGTATTAGTTGACCAAAATTTGACCAGGCTGTTTGGTAAGGTTTTAAATTCAATTTGAGTGAAACTAAAGACATTTTATGAATTAGAGGACTTAAATTTTATGATAGAAAAGATAATTCTCAAAAAGGAGTTGAAATGAGCCCAAATGGAAAGAACTAAGTTTAGAGACTAAATTGGAATTTTGGAAAATATTATAAATTAGCCCCTTAGCATTTAATATCATGTCCCACTTCTACCTAGCCTCTTCATTGACATTCCTTTGGTCCAAAATAGTTTAAAGGCAATCTTGAGAGGCACACAAGGTGAGGGCGCAAGGGAAAGATAAAGAAGCCTTGAAAGTGTAAGAATTCCATATTTTTTCATGCCTTCTTATTCACCAGACTTCTTCTCCTATTCCTCCTCTCTCTTTTCATGATTTTGGCTATTTAATTGGACATGTTTTATGGCTAGTTTGTAATATCCAATTCTTTGAAAATAAGAGAAAATATGAAAAACGTAACGTATAGTTTTTCCATTAATGTACGAAATTCACTGGATACAAAAGGAAGTCCCCTGAAATGACTTAGTTAAGGTTTAGAAAAATTTGAAAAGCATTATATACTCCTAAAATTGAGAATCCTAGGCTCAAATGGAAAAAAAA
The DNA here is from genome assembly GCA_026724425.1 of Erythrophleum ivorense. Lineage (NCBI taxonomy): Eukaryota > Viridiplantae > Streptophyta > Magnoliopsida > Fabales > Fabaceae > Erythrophleum > Erythrophleum ivorense. The sequence continues at coordinate 10,184,587 of JAIUCV010000020.1, read as the reverse complement.
TGGAGTTAGAATGAAGAAACAAAATGTAACAAAAGGTTGACGAAACGTAAGGGCATTTTCATCATTTTGAGCAAATTTTGCAATTCTCACAGGAAGGCTTTTTAAATGAAAGTATTATGTTTTCCAGGGTTCTCAGAGGCCCTAAAAACTATGGGAAGACCCAAGACAGCTAAAGCCCCTCTAGTATATGTTTTCAAATGTCGATTGACCTAAACTTTGACTAGTTCATTTAGGAAGGTTTTTAATCCAATTTGGATAAAACCAAAGGCATTTTATGAATTAAAGGACCTAAATTTTATGATAGAAAAGATGGTTCTAAAAAAGGAGTTAAAATAAGCATAAATAGAGTAAACAGGCGCATAAGGACAAATGGTCATTTTGAAAAATTGTAAAAGAGGCTTCTTAAGTAAGATTACACCTCATCACCTTTTCCAAGCTTCCATTTGTAGAAAAATGGGCAGCCATGGCGTGACATTAAGAAGGGAGAGAGAGAAGAAGTTTAAGCTTCCGTTTAGGTAAGTAAATGGCCCCGTTTCATCCCGTGTCAGTTAGGAAAGTTGTTCTTCTTTCTAAGCGCTCTCTAATGGTGATTTTCTTTTCTTGAAAACTTGAAGATTCAAGTCTAACCCAAGCCAGAAAAGAACTCTTTTCAAGAAATCAATCGGTGGAAAATAATTTATGTGAATAGAGTTTCATTTTAAGGTAAGACTTCACTTGAAACACTTGCAAAATGTTGTGTTTCTAAGCCATTTAAACTTTAGTCTAGAGAGAGAAAGTGAGGAGGAGAGTTTTTCTTTATGTGTTCTTTATGGAACCAAAGGTTATGGAGTGTAGGATTAAGAATATACAATAAGAATTGAAAAGGGAGCTTTAGAATGCAAGTTATGGAATATAGGGTTTTGATTGCACCTTGAACTTTACTATGAACCCTAGCCATATTTTATGATACTTAAGTGTTTATATGAGTTCCTAAGACACCAAGAGAGCTTCCTACATGATTTTCCCATGAAAGGAAGCAAAGAAACTCCAAGGATGCCAAGAAGAGTATATGCTTCAGCCTAGAGTAGAAATGGCACCTAAGGGTAGTTTTAATTTGTTCTAAGCTCATTTTTGAGTCATGTATGATGGGAGAGTATGAGAGGAAGCCATGGGAAAATTTCAGAAACCATAGAAAGTGAGATGGCCTTGTATGTTCCATATTATGGTTTAAAGAAGCAACACCTAGCTAGACTCCTTGATTAAATTGTGTGTTGACTCCAAGAGATTTAAATGGAGTCAAGAATCATAAATAAATGGAGAGAATGGAGCCAAGATGATGTTTTCCAAAGGTTGCTTCATTAAGTACATTATGGAACCATAAAAAAGCCTTATGAGTCACCTAACTTTTCTAGTGATTGTATGGCCTTAAAATTTGATTCAAGAGTATAATTAGCTTCTATATAATATGTATAGGCCAAGAGAAACGATCTCCACCTTCTTGGGTGTGTAAGGTCAAGGGAGAGGAATCAAGGCTCAACGAAAAATTGTGTAAATGCAATTAAGGTAGCTCTCTCTACCTTCTCTCATACATGAATGTATGCTTACATTGTCTTTTGATGTGTGTATATGTGTTTTAAGCTATGAAAAGTATTTTAGCATAAGCTTTTATGCCATGGTACCATGATGGTGTTTTATACATTTGAATAATGTTTTATATGCTTGCTTTAGTTTGCTTGAGTATGGAGAAGCCAAGAACCCTCTAGCCGTGGTGAGGATGAGCCAAGAACCCTAGAATTCAGTTGAGACAAGGTAAAGAGTCTCCCAAAAGTGGAGTTGACTCCTAAGAGTAAGGTTGAGTCAAAAACCTCTTAAAGAAAGTGGGTGAGTCAAGTCCAAAATCTACAAGTGAATAAGAGAGGCTAATCTATTCACTTGACAAGCTTATGTATGCTATACATGATGTGTTAAAATGCCAAGAATGTTTTATGAATGCTCACATATGTTAATATGCCTATACATGCATTTTTAAGGCTTGTATTACATACTTTATGTGTGATTAAAAGGGAGATGAGCTATTGGGATTTTTTGAATCTCATTCTTTCCTCTCAAATGTCTTAACATGCTAGGTGGAGCAATTGATCAAGGTAATGGAGACCACAAAGTCTAGAAGAAGAAGATTGACATTAAAATATATGAAAAAGCCTAGTTTTGTCTCTTTTTTAGCCTTAAACATGGCATATGATGCAATCCCTTGATGAAATTGTTATGTAATCATATGAACATGTATAAATACCCAAATGTATGATGTATGAATGAAATTTGATGCCAAATGTATGAGATAGCATGATTTGGGTATTGGATGGCCAAAGCTAGTATGTGTAATTTTGTGCATATCATGGGATGGATGAGTGAGTTTGAGAAATCTGGGTTTATGCACCTTTGAGACAAGTTTAGAATGTCATTTTGGTACATTCCCATGTGTTCAAGTGGTCATGGTTGCCTTGGAGCTCAATTTAGATCATTTGGACCCTTTATAAAGCTTAAAAATAACCATTTCACAACCCAATGTCAAGATCTGACCAAATGAATAAATTTGCTTGTGAAATTTGGCACACATGTAGATCTTATCTAGAGATTTTTGGGAATCTAAATACCAAATTATTTAGAGCTCTATGGAATTAATTATGAATTTTCAAAGTTACCATTTTTCTACTGAACTGATATAGATACTGTTCATATGGTCAGAAACTTGGGTTGTATCATTCATGGGCCAAATGATGTCCAATGCTTATGAAACTTTATAGGAATAAACTAGACAAGATAAGTTTTCCATGTCCACTAAGATCACTCCAATTGAACCTTTGAATAAGGAGATATGAATTTTTGAAGTTAGAGATCAGTACTAGGGATGATAGCTGACCTCTAGTATTGTTCCATCGATTTTCAAGGTATGGATATAAATTAGACATCTGTAACTATCCAGAATGGTATAGTGTGCCTAATTTCAATTTTTCTAGAATTAGTTATGATTTTTAAAGCTTAGGCACCGAATCTGGAAAACTGATCTAATGCTGCACTAGTATGTCTTATGTATTTGCTTTGTTTGCTCGAGGTATAGACCACCTCTTGAGTTTGTTATGAGTTGTATTTACGTATTTAAATGTTAGAATAAGATGGATGAGTCCATATGACCCACGAGATACCGAAAGAAAATTTTTACCTGTGGCAAAATGCATCTCAATTCATGACTTCCTATGTCATTATGTTGCTTTCTATAGAATAAGTATGAGATGAGGCATGAGGAGCATGAGTAGAGTCTTAGAATTATGGTGTTACATAGTTCAGTAGAGGGAAGAGAGAATGGGGGAGAACTCTTGGAAGCTTGCAAAAGTGCTCTTGAAAAGCTTGCAAACAAGGTAAGAAAACCATGGTTTAAGTTGATTTTCTTAGCTCTCCTTCCCTCTATATTTTTAGCCAACATAAGGGTTATATATAACAGACTTTATTTTGATCTAAAATTGATAAGCATTGGTTTTGATGCATGAAGAATCATATGAAGCAATTATGATTGAAAAAGAATCAATAGATAACAAGTTATGTTACTTAGGGGCTTAATTGCACCTAGAAAATTTTGAAACTTTCTAATAATAATCTAGTTTGTATTAGAGCATGTATGAGAGGTCTAGGAAGCTTCATGGTTGCCAAAACCCCTAAGAAATTGAATGAAACTCCATGGACTCTGATAACCTCTCTATATTCACACCTTTTTAGCACATTTTCCTTGAGTTGTGTATATCTTTTGGTGTACTTTTGTATATAAATTATACTCAAAATAGGAAAATGTGCCTTTTTGATAGCTAAACTTAATTGTCTCACTTTTAGATTAATTATGCAATTTTAATCCTATTTTAGCATTTTTCTTATATGTAACACCTTATATTTCTAGCTTGTTTCTGACACATTCATATGCTTTACATCATCAATTCCATGAAGAAAGTCAAAAAAATTCATTAAAATAATACATTTTCTTATGTTGCGTCATGTATAAAAATTTCATTCAATGTCACGCAGGCCATGTGAGCTCATATATCACATTCCCATATTTAGTTGCATGAATACAACTCATTTGCACCATAAAATGTGGCCTACAACTCATGGAACTCAAAAGAAAGCTTAAAATATTCATTTATATTTTCAGCCAGAATTTGGCTCTTTTCTGACTAAATTTTAGAAATTCATAACTAATTCTAGAAAAATTGAAATCATGAATTCTTGGCTATTCTAAAAAGCTACAGATGTCTACTACATACTAAAAATATGTCCATCATAACATCCATCACAGAGAACATTTGACATCCGAAATGGTCCAAAAGCCAAACTGCTCATTGGTGCTATCATAGATTTCTGCAGCAAATTTTGAAAATATTCAATTAATTCCAAAAAATCCAATCTAAGCAAATGATACTAATCTAGAAAGATGTGGATATTATCTAAAGGGAAAAAATAACTCCAAACTAGCTTAGGCATGCCTATACCTCGAAATTCAATAGAATAGTAATTGAGGTATGGTGAACCTCCTGATACAGGATAGAATTTTTAAAAATTTAGATCTCCCTCTCTAGACCTCCAAATGAGGTTCTTCAAGTTGACACAAGTCACTGGGAATGTCTAGTTCTTCTGTGTAAAATTTTGTGGCAATTGGATATCGCTTAAGCCCTGTGTGATAGATTTCATTTTTGGACTAGTATGAACAATGACATGACCAAAACCAAAAAATTCCCCAAATTTGGAAATTCATCAAATATTCTATAGACCTAAAAAATTTTTGTTTTTTAACTTCCCAAAAAGTTCTAATTTCATGTCAAATCTCATATCAAGAATAGCTCATTTGGCCAAAACGTGACATAGGGTTCTATTATGGTCAATTTTGGCTCCATATAGGGTACTAAAACGTCCAAATGGTTTTCCTTTGGTTTTGGCACCTTTTGGGCAAGTCTAAAAGGATGATTAAGACTTGTGTAAGCTACCCAAATGGTCCCAAACTCCATGCATCTCATTTTGTCTATTTCATCCACACATATGCATAATCCCATCAAACTACTAATGAAGCTAAATTGCCACTATATACCTATTTCACATTCTATTGACTATAAAACATATTCTCTCATTCATACATGGCATAATATCATAATTACACATGTTTGAGAGGTCATAGACCATATACATCATTGGATTACATCATTTGACATAATTATGGCCTTAAAGAACTAAAACTATGCATTTGGTAGTCAAACTCTTTCCTTCAAGGTGGTTAGCTTCCATTACCTTGCCTACTTGGTCCACCTAGCATGTGAGTTCATTAGAGAGGAATGAATGAGATTCAAAGAATCGAATACCTCATCTCCCATTCAATCATACATAATATATACAAAGCAAGCCTTAAAAATGCATGCATAGATAAAACAGAAGTTATGAACATTCAAGAAGCAAGCTTGGCATGTGAATAGGTCATACAAGACATCCAAGAGCTTACCAAGTGGATAGATCAGCCTGACCCTTTTCCTCATGGGTTTTGGACTTGCTTCACCCATTCTTTAAGAGATTCTTAGACTTAACTATACACTTGGGAGCCCACTTTACTTTTGAGAGACTCTTTGTTTTGTCTTAACCAATCTTAAGGGTTCTTAGCTCATCCTCACCATGGTTAAGAGTTCTTGGCCTTTTCACACTCAAGCAAAATCAAACAAACATCATAGCATCATTTAGAAACATAATATGGCATCATGAGATCATGGCATATAAAATCATGCTAGCATACTTTTCATGGCTTGAAAATACACATACACATATTCTAAGACAAGCTAAACACACATCCATGCATGAGAGAAGGTGGAGAGAGCTACCTTGCACATAATCACACACTTTTCCCTTTGAAAGAATGCTCCCTCTTTTGGCCATACTCACACAAAAGTGTGGGGAATTCTTCTCTTGGCCTAAACACAATTTATGGAAGCCAATTAGGTTCATGGAATTAATTCTAAGGCAACAAACTTGCTTGAACTCTAACTTGATCTATAAACCTCATTATGGTTCCATAATTACACCTAATGAAGCAACACCTCTCAAATAAATTCTAGGCTCCATTCTTTCCTTTTAAATATGATTCTTGACTCTTTTTAAGCATCTTGGAGTCATCACACAATTAAAACTAAGAGCCTAACTACATGTTGCTTCCTTAGGTCATAATATGAAACATAAAGCACTAACTCACTTTCTATGGTTTCTAAATTTCTCCCAAGACTTCCCCTCATATTCATTCATCATATATTACTCAAAAATGGGTTTAGAAAAATTTAAAACTCTCTCTTGCTACACAAACCCCTTTAGGCCGAGGCTATGGAAGAAATGGGGCTTTTTAGAGTTTGCCTTGTTCTCTCATAGGCGGATGCATATGGGGAGCCTCTTTGGGATCTTAGGAGCTCATTTAAACTCTTAATTAGACTTATGAATCATCATACAAAATCATATTTTACAAGGTGCACTTGAAACCCTAGAATTTGCATCTTAAAATCTAATGGTTTTTTGTTAATTCTCTTTGCATATTCTTAATCTCCACACCCTTTTTCCTTAGAATCACCCTTGGTTTTGCCTAAAAATCAACTCCTTTTAAGTCTTCTCAAGTGGGGCAAAATGGTGGAGGAGGGGAGCAAAGGGTAGCAACCATGAAAGAAGAAAATACCTTATTTTCATGGCTTTTCTCACTTGAATCTTGTGTTCTTTAAGCTCCTCTCTTAAAATCCGAATTTTTCCCTCAATTTCTCCTTTAAAACAGATCCATATGCTTCATTATAATCATAGGAAATAAAGGAGAATGAAAGAGAAGAGGTTTGGAAAAGAAAGAGCATGAAAAACTACTAAATTTCCATACCTTAAGCCTTTGATTTCTCCTCCTCTTTACCTTGCTCTTGTGTTACACTCTCCCTAGGGTTTTCCTCTGGTTTTGGGTAGAACTTAGTTGTGGAACATGAAGGGAGAAGAAGGGTGCATCATATATATATGTGGGAGGAAATTACACTTTTTTAAAATTCTCATTTTGCCTTTCATTCTTGGTATTTTTGTTTCTTCTTTGTTTTAGCTCCTTTTTGAGAAATATATTTTCCATTATGAAATTTAGGTTCCCAATTTAGTAAAATGCCTTTGGAATCAATCACATAGAAGCTAAAACCTTCCAAAACGAATTTGTTAAAGTTCGAGTACACCAACATTGGAAAACATCCACCAAAGGGACTTTAGCTGTCCCGATGCTTTCCATGGTTTTTAGGGCCTCTAAGAACCCTAAGGAATTCAAAACTTTCATTTAAAAAGCCCTCCTGTGTAAATTCCAAAATTTGTTCAAAATTATAAAAATGCCATTACGTTTTGTAAGCTTTTTGTAAGAAATTATTTTTTCATTCTAGCTCTATTTTTCTTTCCTTCTGAGCCTGGGATTCTCATTTCTAGGAGTCTAGAATGCTTCCTAAATTTTGTAGGACCTTAACTACATCATCTTGGGGGACTTCCTTTTGTATTTGGTGAATTTCATTCATTTATGGGGAAACCGTACGTTACGTTTCTCATGTTTTCTCTTGTTTTCAGAAAACTGGATGTTACATTTATCCCCCCTTAAATAAATTTCATACTCAAAATTTAGGGCATGCTTTTCTCTTACTCTTTTTGTTTCTGGCTAACTGCTCTTTTCTTTCCCTTCTTCTTGGCTCTATACGCTTTCTCAGCGATTTCATTCTTTTGAATTTTCTCACAGCCAAGGAACTTTTATTACTAGCTCTTAATAAGGGTTCTATTGCTATAAAATACTAGCTAGTTCTCTCTCATAAGGGAAAGAAATTTTTGATTCTGGATGCCTGTCCTGGGAGAGCTTACTAATCATGTCAGGTTAATGTTAACCCATTTGCAAGATTAACATTTCTTTCAATAGACTCATTTACACATCTTGGGAGGTAACTTATTTCATATCATGTCTCCTGCATCCTCTCTGAATGGCTTCTCATAACATCTCATCATTTTTTCTAATCATTAGAGTCATTGGAGGTTTTTGTCTATCTACTTATTTATATGTTATGTCCACTATTTATCTCTGTGTTCTTTCTTACTAGCTCATCCCATGATTACAATTCACATTTCTTTCTAGCATAGGCCTCACATCTTAGTTACTTACTGAGATTACAACTCCTTTGAGAAGTTTCTACTTTTAATGATCCCAGTTTCTCTGTGTATACTACCTTTATCTCTGTAGGTTGGGACTTTTTCTCACTTTCTTTGTTCACTTATAATGGCATTTTATAGTCCCTCGTTTCAATACTGGTAGGCCTAACATGTATGTCTCATACTGGCACTGAAGAGCTATTACCACTGACTACTGTTGGATTTTTGTGGAATGCTAGCTATTCTCATAGTTTTACTCACTGGAGACATATTGTATCACTTACCTCATGTAAAATTACACTTGACTCCTTTCTAAATACATAAGCTGACATACGGGGATCTCTCTATCCCTCGATTAGGGCTACTGCCTGCTAGGTATTAATTCATCTGGCTCTAACTCTGGAAAGCTAATTTCTTGCTTTCCTCATCCTATACACTATGCTCATCTCTAAAGAAAGCTAGTAAGTGGTCTAACTGTCCGAGTAAAGTCTTTATATCTCCATGGCAATGGTCTATTAGACTCAGGAGAGCTCTAGTCTCTGAGATAAAGGCTAGCTAAAACTGTACTGGTCTCTGAGACTAACTGCTCTATAAAAATATCTTAAGCCATCATCTCACTAGAGAACTATCATACTATGGCTAGGGCTTTCTGTAATTTTGTGGGATCTCTATGACCTCTGGATCTACTGTGACCTCTTAGAGCCCTACTAGGGTCTGCTACAACCCGCTATGATTATTAGGATCTACTGCGATCTATCTCTAGGAGACATCAAAGCCTAAGATCATTGTATCTGGCAATAAAATACATGCTCACTAAGTCCGGTAACTATCGCCCATAATAGCTGAGGCTAAACTCAGAAGTATATGGTGCTCTTTATGTAAAGTGTGTTCTGTGTCATCTGATTCTTTAGGATCCCATCATACTGATGTAGGGAGCATTTTAAATTTTTCACTCATTAATTGGTTAATTAAACATCTTAGGGTGATGATTCAGAGGCTAATTAATCATTTAATCAATCAAATTGAGTGTTCATTGATCCTAAAGGCAAGAAATAATGATTTAGTGTAGAGTTGAGGTTGCAATTCAACATTATCTTATTAATTTCTTGATTCTTGAGTGGTAACCCAAGCTAACTTGTTATGGACACAATTGAATTAATCATAATTAAATTAGGATAAGGATAGTGGATACCAAGGGATGAATCCAAAGCTAGTCACAAGTCCATCATTTATTCATTAATTCATGCATTTATGTAGGAGTAGTTAGGAATTTTGATTCAATTTAAATTCTAGTTAGTTTAATTAAACCAAAACCCCCTTTTAATTAGGTAACTTGTAAAGTCCTCTTACACTTGGAAAACTCAATTAAACATTAGATTCCATTTCCTAGGAAGATAATCTAGATTGCACCACTAGCTATATATTTTTCAACTTAATTTTATTTTGAGGTTGCGCAACATGGCCTTTCAGTATGCTTGGCTTGTCCTTTAATGTGTGTATGTGTATTTTAAGCTATGAAAAGTGTTTTAGCATGAGCTCTTATTCCATGGTACCATGATGATGCATTATGTTTTCAAATGATGTTTATTATGTTTGCTTGGGTTTGCTTGAGTGTGGAGAAGCCAAGAACTCTTAGCCATGGTGAGGATAAGCCAAAAACCCTTAGAAATGGTTGAGACAAAGCAAAGTGTCTCCCATGAGTGAGATTGAGCCAAAACCTCCTTGAAAAAATAGGTGAGGCAAGTCCAAAATCCATAAGTGAATGGGTGAGGCTAATCTACTTACTTGGTAAAGCCTATTGATGCCTTGTATGACTTACTCATATGCCAAGATTGCTTCTTGAATGATCATGTTATCCATTATACTCATGCATGCATTTTCAAGACTTGTTTTGCATCTTTTATGTGTGATTGAAAGGGAGATGAGTTATTGGGATTCTTTGAATCTCATTACCTCATCTTTAATGGTGTAATATGTTAGGTGGACCAAGTGGACAAGGTAATGGGAGCCAACAACTTAAAAGATAAGAGATTGACAACAAAGTGTCTTAATTTTGTTTATTTATGGCCATATGAATGATAAATGTTGTAATCCATTATTGTATGTGTCCTATGACCTTATAAACATGTATAATTATGCTAATATATCATGTACAAATGAGATTTAAGGTTATATGTATGGAAATGTGCATTTTAGACATGGAATGGCAAAACTAACATTATGAAATCTTGTGAATGGCACAGGGTGAGAGTGTGAGTTTCCAAATTTTGGATTTGTGTACCTTTGAGACAAGTTTAAAATGTCACTTTGGTGCAATCCCACATACTCAAGTGGCCACATAAGCTTGGAAAGCAAAATTGGACACTTTGATGCTAGTAGAGACCATAAAAATGACCAAACTAGAACCCTATGGCACAAACTGACTAAATAGATGAATCTTCCCATGAAATTTGGCAGAAATGTAGAGTTCATTAAGAGATTTTTGGAAAGCTAAAATGTAAAAAAAATTGAAGCTCTATAGCATTAATTATGAATTTTCAAAATTGGGGTTTTTCTGCTATTCTGGTGCATGTAATGTTCATATGGTCAATTTTGTGTTTTGTGTCATCTGAGGGCCAAATGGTGTCTAATAATTTTGAAATTTTATAGGCATAAACTAGAGGTTATAAGCTTTCTATGGCCATGATCACTTCATTTAAAGGTCTAAGCAGAGAGTTATGAATTTGTGAAGTTTAATGTCAATACTAGTAGCGCCACTTTACCTCCAGTATTGTTTCATCATAATTCAGTTCCTAAATGAACTTGGCGTGGTCTAGAGATATTTTTTCCTTAAATTTAACATCTTTAGCTTCTCATAATAGTTGAATTTGCATGATTTGAATTTTTTAGAATTAGTTATGATTTTTCAAAGTTGTGATAGAAAGTATGAAATTTTGGCCAAGGCTACACTATGGTATTTTATATGTTTCTTACACTTGCACGAGTTCTAGGCCACTTTTGGTGATGGAATTGAGTTGTATCTATGTAATTAAATATTAAAATGTGATACATAAGCTCACATGGTCCACGGGACACTGAATAAAAAATTCATACGTTACACAACGTAAAAATACTCATTATTTTAATGTCACTTTCTTTGCTTCTTCATGAAATACAAGATGTGATACATGGAGATAGCATGAGATAAGCTAGAAAGTTATGGTGTTATACTTTGAGGTAATGGATTAATACTCAATAATTTGGTAGAGGCAGGATTTTACACTCTGATAAACTTCGATCATGGGAATATGGATAATGGGTAGTCTGTAGTTATTTGCATCCAAGTTGATTTCAAAAAAAACAAACAAACAAACAAAAATAAAAGAAAACATAATTTATTTTTCAATGAGATTGAGTGTGTATAGATTTGAAGATAAGTTTAGGGGTGGTGTTAGCATCCCGTAAGAATACTTTGAATGCAGAAAAGAGAGTAGAGCTTTGTACTATCATTTATCTCAAGTAATTTTCATTCTCTTTTGCCCCTTCTTTCAATTAGCCTTCACCTTGGCCACATTACAAGTTTAAAAGTCCTAGTGATTTCGAAATCTTGTAAGGTCAAATGTATAATGAAGAGGAAAGAAAAGGTTTGGCATATAAAGTATTGTTGTTGAGGTAATGTTATATATATATTGAAGTATAGCTTTTGCTCTTGACAATTGCTAGAAAATGGTGCTCTAACTCCCCACACACACACATGCTTTGAAAGTGTTAGAAAACTTTGCATTATGTTATGAGTCTTGCATCCTCTTACATTTTCCCCCTGTCTTGCGTATCATTGGCAGCAACTAATGAGGGTTGTACCATGCATAAATAGTACTTGGATAATTCATGCAATCTAGTTGATTATTCATCTTATTTTACTCGAGGACGAGTAAAAGTCTAAGTTTGGAGGTGTGATAACCTCTCTAAATTTATGCCTTTTTAGCCCATTTTTCTTGAGTTATGCATACCTTTTAGTGTACTTTTGTATATAAATCATACTCAAAATAAGAAAATGTGCCTTTTTGATAGCTAAGCTTAATTGCCTCACTTTTAGATTGATTATGCAATTGTAATCCTATTTTAGCATATTTTTCATACATTCACAATTTTATACTTCTGTAAATGACATTGGATAAGTCACTAGAAGTTAAAATGCTTGTTGAAAGTTATCTGGAAGAATCTAATTCACTGTAATCAAATATGTATGCTAGTCGCGGCCAATTCTTTCATGGAGGACAAAACAATCAAAGAACATTTCAGCACGACCAATTGACATGTTAGCCGAGGCCCATTCTTGGACAAAGATGTTAGAGAGAACCTAAGGCTGTTTAGCCGCAGTGAGTTACATATTGGCCACGGTGAGTTACAGTTTATAGAAACACTATGTTTTTAGGCTTGACAGACCCTAAGGCTTTATATATCCTATATTTTTTACTAAAGGGAGCATCCTCCATTTTCTGGGCTACCTGGGGAGCTTCTGTGCTAGGGTTTAGAGATTAGGGAAGTGATTGGAGCCAATGATTAAAGTTTTGAAGAGAATTAATGCTTTTTCCATCGGTTTTTCTGATCCTTTTCTTCTCCTTCTCTTATATTCTGCTATGGTTTCAACTTCTTTGTATTTTGTAAGTATAGGGTTGATTATAAGTAGCTAGACACTTGTTCTAGGATTATTTTGACCCTTTGTATGGATTGACACTTCATTCTCTTCCACTTCCATGATTAATGACATATATGTGTTGATTTCACTCCATTCTGAATGCTTCTAGTTGATTGTCCACCAATTATTTGTTTGTTGGCTTGAGTGATGCTTGAAAGAGCTAGTTTGAGTATTGAACTTGAGTTAAATCATGCAATAACTTAAAATTTATGCATTGAATGGATGGTTTTGTTGGTGAGGTAAAGATACACTCACTGACCTTGTATAGTCACATTGGGGTTTGAACTTAAAAGTGAGATTTTATTGGTTGTAAGAGAGATTAAGCAACTAATAGAATTAAACACCTGTTATTGACTTGAGAAAGCTTTTCAAATACTATTTGATCCCCAAGCTAGCATATATAGTTGTTGGTCATTTTTGTGAAAGGAGGTTGCTCTTGTATTATGAAATACAAGGGGGAGAAATAATCCTAGGTCCCTTTGTATACTTGAAGTCAAAAGGTACTTTTAGCTTCTTTTACAAATTAACTTACAAATAAATTTTTATCTTTTACACTCAATTTTGATAATCAATTGTTCTGCTCAACCTAGTTTAAAACATAAGTTTAATGACTAACTAAATTTAACTCCAATCCTCATAAGAATGATAATCTTTTTATATTACTTTGTCACGACCCATGCACTTGCGGTTTAAGCTGGTTGGCAAACAGGCTCTTTACTTGCTACATGTCTCAGTTAAGAGAGAGAAAAAGCACCTAGGGAGAATTTTCTTTGATTCCAAAGATAGAAATGGTCTAGATATGAATAATAAATACTAAAGGAACTATTAGTTTGAATTTAGAAAACATAGTTTGAAAGATGGAAGTTTAGGTTCTTTTTCAAGTATAAAGAAGTAACTCGATGTTTGGCTCTTTGAATTGAGTTTGTAAGTAAGAAATTAGAGTCATGAGACATAGATTGAGTAAGAAATTAGAGCTAAGGTCATGAATAATTGGAGTTGCTTCATTATGCCCTTGTATGGAACCATAACCATATCATAAGCTAGAATATGTTTGTGTAAAGTTTATAAGAGCTTAAAAGTGGTACCAATGATGCATTTGTGTCTTATTTGATATATCTAGACTAAGCAAATCAAGCACCTCTTAAGTATGTGTGAAGCCAAGAAAAGAAAGGAAAGCTCAAAGGAGAAAATTTGTGATTCTTGACTTAAGGTAGCTCTCCATCCTTTTTTGTATGCATTGCTTGGTTGTTTAATTGTCATTGGATGCTTGTATGAATGTTTGAATCATGAGATATGCTTATAGTTATTATTTTAATGCTTTGGTACCATTATGTTTCCTAAATAACAATTTGAATGCGTATGGATCTTAAAGGTTAAGTTGTGACAAAAGTCTTTTAGAATGGATGAAGAGAAGCTAAAAGTCCCTAAGAATAGGTGAAATAAAGCCAAAAGTCTCAAGAGGGAGTAAGGCTAAGTTAAAAGTCCCTAAAAGTGGGTGAGCCTAACCCAAAAGTCCTAAAGAATTAGGTGATACTAGACCAAAAGTCCCTAGAGCCTATGTATGATTTGAATGAGTTCATGTAACTTGAAAATATGACATGTATGCTACTAGAAGCATTTGTGGCATGCTTATGCTTTTTGACATGAAAATGTGCCATATATGTATGCTTAAAAGGGTGAATGAGCTATTGGGGTTATTTGAATCTCACTCTTTCTCACTTTATGTCTAATCATATCTAGGTAAGTCTCATGAAGCAAGAAATGGAAGCTAAGGAGCATGAATGATGATACTTGGAAAATAGAATAGAATGTTATGTAATTTAATGTCAAAGTATATATGTATATGATGTTTATGAGATGGAGACCTTTGATCATATGTAAATGTATATGAATATGATGTATGTAATGGATATGGAGCCAAATGTATGAGAATATGAGATTTTGACATCCTTGAACCTTAGAGTGCATGTGTATAAAAACAAGTGAAGTGATGGTCTTGAGTTCCATGATGAATTGGACCTATTGCGATGTTTTTGTATGTTATGTTTGAGCTTTTGGATGTGCCCAAATGGTCACTACATTGAGGAACTTCATTTGAACCATTTTGGTGCTTTTTGAACCTTAAAATGAGCCATATTTTGCCCCTAAACCAAAACTAGACCAAATGGACAAGTTTTGGCATGACATTTGTCCAACATTTATATCTCACCTAGAGATTTTAATAGAGCTAAGGAATAGAATTTTTGGATCTCAAGAGAATTTATTATGATTTTTCAAAATTGGCTAAATTATGCAGAAACTATTTATGGCATTGTTTATTTGGTCAGTTTGGTTTTTTGGGTCTTTGATGGGACAAATGAGGTCCAATAGTCATGAAATTTTATAATTCTATAATTGGCATTATAAGCTTTCCATAACCACCAAGAACACTAAATTGGGATTTGTGTAAAGAGATATATGAATTTTTGAAGTTCCAGATCTACTGTAGGACTAAAATTAGACCCAGTTACTATTTTATTAGCATTTTGTAGGCAAATGATATTATTTTGAATTACACTTTTTATAATAGTTAGATGACATTTTGATCTTTCCAAAAAGCTATAATTTACATAATTTGAAATTTTTTACAATTAGTTATGAATTTTCAAATTTTGCATCAAAATATGGAACATCTAGAAAATGCAAGTGTGATGTTCAATTTGAGATGTATGCCTCCAACCTAAAATTTAAGCTTTAAATTGTGATGTTTCTAATTGAAGAAGTTTGTTATGGATGGAAAATGAGTTGGTGAGCCTAAATTGTCTATTTAAGCAAAGATGAATTAATTGACTTTATAATTATGTTATTCTTTGCTGCTAAAGGTGTTAATTTAATACAAATGGACACTCTAGGCCATTTGTGTTACAAGTTAAGTGTTATATAGATATGGTGTTATATTTGGTAGTTTGAGTAAAGCTACTAAGTTTCCCCTAATCTTATCATTCTTTCTATGATTATTCCTTACTAACCAGGACTAGGTGAAAGTTCCAGTACTAGAAAAGGAAAGGAACAAACTAGTCTTCAATGATGACCAAAAATAGCAAAAATGCATATATTTGATTTATGTTGTATTATTATGATAAATTTAAATGATGAGTTTATTGTATTAGTGATGTAAATTTGAGACTAGTATTTTATCAATTAATAATCTAACTTAGATTAAGTTTGTTTAGCATTTGATGAAGCTTGTATATTCCATTAGTTATATCTAATGATTATGATATTTGTATTTTCCATATTCGTGAGTTTTAGGCTCAATTGTGATAATTTAAAATGTTTGAATGGCTAAGTTTATAAGGGGAAAGTTTGCTAGATTTTTCTTAGAATATAGTGAAAAGTTCTTAGCCATTGACTACCAAGGTAATTGGTAATAAAGATTTACTAATAACTGAGCTAATTAAATTTGAAGACATGAAATCATAGAAAGGTTAATGATTGTATCCAAAAATTTTAGATTTTCTATCTACCTTTATGAGTAAAATGGATTCATTGATGAACCATAATAGCTTTTTAATTAGCACTTTAAGGCTCAATTATTAGTTAAGCCAACTCAATACCTATAAATATCACACTCATTTTATCACTTCTCATACATACTTAATCTTGCATAACATTACATAATACAATACTTACAAAAAAAACTCATAGGTCGACATACATATTCTTACAATCCTTAAATAACAAAAATAACACTAATTACATATATCTATTTCCATGTAGCTTGTGGCCATAAGCTCCTTGCTTGCCTTGCTTCTAGCTCATCTTGTACTTATCACATGTTAGTGGGCAAAATAGAGAAGGGATGAGATTTTGGAAAGAATCTTAGTAGTAGTACTTTATCCACATCTAGATATGCACATATGAGAGTTAAGCATGTAAATGCAAGCATGTATGGCATACGACATAAAATATAAAGTTGGCATGAAACATACTCATTCCTAACTTTGCACATACTCTATCTTATTCTATCATGGCCATGACTATCTTAAGGTCAACTTGGGCTTTTTCTATTAGGCCTTGGGTGAACTACTATGCTTATTCATGGTGCCCTTTTTACTCTTAACCACAAGCCATCAAGCAACTTAAGCATGTGATTGTAGAAACATAACCAACTCAAAGTAACATGAAAGCATGTTACTAGTAGCAACCAAAACGCACAATGTAATACAAAGTTTGAACATATCATTATGCATGTAAGGAAAAAGGAAAAGTAAAATACTTGGAATACACTAAACCCAGTGCCAAAGCCACTTGATTAAACTTGATCATCTTACTAGCTCTGATTTGGTCCTACTTCTGTGTGAAGTGATACTATTAGCTTAGCTTAAAACATCAAATTAGACAAAGTTATGGCCAACCATAGTTTAGCTAGTCTTAAATCATTAATATAAAGTGCTAGACATAGATTAAAGGCCTTGAAGGCACACTTCCCTACTTAAGTTCACTTGAAGCTCATGTTGGCCATAATCAATCCCAAATTTTGAAAAATTATTACAAGAGTTAAGGACCTCTAGATTTAGCAAACTTCATCTTGTTAGAAAGCTCTAAACATGCACTTTCTACTATAAAAATTTTGGAGCAAAATAATTTTGTTTGACCCTTAAGATGCTTAAAAAACTAGATCTACTACAAGGTATAAAATATGGTTTTCACAACTTTTCTTAGCCAATTTTGAAAATTCATAAAATATTTTGTACTAATTCAAGAATTGCAAGCCATATCTCATATGAAACTTTAGGATATCTTCTAAATGCCTATCAAGTTTCAAGCCCAAATTTGTCTATTAAAGCCTCCATAGGTAAAGATACATTTTTTAACACAATATGGGTCTATTTTAGCAAGTTACTATGCCAACTTGAGATTTCTATGTAGTTTCTTGTTGTGGGCAAAGTTCTTGTCACTTGAGTAGGCATAGTAAACTAGTTTATTAGTTAAGATTTGTCCTATTGCTCAAAATAACCATTCCACTTGCCAAAACTCCTTTATTTGGTCATATTTCCCATTTAGGCATTGTTGGATTCTTACGGCTTCAATTATTAATTTGATTTTTCGGTTTTTAAACTTTGCTTCAACTTCATATATGACTTATTTGGCTTTTAAAGAACAAAATTAAGCCATAAAACACTAGCAAAAACTGAAGCTCCTACATATTGCTCAGCTATGCCTTATATGTAACCTTAGATTTGGGCTTTTTAAACTATGGCCAATTTGATGCAACTAATGCTTTCATTCATCTTAGTTCTTCATATTTTTACCTTAGAATCATCAAAGAAACATCCTAGATGCTTTATCTTATGAATGGTTGAAACTACACCTGTGGTGTTCTATCTTAGAGTTTTTAATTATTCATGTTAAATGGGTGGTAGATTCATGATCTTCATACCTTAAAACCCTTAAATACATCAAGAGGAAATTTTCTACCTTGGAGCATATCTAAACTTCACCTTTCCATGAAAATTTTACAACCATTTGATAGCCTTTAGAGAGTAAATAAACTTACCTAACTGCAACTAAATGAATAGGGCATGTCTGCTGCCATGGATGAGTTCTCTAAACTTCTAAGATGGCATGAGGAGGATGAAGACCATGTGGCTTCTCTTATAAGACTCTTTTATAATTTTTTTATATGACCATTTTGCCCTTAGGTACTAATTTGCTTGTTCTAGCTTATTTTTCAAGATTTTCAAGATATGATTGCTCTTTACATAATTTCAAGAGCTCTTTTACATAAAACATTATTTTTGGGGTTCCAATGGCTTAAAATAGTGAAAAATTACTCTGTTCATAATCATAACACTATCTATTACGTTTTACATGCCGTAAAGGGTTTTCACCATTATTTACCATCCTTAGGGTTTTCAGGACCCTCGAAAATCCTAATGAGCTTAATTTTAGCATTTAAAGCCTTTTCTCTCAAGTTGCAAAAATTTTGCTCAAAATTATAATTCTATTATTGGTTTACCATTTAACCACTTTTAGCCACTTTGGTGCTATTTTCACACTGCAAGTGATCTTGTAACCTTATTTCTTGTCATCTTAGTTGTTATTATACTTTTATTATGTCATACTCACATTGTATTAGGGTCTAGTTTAATTAAAATGATAGACACTACACTTTTTTCAAAATTTTTGTTTTTCCCTTTTTGTATAGCAAGCTAATCTAATGCCACTTTTTGTACTTTAAACCAATAGTGACCATTCTTCCTTATACTAATTAAACTCTTGGCTCTTAAGTTTAAGCCCAAACCCTGGTCTTAAGGTTTAGCCTAATATGAGGATACTGGATATTACACCTTACATGCATGATGATTGTTTAAGCTTAATTGCATCACTATATATTGATTGCTTTGATAACATGTTTTACGATGATTATGCTAGTTTTGTAGCTATGTACTATATGATGAGTTTATGGTTTATGGCTAAAGCTAAAAGGCATAGGATTAAACACAGTGGTTTACCCATAGGCCTAGAGGAAAAGCTTAAGCTAAGGTAGATGTTGTGGCCATGACAAGAAGTTACAATATGTTTACCAACTTTCATGTTTATCTGTATGATCTTGCATGCTTATAATCTTTACTTAATTTCATATGCATGTACTTGGTAGCTTAAGTAAAGCTGCTGAGATTCTCTCGAATCTCATCCTTCTATCTATTTTTCCCTTATTAACTAGTGCTAGGAGAAAGTGCACATTCCAAAAAAAGGAAAGAATGAGCTAGTCCTTAATGATGTTTAGAAGCAGTTGAATTGTGCTTATGAACATTTTTTATTATTAAGATGAATTTAAATTATCAGTGATGTAAATGTGTGACTAATATTTCAATATCAGTATTGTAACTAAGTTTAAGTTTATTGACTAGAAGTTACATCTAATGAAGTATGTATACTCAATTTAGTTTTAATTGATGATTATGATGCCTATGTTTTCCATGTCTATGAGTTCTAGGCTAAATTATGACCATTTAAATAGTCTAGATGGTTAAGTTTATAAGGAGAAATTCTACCAAATTTTGCCTCAAATTTAATGAAGAGCTTCAAATCACTAATTGGCAAGGTAATTGGTAATAAAAGGTTGGTAAGTTAAGGTGTCATAGTGATCGTGCCCTTATGTAGAGCTATGATCATGCTTTTACTTGTGCATTGGTCCTGTCTCTAACTTGGAGTCCCTATTTCACTATGAGTAGACAAAAGTTTCTCTTTGCTACATCTATTCACTAGTTGTATGTTGTTTTCCCTTTATTTTAAACCTAATTTTGCTTTTGTTTCATGTTTGTTAGGGCTTTTGGCTTCTAGTTCAAGGCTAGAAGGGTTATAAAGCTCGGATTCCTATATGAGAACAGTGGGAATAAGGTTGGTAGGGGCCTTTGTAGTTATGATAGCCTTTATAGTTCTGAACATCACTAAGATTCCATTCACCACCAAAACTTTATTCACCTTGGTTCTCATTCTCCCCCTTAATGGAGATTCTAGAATAGCAAGGTGTGTCTTCAAAAGAAGTGACATCCATAGAGACATTAAATTTCTTTTGGCTAGAGGAATAGCAAGTATACCCTTTCTAATTGCATGAGTACCCCAAAAATAGGCATTTGGGTGCTCTTGGTTCAAGTTTATGGTTATGGTAAATGTGAACAAAAGCAATATAGCTAAAGACTTTAAGGGTAGAGAGGTGATAATTTGGGTAGTAAGGTAAGTTTGGAAAAGAAAGGAGCACGGTGCTTTGAAATTTGGGACTTTGTAGGGCATTCTATTTATAAGGTGAGCTATTATTTCGATGGCTTTCCAAAAAAGAAAAAAAAGTAAGAACATTCATGGTAAATAATATAAATCTCGCAACTTTAGGTATCTGTCCATCCTTTCTTTTAGCTACCCCATTTTATTGTAGGGTATAGACACAAATGCTTTAATAATGAATTCCTTGATCTTTGAGGTAGGTACTAAAGGAAGAATTTATGTGTTCCCTCCCGTTGTCACTCCCTTAGCACTTTGATAAATGTTTAGAATTAGTTTTAGATGAATTGGTTAATGGTTCTAAATATTAAGGGTACTTTTGATTTTTCTTTCATCAAATAAATTCATGTTGCCCTTATGTAATCATCCACAAAGGTAACATACCACTTAGCTCCTAAAATGCCTTTTACCTTAAAAGGTCCCTACATGTCATTATGGATTAGAAGGAAAGGTTGGGGATGCTTTGTAGCTTTGTGTGGGATAAGTATTGTGAGTGTGTTTAACAAGTTGACATGTTTCACAAGAAAACATAGCAGAATTCTTATTCCAAAAATCTAGAAACAATTTTCTCATTTATTGAACATTGGGATGGCCTAGTCTATAGTGCCACAACAACAAATTATTTGTATTAGTACTAAAGCTACACTTACTAGTAGGTGCAAGACATATGAGATAGAGATCAGATACCTCCCTAACATTGCCAATCATTTTCTTTGATGCCAAGTCCTAAAATTCACATTAACCATAAAAAAGAGTTAGCCACACAATTGTTATCTTTAACCAATTTGCTAATAAATAACAAGTTACAAGTAAGTATAGCAGAAGTAGAAATTTTTCAGTACTAAGTGTTTAGAGATAACGATGTCCCACTCCCTATCACAGTAGTTAAGGTCCCATCTACTATTTTTACTATCAAGGATGTGGTGCACTTCTTAATTTCATCAAATAAATAGGGGTTGTTTATCATGTTGTCTAATGCTCCAAAATCAACCACCTATCTGAGATTATCTAGATTTTAAACATTAAAGGCAATAGAAAAATGACCTAACTAGGCATTATACCCTATTTCCCTATTACCCTTTGAAGTGTATTTAGTCATACTCTTTTGTTGTCCAAATAGTGTTTGAAGTAGCTCTAGCTGTTCATTAGAAAATAAAGGAGTTTTTGATGTGGTTGGTTTTTATATATTACTAACAACATAGCCCTTCCCTTCACTCTTTGCTTTAGGTTTCTAGTTTGATGGTTTCCCATGGATCTTCTAGCATATGTCCTTGGAATGACCACTTTTATGTCAATGCTCACACCATAATTTATGTCTTTTCTTCTATTTATTGTCACCTTTTTAGGGTAGTCCACATGTCACAAGTGTAGGTCATTCATTTAAGTTTGTTGAGGTGTTTATTTTAGAACTTTGCCCTGCTTTCTTCCTACTTTCTTCACATCTAACTTTTGCAAATACTTCTTTAAGTGATGGAATAGGTTTCATAGCAAGGATTGTCACACCATCACATACCATATACTAGAACGTACTAAATTAGAGGATCTTGTACTATTGGTAGAAAACCTTGTCAACAAGGTCTCAAATTTCACAGTGTAAATTATAAGATCTTGTCGACAAGATCCTAGACCTTGTCCATAAGATGTTATCTTAGCCTTTATATTAATATGATTTAATTCCAATTCAACCATAGTATGTTTCTCCAACTAGAAACATCACCAAATAAGCCATAATTCAGATTTGGAACTTATACATTAAAACTAGTTAAGAGGACAAACTTATAAACTTCCATGTCATTCTATATTCTATCCAAAACTTTGAAAATTCATAACTAATTCTTGAAAAATCATACTCTTGTAAAATATGATTTATGGAAAGCTCAGGATGTCCTCTAATTATTATAAAAATTTTAGATTAGAATAATAACATTTAACCCACAAAATCCAATGAAACAGTAACTCGGGTTTGGGTGGTGTCTTGCAACTAAACTAAAATTTCAAAAATTCATATATTGCTTTAATTTCAGGAGCATTGGACTTCATTTAACCTACCAATGACATCGAAAACCATACTATCTAGAAGCATAGTACTATGATAGTTTCTACACAATTTAGCTAACTTTAAAAAATTATAAAATATTCCACATAGCTCTAAAAATTATGATCTTTAACTCTATGAAACACTCTCAATGAGATCTATACTTTTGCTAAATTTCATGCCAAAAATCATTCATTTGGTCTAGTTTTGGTCCAGGGAAAAAATATAATTTAGTTTGGAACTATAATGGGGTCAAATTGCACTAAATGGCCGTCTAAGTATACCATGACCATTTGAGTATATCCAAATGCATAAATACAACATGTAAAAACAACCCAACTGGCTCAAATCATCATGGAGGTTAAATTCACTATCCTACTACATATATACACATTCATGCAAAGTTTCCAAAATGCCAAAATCATGTATTCTCATATATATGGCTCCAAATTCATTACATACGACATATTTACATATTTTTACATATATTCAAAGGGTTACATCTCACATATAACTTGTACATACATACTTTAACATTTATCTACATAAAAAACTATACTATTATCAAAGTATTACAAATTATGCTCCTTGGCTCCCATTCTTTGCTTATTGGGCTTCACCTAAACAAAGTTAGATAAAAAGTGGGAGAGAGTGAGATTCAAAGAATCATAATAGCTCTTTCACCTTTCAAGTAAACATATATGGAATATAATCATGTTAAAGAATACAAGTATGCACCAAACACTTTTAATAATCATTCAAATCATATTTTCAATGTCATATAAACATATCAAAGGCAAGCATATGCTCTGGGGACTTTTGGTCTAACCTCACCCCCATTATTTAGGACTTTTGGATTAGCCTTACCTACTTTTTAAGGGCTTTTGACTTAGCCTTACCCATTCTTAAGACGTTTAGCCTTGTCTCACCCATTCTTAGGGACTTTTGGCCTCACCTCACTCATAAAGAGCAATTTCACAATTTAAAAGCAATTTACAAAGCATAATGGTACCATAGTATCAAGTCAATAGCTATAAGCATGTCTCATGCTTCAAACATACATATAAGCATTCAATGATAATCAAGCAACCAAGAAATGCATACAAGAAAGGAAGGAGAGATACCTTGGTTCAAGAAGTAGAATTTCCTCTTTGAATTCTACCTCCCCTTCTCAGTTTTACACCCACACCTAGGAGAAGCTTGGTTTACTTGGCCTAGATATATCAAACATGACACAAACACATCAATGTAACCATCTATAGTCCTACATAAATTCTACACAAGCTATTTCTAGTTTATGCCATAGTTATAGTTCCATACAAGAGCATAATGAAGCAACTCATATAATTCATAATTTTATGTAATATCCTATTTTCGTAAAAACAATGAAAATATATACATTTTCAAAGTAGGTCCTTTGAAATGAATTGGTTAAGGTTCAAAAAAATTAGAATGATGATCTAAACACTAAATAGTAAATTTAAGAGGGCAGAGATACCCTGAAATAGAGGCTAAAATAACCACATAGAAAGTAACAAAATAACTACATAACGTAATGACATTTTTGTAATTTTGGATAAATTTTGTAATTCTAATAGGAGGGCTTTTTAAATGGACAATTTGAGTTCTCTGGGGTTCTTAGAGGCCCTGAAAACCATGGGAAGCCCCAGGACAATTAAAACCCCTCCAGTGTACGTTTTTTAACATTGGTTGACCTGAACTTTAACCCTTTCATTTAGGAATGTTTTAGCTCTGATTTAAGTAATTCCAAAAAAAATTTATAAGATTAAGGACCTTAATTTTATGATAAAAAGATGGTTTTAAAAAAGGAGCTAAAACGAGCCAGATACAAAAATGCCAAGATTGAAGGACAAACTTAAAAAATTTGAAAACAACTTCGTAAACCTACCTATATATAGCATCGTGCCCTACTCTTCCTTTCACTTAGCTCATTTTATTTTTACCCTAAACTAGAGAAAGAACCAAGGGAGTGAGGCACACAAGGAAGAGAAGAAAGGGAAGAGAAAAAGTAAGGAAAAGGTATAGTTTTTCATGGACTTTCTTTGGTTTCTCTTTAACAAATTCCTTCTCCTCCATCTTCCCTTTTTTGCTATGATTTTATTGAAGCTTTTGGGTCTATTTTGAGGTCAAAACTAAGGGGGAAATCTTTGAAAATCAAGAGGAGAAGTTAAGTAAAGTGAAGATCAAGCTAAGGGAACCAAGAAATCAAGATATTTGCCATACTTCAAGCTTGATGTTTCTTGTTCTTCTTCTTGCATGTTTTTCCCTATATAAGACCAGCCAAGAGAGGTTGGATTTCTAGCCAAACCAAGAGTGAATCTTAAGAAAATGAGGAAGAAGAATAAGAATATACAAAGGAAACAATAAAATAACCATTAGATTTCAAGATAGAAAAGTTAGGGTTTCAAGTGTTCCTTTAAAATTTTGTTTTGATACAAGAATTCCTAAGTCAAAATAAGTGTTTGGATGAGCTCCCAAGATCCCTAGAAGTCTTCTCACATGCATCATCCATCAAGAAAACAAAACAAACTCACTTGGTGTTCATATAGTGTATATTTTCAGCCTATGCTAGATGAAGCACCAAGGGGTAGTTTTAAATTGTCCAAGCTTGATTTTGAGTCATATATGATGGAAGAGGATGGAAGGAAGCCTTGAAAAAATTTTAGTAGCCATAGATAGTGAGATGACATCATAAGTTCCATATTATGACTTAAAGAAATATCACCTAACTAGACTCCTAGAATCAATTGTATGATGAATCCAAGAGACTTAAAAGGAATCAAGAATCATAAATAGATGGAAATAATGGAGCCAAGATGATGTCTTCCTAAGGTTGCTTCATTAGGTGCACTATGGAACCATAAATGAACCTTAGAAGCAAGCTAGTTTTTTTAATGAGTGTGTGGCTTTATAAATTGCTCCAAGAGTGTAATTGGCTTCCATATGATATGCTTAGGCCAAAGAAACCAAGTCCCGCCTTCTTTTGGGTGTGTGGCCGAGGAAGAGCAACCAAATTCAAGAAGGAAAGTTTGCATTTGTGACAAAGGTAGCTCTCTCTTCTTTCTCTCATACATGAGTGGATGTTTATCTTGTCTTTAAATGTGTGCATGTATGTATTAAACCATGAAAAATTGTTCTACCATGTATTCATATACCATGATACCATGATATTATGTTATGCATTCAAATGATGTTTTATGAACTTGCTTTGGTTTGCTTAAGTGTGGTGAAGGCAAAAACCCACTAGCTATGGTGAGGATGAGCCAAGAACCCTCAAGAATGGTTAAGACAAAGCCAAAAGTCTCCCATGAGTAAGGCTAAGTTCAAATCCTTTAAGGAAAAAGGTGAGGTAAGTCCAAAATCCTTGAAGAGAATGAATGAGGCTAAACCACTTACTTGGCAAGCTTATGTATGTTTTGTATGATTTCTTAAATGCTAGAAATATTTCATGAATGACTACATGCTCCATGGTGTTCATGCATGCATTTTTAGACTTGGATTTGCATTCTTTATGTATGATTGAAAGATTCTTAGAATCTCATCCCTTCCTCCCCACATGTCTAGCATGTCTAGGTGGATCAAGTGAACTAAAGAATGGAAGCCACTAAGCCTAAAGGAAGAATATTGACAACAAAGTGTGAAAATTTGACATTTGGTAACCATATGAGTAGCATATGATGTAATCCCTTATTGTATATGTTGTATGACTTCATGAACACATGTAAATATGTAAATATATTATGTATGTATGAGATTTGATA
Organism: Erythrophleum ivorense; assembly: GCA_026724425.1. NCBI lineage: Eukaryota > Viridiplantae > Streptophyta > Magnoliopsida > Fabales > Fabaceae > Erythrophleum > Erythrophleum ivorense. Next base: position 10,158,147 of record JAIUCV010000020.1, on the reverse strand, counting down.
CCATATGTATGTTACAGCATAAATTGGACAATGAATGGCAAAAACTAGTATATGTGCTCTTGTGTATATCTTGGGGTGGATGAGTGAGTTTGTAAAATCTGGTTTTGTACACCTTTGAGACATGTTTGATAAACCATTTTGGTGTTTTCCCACGTGCTCAAGTGGCTATGGGAGCCTTGGAACCAAAATTGACCCTTTTGAGACCATTCGAGAAGCTTAAAAGAGCAATTTTGCAACTCAATGTTAAGATATGACCAAATGAACGAATTTAATGATGAAATTTGATATGCATATAGATCTTATCTAGATATTTTTGGGATCCCAAATACCATATTATTGGAGCTCTGTGGAATTAATTATGATTTTTCAAAGTTTCCATTTTTTTGCTGTTATGGTATAAGCATTATTTATATGGTCAGTTTCTTATATTGCATCTTTCAAGAGTCAAATGGTGTCCAATGATCATGAAATATTACAAACATAAACTAGACATGATAAGCTTTCTATTTCCACCAAGATCACCTTAATTGGACGTCTAAGCAGGGAGATATGAATTTTTGAAGTTCAAGGATAGTACTAGTAGTGACAAGTGACCTTGGTTACTATTCCATCAATTTTCAGTAGCTAGATATCCTTGTTTGGTCTGAAATTATTTTTAGAATAAAGTAGACATTTTTATATTTCCATAATGGTAAAGTGTGCTTAATTTTGATTTTTTTAGAATTAATTATGATTTTTCAAATTTTATGACAGAAAACTAAAATGTACACCCGAGGCTACACATATTATTTTCATGTATATACTCCATTAGCTTGAGTTCTTGGCCACTTCTTGAGATAGTTTTGAGTTGTATTTTTGTATTTAAATATGAAAATAAAATGGATGACTTCATATGATCTACGGGACATGAAACAAAAAATTTATTTATGATATAACACAAAATAATCTATTATTTTTATTATTTTTCTTAAGTAAATGTGTGGAATTGAGGAAATGCAAGTTAAATTGGAATTATATGAGTTCTATAATTATGGTGTTACATCTTGGCTCTAATTTCTTGCTCAATCTAAGTCACATGACTCCATTTAAAGTCATTAGAGCTATCACAAACTCAATCTAAGGAGACAAACATCAAGTTGCTTCCTTATGCATAATGGAAGCTAAACTTTCAACTTTCAAGATATACTTTCTAAATTCAAATCAATGATTCCTTTGGTATCTATTATTCATTTCTAGGCCATTTGTATCTTTGGAATCAAAGAAAACTCTCCCTAGGTGCGTGGACTCCCTCTTGGCCGAGACACACACTAAGGTGAAGAGCCTATGAAGTTTTCTTGGTTTTCTTAGGGAATTTGCCATCCATAAAGCTTCCTAGATATCTTGAGAACTCAAACATGGTTTTACATAATCTAAATCATCATTAGAAAGCTCCATAAATCCCTCGATGCAACCGAAACCCATATTATTATAACTTAATTTCTAAAGCTTTTCTTTTGGTTCCAATTGCATATTCTTATTCCTTACAGTCTAAAACCCCATATCCTATCAAGTTTGAATCAAAATAAAGTCTTTACACATGTTCCTTGTCCTGGCCAAAATGAAAGAGAAGGAGAAGAGCCAAGAAGAAGCAATATAGACCATGATATATTACCTTATTTCTAAGCTTTTCAAGAGCACTTTCTTATTCGTCAAAGCTTCCCTTCAAACTCTCCCTCTTCTCTACTGAACTAGTCACAAGACATGTCTAAACAAAATCATCAAAACTATAAGAAGAAAGAGGAGAAGGAGGAGAAGAAGTTTAGTGAAAGGAAGAGAATGAAAAATAGATAATTTCTTACACTTTTCAAGCTTGGTTTCCTTCCCCTTTGCTCCCTCTTTGGTGCCTTACCTTTAGTTAGTTCAATTTATATTTTGGAGTGGAAATGAGTCGATTAAGAAAATGGAGAAGAATGGGATGTGCTATATAAGGGTGGAGGCTCACTTATGACGATTTCTAAATTCCAACTATGTCCTTTAACTTTAGTTTCTATATTTGAGCTCATTTCACATCCTTTTTAGTACTGTCATTTCTATCATAAAATTTAGGTCCTCTAATTCATAAATGTCATTGGTTTCACCCAAATTGGATTTAAAATCTTATTGAATAATTCAGTCAAAGTTTTGGTAAACTAACATCTAAAACACAAATAAGAGGGGTTTTTATCATTCCATGGATTCCTATGATTTTTAGGGCCTTTGAGAAACTCGATTTCTCATTTAAAGATTTCTCCTTTGAGTTTTCTAAAACTTTTTCGAAATCACAAAAATGCCAATAGCCTTTGTAACTCTCTATTTAGCCGTTTTAGCTCCAATTCTTGGCTAACCTTAGGTTTTAATCTGTATTTTAAGATGCTCTAATTAACATTCTAATCCCATTTAGACTTAATTTGCCTTGCTTTAGGGTATTCTTTTTTTAGTTTATCGAGTTCATTTGAACTCTGGATTACTAGATATTATATTTCACCACCCCTAAAAATAAATTTTGTCCTCAAAATTTGAAATGCATACCTTAGTTGAAGAGCTAGGGATACCATCTTCTCTTATCATCCTCCAATTCCCAAGTTGCCTCTTCAGATGACAGACCCTTCCATACCACTTTCACCAAAGGAATGTTTTTGTTTCTCAACTGTTTAAGCTTGGCATTAACAAATCTCTCTAGTGTCACCACATAAGAAAGGTCATCCTACAATTGAATATGCTCATATTCTATGACTTGCAAGGGGTCTGGTAAGTACTTTTTTTGCTGGGAAACATGGAATATGTTGTGGATCTTGTCTAGGTTAGGAGGTAAAGTAATACAGTATACCACAACAGGTCCAAATCTTTCAAGGATTTCAAATGGATCAATATACCTAGGACTAAGTTTTCTTACCTTAATAGACTGACTTACACCAATAACTAGAGACACCTGAATAAATACATGGTATAAACATCGCATTTTGTCCGAGCATGCTCTAAAAGTAATATGAAAAACAAATTAGAAATGAATAGAAAAGGAAACCAAAAAAAGAAAAAAATAATTAAAATGCCAAAAGAAAATTAAAAAAGGAAAAGGAAAAAAGAGAACCAAAAAAAAATAAAAAATAAAAAAAGCTAAGTTTAAATACTTAATATCAACCCAAATCACTAACCAAAAACAAAAAGCAAAGAAGAAAAAATTAAAAAGTCAAAAAGACCAAAGATAAAAAATTTAATCTAGGTTCACATGATTCAATAAACTTTTTCAACCTATCATCTTAAACCCAAAAATAATAATAATAAAAGGATTAAAAATTTAAAATTAAAAAAAAAAGATCACCCAAAAAAAAGGAGAGGGAAAAAGGACCTAGAAAAAAGACAAAAGGGAAGAAAAAATACCTTAAGTCCTAAAAAAAATAATAACAAAAATAAAATTAAAACTCAATTGTTTTGTTTGTTAGTCCAAACTTTTAGCTCAATTGTCTTAAGCTTATTAATCCAATGTCGAGAAATGAAATTGAAAAAAAAAAACAACAACAACAAAAATAACATGGATTAAAGAGGGTCAAAATGCAGGAACCCTGTGCTTTGACCCAACTCCCATTTCATCCTTTTGGTCTCTACCGTCAGCAAAGATTGAGATGGAACACAAAGTAGAACATAGAAATGGGAAAGCAAGAGGATGAGGACAAACTCTGCAGATTGGTAGAGCAAGCACACGAGCTCTCAAGGCTGTATAAGGAGAGAGGAAGGCATAAACCAAGACACTAATTTGTGCAAAGGAGGAGTGGAGCAATAAAGGCACTAGCTTTTGTAGAAGAGGACAAGCATAGAGAAATGAAAGTGCTTGAGTGGAAAATAGGCAGAGAGGCATGACAACAATCTGTATGAGGAGCAAATGGTAAAATGCGTGGGGGCTGAGAGTGAAATCACTCTCTGATTCTCTATATATATTTGCCCCTAAGTTGATGAGCCAAGGAATTAGAAAAAAAGAGAGGGGGAGTCTGTAAAAAAACATAGAAGGCTAAGAGTGAAAGAGTCACAGAGAGAGAGAAAGAGAATCAAGAAAATCAAAAACTCGAGAACTCTCTTAGGGATTGGTTTTGAGTTGGAGTGAATCAAAGGGAAAGGGAGATAGAAGGAAGAAATTGAGAAAAGAGGAAAAGCTCGGGGATTGGAAGGAGATTCATACATAAACAGAAGCTGAGAGAGGCATAGGAGAATTTTTGAACTTGAAAATGGAGGTTTTCAGGTCTGAGTGATTAGAAAGCAAAGAAGAGAGAAGGAGAGGGATGAAATAGAGAAGGGAGAAATAGTGAGAAAAACTAGGACCACAGGAAATGGAGGAGAAAGCTGAGGGTGATTAAGGGAGGAAGGGAAAACTGTCAAGCCCGGGTAATTTGAGAGAAAGGTTTGGGAGATTTTTGGATTTAAGAGGCTGAGAGAGGAGGAAGCACGCAAGGTTTAGAGAGGTTTTAAGGAGGAAAGGTTATTGGAATTAAAGGCCAAGTGAGGAGAATAGAGTAGAACAAAAGGGGAAAAAGTGACCACTTGAGACATAGGGAAGATAGATGAGAGAAAGACGAAGAGAAGGGCTGAGAGTGAGAGGAAGCTAGAGATTTGCAGAGGAGAGGCCTACAGGTTAGGGAAGGTGAGATTGAAAGAGGATGCAGCATTTCTTGGCTTCTTGGAGGCAATGTCTTGTGCTTGTCTTCCCCTGAATTTTGGTTCCTCTGAGCATATGGTTATTATATGAAAGACTTTGAAAACATATTAGGAGGTTGTTCTTGATGAATGATCTAATTCTATGGAAGAATGGGTTTTGATTTTAAAAATTTTCTTTGCCTCTGTATCCTTTGATTTGGATCTATATTGATGGAAGCTTGTTCTACTATGTGATTGTGGTTTATTTGTTGCATAGTTTGAAATTGAAAAACCTATACCGTGTTATGTACATTTGAGTTGGTAAGATAGCCGAGTAGTGATTATCCCTAATCTGATCTAAGAGTTTTATTTAGTCTTAAGAAGAACGTGATATAGAATTTGGATTAATTATTTGTTTATATAACTATTGCATTTGGACTCTGTCTTTGTGGTTAGTAAATATTTGTTTTCATGTTTGAATCGTGATGAGAAGTTTTTGTAAATAAGTTTGACTCTGCTCATTCGTCCCACGTTACTACGATCTATCTGTTAGTTTTCTTGAGCTTATTAAGGTTCTTTGTTATGTAGTGGGGAAATTTTGAGTTATAATGGTTTATTTCTTTTCTTTGGTCATGCATTGCTTAATCAAAAGATAGAAAATATCCTGAGTTTTACTTGTGTTTCATGATGCAAAAATGATGTTGATCTTACAATGTCATTGCTTTATTATTATATAACCTGTGTCACCTTTGATTCCATTTCTATTGCCAAGATTGAGTGATTAGGTAGCTATTAATTTGCTATTATTCTTCATTTGAAATCATTTTAGGCTTTCACAAAAGCAATGCCAGTCATTTCATTGATTCGAGATACCTATTGGGTTTAGCATATGGAGTCCATTATTCCAGTGATTCTTTTTGTGAATTTGGACATGGTGGAACTTCACTTGAAATGATTTTTTCATACCATATTATTCCTAGTATCAATTTCCTTTATCCAAGTGGGATTACACAAATTATCAAAGGAATTCCAAAAAAAATACATTAAAATAATGAATTTAATGGCGTTACATTGGGGTTTAAAAATTCATCTTGAATCTCAGGGACCCTATGAACTTATCAACCACATTCTCCAATTATTTTCAACTCATATAAGTCATAAATGTCTTAAAAAATCACACAATTCATGGGTCTAGGAGTAAAACCCCCAAAATTTACTCATTCACCTCAGATTCCATAATGGTAGATTTCTAATGTAACTTTGAAAAATTATAACTAAATCTAAAAAAAATTGAAATCAAGCAACCCATAGCCTTTTGGAAAGCTCTAGATGTTAAATTTATGCTAACAATAATTCCAAGCCACAAAAATCTCATCTGGACCATGTTTGATAATAGAAAAGGCACAAAGGTAAGGCAACCTAGAATTACTAATACAATTTACTGATATAAACTTTGCAAATTCACAATTATTTCCAAAAAAATCTAATTCATGCAAACTATACTAATTTGGAAAGGTGTGGATGTTAACTAGAGGGAAAAAATAGTTCTAGATCAATCTAAGAGCATTCAGCCTTGAAAATTGATGGAATAGTGATGAAGATCTGACTATGCACCTAGAACAAAATAGAAATTTCAAAAATCCATATCTCCCTCTCTAGATATCCAAAAAGGTGCTTCTAGTTGACACAGGTCACCGGGAAGGTTTATTTTTTCTTTATAAAATTTCATAGCAATTGGATATCATTTGCCCTATGAAAGATAGAGATCTATTTTTGGACCATATGAACAATACTAGGCCAAAACCAAAAAGATTGGTAACTTTAAAAATTTGCCAAAAATTCTGTAGACTTCCAAATATTACCTACTTTAGCTTCCTAAAAAGCTCTTGAGAATGCATGCCAAATTTCATACCAAGAAGAGCTCATTTGGATAGTTTGTGCCATAGCTTACCAAAGTAGTCAATTTTGCATCTCATAAGACACCAACTTGGTCCAAATGACTTTCCTTTGTGTTTGATACCTCTTGGGTAAGTTTGAAATCATAAATACAACTTATATAAGCTACCCAAAGGGTCCCAAATCTCATGCATCTCATTTTGGTCATTCCACATTCAAGAATATACTAATACATACATGTCATCAAGTGTCAAGTTCTCTCATTTACATTGATTTTGTGCCACAAATGGCCCATAATCATTTATACATAATATTGCATTTGCTCAAGTGTTCACAACTCAAAAATAATATGTACAAGTTCACTTTGGCATTTAAATACAAAGAAAGCTACATAATGGTTAAAGTTTGATCTCTTAAGATATTTGGGTTGCATTCCTTGCTTCATGAGTGCCACCTAGACATATTAAGATGGAGGAGGGAAGGGGAGTGAGATTTATGGAATCTCAATAGCTTACACACCCATACATTCATGGCATACATACATCAAAGGCATAAGTATGGAAGGTAACACAACCATAAAGCATACAAAATCACATTTCCATGCCACCATTTCACATCAATTCAAGAATGAGCTCTAGGAACTTTTAGTTTTGCCTCACTCCATTTTTAAGACTTTTGGATTTGCTCCACTCTTGACCTAAGGACTTTTGACTTGGCCTCATTCATTTAAGAGACTTTTGACCTTGTCTCACCCATGTTATGAGACTTTTGGCATCTCCTCACCTTCATTAAAGGACTTTTGGTATCACTTCACCCTTATGAGCAAGTTCCACAATCAATAACATTCAAAACAACACATTGCTACCAATGGAATATCAAGATATCAAGTGGCATATTCTCAAATCACAAAAGCACATACAAGTACACAATGATATATATACAACCAAGAATGCAAAGAGAATGAGGTGGAGAGCTACTTTAGTGTTTATGCAAGCTTTGTTTTGTCTTACTCCTTCCCTTTTTTGGGTCTACAAGTACACCTAGGTGGATTAGGATTCTCTTGGTCTAAACATCATAAATAGCACACAATTACACTCTTAAAGTAAGCCAATACACTAGACTTATTCTTAAAAACATAAATGGCTCTATAGTTCACATAATAGTTCCATAATTGACTTATTGAAGCAACTCTCATGATTCAAGTTCTAGGCTCCATTTTCTTTTTATTTCTAGGCCTTTTGACCTCATTCAAGGTCCTTGGAGCCATCATCTACTCACTTACAAAAGCCTAGACATGTTTTGTTTCATAAGGCTCCATTATGGAAGCCATTGTCCTATCTCCTAATCCAAGGCTTCTAAATTTTTTCTAAGGGTTCCTCCAACCTTCTACCATCATATGAAGTCTCAAACCAAGGCTAGAACAATTTAAATTACTCCCTAACCTATTTATCTAGTCTTGGCTAAGGCATGGAGGAGGAAGGGGGTTTATGGAGCTTTTGATTTTTCCTTGATGGGAGAGCCACTTGGGAGGCTTCCTAGAAGTCTTAGGAGTTCAATTAAACACTTACATACCTAGGAAATTCATATATCAAAATAGATTTTACAAACCCTTCAAGAATCCTACACTTTGCTAACTTGAATTTCATTAGTTTTTCTTGTAATTTCTTGGCATATTCTACTTCTCCATGGTCTGAAACCCTTGTTCCTCTCTTATTTTTGGGCAGAAAATATTCCCCTCCCTTGGTTCTGTTATTAGCCGAAATATACATAAAGGGAAAGCAGAGAGAAGAAGTAACAATGAACAAGAATTACCTTAGATTCAAGCTTGCTTTCAAAAGCCTTTCTCTTTAGTTTGCTTCTCCTAAAACATTTTGAACCATCCCCCCTTATTCTGGACTCAAAATAGAACCAAATCACTTAATAAAACCATGGAAAGAAAGCTTGAAGGGAGAATAACAAAGTTGGAAAAAGGAGAAGTATGAAATTCCTTGAATTTTCCTACCTTTCTTGGCTTTTCTTCCTCCAAATTTCTCCTCCTCTTGGGTGCCATTTTTGGATGAGTTCTCCCCTAATTTTGAACAGAATAAAGTTGGTCTAAGAAGGGAGGAGATGTGGCGTGAATAATATAGAAGTTTCAAGAAGCCACTTCTCTAAAAAAGTCTAATTTTGTCCTTTCGTCATGGCCTTTTGATTTTAACTTTGTTTTAACTCTTTTTTTAAGAACCATATTTTTTATCATAAAATTTAGGTTCCTAATTTAATAAAATACCATTGAAATTGCTCAATTTGGAGCAAAAACCTTCTCGAATGAATCTGTCAAAGTTCGAGTTCACCGTCATTAGAAAATGTACACCGAATGGGCTTTAACTGTCCTGAGGCTTCCTATAGTTTTCAGGGCCTCTGAGAACCTTGGACAACTCAAAATTTTCATTTAAAAAGCCCTCCTGAGAGTTTTTCCAAAAATTACACGTATTTACAAAAATGCCACTACGTTTCATCAGTTTTCTTCATAATTTTATTTCGCTATCCTAGCTCTATTTTTCTTTCTATCTAAGCTTAGGATTAGTATTTTTAGGAGCCTAGGACACTACCCAAATTTTTTGAGATATTATCTAGCTCATTACAGGGACTTGCTTTTATGCAGTTCATTTCATCGTTTTACAAAATTTACCGTTCGTTACAGATTTCTTCACAAAATCACATTTGAAAGATGTCACTAATTCTTTTGGTTTTGCTCCTTTTGCATTAAGCTTCACTAGAAAGGAGGAATAGGACTAAGAAGACTTATTAGAAGTTGAGTAAAGGCTGAGGAAGAGACCAAAGAGAAGATCTCATTAGTTCTTTATTTTTTTTAACTTCCTCATATTAAATAGCTTTATGATACTATGTCTAACTGAACACAAAACACACATAATCACATGTTATAGTGGTTTGCTCAAATATTCTTTTCATTTATTTTTATTTTTATCTTTATATTTTTACTTTTTATATAGTTGCCTGCAGGATTTTTTGTCCCCGCAGGTATATAGAAATCAACGCAAGGATCATGTGTGGCAATAAATTTTCTTGGTATTCATTGAGTCTCAAATTTATATTTTAATTAGTTTTAGGCTTCAATGGCCCACATCAAATCGATTCTTTAAAAAAAAAATTCAACAAACAAAGGACAAGGTAAAACAAAAGAGGATTAAAAAAAAAGATGAAGAAGATGAAAGGAGAGAGAGCAAAGAAGTGGGATAAATTTAATTTTACAAATTAAACATACAAAACAATTTCAAAGTCATTTCATTTGTAAAAACCTAAAGTGATCTCAATTTTCTTTTTCACTTCATCCAAGAAGGAAAATTAATAAAAAAAAATGCAACAAAACTCAAAAAACCAAAAAAAAAAAAAAAAACAACAACAAAAAAGAACATAAAAAAAGTAAGTAAGAAATTAATCTCTTTTTCAATCTTATAAACTTTTCTCAAACTCTCTTTTAACAAAAATTATAAAAAAAACAAACAAACAAGCAACAAAAAAAAAGATATTTGGAAAAAAAATCTTTTACTTAAGTAAAAATGTCATTCCAAGAACCAAAACCAAAAATTAAAAAAGAAGAGAGAGAAATTCTTTGCTTACTTAAAATAATAAAAATATTAAAAAAATGAAAGAAATTAAAAAACCCAAAATCTAAAAAAATTAAACAATAAAAAATTTATTTAAAAATATGTAAAAAAAGAAATTAAAAAAATCAAAAATCAAAAAATATAATGAATAAACAAATGAAAGAATCAAAAAATGGGAGAAAGAGTAAAGAAGTGAAAGTAATTTAGGTTTTGCAAATGAAAATATACAAACTTTAAAATTGTTTTGATTGTGAGAGCCTAAATGATTTCTACTCTTTTTTCTCTTTTCACAAAAAAATATAACAATAAAAAAAACAAAAACCAAAAAAATTTTAAAAATACACAAACAAAACAAAACCCAACCAATTGTCATTGTTCTCTACTCATTCGAATTGCATGGATTTTGATTCCTTTTAAAGGGCATTTAGGCTCTAAACTCTCATCCTAAATCAAAGCTGCGCTTGTAAATAAATATTTTTTTAATTTTATTTCCTTAATTTCTTTTTGTCTTATTTTACTTTTAATTTTATTTTCATAATTTCTGTCCTTCTTATTTTACTTTTAATTTTATTTCCTTAAGTTCATTCTTTCTTATTTTGCATGTGATTTGTTAAGGGAATCAAAGTAGAATAAATTCCATATTAATTTTGTACAATTAACTTATGGTAATTGCTCTTAAGAATGGATGTAGTGGGATGTTTAACACCTTTTTCACTTACAACTAATTCCCGAATCCGTATTTAGTTTGTAAACTATTTTTGTTTTCTTACAAAAAGGTTTTTCCAAAGTTTTTCATTTTAAAATTTTAAATTTTGGTGGTGACTCTACTTCTACTTTGATTCAGTTTTTCTTTTCGAAAATTAAAATTTTGAATTTTTTTTTTGGTGTCATGTGATGTCTAATTTTCGTTAAATGACAGAAATAAGCGCGTTTTCAAAACAAGTCCCTTGAAATGAATTAGTTAAGGTCCCAAAAAATTGAGTAACATTCTATACTCCTAAAAATGAGAATTCTAGGCTTAGATAAAAAGAAAAACGAAGTTAGAATGAATAAACAAATTTTGACAAAAATCTTACGAAATGTAATGGCATTTTTGTAATTTTGAGCAATTTTTGGAATTCACACAGGTGGTCTTTTTAAATGAAAATTTGAGTTCTCTGGCGTTCTCAGAGGCCCTAAAAACCATGGAAAGCCCCGGGACATTTAAATCCCTTTTTGATGAATGTTTTTCAACATCAGTATACCGAAACTTTGACGAATTTGTTCGGGAAGGTTCTAGCTCTAATTTGAGTGACTTCAAAGGAATTTTACTAAATTGGAAACCTAAATTTTATAATACAAAGATGATTCTCAAAAAGGAGCTAAAATGAAGGAGAAATGAAAATGCTAAAAGTGAAGGGCAAAATGAAAATTTTTGAAAAAGCCATTCTCCTCCACCTTTAAATAAGAGGTGCCCCACTCTCTCCTTTATTTAGTCTCACATTTTTCTGCCCAAATTCAGATAAGGAAGTTAGGATTTAGGCACACTAAAGGGAGAGAAGAAGAAAGAGAAATCAAAGGCTTAAGGTATGGTTTCTTAATAGTTTTTTATGCTTTCTTCCATCCAAACCTCTTCTCCTCCATTCTCCTTTATTTTCTTTGATTAAATTAAGTTTACAAATCTGTTTTAAGGGAGAAATTTAGGGGAAAATTCGGATTTGAAGAGAGGACCTTAGAGAAAGCAAGAGTCAAGTGAGAAAAAGCAAGAAAATAAGGTAATTTCTTCTTCCATGATTGCTATCTCTTCCTCCCCTTCCTCCACCATTTCGCCTCACCTAAGAAACCCTAGGAGGGTTTAAGTTTTAGGTATAACCAAGGGTGATTCTAAGAAAAAAGGGTATAGAGATTAAGAATATGTAAAGGGAATTAACAAAAAACCATGGAATTTCAAGATGTAAATTCTAAGGTTTCAAGTGCACCTTGTAAAATCTAATTTTGTACAATGATTCCTATACTTAAATAAGAGTTTAAATGAGTTTTTAAGATCCCTAGAAGATCCCTCATGTGCATCTTCCCTTGAGAAAACAAAGGAAACTCCATAGAACCCATTATGCTCCATTGTCTCGGCCAAGAAGGGTTACCATAGCTAGGGAAATTTTTAGATTTTTTTAAGCCCATTCTTGAGTCATATATGATGAATGAATTTGAGAGGATGCCTTGGGAAAAATTTTGGAAGCTTAAAGAATGAGTTGGTGCTTTATGTTCCATAATATGACCTAAAGAAGCAATATGTAGTTAGGCTCTTGGTTTTGATTGTGTGATAACTCCAAGAGGCTTAAAAGGAGTCAAGAATCATATTTGAAAGGAAAGAATGGAGCCTAAAATTTATTTGAGAGGTGCTGCTTCATTAGGTTAATTTATGGAACTATAATAAGGTTTATAAATCAAGCTAGTATCTAAGTAAGTTGTAAGGCCTTAAAATTAATTCCATAAACCTAATTGGCTTCCATAAATTATGTTTAGGCCAAGAGAAATCATACCCACACTTGTGTGTGTGTGTGACCGAAAGAGGAAGCTCGGATTCAAGAGAAAAAGTGTGTAATTGTATCCAAGGTAGGTCACTCCTCCTTCTCTCATGCATCATTGCTTACTTTGCTTGTCTTTGAATGTGTGTATGTGTATTTTTAAGCCATGAAAAGTGTTCTAGCATGACTTTGATTCCATGGTGCCATGATGTTACAATATACTTTCATATGATGCTTATAATGTATGTTTGGGTTTGCTTGAGTGTGGTGAGGCTAAGAACCCTTAGCCATGGTGAGGATGAGCCAAGAATCCTTAAGATTGGTTGAGACAAAGTAAAGAGTCTCCTAAAAGTGAAGTTGACTCCCAAAAGTAAGGTTGAGTCCAAGAACCTCTTAAAGAATGGGTGAGGCAAGTCCAACATCCATAAGAAATTGGGTAAGGTCAATCCACTTGCTTGACAAGCCTTTGTATGCTATGTATGATTTTCTTAAATGATAAAAATGCCTCTTGAATGTTTGCACATGCCAACATGATCATACATGCATTTGAGATTTGTGTTGCATCTTTTATGTATAATTGAATGGGAGATAAGCTATTGGGATTCTTTGAATCTCATCCCCTCCTCTCCAATGTTCTAACATGCTAGGTGGACCAAGTGAACAAGGTAATGGAAGCTAACCACCTTGAAGATGAGAAGATGACATGAAAATTCTTGAATTTTGCTCCTTTAAGGCCATACAAATGGCAAAAAATGTAACCAATAGATGTATATGTATTATGATGTTATGAACACATGTAACTATGATAATATGTCATGTATAAATGGGAGAATGTATTATGTGATCACTAGAATGCAATTTGAGCATATTATGGCATTGTAGCTTCTTAAATGGTATTATGGAATTGTGTATAAGTGTGAGTGAGATGGCCAAAATGAGATGCATGAGGGTTGGAACCATTTGGAAAACTTACACAAGTCCTAATTATACTTTTAGACTTGCCCAAGAGGTGTCAAACCCCAAGGAAAGCTATTTGGGCATTTTGGTATCCTATATGGAGCCAAAAATGACGATAATGGAATCCTATGTCACTTTTTATCCAAATGAGCTCTTCTTAATTTGATATTTGGTATGAAATTAGAGCTTCTTGAGAGACTTTTGGGAAGTTAAAGAAAAAAATTTTCGGAGTATTAGAGAATATTTGATGAATTTTTAAAGTTGGCAAAAATTCTGGTTTTGGTCATGTCACTGTTCACTCAAGTCTGAAAATGAAATCTGTCACACAGGGATCAAATGATGTCCGATTGCCATGAAATTTTATATAAAGAAACTAGACATGACTAGGGACTTGGCCAACTAGAAGCACCTCATTTGGATATTTAGAGAGGGAGATATGAATTTTCAAAGAATCTCTCCAGTACCAAGCGCTCTACTTGACCTCAGTTATTGTTTGATTGGGTTTCAAGGTCTGGACGTACCTAAAATGGTCAAGAGTTATTTTTTACCTCTATTTAGCATCCATAGATTTCCATATTGGTATCATTTACATAGATTAGATTTTTGTGAAATTAATTGGACATTTTTTAAATTTGTTACAGAATTTTATGATAGTACTAGTGGACAGCCTGACCTCTGGACTATTTTGAATGTTACACATCTTCTGTATTAGTTGTTATGGTCTATATGTATTTTTAGTATAAGGCATACATGTGTAGCTTACCATAATGTCTAAGAATGCATGATTTTTATTTTTCTAAAATTAGTTATGACTTTCCAAAATTGTGATAGAAAAGAGGAAAAATCTAGCTGAAAATGTATTTATGTATTTTATGCTTCCTTTGGGTTTTCACGAAATGTAGGCCACTTTTAATGATACAAATGAGTTGTATTCATGTAATTAAATATGAGAATGTGGCGTATGAGGTCACATGGTCCACGTGACACTGAATGGAATTTTTATACATAACACAACGCTAGAAATTGCATTATTTTAATCTCCTTTTTCTTGTTCCTTCATGGAATGTATGATGTAAAGCATGGTAATGTGATGGAATGAGCTAGAAATATAAGGTGTTACATGTCACACAGTTGGATTTTCAGGTGTGACACGTGGTCTCCGATCGCAAACTCTAACGACCTCATTCTCTTATCAGCATAGTTTTTTTGCCTACTTTAAGCCGTAAAGAGTGTCTTTATAATCAGTTCTATCTGCCTGGTGGTCTAGTCTACTATCTTAGGTGTTATTAAACTCTTCTCACCTAGCTCAACCTAACATAGAGGGGATTTACACTTTCTCCCATTCAGAGCTTTATAAGGGCCCATTTGAATACTAGAATGGTAACTATTATTACACGCAAACTCAGCTAACACCAAATACACATCCCAATTACCTCTAATTTCTAACACATGCCTTCAACATATCTTCCAAGGTCTAGATGATCCTCTTAATCTAACTATCTGTCTGTGGGTGATATGTAGTACTAAACCGCAATCGAGTCCCTAATGCATTTTGTAATAACCTCTAGAAGTTCGATATGAACATGGGGTCTCTATCTGATACTATGCTATTAGGTACTCCGTGAAGTCGCACTATTTCTCTTATATACAATTAGGCTAATTTATATAGTATGTAAGTAGCCCTAATAGCCAAAAAGTGTGCAGATTTTGTCAATTTATCAATAACTGCCCAAATAGCATTATGTCCAGAGGATGTCTTGGGTAACCCCATGATAAAATCTATGACTATACTATCCTACTTCCACTCAGGGATATCTAGGGTTGCAATAACCTAACTAGTCTCTGATACTCTACTTTCACCCTCTGACATACCAAACATCTAGCCACATAATTGGCTATATCATTCTTCATTTTTGGCCACTAAAATACTCTTTTCAAATCATAATACATCTTGGTGGCACTTGGATGGATAGTGTATTTACTCTTATGTGTCTCCTCTAAAATCCTTTCTCTTAATTTAGTTCGGTTAGGCATGCAGATTCTATCTTGGTATACTATCATATCATCTTTAGACACTCTAAACTTTAAGGTCCTACCCTGGGAAATCTCACTCCTCATCTGTTTCAAGAATCCATCTTTTTATGGGCATCTATAATCTGAACTCTCAAATCATTTTCCATTTGGGTTTCACTCAAAAATAATCTACTTGATACCATATGACATGATAGGTTCATATCTCTAAACTTCTTTATAAGTTTCTATTCTCTAATCATCATGTGGGCTTCATGGATGGATTTTTTACTCAAGGCATTAACCACCACATTTTCCTTGCCTGCATGGTATTTCAGTATATAATCATAACCCTTCAAGAACTCCATCCATCTTCTTTGTCTAATATTCAATTCTTTTTGGTCAAACAGGTACTTTGGACTTTTATGGTCACTATAGATTTCTATGGCCACACCATGCAAATAATGCCTCTAAATTTTCAGAACAAACACCACTGTAGCTAACTCCAAATCATGTATGGGATAATTCTCCTAATGATACCTCAATTGCCTAGAGACATACGCAACTATTCTACCCTGCTATATCAACACATATCCTAACCCTTTTCTCAAGGTATCACTATAAACTACAAATGACTTACTAGGGTCAGATATAATCAGTATAAGGGTAGTGGTCAAGTTTCAAATCTTGGAAACTCCTCTCATATCTATCATTCCACATAAAAGGTGTCTCTTTCCTAGGTAGCCTCAATAGTGGTAAAGCTATATGAGAAAAGCCTTGAATAAATCAACTATAATACCCCACCAAACCCAAAAAAGCTCTTAACCTTGGTGATGGTCTTAGGTTTATCCCACTATAACACAACTTCTACTTTATGGGGATCAACCACAACCTCTACCTGTGATATCACATGACCTAGGAATCTCACCTTGGTTAGCCAAAACTCATATTTATTAAGTTTGGCGTACAATATTTCTTAAAGTTTTTAGGACTATTCTCAAATGTCTCTCATACTCTTCCAATGATCTGGAGTATACTAGTATATCATCTATAAAAATCACAACAAATTTATCTAAATATAATCTAAATATTTGGTTCATATAATCTATAAACACAACCAATGCACTCGTTAACCTGAATGGCATTATTAGGAACTCATAATGCCTATATCTAGTTTTGAATGTCATCTTTAAGATGTCTTTAGTTTTAACCCTCAACTAATGGTAGCCAGATCTAAAGTCTATCTTAGAAAATATAGATGCGCTAACTAAGTGATATAATAGATCATCTATTCTAGAGAGGGGATATTTGTTCTTGATGGTAACTTTATTCAATTCTTTGTAATCTATACACAATATCAAGCTACCATATTTCTTTTTCACAAACAAGATAGGAGCTTCCCAAGGCGATACACTAAGGTGTATAAACCCTTTTTCTAACAATTCTTCTATCTGTGATCCAGCCCTAAGCACTATATCTTTAGGGAACTCTATCTCTCTTTTAGGAAGTAGGCCATCAAAATCAAAATCCTTAGGGAAAACCTTCGGGAATTCTCCAACCATAAGGATCTCCTCTATCCCTTCCTCTACCTCAACCTATATAGAGAAAAAGATTAGAAACCCTTAACATCCATGTTTTAAGCATCTCTCTACCTAGGCAGTAGTAAAAAAGGATAACTCAACCCCTACCCTAGGTATGTCCCACAAGCAGGTAAAGAAATGGTTTTTTGCTCATAATAAAAAATGAAATTATTTATAGTCATCTAATTCATGCCAACAATTAAATCAATATCATGGAATGGCATACAAATCAAATCAATCGTAGCATGACAATGATTAAACTATGTAGTGACAATCAAGCATGCATGGGAAGTAACAACGTGGCCTCTAGTAGGTGTGGCGATAGATAGATCAAAAGGTAAGGTACTAATAGCCAAATCTAATTTCTTCACATAATCATAAGATATGAATGAGTGACTAGCACCTGAATCAAATTAGGATAACTATTCACTATAAGTGTACTTAAGATTAAATTAGGAGATGTGCTGGCCTCCTGCCGAGTAAGGGCGAACACTCTGCCCTGGGTCTGTGGCTTGGGTGGAGGCATTGTCTTTATCTGTGGATAATTTCTTGTAATGTGCCATGGCATCCCACACTTGAAACATGTCACTAGAGATAGCTGGGCTCTAATAGGTTGTGCTTTTTTGCTCTCGGTCTTTTCTATTTTAAAGCCCTTCTCTGACTCATTATAGTTACTAAGGTAAAATATCTCGCAGGTTGTTTTCAATCACCCTATTAGTCTCCACAATGGCATTAAAATTTATAATTCTCTGTGGAGTAACTCTATCTCTAATGGGGGCTTCAATCCATTTTTAAATCTCTCACATCTTTATAGTTCATCATCACACCTCTGGAGATATAAAGACTACTGAGATAGCTCAATAAACTTGGCCACATACTAATCTACTGACATCTCATCTATCTGTTTCAACCCCATGAATTCCATTTCCTTCTAATTTCTCACGGAGCTGGGGAAGTACTTCTTATAAAACTCCACCAAGAAGTTCTCCCAGTTAACAAGGATATTCTTAGTCTGCATTAGTGATTTTGTTCTATGCCACCACCTATCAACTTTTTTTTCTAACATGAAAGTGGCAAACTGAGCTTTTTACTTTGATGTGTAATCCATCACTATGTATATTTTCTCTAGCTGCATAGCCCATTCTTCAGCTTTATCTGCATTTAACTCCTCCTCAAAGGAGGGTGGACCATTTTTCTTAAACTGATTGAGCAACTTCTGGATAGGCATATAGGTCTAAGCTGGCTCCTGAGGGGGTGTAGGTGGAATGCCAAATGTAGATGGTTGTGGTACAGGGGGCCTCTCTTCTCATCTCCTCTTGCCTAGCTAGGGTATTCTGCAGCTACATTATCATTTCATGCTACTGCTGCATCATGGCTTCATGTCTATCTAACTGTTCTATGATGATACATAGAGGGTCCTCAAGTTCAACCCACTCAGCCCTAACTAGTCTGCCCTGTCTCGTGGTTACCATTTTAGCTGAAAACAACTATTGCCTTAATACACAATCATAATTCAACAACATATACATATGCATCTCACTTATTCTTTAGCAAATCACACCACAACACAAGTTGATCATACAATTCAAGAGCTAATCACAGAACTACAATGTCTAAACCATTATTCTAATACCAAAAATGTCACACCATCACATACCATATGCTAGAACATATTAAATTAGAAGATCTTGTACTACAAATAGAAAACCTTGTCGACAAGGTCTCAGATTTCACAGTATAAATTATAAGATTTTGTCGACAAGATCCTGAACCTTATCTACAAGATGTTATCTTAATCTCTATATTAATATGATTTAATGTCAATTCAGCCATAGTATGTTTCTCCAACCAGAAACATCACCAAATAAGGCATAAAATTCAGATTTGGAGCTCATACATCAAAACTAGTCAAAAGGATAAACTTACAAACTTCCATGTCATTCCATATTTTATCCAAAACTTTGAAAATTCATAATTAATTCCAAAAAATCCAAATAATGTAAAATATGACTTTCTGAGCATAAGATGTCCTCTAATAGCCATAAAAATTTTAGATCAGAATAATAACATTTGACCCATAAAATCGAATGAAACAACAACTCGGGTTTGGGCAATGTCTTGCAGCTGAACCAAAATTTCAAAAGTTCATATCTCCTTCTACATAAGTCCAAATGGGGTGCTCTCAATGGTTATGGAAGCTTATGATGCCAAATACATGTTTGTAAAATTTCATGAGCATTGGATTGCATTTGCCTACCAAAGACATTGAAAACCTGACTATTCAGAAGCACAATACTATGACAGTTTTTGCATAATTTGGCTAAGTTTGAAAAAATCATAAAATATTTCATAGAACTCCAAAATTTATGGTCTTTGGCTCTATGAAACACTCTCAATGAGGTCTATATGTCTACCAATTTTTGTAACACTTGGTCCCTCCGTAAACATGAGAAATGTAATGTCTGGTTTCTTTTTAAACGTACGAAATGCATAGGATATAAAAGGAAGTCCCCTAGATAGAATGATTTGAGGTCTAATAAAATTAAAATAATAATTTAGACCTCAAATAATGAGGATCTAAGGCCAAAGTTATCCTAAAAACAAAGCCAAAATAACCAGATGAAATTCAATGAAGATGCAGTGGCATTTTCATAATTTCAGGCACTTTTTGGAAAAACTCATAGGAGGGATTTTTAAATGGGAAAAATAAGTTTTTTAGGGTTCTCAGAAGCCCTAAAAACTATAAGAACTCTTAGAATAGTTAAAACCCCTCCAATTTACGTTTTAGAATGTCAATAGACCCGAACTTTGACCTTTTCGTTCGGGAAGGTTTTAGATCAAATTTAAGTGATTCTAAAGGTATTTTATAAGTTAGAGAACCTAACTTTTATGATGGAAAATATGGTTCTCAAAAAGGAGTTGAAATGAACCTAAAACAAAAAAGCCAAGAATGAAGGACAAAATTGAAAATTTGAAATGTCTTAAATGGATCCCTAGCTTATATATAGCATGCCCCACTTCTTCCACTTACCTTGGTTGAGTTTCCTCTACACCAAAATAGAACCCTAAACTCCTTGAAGTGCCACACCAAGAGGGAGGAAGAAGGGAAGAGAAAACCAAGCAAAAGGGTAAGAAAATCCATGACTTTTCATGCTTCTTCCTTTACCAATCTTGTTCTTCTCTTTCTCCTCTCTTTTTCTATGGTTTTAATGATTGATTTGAGGATGATTCATGGCTGGTTTAGTGAGGGGAGGATAGAAATTGAAGGAGAAACAAGAAACAAGTGGAAGAACTCTTGGAAAAGTTTGAAACCAAGGTAAATTCCAAGGACTTTATTGCTTCTTCTTGCTCTTTTCTGCTATGCCTAGGTTCGGCCAACTTAGAGCCCATTATCTAGGGAATGATTTCAAGCTAAAACAAGGTACCATAAAGGGTTTTCAAGTGTGATGACCCTAACTTCTAATCATTATAATTAAGGTCAAATACGTGATTAATAATCATAAATTGGGGTTACAAGACATTATGACTAATTACATTCTGGAAATACGAAGAAATTTAAACCTTAATGTTATTAGAGTCATCAACCATATAATTACAAGTACTTATGTACATCTGGGAAACAAACATTCATTTATAAGCCTTTGGTTCTATTATCAATTAATTTCAACTCACAAAAATCTTTTACCAATGTTTCTAAGTCACCCCTTAGGGTTACCATATTAAAAACCAAGATTTCTATGTTAGAATGAAGGTTTCAAGATGTTTGTCGTAGCTAAATTACACTTAGCTCCGACCAATTCCTCTCGGATTCACCCCTTGCATCATTACTGATTTCATCGCGACAAGTTGGACCTTCGCCGCAACTAACCTACATGGCGTCGTGACGAGGAAGCCTTCTAGAACCTACCTCACTTGCCTTTCACTATTGGTCATGGCCAATTCCCTTGTTAGCCACGGCTAATTCCTTTTTGGAATACTTGGGATATCTTCATAAAAGTTCACCGCGACCAATTCCCTCTTTTGCTACGATGAATTTCCCTCTAGACAACTCCCAGTTTAGCCTCTCATATCTCACCGCGGCTAATTCCATATTTCACCATGGCGAATTGCTCTTTGGTACTCTCCTTAGGTAACTTCGCCTCTATCGGCTGTGACTAACAATATTTTGGCAGCGCTGAAATACCTTTTGATCCTACAACTCTTAAAATATTGTCTCATACTCTTCACTTTCCCTCCAATAATACCCTAGGACTACTCTACCTTAATTTATGCAACTCTAATGGTATTTATATACCTTAATTACCCAGCTACTCCTTATTGAGTACAACCATGGCTCAGTGCATCTAGGATTTGATCATAACTCGGTGTCCGATCGAAGCATATGCATGGGTGGCAGCCACACCACAGCTCCATCATGCACTCACAAGGTCTAATCACAATACAATAGATAGCCAACCAATTCATTCAGCATTTCAAATCATTCATGTACAACGAATATGAAATTAAAATAGATATATGGAGTTAATATAGTCCTAGTTACGTCACTTATAGCCAATCCTTTTAAGAGCCAATTGAATGTCACTTCAGCCTATAGACACAAAACCAAGCCATTACTATCCCTAATCACGATTTGTATAAGCAAACCCATCACTTAAAAGGTTAAGTTATATAGGACTACTCAAAAACACTTAACCAATCACCACTAAACCAAGATTCGGTTGCTCCTACCTTAGAAACCTCAAAATAACACCTCAAATTCTGAGTAAATTTGCATAGAAACAATACCCATATTATAAATCAGCTATAGGGATCTCAAACTAGGAAAGAAGGAATCAAAATGGGGAGTTTATACTTACCTAATAACACCCTTAGTCTCAACCTACGAATTTTCACCATGGAGACATCAAATAGTAAGTTTCAGATTTTGGGTGTGGGTGAAAATACTCCAAATGAAAAACTAATCAGGCCAAAATGAAGAGAAAGAGAAGGAGATTAAGTTATATAACTATTATGTTAGCTGAATCTTGCTCTAAAAGTGAAAAATGATGGATTTCTTGCCCCAAACCCTAGCCTCCCTTCAAATCTCCAAATTTCTCTCTTGTGTTTCAGCAAATATGGGGAAGAGGCTAAAGTGTTTAGGGTTTTAGTTAGGTTTAAGTTAAGTTTTCTATGGGTTATAGGCTGCTCCAAGATCCAACTCCAAATGGGTTTTAGATTTTAGCTTTGTTGAGCTAGCTTTAAGATGTTGGGCTGCAGAACTTCATTGGGCCAGACCTAGTTTTAAGAACTCCATTGTTTTGGGTCTCCACAAGGTTTATTGGGCCATTCATAAGAGCCTATATAAGGTGGATCTTGGGCCTCTATCACATTGAATTAGATTGGGCCTGCACGTAACTCATTGGGCCTCCATTAATCCCTAACCTTGGCCTACTTAATTTAATTTGGGCCTAGATGGGGTTTATAACTTAATTAAACCTCAAACTATTAATAATTTATCTCTCTAAAATTTTCATTCACTTAACTTACCTGATTATTTCATATTAATTATTCCTAATTAATCTAAATCCATGATTAACACCTTAATTAATTTTGGGGTGTTACATTAAGCATGAAGAATAAGAATATGCAATTAGATTTAAAGGAAAAGCTTTAGAATTCAAGTTGTATAACTTAGGGTTTTTGTTGCACCTAGCCATTCTTAAAGCTTTCCAAGGATAGTCTAGCCTATGTAAGAGTAAGTATGAGATCCTAAGACATCTAGAAAGCTTCACAAGTGCTAATTCTCTAAGAGAAAGCAAGCAAACTCAATGGGTGCATAATGCCCTTCATGTCTTGCGCTAACCCACTTCATACACCTAGGGAGTGTTTTAATTTATTCTAAGCTTAGAATGGGACTAAATAGAAGACCATTAGTGGAAGCCTTGGAAAAAAGTTAGAAGTCATGGAATGTGAGATGGAGGTGTAGGCTTTATAGTGTGACATTATGAAGCAACTTATAGCCAAGCTCCTTAAAATAAATGTGTGATGACTCTTAGGAGTCTAAAAGGAGTCAAGAGATCTAGAGTGAATGAGAAATGGGAGCTAAGACTATGAATTCTCCTAGTTGCTTCATAAGATCTTATATGGAAGCATAATGGAGCCATAGAACAAAGTAGCTTCATATATAGTGTGTATGATGCCAAGGCTTATTTTTATGATTGATTTATGTCTCTTTTAATGTATCTAGGCCAAGAAAACCAAGGGCCACCTAATTACAAGGTTTGGCCAAAAAAGGGAAAAAAGAATTTCAAGAGAAAGTGTTGTGTTCTTACTTCAAGGTAACTCTTTAATCTTTCTCTCATGCATGGCTTAGATATTTGCTTGTCTTTGAGTGCTTGTGTGTATGTTTGAGCCATGAGAAATGTTTCTAGTCTATGCTTACATGTATGGTACCATTACGTTTCCTAAAATGTATTTATGATTGCATTATGGCTTACATGGGTTTGGTTAAGCTAAAAGTCCCTTAGCAATGGTAAGGATGAGCCAAAAGTCCTTAAAAATGGGTGAGATCAAGCCAAAAGTCTCAATAAGAGTGAGGCTTAGTTAAAAGTCTCAAGAAAGATAGGTGAGGCTAGACTAATGCCCTTGAGAGCTTATGCTTGTTATATATGAGTTTGTGTGACAAGGAAAATGCCTTATACATGTTTATTAGTTGCTTGAATATCATGCATGTATCCTTTAACTTGTTTTAGCATCCATTATGTATGTTTAAAAGGGTAAAAAGCTATTAGGATTCTTTAAATCTCACTCTTTCCCCCCACACATGTCTAGTCATGTCTAGGTGAGCCAAGTAGACAAAGAAATGGAAGTCAACAAGCATGAAAAGCAAGATCTTGACAAATGGATAAAGAAATGACCTTTTTGTTAGTATTTTGATGTCAAACTATGTAATCATGAGATGTATCTATGATGTAAACCCTTGAGCATGTTCTAATATATGTACAAATAGTGTATGTATCAATGTAGGAGATAGATAAATGAGAATGTGAGATTTTGCCACTCCTTTGCCATTATGTGACATGATGTTCTTGTGTACATATGGATGTGGCAAGGTGAGATTGAGCTCCATGATGATTTGCATCATTTGGCATACTTTTATACATGGCATTTATGCTTTTAGACTTGCTCATGTGGTGATGGAAAGTGTAGAAAAGCATTTGGTACTTGAAATGCCCATTTTGATCTTCGATTTTGACCAAATGGTGTGCTAAACCAAAGTATGACCAAATGAATAAATTTTTTCATAAAATTTAGCCAGCAAGTAGGTCTCATCTAGAGCTTTTCACAGAGCTAAATAGCACTCAATTTGGAGCTCTAGAGAATTTATTATGATTTTTCAAAGTTGGCTAAGTTATGCAGAAATGTATGATTATTGTTTATTTGGTTAGTTTACTTCTCTGTATTACATATGGGTCAAATGAATTTCAATGCTCATTTGGAGTTCTATAGGGGGAAATATGGATTTTTGAAATTACATGACAGTACCAATAATGCAGGCTAACTTGTGTTACTGTTCAATCAATTTCTGATGGCTTAAGACTATGGCATTAGTCTTGACTTATTTTTAGTCAAAACTAAACAGCCATAGATTTCGAGAATGGTATGGTTTATTTGATTTCAATTTTTCTAGAATTAGTTATGAATTTCCAAAGTTTGTATGGAAAACTGAAATTGGGAGCCAAGAGCAAACCATGAGCTTTGTGTGATATAGCTTCAAACCCAAAAAGAATGAGGCCAATTATGATGTGTATGATTTGTATGGATGTGTTATGACTAGAAAATGATGTTGATGAGCTCACATGGTCCATAGAGCATAAAATAAGGAAATGAGATCTTATGTGACAAAAATAATACCATTAAATGTATTGCCTTTTTCATGGAAAGTGCTCATTCCTTTATGCATTTGTGCTCCATTCCATATGAAATGCATTGAGGTGGATAATGAGACTATAGTATGATAGCTAAGAGGTTAAGGTATTACAAATTTCATGCTAAAACATGTTCATTTGGTTTGGTTTTGGTACAGAGGAAAAATATAGCCTAGTTTGGAATCATAAGCATACCATGACCATTTGAGTATGTCCAAAAGCATAAACACAACATGTAAAAACATCCCAACTGGTTCAAATCATCATAGAGGTCGAATTCACTATCCTACTTGCATATATACACATTCATGCAAAGGCTCCAAAATGCCAAAATTATGCATTCTCATATATATGGCTCCAAATTCATTACATACAATATATTTACATATTTTTACATATGTTAAAAAGGTTACATCTCATATATAACTTGTACATACATACTTTGACATTCATTTACATAAAAAAACTATACTATTATCAAAGTATTACAAATTATGCTCCTTGGCTCCTACTCTTTGCTCCTTGGACTTTACTTAGACAAAGTTGATAGAAAGTGGAGGAGAGTGATATTCAAAAAATCTCAATAGCTCTTTCACCCTTCAAGTAAGCATACATGGCCTATAATCATGTCAAAGAATATAGGTATGCACTAAACACTTTCAAGAATCTTTCAAACCATATTTTCCATGTCATATAAACATATCAAAGCTAAAAGTATGCTCTAAGAACTTTGGATCTAGTCTCACCATATTATTTGGGACTTATGGATTAGTCTCAACCCACTTTCTAGGGCTTTTGACTTAGCCTCACCCATTCTTGAGACTTCTGGCCTTGTCTTATCCATTCTTAAGGACTTTTGGTACAACCTCACCCATAAAGAGCAATCTCATAATTCAAAAGCAATTTACAAAGAATAATGGTACCATAGCATCAAACCAATAGCTATAGGCATGTTTCACGCTACAAACACACATACAAGCATTCATTGACAATCAAACAATTAAGAAATGCATACAAGAAAGGATGGCAAGCTACCTTGGTTCAAGAAGCACAATTTCCTCTTTGAATTCTACCTCCCCTTCTCGACCTTACACCCACACCTAGGAGAAGCTTAGTTTGCTTGGCATAAACACATCAAACAAGATATAAGCACATCAATGGAATTATCTCTAGTCTCACATAAATTTTACACAAGCCATTTCTAGTATATGCTATAGTTATAATTCCATACAAGAGCATAATGAAGCAACTCATATAACCTATGATCTTGGCTCTAATTTCTTGCTCAATCTAAGTCACACGACTCCATTTAAAGTCATTAGAGCTATCACAAACTTAATCCAAGGAGGCAAACATCAAGTTGCTTCCTTGTGCATAATGGAACCTAAACTTCCAACCTTCAAGATATAATTTATAAATTCAAACCAATGGTTCCTTTGGTGTCTATTATTCATTTCTAGGCCATTTGTATCCTTTGAATCAAAGAAAATTCTTCCTACATGCATGGACTCCCACTTGGCCGAGACACACACTAAGGTGAAAAGCCCATGAAGCTTTCTTGGTTTTTCTGGGGAATTTGCCATCCATAAATAGCTTCCTAGATGTCTTGAGAACTCAAATATGGTTTTACACAATCTAAATCATCACTAAAAACTCCATAAATCCCTAGGTGCAACCAAAACCCTTACTACCATAACTTAATTTCTAAAGCTTTTCTTTTGGTTCCAATTGCATATTCTTATCCCTTACACTCCAAAACCCCATATCCTATCAAGTTTGGATCAAAATAAAGTCTATGTATATGACCTTTGTTCTGGCTAAAATGAAGAAAAAGAAGAATAGTCAAGAAGAAGCAACATAGACTATGATATATTACCTTATTTCTAAGCTTTTCAAGAGCACTTTCTCAGGCTTCAAAGCTTCCCTTCAAACTCTCCCTCTTCTCTACTGAACCAATCACAAGACATGTCCAAACAAATCATCAAAACCATAGGAAGAGAGAGGAGAAGGAGGAGAAGAAGTTTAGTGAAAGGAGAAGTATGAAAAAGAGACAATTTCTTACATTTTTCAAGCTTTGTTTCCTTCCCCTTTACTCCCTCTTTGGTGTGCTAGCTTTAGCTGGTTTAATTTCTATTTTGGAGTAGAAATGAGTTGGTTAAGAAAATGGAGAAGAATGGGACATGCTACATAAGGGTTGAGGCTCACTTATGATAATTTCCAAATTCCAACTAGGTCCTTAAATTTTAGTTTCTCCATTTGAGCTCATTTCACATCCTTTTTTCATACCATCTATTTCATCATAAAATTTAGATCCTCTAATTCATAAAATGCCTTTGGTTTCACCCAAATTAGACTTAAAATCTTACTAAATGATTTGGTTAAAATTTTAGTCAACTGACACGTTAAAACACAAACCAAATGAGTTATGACCATTCTAGGAGTTCCTATAATTTTAGGGCCTTTGAGAATCCTAGGAAACTTGATTTTCCCATTTAAAGATTCCTCTTTTAGTTTTCTAAAATTTCCCCAGAATTACAAAAATACCACCGGCCTTTGTAACTCTCTATTGGCCATTTTAGTTCAGTTTTGGGCTAATCTTAGGATTTAATCCACATTTAAGATACTTTAATTAATATCCTAATCCCATTTAGACTTAATTTACCTTACTCTTGGGTGTTCTCTTTTCAGTTTATTAGGTTTAGTTCAATTTTGGATTATCGAATATTACAAGGATTCTACCTCTTACCTCTTAGAAGCTATCATTTAAGTTTATTAAGAACTTGTAAAATCTTTGTTTCTCCACAATCTTCTTCTAAGCTACTAAATTGGTGTTACAACTCTAAGTATAAGTGTCCAATAAGTCTGCCAAAACCTAGAAAGAGAATTGAAATATTGATTTACAAAGGTATTCCCCTATTTTGGCTCATGGATTGAGCATTCTATCTTAAAAGCTTTAATGACACTCTTATAGGAAAAGTAGCTTTCTTGGGCTGCCTCCCAAATCTCATTAACAATCCTAAAGAACATGAAATTATTGGCCATCTCTATGCTCATAGTTAATAAGCCAAGCTATGACTTGATGGTTCTCGCCTATCAAAAGTCTTATACTTGGAATCACTAGTATTTGGTTAAATAGCCTTTCTGGTCAAATAATCCTCTTTCCTTTTCCCATACATAAACATCATCATGGATTAACTTATATCCATTAGATTGTGAGTGGTAATGCTTATAGGAGTGGTATTATTAGTGAAGGTCTAAGGTGTTTGGATTGTCATTTTTGTGGGAAACTCTTTCTTTTCTTCACTTACAATTGTATAGAGATTGTATTTGGTCATGGGAGAAGATTAGGCTAGTGGGGCTCTAATATCATGTTAAAAAAGATAAGGAAGATAGGTATATGGTCTGAATAATTCATTGCATTGCTTTCAAATATAGTAGCTACATATATAGGACCAATGGCATTAAATAAGGCCATAAAGTCCCTTGATATAGATCAAGAAAGAAAAGGAAATAAACTAATAACTACAACAGTCAAATCTAAAAAAGAAAAAAGATAAAATTGAAACTAAAATAAAGAGTCTTAAATATAGAATAATGGCTGACCCAAATTAAATCCAAATCTCTTCAAATCTTATATGAAATCAATCTCAATCCCTAAATATTAGGGCTGAGATAGTGCTATACCAACAATGCCTTAGACCAACCAATTTACTTTGAATTAATGTAATTATGAAATTTGATGAAACATTTACTTGGGCTATAGTCTATTGAGACTCAAGGAAATTTATCCCCTAAGTCTTAAATAATGCTCACGATGCCTTAAGTGCTATATTATTGTCCTTACGATGATGATCCGACTAAAAGCTATGTGTAAACCTAAAAGTTTATACTTAATGACATGTATGCTAAGATTTAGGCAAGATTTTATAGTTGAGTAAAATGAAAGAGTTATGTATGTAATATCATAATTTCTTAGCTCATTTCATACTATCTTTATGCCTCATATCAATCAATTCATATGAGAAGCAAGAAAATGGTATTAAAATATTGATTATTTTTGCATTGCGTCATGTAAAAAAATTTCATTAAGTGTCACATGGACCATATGAGGTCATATACCACCTTGTCATATTAATTACATGGATACAACTCATTTCCATCATTAAAAGTGCCCTACAACTTGTGGAAAGCAAGGAGGCTCATAATATTTATATGTGCATTTTTAGATAGAATTTCCTCACTTCTGTCACAAACTTTGAAAAATCATAACTAATTCTAGAAATATCGAAATCATTCATTCTTGGCCTTTCTGGAAAGTTACACATTTCTACTTCATGCTAAAATATGTCTAGACCATGAAACACACTACAAGAAACATTTGACATCCAAAAAGTTTCAGAGGTCTGGCTGTCCCCTGGTACTGACATAGTTTTTTGAAGCAAATTTCAAAAATATTCAATTAATTCCAAACAAATCCAATCCATTCAAATGATACCAATATGGAAAGATATGGATGTTAACTAGATGAGAAAAATAACTCTAGACTAGTTCAGGTATGCCTAGACCTCAAAACTTAATCAAATAATAACTGAGGTCAAGTGGTGCGCCTGGTACTGGACAGTTTCTTTAAAAATTTATATCTCCCTCTCTAGACATCCAAATGAGGTGCTTCTAGTTGACACAAGTCACTAGGAATGTCTATTTTCTCAATATAGAATTTTGTGGCAATTGGACATCATTTTCCCCATTAGTGAAAGAATTTAATTTCGGACCAGTGCTACAGTACCAATGACCAAAACCAGAAAAATTTTCAAATTCAACAATTCGCCAAATATTCTACAGACTCCAAAATTACCAACTTTAGCTCCCTAAAAAGCTCTCAATAAACTCTAGATGCATGCTAAATTTTAGACCAAGAAGAACTCATTTGGACAAAAAGTGACATAACCTCATGAAATAGTCATTTTTGCTCCTTATCAAGAGTCACTTTGGTACAAATGGCCTCCTCTTAAGTTTGGTACCTCTCGGGCAAGTTTAAAAGCATAATTATGACTTGTGGGAGCTGCCCAAGTGGTACCAAATCTCACAAATCTTATTTTGTCCATTCAACATCCATTAATACACTAAACACACATGCCATTCAAAGGTCCAAATACATAATCTCATTGATTTAACTCTACATAAAGTTTACATAAAGTCTATACATCATATTACATGTGCTCAAGGTCTTACATTACCAAAAATAATATGTACAAAACTTCTTTGACATTCCATCACAAGTTAGACTACAAAATGAACAAAGTGTAGCCATTTAATGTTCTTGGCTTGCAATTCCTTGATTTTGAACACTGCCTAGACATTTCAAGAGTGAGGGGGAAAAAGGAGTGAGATTTCAAGAATCTCAATAGCTCACACACCCATTCACACATACATCAAAATCTCAAGTGTGCAACCATAAAGTGTATAATACTACATTTCCATGCCACATTTCCACATCAAGCCATTTTCATGCTCTAGGGACTTTTAGTTTTGCCTCACCCCATTCCTAGGACTTTTGGATTTGCCTCACTCTTGGCCTTAGGACTTTTGACCTAGCCTCACCCATCCAAGGGACTTTTTGTCTAGTCTCACCCATGCCTTGAGACTTTTGGCACATCCTCACCCACTTTAAGGGACTTTTGACATCACCTCACCCTTGAGAGCCATTCTCACAATCAATGGCATTCAACACAACATGTTGGTACCAATGCAACCTCAAGACATTAAGTGGCATGTTCTCAAATCACAAGAGCATACACAAGCACACAAAACATACACATGCATACAAGAAGCAAGAGAATGAGATGGAGAGCTACCTTTCAGTTAATGCAAACTTTACTTTGCTAATTCCTTCCCTCCTTGATTCCAAAAGAGCACTTAGGTGGTTGATTGTTCTCTTGGCCTAGACATCACAAGGAATACACAATCACATAATTGAAGCAAGCTAAGACATTAAACTAAAGCTTAAACCCACACTTAGTTTCATACTTGGCATTATGGTTCCATAATTGGCCTAATGAAGCAACTATTGCATTTCAAGTTCTAGGCTCCATTCTCTTATTATTTCTAGACCGCTTGAACTCATTTAAGGTCTTTGGAGCTATCACACATTCAATTGCACAATTGGAAAATTAAGTTGCTTCACAAAGCACCATTATGGACACCATTGTCCCATCTCCCAATCCATGGCTCCTAAATTTTTTTCCAATAGTTTCTCCCATCTTCTAATATCATATAAAGTCTCAAACCAAGGCTATAACAAATTAAAACATCCCCTAGCCTAATGAACCTAACTTGGCTGAAATATACACCATAATGGAGGTTCATGGACTTTGTGATTTTTCCTTGATGGGTGAGCCACTTGGGAGGCTTTCTAGAGGTCTTAGGAGCTCAAGGAAACATTCAAATAGCCAAGAAAACTCTCACACAAAATCAGATTTTACAAAACCCTAAGAAAGCCTACACTTTTCTATCTTGATTTCCTTTGGTTTTTACTTGAATTTCTTGCCATATTCTTAATCCTTGCACTCTTTTTCCTAAGTTCCTCTCTTGGTTCTGCCCAAAATCCATCTCCTTCTACCCCCCTTAATTTGGCTGAACACATGTCAAGAAGAAGCAAAGAGGAGAAGCAATTAAACCATGCATTTACCTTGGATTTTGGCTTCCTTTCAAGACTCTTTCTCTTTGTTTTACTTCCCTTCTTGACTTTCGAAAATTTGCTTCTTGTTCTAGACCAAAAACAGAATCAAATCCCTCAAGAAAACTATAGAAAGAAAGCCAAGAAGGAGAGGAAGAGAATTGGAAGAAGGAAGAGCTTAAACTTCCATGAAATTACCTAATTTTTCCTTGGTTTTCTTCCTCTTTTTCTTCCCCTTTTGATGCACCGAATGACCTGCTATTTTTTATGTAAATTGGGCAGAAGAAGTCATGCCTAATAAGAGGGAGAAGAAGGGAGAAAAGTGTGGAAGTCTTCGGAAGGTTCAAGAAGCTCATATCTCTAATTTTGTCCTTCTGCAATGGCAATTTCGTTTCGGCTTTGTTTTAGCTCCTTTTTTAGAATCATCTTTTCCATTATAAAATTTAGATTTCGAATTTAATAAAATGCTTTTGGAATCACTCAATTTGGGGCAAAAACCTTACCAAATGAGTCGGTCAAAGTTTAGGTCAATCGACGTTGAAAAACATACACCAGAGGGGCTTTACCAATCCCGGGGCTTCCTATAATTTTTGGGGCCTCTAAGAACCTTAGGCAATTTAAAACTTTCATTTAAAAAGCCCTCAGATGTGGTTTTCCAAAATTTGCACTTATTTACGAAAATGCCATTACATTTCGTTTGTTTCTATCGCAAATTGTTTCTCTATCCTAACTCTATTTTTCTTTCCATCTGAGCCTAGAATTATCTTTTTAGGAGTCTAGGACTCTATCCAAATTTTTTGGGATATTATCTAGCCCATTTCAGAGGGCTTACTTTTATACGGCTCATTTTGTCATTTTACGAAAATTACGTTTGTTATAATGTGGATAAAAGGCAAAAGGACTAATAGAATAGGAAATGAGAAATAAAGCCTTCTAAATGATGATTAACTTATAATATGACCTAATAACTTTATAAGGAAAGTTAGATATACTGCATAGATATTTAAGGCAGATAACCATGTAGAAGGAAAGATTCACATAATTAAGGTGGTTAGGGGGGAGAGAGAAAGATTGCCATAAAGGTAGAAGAAGTGTAGTTTTAGTATGGGATGAGGTCACCATTGTTGATTTTGAAATTCCTCTTTTAAGCATGTAGATCTTGATTTTCTCATTTTTGCTGAAATGAAAAAAATCGGATTGTAAGGCTTAAAAAGATAATTGTAAGAAAAGAGGATAAAGAACTTGAATTTAGTAAGTGCCATTCCTCACTTAGCTCTTGATCCTACCTTTTAAATTAAAATTTGAGATGAATATTTAGGAGTTGTTTCCTTGATTAGTTGAAATTTTGAAAGGAGAAAGAATTGACTTAGAGCTCACTATTTGACTTTTGATATCCTCAAATTCTTAAACCTAGAAGTGTGAAAGAAATTATGTTTTGTTTTCAGTTAGGTACTTAAATAAAATTACAAGGGGGACATGTCGAATATAATCAAGATATCTTTAGTAAGCATTGGATGACCTTAGGAATATATGCATATGCAAGATAGTTAGTCATAAGTGGTTAAGCCTAAAAGGATTATAGATTATCATGATTAGACTATTGTGCAATAAAGGTAATTCCTTGATGAATGTGATATAAAAAGAGATTAACTTCAAGTGAATCCACTTAGGAGACGGAAGAGGATATGAGGGACAAGTGCCTCACATTGGTTGAGTAAGGTGTGTGAATTCTAAGGACAAAATTCCTAAAAAGAGAGAAGAATGTAATATCTAGTAGTTATTTAATTAAGATTATTGAGAAGATTAATTTAATTAGGAGTTAAATTATTAATTTGAGAAATTAGAAAATTATTGTGAAATAATAAAAATATAGGATTTTATGAAATTATATAGAGAAATAAGGATATTTGGAATTTTTAAGGAATAATAAATAAAATAGGGCTTATTGGGGAAAAATAAATAAATAGGTAATTATTAAGGAAAAATAATTCACTTAGGAATTATTTGAGAAAAATGAATTTATTTATTTATTTAAGTTAATTAAGTGGAAATTAATAATTGATTCTAAGATTAATTAAAGCCCATTAATCCTTAAGACTTAGTTAAAATACTATTAAAGGAGCTTGAGGTTAAAAAATGAGCTAAAGCCTATTAGGTATAGTAAGCCGTTAGGTATAGTAAGCCCATGACCCAACTCACTTAAAACACCATCTAAAACCCTAACACTCCCTCACATTAAAAAACACATGCATACATCACTAGGAAGGATGAACAGAATGCAAGGAAAGAAAAAGGAAGTTATATGGTTGACTTTAGAGCTCCAATCTGAAGGGAAAACGCATGATTTGGCTCAAGTGAGTGAAGGGAAATTGTTTCTACTCCTTCTGCTCTATATTTTGAATTGAACATCTTATGGTTTGGAGATCATTTGCTAAATCATGATTTTGTAGATTTGGGATTTTTGGAGTGTTTTGGCTAAATAAATTGAAGGAGAAGCTAATCTAAGGCATGGGTATAAGTTTTCCCTTCATTTGTGATGTCTTTCTACCTATAATGCAACTTAAAGCTTGACTTTTTGGTTGAGTCATTTATATATATGAATTTTTAGAGATATATTGTAAAATCTTGGATTTTGGTGGTTAGAACAAGCATTTAGAGATCTAGAAAGCTTAGGTATTCATAAGGTAGGTGTTTCCCCTTCTTTCCTAATCTTTTTCTTCACAAAACCTATCTCTAAGGTTGAGTTTTTGGTGGCTTTGTTTGTATGTTCAAAAATTCAAGAGGAAGAGGTGACCTATTATGTTGGCTTGGTCAAGAGAGCACAAATCAGTGTTTGAAACTCTTGGGAGATAAGTCAAACTTTATGACTATAAAGTGCTTTGAGCTGATATGAAATAGGCCTCTTTGGATTGATAAGTTTATGATGGTTGTTCATGGTATTTTTAAGGCCTGTATAACTTCTTTGAAATCATGAATAGCTAAGTGGGAGTTGATAGACATCGTTTCAAGTAACCAAGGTTTTAGTCCATTCATATTTGATTGATCCATCTCGTTTAATTGCTTATACATGCATATAGGTTTAATTGGAATTCTATGATTGAGTTTGATTACATGATTATTGTACTATTGTGGACCTATGTATATTCTGATAGTTGATGGTTGTTGAGGAGGGCCCTGCTATGCTGTTTAGTTATTGGTCAATGACTGTAGATCTCTATTGTAGTAACATGATCATATTCAAGTTTCATTCAGTATGATTTATGAAATATGGGATGCTTTGTGTTTTATATGTGTGCGGTGATAATTGCTAAATTTCATATACTTTATTCCCTCAAATTTTGGCACTTTAATAACCGAATATGGATAATTGTATTTTATTAGATAATAATTGAATTTAATGACCATTTTTTGCACTTTAGGAATTAAGTTGCAAAATGATTGATTTTAATACATAAGTTTCTTTAAATAATTTGTTGTGAATTTTTCCTATTGAATTTCTCTTACTATTTATGCAGATTTTTTGTTGGGCAATGCGAATTTTAAGGATGGAAATTAATTTGGAAAATGATTGAAGCTTCAACATTGAATCAAGAGCTAAACTACATGAAGGAAGTCACACTTTGCAATTAGAAAGAAGGATTTTTGGATGGAAGAGGATGCATCATTCATGGGTTCTGTTTCATGCACATTCCACGTAGCATGTTCATCTCATTCATGCCCTCCAACCCTTGCACAAACTCATTTCCACGTGGTTGCATCTCCATTCACCCACATAGCTTGCATGGATATACATTTCATCCATTCCCTCATTTACTATAGCATTCTTTCACTCTTATTTACAACTTCAAAACATGTAGGCAATCACCCATTTCATTCACTTATACATACGGTGTTGCAGCTCTCTTGTGCATGGTTCCATACATTCCACATAGCACCACACACAACACAAACAGCCACGGGTTTGGGGGGTCTATGAGAGGTAAGAGATGGGTCGACCTTGCACTTCACTCTCATGCACACGACAGTCTTTCATTCACTCTTTTCCCACGACACTCACATCCACCAGCACACACAAGTCATATATATATATACTCACTCCATAATTCACTCTCGTGTTCTATGCATGAAGCAGTCTTGGGTTTAAGAAGCAGAACGTGCCACTGTTTGAGAGAAGAAGAAGCTTTTGAGGAATAAAAGTCGAGCTGGGTCTGGCGTCCATCCATGCAACACGTGATCATTACTTGGGCCGATTTGTATTAATGAAGCTGTGAAGAAGGAAGCTCGAGTTGAAGAAGCTTGAGAAAAGAGACGTGGAAAGGAGCTGACGTGATTGTTACGTGAGAACAGAATCATGGAGAAAATAAATAAAGAAGCTGAGCTGACGAGGGACTTGAGAAGAACAGCACGAAGAAGCCACAACATCCCATGAACAGAGGAAGCAACGTGTGGAGAGAAAGAAGGCACAAAGCCACGGGCTGCAGCACTTACAAGAAGCTACTTGGATGAAGTAAATCACATGAGAAGCAGAACAAAGCTTAAGAGCACGAGGAAGCAAAACGAGGAAGAAGAAGCCACGGCCACGTGAAGAGTGAAGAGAAGAAGCATGCAAAGTTGACGTGGGAATGAAGAAGCATGAGAGAGAAGCTGCGTGGAAGTCACATGAGCAGAATAGAGCACGAATAAAATACTGGTTGTGAGCTCCAGAACGTGAAAAATGACACGTGAAGAAGCTCGCGTGAATAGAAGATTTGAGCTGGAGTTTAGGGAGGAAATCGACGTGGGCAGAACATGGAAGTAGAAGAGAATCACACGAGCTAGGAGCTGATTGTGCAGACACGTTATTGTGATGAGAAAAACACATGAGCAGGCTTGGGCTGATGAGGAGAATGAGAAACCCACGTGAGAGGCAACATATGATCAAAATATGGGCAAAAGAATAAAAGGAGGCAGCATGAAAGAGAGGCTGACGTGAAAATGAATTAAAATGAAGCATGATGGGAACGTCACTCATTAAAAAAAATAGGCTGAGGCATTCATCGAGAGGGGAGTGACGGGCAAACACGTAAAGCGTGAGGAATAACGTGAGCTGTGGGGGAAATAACGTGAGGAGACTATGGACAGACGCAGGAAGCTCCAGAGGCGAACAAAGAAATCATCCATCGTCTTTCTCCCTGGCTAAAGCTCTCACGATCGAATTTCCTCCGTTTAATTCCTCCACGGCAACTTGAAATCTTCTTGGTGGCTAGCTGAAGATAGGATACTCACAGATGCAAATTTGAGCTCCACATTTCTTCACCAATTTGGATAAATTCTTCCTCCTTACTATTTTAATTTAAGCATTAATTCTTTTATTAATTTGACTAGGTTTGTGAGACCCCGACGTGAATGCAGGAGGGGAAGAAAATAAAACCGACGTGAAGAAGCCATGCAAAGTTTGACTTTTCTATGCTAAAACAGGCAGCTGCCACGTGGGAATTTTGCTCTTCCAGAAATTACATATGTGCCTCTCCTCTCCTTCTTCCTTCAGCTGGTCCTTCGGTCATTTCCCATCCAAAGTTTCTGCAGTGTATATCCTCCAGCGCAGCATCACAGAACCGCCAGAAAATCATATCATCCTCCCCTGTTTTCGCTGGACGCTGGCTTCTCTGATTCTTCAAGCTGCTGCATAACGGTTTGGCTGTTTCTTCATGCTGTAAACCTGCTCCAGAACTGCTGCTTCATCTAGTCGCATGAAGCTCCCTGCTGAACGAAGGCTAGGTGGACCAAAAAACTGTAAATTCTTGCTCTCTGTTCAGCGCTGTATTGCCTCTGTTCAGCGTTTCTTTTGCTCTGTTTCAGCATTGATGTTGTTTGAATTCCAGCTGCAGCTTCTCTTCGAATCTGGTTGAGTTTTGTTGCTGTTTTAGGTGAGGTTTTGCTGCTGTTTTGGGTAGAAACCATGCCAGAAATTTTCATCATCTCCTTCTCTGTTCAGCGCCTCCAGTAGACACATGTTTCAGCGCTGTTTTGGTCTGAAAATTTAATTGCAAGTTGCTCCTTGAAGTTGCTAAGCCTTGCTACTGATTTCTGGTGAAACCAAGCCAGAAAACAATTAATTCTCAGGTCTGAACTTTTTGCTGACTGAATGGCTGTCGCTGGGTCTGTTTTTTCCCTCTGTTTACATTACTTTTTGCTGCAGAAAGTTGCTCCCTGAGTTGCCAAATTCCAGCACTGGTTCTGTTGTGTGTAATGCTCCTGCTGGACCTTTTTTTTCAGCGCCTCATCTCCCTTGGTGTTGCTGAACAGCGTCTCATCTCCCTCATACCACCTCCACTTCATTTTTCTGGTTTGATTCTTGTTCCTTGTTTGCTCCTCATTTGAGCTAAGTTAGTGGCTGTGTGTATGGCTTGAAGTAACGCCATTTAGGGCCCATTAGGTTGGGAAAAAATTTTGGTTGCATGTGTTGCTTCTTTGATTTCCAAATTCTGGCGCTCCTCTCCCCTGTATCTTAAGGCTGTAACGCGTTCTGTATGGCCAGCTAAGGGAAATCTGGTAAAAAAAAAAAGTGTGGCAAAGGGATGATTTGGTTGAAGAAATATTCTGATTTCAATTATGCTAAACCATACACCCATTTTCCTATACATTAATTCCCCCAAAAATCCTGTATATAGGTATATATATATATACCTAATTGTGCTCCTTTCTTACTTGTTAAAATCTATGTATGCAGAATAAATTTCTTGATTTAAAAAAAAATAGTATATAATTCTTTTGGTTTTTGAAGTTGGGTTTAACTCCTAAGTGGAGTCAGGGAAAAGGAAGCACCAAATATGTATATGGAATTTACCATACGAGTTGGAAGGCGTAAAATTAGTAGAGGAATAAATCCTAAATTTTGATAAGTCCAAGTCCTTTATGAAATTAATTGGAGTAATTCATTTTCTAAACTCCGGTAAATGGGTCTTGTAGGAAATTCCGGAGACTAGGTGTAGCCGAGGAACGGGTCAGGGAATCTCTATAAATTCTTGGAAGGTGAGTAAGTAATGCGGACCAAAGATTCAGGAAATCCTTATTTCTGTTCTTAAGTTTCCTTGCAGTGTTTTAAGAATTTGATTCTCTATTTATGGAAATGTATATTTCAAAAATGTATTCATAAGCATATTTACCAAAATTTGATTTCAATTGGGAATTTTGCAAGTTTACGGATATTGAGCTAATTGGAAATCCTACTGTGAAACTGATCTGAACATGCTTTGTCTGAAACGCTATTTGGTAATTTTATGGAGTTATCTGCTCAGAACCCTGTAGCTAACAGCAGTAGATGTTAGCCCTGGTGCACCATGATCTGAACCTCAGCTAGCAGGGGTGGTGCTAGCCCCGTGTGCAGGCCACCACACGCGGAGTTATTTTATTTTCGCAAGCTGAAAGCTTTGCGTCTGTAGTGATTTTCCCCACGAGCTGTGTGCTTTGCGTCTGTGTTCCGATTGGTTCTGTTTAGATGCGTTCGGTGTATTTTGAAAAAGGAGTTGGTTTAAAATCTGTTTCATATGGTCTATATCTGTATATATATATGTGTAAACCTATTTGACTTACCTTTATTTTAAAAAGGGTCGGTGTGCTTATTCACTGAGTATTCGACTCATTTTTTTATATATATATTTTTCAGAGAGCGGTAGGGACTCTAGTCTGCCCCCAGCCGCCTTCTAGTGGCTGACCTCGGGAGACGTTCTTTGGCAAGCCTGCGGAGCTCCTGTGGGTGTTTTGTGATTGTATCTATATTTTGTTTGACACTTTGTAAAACCTTGTATAGCTGGAGAATACACTAATGAGCAAGAATTTAAGTCCAATTTTGGTATACAAAAAAGAAAGCAAGGATAATTGAATTTTAGGGAGTCCATCTAAAAGCTAGCTACCATATTTTCTTAATTGTTCACTTCACTTAGTCTTAAATTTTTTATTCCTGTCATTTCAAATTTAGTTCAATTAAATTCTAGTATTTCAAAATCCCCTAAATAATTTTTATTTAGTGATACTTGGAATACTCTTTCACAAATAATTTAAGGCAAAAACTCATTGGGAAATGACCCAGGTTGCATCATTACCTACAAATTTATTTTTCTACCAAGTTTTATTTGAGATTGCGTGACACAATCGTCAAGCGGCAATAATCTTGATTACTCTACTTCAATGTGAATGGAATTACTTATTTGGTTGTTGAAATTTTATATCTCATCCTAGCTGTGGACTAACTTTTCAGGCACATGACCTTATAGTAACAAAGGGAAGATAGTGGAAGTCAATCATGGTGCTTTAGTTATTAAGAAGGTTGATGCCTCATTTATTGGATTTGTATAGTGAGAAATGCTAGATATCATGTAATTGTTCATTATTTTGTATATTATGCCATTGTGCATAATGTATTACCAAACATAAGATTAATTAGTGTAAATTGGATTGTTATAGAACTAATGATTAGACTATTAGCAAATGTGACTAGTAGTTAAATTGATAACTTATAAGCTTTAGCTAGAAGTTTGGGTGTAACAATCATTTTTGGCCATTCCTAGTGCTCTTGAGAAATTTTTGGGTTAGATAAGTTTGTTTTGATGAATGAAGTATGTTGGGGTGCAACTCCACATTTTGGGAATGTGGACCTCATCGGATGAGCAGTGGTTACTATCTAGAGGTGAGATTTTGCCCCTAGCATGTATAAAGGGAGAATTATAAGGGTCAAAAATTGCAATTCCACTTAGAAACGGCACTTTATGGCTTAAACTAGCGTAAATCCATGTTAAAACTTGACAAAGGTGTATTGGTATGTTAAGGGAATAAGTAACCGAAATTGATAGGTGATGGGAGCTTTTAAACCCAAATTGGTAGCACATTTAGCCTTTACTTTGGCTTCTTTGAATGTGAAGTCAATATCACTTAAGCTCCACACTCTGACACGGTACACTGCTACTACAGATTAGAACTAGTCTTTCTTCAGTTTTAGAAGTGCCCCTAATGTTCTTGAAAGTGACATTGATTATCCTTGTCTTTGAGGGGGTCTAAGCCCTTGAAAGCATGCACCAAAATAGAGCAAAAAATCCGCAAGACACCTCAATATTTGGAGCATCCAATAAATAGAAGTAATATTTTGAAGGTTACTTGTTTAAATAATGACCTGTTACGAATCCTGAGTTGGTCAAGCAAAAAATTGTCTTGATATGACCCTATTTGGCAATAGGATTAGTTATTCCTATTGCATTCCTATATTACTTTACCCTGCATTTAGTTCGTTACTTCTGTTTAGGCGTTTGTTAGTTGTTTGGGTGTTCGTTTGTGATGTAGCCCTTTTTATGCTTCTTAGCATATCGGAGCAAAGCCAATAAATGAATTAGAATTTTGGAGTTTTGTCTCACTCATAACGTATCGTTCTTCTTGTTGTTCTTGTTAGCTGCTATTTCTCTAGCACCTAACAAATGGTGCTTTCATTGCATCCTCCCTATTCCATGGCAGAAGGTATACGGTTTTGCAAACTTGATGATCCCTGCAGCCTCTTTTAAAATTGCTTCAACTCCTTGGAAAATCGCTTCATCTATATGAACACTATGGTGAGTAATCTGGAGGCCAACACGTAGATCACGAAGGACTTGGTATCTCAGTTATGGCAACAACAATTTCCCTCTGCAGATGCCATCCTCTGAAATTGACCAGCCCATTTTACCCTCCTCTGCCTCATCGACAGTTGCAAATGCGA
This sequence comes from Erythrophleum ivorense, assembly GCA_026724425.1. Classification (NCBI taxonomy): domain Eukaryota; kingdom Viridiplantae; phylum Streptophyta; class Magnoliopsida; order Fabales; family Fabaceae; genus Erythrophleum; species Erythrophleum ivorense. The sequence continues at coordinate 10,116,647 of JAIUCV010000020.1, read as the reverse complement.
CTCCCTCATCACCAGTCGTAGATCTACTTGATGTTGTCGCTTATCAGACCAAGGACGCACAATCAGTTTTATCCAAGGAACTGCAACTCACTCCTCACCCCACCAACCCTCACCAACATATTTCAAAAGTTCTCCCAACTGAGGTACTGCCATTTCCGCTCTCACAAGTTCATCACCTTCCTATCTAAATCCATATTCCTCTCTTGTCTCTTACTTTCACTTCCGTCGACCACGTCAGCATTTTCCATCCTTATCACCTCGGTCCACTTACTCTTCTACCAGATCGTTTCAAGTGTTCTGGCGTTATCACAACTTGTGTGAATTTGTTGGTTGTGCTTATTGACCGACTAGCTCTTAAGTACGTGGAGAAACTTCATGTTCACAATCGTTTGCTTTTGAGAACCAGACCTATTGCTCGGCGTTTGTTCTTTGAAATGCCTCAAAGAGGTGTTAACCCTTCGGTACTAGATAGGGGTTAGAGCCTTGCGGGTCCAGTGGCATCTCACAACCACAATCATAATTACAACCACGATAAGAATCACCTCAATGACGACAATTCCATTTCTCATATACCCAAAAAGCCTAAGATCTGTTTCCTCATTATTGACTTCGAAATTAAATCCGAGTTTTCTCACCAAGACCCCACTGTTGCTGAGTTTGACAACGATAGCTTCAGTTGCTGCCTTGCTTCAGTAATTGCTGCTCAGCAACAATGGCAGCTTAAGCATCTCCTTTCTCAATTTCAAAATTTAAAGTTCAAAACTAATTATAATTAGATATATCAATCAATTAATTAATACCCTAAATAATAAATTAGTGGATTGGGTCTCATAATAGGTCAAACTATCATGGACACACTATAATCCAACACATATTAACAATGAAATAAAAGTAGTTGTCATCCTCCTAGAATACGGGGATGAATTATGTAATTTTCAAAACAAAAGAAAAGATAAATCTAATGGAGAGTCTTAATTTGTGGTAGTGTTGAACTCTTAAGCTTGACAAGCAGGTGCTGTTCCTGTAACTGTGGGTTTGACATTGGCACATTTTGCCTTTACTTCAGCACCCTTGTATGTGAGGTCAATGTCACTTAGCTCCACATTCTGACATGGTACACCACCACTACAGATTAGAACTACTCCTTCTTCAGTTCCAGAAGTGCCCCTAATGTTCTTGAAAGTGACATTGCTTATCCTTATCTTTGATGGGGTCTAAGCCATTGAAAACATGCACCAAAATAGAGCAAAAAAAAAAAAAAAAAGTGATAAGAAACCACAAGGTTTGGAGTATTCAATAGAAGTAATATTTTAAAGGTTAGTGATTTCAACAATGACCTCTCTAATAGTAATTACTAAGAATGAAGAGAAATGAATTCAATAGCTTTTAAGTAATTACCTTTTTGTTGCACTGATTCCATGGGCAGTACTCTTGGTCTATGATCACAGGGTTCGAGACATTATTCATGATAATATCTTCAAAATGCATATTGGTGATCGTAATAGCTCCTGGGACGCCAGGCCAGGTCTTGATCCTTACACCGTTCATTGTGTTAGTTAGTGTGCAGTTCCTCACTGTGAAACCATCTACAGGAGCTTCATTCGCATATCTTCCAAGGCTTCCAACGCTAATGCCATGGCCAGGTCCACAAGTCAACCCCTCCACGGTTATATTTTTGCTGCCATCGCCCAACGAGACACAATCGTCTCCAGTAGCAATGTTGGTGTTTTTAATACTTACATCATTTGATCTTCCAATGTGGATTCCATCGGTGTTGGGGCTATTTTCAGGTGCAATGATTTTGAAGCCATCAAATTCAACATTGTTGCACCCCAAAACGTTGACATGAAAGTTCTTGCTATCTTTCGATGTTACACCCTTAATATGAGAATTGTTGATGAAATTGAAGCCAAAATTCTGTTCATTTCACAGGAACCTCATTATGTTAGTGTATTTGGCGAAATGCGCCTCAAGCGGTGAAATTGTAATGGACATATTATTTACCATGGTAAGCATTTTGCAGTTCACGTTATGCGTACAATCATTTTGATGCCAGGCAACTGGACCTTGGCCATCGAAAATTCCTTCGCCAGATAAGGTGAAGTTATTCACGTATTCAACTCTAACCCACTGTTGAGCCCCATGCATTTGAGCAACGTCTCCAGGTGCTTGAATTACCCCTTCAACCTGTAACTCAATAGAAGGAGCCTTGCAAGGCCCTTTCAAATCCACGTCACCCATCCTGTAATTTGCTTTACGAACTATAATTCTGCTGGGGGCATCCGATGCACATGCATCGTTCCATGCTTTTGTGAGAGCCTTGTGCAAACAACAAATTATTAAGAAGAAAACGAAAGGGTGCCATTTTAGTTAACAATCGTAAACATGAGGACTCATCCGTAGAACCAATGGAGTTTAAGCACAAATAGTTATCTTTTATAGTTCTATGGCATTACCTGAGTTATATCTCCATTAGGTTGTCCACCGTAATTTGCTATATCAAAGACCTTTTGTTGAGCTGTAACTGAGGAAGCTAGAAATAATAACAAGGTACATGTGGTAATACTCATTTTCTTGTGCATGGTGACTATTTCTTTCTGTATTATATATGACTCTTCCTGCTTATATATTAATTTTCGTAGATATGACGGAAACCATTATGGCAGAAGGCTACTTATAATGGCAAAACATAGGACCGCGAATAGCCAAAGATCAAATTAGAAACCAGCAACTCGCTAAAAAAATTGAAAGCCATCCATTTGGTATGAATAAGCGGAAGCAACTGACCTCAAAGGTTAAGAGAGAGCATGAATTTCGTTGAGCATCTATTCTATTATCACTTCTCATTTTATGACGTTCCTTTAAAAGGAAAATCTATTTCTACAAACATAACAAGTATTTTCCCAAAAAAAAAAAGAAAAACAAAAACAAAAAAGAAGTTAGCTGTGAATTGGATTATATTTGGAGCGACATGAATGAAGGAAAGAACGGTGTAAAATTTTCTTAAAGTGCTTTTTTTTTGTTCACTGACAGGAAATCAAGCTGATGAAACAAAAATCCCTTAATTGAGTCAATTCTTATGTTTTAAAAGTTCCTCGAATTGAAAAACACTTTATGGGCAAAATATTTGATTTGATATATAGTATTACTTTCATATTATGTTAAAACTATCCTAAAGAAATTCAATTCCTCTCTCAGTACCTTAATTTATTAATAAAGGGTAAATTTAGATAAATAAATTATATAAACTTTTTAATTCAACTTGATTTTCCTTTTTCTTATTTAATTTAATCATGATTCAAAAGAATCTAGAAAAAGAAAAAAGTGTTCCACTTTATGTTATCATTAGACTTCCTAGTTGATATTTATATTGGATTTTCTAGTTGAAACCTAGTCTGCTAGTTTACTTCAAACCATATAAGGGTTTTTGTAATTTGCATAGCAAATTGGGATTTTGATTAGAGAATCCTTGGGGTAATACCATATATACTTCTTCATTTAGATCACCATGTAAGAAAACATTGCTAACATCTAATTGATGTAGAAACTAGTGTTTAGCAATAGCTAGAGCTAGAACCAACCTCACAATGGTCATTTTGGCAACAAAAGAAAAAGTGTGAAAGTAATCAATGCCTTCAATTTAAGTGTAGCCTTTACTTATTAAATATGCTTTGTATCATTCAGTAGTGCCATCAGCCTTGTGTCTAATTTTATACACCCATTTGCATCCAGTGGATTACTTACCTGGGGGAAGAGTTGTCAAGGTTTGGGTATTATTCTATTCCAAGGCTTTGATTTCAACTTCCATAGCTTGTTTCCAAGCCTCATGCTTATTGGCTTGATTATAGCTTTTTAGTTCAGTTTGTGTGGATGTAGAAAGGATGAAATGTTTATCAGATTTAGAAAATGCATCATATGAAAGAACAAAAGAAAGAGGATAAAGCATACCTTTGCTATTGAAGGATGATGAAGTTGAAGATTGAAGCGAGCAATTATAGTCTTGCCAATGGCTAGGTGAATTTCTAGGTATGTTAGATTGGTGTAATGGTGGTTAGTATGGTTGTTCAATAGGGTCTTGCTAGATAATAGGTTTAGTAGTGGGTGAGTGAGATAAAAGCGGCTCTAGAAAGTCTAAGCATGGATGTGATTAAGGGTGAGAAATGGAACAAGGGAGAGTGTGATCTGCTGTGAATGATTGAAATAGAAATTTTATTTCAAGGAAAATAACATGTTTGGGAATGAAACTCTCTTGATTATGAATATGAAGTAATACAATACCTTCGGTTCCAAATTTGTGACCAAGAAAGACACATTTTCTTGCTTTTGGAAATGGAAGTCTCTTGAGTGGGAGAAACTCCTCTCTTAGCCTCTTTTAAGAAGGAATGGTGGCCTTAAGGGGAGTGCTAGTTCTCCCTAAGGTTTCTATTCTGTTTTAAGTTAAACTCCTAACCATATTATGAGTAGGGCTATTTGCCACTATGCCCTTTTACATTTTAGTTCTTCTTGCGTTACCTTATATTGTGTGACTCCTTAGGTTCATATTATATTAGTAGTGAAAATATAACTCTTTATAATTGATAATTAGAACCCCTTCTAATTTGTGAATTACAATTAAATAATTATTTTCTTCTTACAAATCATAAGTGACATCTAATGATATATCGTGATCCTTAATATAATGTGAATTTATTCATAAATCAATAAACCTTTCTTGTTATTGTTTAATGCACAATCACATCCCTTTTTACATGATGCTTCTCCATGAATTTGTTTAGGTATGGATGACATGTCAAACCCTAAGTTCATCACATGTATTGTAAAGTCCCACATCTGTCCTCGAGTTACACATGGGCCAGGACTGCTCTGACCTAACGTATTGTTACTCGGTCGGTTGCCTGTTGCCGAGCTTTTTGTCCCTTCCCACACTTCGAGGGCTTGGTTACCCATCCTTCGCACGGGAAAAGCACGCGTTGGAAGGGGAAGCTTCGCCCCCACTTATATGCTCTAGCCCCAGGACCTTCCTAACCAATGTGGGACTTTACAATCCACCTCCTTTGGGGCCAACCCATCCTCGGGTTGCACATGGGCCAGGATTGCTCTGATACCAGGTCACACAGAGCTCCTAACATATTGTTACTTGGTCGGTTGCCCGCTGCCGAGCTTTTTGTCCCTTCCTGCACTTCGAGGGCTTGGTTACCCATCCTTCGCATGGGAAAAGTGCGCGTTGGAAGGGAAAGCTTCGCCCCTGCTTATATGCTCTAGCCCCAGGACCTTCCTAATCAATGTGGGACTTTACATGTATGATTTGGATGATGACTAAGATAAAGAAATTAGAAAACCACCTTTTTCAATTTCTCTTTCTCTTACTGTGGCCATAGACTTCATCTAGTCCCAACCTTATCAAATGAAGTATCTCTCTTTTTCATTGAGAGTAATAGATCCCTGACTAATACATTCACTTATCTTTATGCATATGACATTATATCCAATGACTACTTATAGTTTAATTCATTATTAGAGCCAAAACGCAATAGTATCAAAATATAATTCATTGTTAGAGACAAAACCCAATAGTATCAAAATATAATATACAACATACATGAGATATTAATGGTCATTCAGGTCAAAGGAGAATTGTACTACACCGACTAAGGATAGTTATTTGATATATTAGTGAAAAAACCTCCATTGACTATTCTTAGTGAGTTAGGTCATTGTGTTCATATTTATCATGAGCACCTACATGCTAATCTTAATATCATCTACACAAATGACCTAGGGATAGGTCATCTTTGTTTGTATAAGCACTTTCAACCATGTGTTAATCTTATTAGATTATTATTGCCATAAATTATAATCCTCAATTAGGCACTATTTAAGATTTATGTTTTAATAGGAACATAAATTCCCTTAAGATGATCAAATTATCATTCATATTGCCTAACTCTAAATTTCAAGATGATATCACATTGTTAATAATGTCAATATAAATACTTTATTAATAATAAAATAATAATTGTCAATGATTGTCTTTTAGAGCACTTACACTACTAATAGTAAACTATTACCATGTGGGATTTGATCTCGAATACTCAAGTTTACTACTTGGAGCAATTAGTGTAATATCCTATAATTTGACAACTGAAATAATCCTAAAGAGTGGAATAAATTATATAAATGAGGTGAAGAAACTAAGAATGACATGAAACTAAAGCCAAAATGACTAAATAAAATGAATCGAAAACTAGTAGCAAAATCATAATTTTGGGTAAAATTTTAGAAATTTAAAGAAAAAAGTTTTAAATGCTAAAATTAAACTCATTAGGATTTTTAAAGGCTAAAAAAACTATAGGAACTGTCAAAATGACTAAAACCTTTTTGGTGTGCAATTTAAGTTGTTAGTTGACATAAACTTTGACCAAGCTATTTAAGAAGGTTCTGAATCCTAGAAATTTTGAAGTAAATGGTTTTAATAAACTAGATGACCTAAGTTTTTGTATGAAAAGAATGGTTCCCAAAAAAGATTCAAAATGAGTTCAAACAAAGAAATTGAAGTTAAGGGACATAATGGGAATTTTGTAATTGTTTTAAAGACCATTCTTTCTCTCTCTTATATTAGGTCAGCCACACCATTAACCCCTCAAAACCAATTTAAAACACTAAAAAAGAAACCAAGGAAATGGAGAAGAACTAAGAGAAAAGGGAGAAAGAAGCCATTAAAAGGTAAGTAAATATGGAGTTTTTGCTTATCTTGCTCTTATAAAAGTTTTTTTATTCTTTCTCTTCTTTCTTTCTATGGTTTTGGTTTTCTAAAAGAGGAAGTTTTATGGTTGAATCCATGGAGGAAGAAGCTATTATACACTATAATAACCTTCATTCAAAGCACTTTCAAATGATATATAACATGGTATAAGAAACTTACTTTTCCATACTCCTCCATAGGCTTTCATGTTCAACCAACTTGAGGAAACCATAGAGGGAATTGGTTTTTGGCTAAAACTCAATGGAAATGGGGTTTAGGAGTGTGGAGATTAATATGGAACAAAAAAAATCCATTGAAAGGCTATAAGATGCAAGAGATGGTAATTAGGGTTTTGATTGCACCTTAGGAAATTTAAAACTTTAGAAAGGAATTTCAAGCCATGTAAGATCATAATTAAACTAGTAGAAGGCTAAGGAACTTCCATGTGTGTCAAATTTCATAAGAATTTAGCAAAAATTCCATGGAAGCTCTCTTTAGGGTATGTTTTAGCCTATGTATGGCTTTGGCACCTAAGAAGTAGTTTTAATGATCCTAAGGTTATAAGTGGTTTAGATATGAATTACAGACACTAATGAAACTATTGGATTAAATTTAGAAGCCTTATTTTGAAAAATGAATTTTTAGGGTTCAATAAGGCATTAAGAAGCAACTTGATGCTAAGCTCCTTAAATCATGTGTGTGATGATTCTAATGAGTTCTATTAGAGTCATATGGTTCCTATTAAGTGAGAATTTGGAGGCAAGAAGTTGCATTGTGGAAGTTGCTTCATTAGGCACTCAAATAAGCCATATGTGCAACTCAACGTTAGGTTGTATACATTATTATAACAACCCTAACTTATAAACACCCTAATTTAGCTTGATTAGTCTCCTAAAAAAACAAGTATTTAAGGTTATTCATTATTAGTAACATGTTAATAGGTGACAATGTGGGGAAATTTAAACATTTCCAATTATTCTTAGTCACCAGATAAGTAAGCAAATAAATTTATAACTAACAGATACCAATAACTCTCCTATAAGATTTCCATTCCATTCACATTTGATTATAAGAGGCATAAAACTCATTTGCATTGGTTTACTGTAACAACCCTAATTTCTAATTATGGTGATTAGACTTAATTACATGATTAATGATTGTAAATCAAGGTTTGAAGTTATTATAATTAATTAAATAAATAAAAAGTGAAGGAATTTGAATCTTGATATCATTAAGGGTTATTAACTAAACAATCAAAACCATTGAGTCCACAAGTGATTCCAATTATCAATTAAAAGCCTTTGAATCATTTAACCATTAATTCCACCTTGCAAAAATCACTTGTAAGTGTTTCCAAGTCATCACATAACATTATTATGAGAGAATCCATTCTAACTTAAAATAAGAGTTTAGGAACTTTCGCCATTACTTGGACCTTCTTCATTGTGGTTAAGTTGGTTACTGGAACTTAAAATCCAAGTTTGGAGACTCCTACCATGACTTGGTACATATGCGCTACGACGTAAGTGGCTACTGGAACTCAAAATAAAAAATATGAACTTTCCACTGTGACTCAGGCCTTCTGCATCGCAGCGAAAGTGCTCTTGAGAACCTATTATTCACACATTTATTATGCCTCGCCATAGCAAGTCTGTAATGAACTTAACTACTAATCATAGTAATTAAAGTTAAATAAGTGATTAATAATTATAAATCAATATTTAAGTCATTACAATTGATTACATTAGGAGAAAAAGTGGAGAAATTTGAACCTTAACACCATTAGGGTCATTACCTAAACAACTACAAGCATTTGAATGCACAAGTGAATTTGATTATCAGTGTGGAGCCTTTAATTCATTTATCCATTAATTCCAACTCACAAAAGCTTCCTATTAATGTTTCTAAGTCATTCCTTAACATTACCATAGAGAAAACCAAGGTTTTCTAAGTTATTATGAGAAATTGAGAACCTTTTCCACGACTTAAGGTCTTTATGCCGCAGCGAATTGCTCTCGGGTTCAACTCGCATTTCACTCATTTCCCCATGGTGATCTTATGTAGTGCCATGGCTAAGGGAATCCCTGGAACCCCCCCAACTTTCCTTCGAAGCTTGCTGCGATGAGTTGCTCTTGGGTTCAACTTGCATTTCACCATGGCGATCCTATGTAACGTTGTGGTGAAAGGATTCCCTGGAACCCCCCAACTTGCCTTTGAAGTTTGCCACCACCATATACTCCTTGAGCCATGGCGAATTACTCTTTGGAACTCTCCTAAGCTAGCCTCTCGATGCTCACCGTGACAAATTACTCTCTATTACCCTCAATGGGAAACTTCATTGCTTTTGTTACGGCTCAACCTATTTTGGCCGCAGTGAAACCCCTTCTGTTCCTAAAAATCCCAAAATTTCATCCTATACACACCAACACTCCCTTAAAGAACACTCTAAGACCATCCTCCCTTAGTTTTTGAGACTCTAATGATATTTATCTACTTGATTTGCCTAACATATCTAACATTACCAATTCAAGGCTTAAATGTTGATTTCTATTCCCAAACTATCATACATTAGCAAATCCCATGTAATAATAGCAAGCAATTAGATTTATACACCACTGATACTATCATTCAAGTAGAAATCCTAATAAGGAACCATGCATTACCAGTCTAAGTCATCATTTAAGTTAACATACGATTACATTCCCACACAATTAACCATCTCTTAATATCAACTAGGTTCCATATCAGATATATATATATATATATATATAAATGCATACATCAAATACCAGATTGTGCAAGGTCTAGCTCTCTATTAGATACATCATAAGTTACCAAAAGATAAATCTCCTACACTTGGTAACATGATTACATGATGATGCTATACATGATAATAACAAAACTAGCATCTACCCTAAATCATGATGCTATACATGATGATGCTATGGTGTAGGTTCTTTCTTCATTGAGAAAAGTAGGGAGAGAGTGTTTTAAAGAGTGTAATACCATAATTTCTTAGCTCATTCCATGCTATTTTTATACCTCATATCAATCAATTCATATGAGAAGAAAGAAAATGGCATTAAAGTATTGATTATTTTTGCATTGCGTCACTTATAAAAATTCCTTTCGGTGCCATGTGGGCCGAGTGATCTCATACTATACTTTCCCATATTTAATTTACAACTTATTTGCATCATAAAATCATGCCCACAACTCATGAAAACCGAAATGGAACCTAGAATATGGAGGTTTATTTTCGTCCAGATTTGGCCCCTTTTCTGGCCGAACTTTGAAAAATCATAACTAATTTTAGAAAAATTGAAATCACATATTATTGGCCATTCTGAAAAGTTACAAATGTCTACTTCACACTAAAAATATGTCCAGACCATAAAATTCATCATAGATGGTGTTTGACATTTGAAAAGGTCCAGAGGTCAAACTGCCTCCTGATGTTGTCACAGATTCTGCAGTAAACTTTATAAATGTCCAATTAATTCCAAACAAATCCAATCTATGTAAATATACCAATCTAGAAAGCTATGGATGTTAGCTATGGATGAATTTAATTTCAGACCAATACTACAATACCAAGGACCAAAACCCAAAAAATTATCAACTTCAACAATTCACCAAATATTCCATAGACCTCCAAAAATTACCAACTTTAGCTTCCCAAAAATATCTCAATAAGCTCTAGATGCATACCAAATTTTGGACCAAGAAGAGCTCATTTGGATAAAAAATAGTACAGCCTCCTAAAATGGTAAATTTTTGCTCCATATGGATAACCAATTTGTCCAAATGGCTTTCTTAATTGTTTGGCACCTCTTGGGCAAGTTTGAAAGCACAAATATGACTTGTAAAGACTACCCAAGTGGTCCTAAACCCCATTCATCTTATTTTGGTCTCTTAACATCTATTTATGCACTAACCACACATGCCATTCAAGGGTCCATTTACATAACTTCATTGAATTAACACCACATACATTATACATATAATCTATACATCATGTTACATATGCTCAAGGCTTTACACAACCAAAAATAATATGTATAATGCTTCTTGACACTCCATTACAATTTACATTACAAATTACATAAAGTGTAGCCACTTAGTGTTCTTGGCTTGCATTTTCCTTGGCCTTAGACACCATGATGCTCACTAAATATGACACCGCAAGTGTACGGATCGTAGACGTAGTATGTGATGAATCAAGGTCGTTCCCTTAGAGAATTAGTACAATTGGCGATTAGGCATTAGAGTCCTCATGTTCATTTTAGTTAAACAATCAATTTGCAATTGGGTTTTATGAAATTTACTTTAAATGTAATTGACAGTAATAAACCATGGTTGTAATTGAAAGTATGCAATTAAAAAACACCCTAGGAATTTTAATCCCCTTTATCTCAAATGTCAATCATTCCCATTTTAATTAAACGGCTTAATGCAAATTTTAGAATCAAGGTTTTAATCAGGTGCAACTGTCTTTCGATCCAATTGAACCCCTATATCCACTCATTCTTGATGTCTCAAGGAGTGGTTAATACTTAATTAAGTGCAGACCTTCTCTCGACTACCTAGGGCCCTTGAGGATATCTCTATCTCAAGTGCAAATTAGATTACATCCAATCCTAAGTTGTTTAACCAATGGTATATAAGCAATTCCCTTCTTTCAAAGGCTAATTACCCAATCCACAATCAAACTAAAGGAGGCCACCTACTAGAATGAAATATAATTCAGATTAAACACTAAAATTTTAATAATCTGCATAATCAACAAGGGAAACAATCTTCATAGATTAAAGGTTCATAAAATCCCTAAGAGTTACAAAATCTAGCCGCTCATGGCTTGAAATCCACAAACAAATTCAGCAAACATATTAACTATCATCAATTAGAAGGGAAGATGGAGTAGAAATATCTAATCAGAATGATCAATGATAGAATTAAAGGATTTCTGATCGAATTGAAGCTCCTCCAACACCCTTTGTGCATTTTCTTCTTCTCCTAGTCTGCCAGAACTTTCTCCCTATGCTGAATGATGCAAACCCTATCTCCCTTTCATCCATTTTAGCTTACTAATCTAAACTGTGCGTTTCAGGGTTCGATCTCGCTATGGCGAAGAGTGCTTCTCGCTATAGCGAGAGCTCATAAGTTCCCAGATTTCTGTTGTTCTTGCTACTGCTTCGCTATGGCGAGCTTTTCTCTGGAATTTATATGCCTTGCGACTTCGCTGTGGCGAAGTACCTCACTCGCTATAGTGAAAGTGCATTCTCGCCATAGCGAGTTGAGTACTAGCTATAGCGAGGGGACTTGTTTCACTTGTACTTTTTCACTTCTCAGCTTCCCTCTCTTTTCTCAATTCTTTCTTCCTTCTTTTATTTTTCCTAAAATTGAAATCAATCATAGAGTGAGGCTCAAACTAATAAAAATATTACAATAAAACACTTTCTTTATTTTTTTTTGATTGAATCCATTTTTAACCCTATTAATCAAGAAAAAAGTACTTTGCATCCCTAATTTAATTTCAAATATATTCCCTTTTTCATCCTAAATTAGGGAGTCATCAAACTCCCCCACACTTAAATCATTGCTTGTCCTTAAGCAATTCTTAGAAACTAACAAACAATGTGATTATTTATTTATTCTTTTCCACAATCATCACCCAATTAATCATGATTTCAGCTCCCCCCACACTTAGAATGAAATGAATGTTAGAAACAGAAGTTCAACAAAACTCAAATTGAATTCCGAAAACAATCCAATCATAGCCACACCCTGATTTCTAAGTGTGTGTGCGCTCCACAGATAGATTTTCAAGAAGCAATCAAGTAACCTTCAACATATCCCCATTACTTTTTCAAGACCAATCCAAATATCCACTCTAACTTCAATCATCAACATTTATTAAAAGAGGTTTTTATTGCTCACTAGAGATCTGTTTTTAACATGATCATTCAGCTTTTTTTATTTCTATTTTTTTTAATTGGCTTTTGCCCCTTTTTTGTTTTTGTTTTTGTTTTCTGGGTTTCTCCTTAGTTCTCTTAATCCTTTTGACGCGAATGACTACATTGGTTATGAAGCCACCCAGTTACTCAGATTAAGGAAGTCCTTAGAGTGCTCACTAGCATACTCTTAGTTTTTATCATCGTTTGACGCGAAAGTTCACACTTTTTAGTGCAAACCCCCGGTTACTAAGTGATTTCAACCATTGGAGTAGAGTTTTTTTTTTGTGGTGTACTAATGATCCCTTTCAAATGACATTCAGATATCTAATAGAAACAGGAAAATTGGAAGGATCTAAAAAAATAATTGAGAATTAGTTAAAGAAAAAACTTGAATAACTTCAATAATCATATTGTGGAAGAGTGGTCCTACTATGGGTGCATACTATGACTACATTACTTACTTTGTTCATTTCAAGATTGCTTCACCCCCATATTCATTGATTAGTATTCATCTAAAGCAAGAAGGCTAATTCTGGTTAAAATTGGAGATATTATAATGGATTATTTATTAATGCTAGATTTTACCTTATTAATCGAATTTGGGTATCCATGTCTACTTAGCCTATGAGTACCTTCCCCTACACTTAAAATTAACATTATCCGCAATGTGTAAAAAAAGAAGAAGAACAAAAGCAAGAGAAAAGAAGCAAAATGGGGTGGAAGGAAAATAAAGTGATGAGACTCCCCTGATAGGAAAAAAAATTTTGTGAGGACGAGAGGGGTGTGCTCAAATAACTCCTGCAACTGACAGACCAAAAATAGACAAAATATAAGCAGCAAATAGTGAGTTGGGATGAGAAATAGAAGATTAGCCAGCACAAATATCAAAAGCATAGCGATATACAGTAATCCCAAAAAGCAAAATAAAATAAGAAAAAGAAACAGTAGTCAAGGAATAGAAGGGTCCTATGAATCAGAAGGTCCAGGCTAGTCCCCCGGTGTAGGATTCTGTGGAAGAACAATCACTGATGGTGTAGGACCCGCCGGAGGTGAAGGGGCAAAGGCAAGCATCAAATAGTCCATAAGCATTTGTAGTTGGTCCTTCATTGACAGGACATGTCCTTCCAATCTGTCAATGGACTCCCGTACCCAATCCTCAAACTCAGCTGAATGTGGCAGGTCCTGCTGCATCGGTTCAGGGGTACTCAGGCACTGCGGAGGAGGTGGTGGAGAAACCTCAAGCTGTGCCCGGGTAAATGCCCGTCGTCTGCAAGGATGCCCCGGCTCATCCTTCATACTATCATATTTAAATGGCCCTTTTGGCTTGAATTGCGCATCATTCTTAGAGACTCGGCTTCCCCCCATAGTGACTAACTTAGTAAGCATGTGGGGGTAGGCCAAGCTCGCTCTATCGGACCTTGCCACTTGCTTGAAGTTTAGATACATAAGGCGAAGGATATTCACCCGTTACCTGGACATGAAGCACCAAGTCAGTGTAGCTCGTTCCTGGATCATATCAGATCCATGGGAGCTTGTCAGAATGTTGTTGGTTATGAATTGCAGCCAATAGCGGGCAGGTTTGTTTAACTGATTGACCGGGTACACTTTGCTGACCAATCAGGCTTGACCTTCCAGTGCGATTGTGGTTTCCACCTCCTCCCATGGAACAGATTGCGGATTTTCCAAATAGGTTTGGAAGGCACATTCCTCGACATCTAGTAACTCATATAAGTCTTGAAAGACTTTCTCGTTGATGCGTACCCAAGCGGCTCGGCAATAATATTCATCTTCTTCCTCTTTAGTGTCCTCAAAGTTTGCATACAACTCTTGGATCATGAGTGGAATCCGATGCACCGACTTTTTGGTGAAGCCTTGCAATCCATGCCACTGGAAGTCTGGATAGGCGAGGTCTAAGGCATGAGGCTTATAGTATCTGTCCTCAACCACACCCCGGTCAGAGAAGAGCCTCTCAAAATGGAATTCTGCTCGAGCTAAAGCAAACCTATCTTTATCATAGGATTGCTTCTTCTGCTTAGATGAGGAAGCTTTAGCAGTCTTGGTTTTCTTTTTGGGAGCCATCAAGGGGACTAGGGGAAAAAGGAAGATGGAAGTAATTGAATTAGGGAGCGCCTGGAAAAGGAAAAGTATTTGCTGGAAAAATTTCTCAAACTTGCTGTAGCGAGTTGATGCTTGCTATAGCGAGCACGAACAGGTGTTAGAAAAACGCGATTTCATGTAGTACAATGCCAAAGTAAATGAAGTCCCCTACACAGAAACATGCAACCAACACAGCGCAGGCATTCAAAACAAATAAATGACCCTAAACTACACAAGTTCATACGAAACATCATTCAACCCTAATGTTAGCAAAGAAGTCTAAAATCACCACGATTTAGGAGATAAAATGAATAATCGACTTACCTGATGCAAGGAGAATGGAATGCGAGGGGAATGGGAGCGTTGGTCGTAAGAGATTTGGTCGAAGAACAAGATCTCAGGGAGGAGAGTTCAGAGGCGCTATAGCAAGAAAGAGCATGGGGTTAGTTAAGCGATGAATGAAGTAATTTAGCTTAGATATTAGCGACCTCGCTGGATGCCTCTGGAAGAAGTAGGACAAGCAGGGCTGCTGTCTTCGCAACAGCGAAAGGTAGTATTCACTATGGCGAGAAGACTTGTAAAAACTTAGGCACTGAAGAATATTGCTGTAGCAAGGCTATAGCGAGGAATTCTCTGGTGTTTGTACGTGGTTCAGGAGTATGCAGCATTCGCTATAGCGAGAGGACTATCTCGCAATAGCGAAGAGACTTAAAATTATTTGCACATGTCATTCGCTATAGCATGGCTATAACGACATACTCTTTGGACTTTGTACCACATTGAACGCAGAGATCTCGCCATGGCGAAAGGGTTGGCTCGCTATAGCGATGACACTTAGTATTGCTCATAGGGCTCTCTACAGCCTAGCCATGGCGAGGGACACTCTGGTTGCTATACCTAACGTAGAATAAGCAGCCTCGCTATAGCGAGGTGGGCTTCTCGCTATAGCAAAATTTATATATATATATATATATATATGCAAATAAGCATTCTATGACCCTATTTATATTCCTCTCACATCAACTCATTTTCCTCAAACCATAACCAACATAGTTGATCAACATGACTAGAAGAAAAATGCGCAATGCAAAGTAAGGTTAGAAACTCCCTGAAAATCATGTCGGACGTAGGTTTTTCCTACTAATCACTTAGTTTCCAGTATCCAGCACTCCAGTACCAACACCCAACCTACAAAACACACAAGGAACACGAAAAATCAAAACAAAAACACAAGAACGATAAATTGAAATATAAAAACAAGAAGAAAACTTGGGGTGCCTCCCAAGGAGCGCTTGGTTTATAGTCCTCAGCCGGACTTTGTCTCCAATCAAGGAGGTTGAGCCAAGGTATGGACTGTAGTCTGTCGGTCTATGTCACCACCCAGATAATGCTTAAGCCTTTGACCATTTACTTTAAATTGATCTCTTGATTTCTCATCTTGAACTTCAATGGCTCCATAAGATGTCACAGCGATTACCTTGAATGGACCCGACCACCTTGATCTCAACTTACCTAGAAACAACTTTAAATGAGAATTATAAAGTAACACAAGGTCTCCAGGTGCAAATGTCCTTAGTAAGATTTGTCTATCATGAACTTTTTTAGTTCTTTCTTTGTAAATTCTAGAATTTTCAAAAGCTTGCAATCTAAACTCATCCAACTCATTAAGCTACATTAGTCTTTTCTCACTCACTTTAGCCATATCATAATTTAGTTTCTTGATAGCCCAAAAGGCTCTATGCTCTAGCTCAATGGGCAGATGACATGCTTTGCCAAAAACTAATTGATATGGAGACATACCTATTGGATATTTAAAAGTCATCCTGTATGCCCATAAAGCATCATCGAGCTTATCTGCCTAATCTTTTCTAGTAGGGTTTATAGTCTTTTCCAAAATCCTTTTTATTTCTCTGTTGGAAACTTCACACAAGCCATTGGTTTGAGGGTGATAAGCCAATGCCATTCTATGGGTGACCCCATATTTTTCAAGCAGACCTTTGAACAATCTATTGTTAAAATGAGTCCCCCCATCACTAATGATTGCCCTAGGTGTGCCGAATGGAGTAAAAATATTCTTTTTCACAAATCGCACCACCATATTGGCATCATTAGATTGGCAAGCTACAGTCTCAATCCACTTACTCACATATTCAACAGCAACTAATATGTATTGATGAGTTCTAGATGAAATAAAAGGCCCCATGAAATCAATGCCCTACACATCAAATAATTCTACCTTAAAAATACCTGATTGGGGCATTTTATGTCTCCTTGAGATGTTACCTGTTCGCTGACATGCATCACATTGACTAACAAACAAATAAGCATCTTTAAACAATGAAGGCCAATAAAACCCAGATTGCAACACTTTGTAAGCAGTACGTTGGCTGCTAAAATGACCACCATAAGGAGCAGAATGACAAGCATGAAGAATGTCATTTTGTTCAGTTTGAGGCACACATTTTCACAAAATTTGGTCAGCACATTTCCTATTCAAAAATGGTTCATCCCACACAAACCATTTCACATCATGCAAAAACTTTTTCTTTTGATAAAAATTTAATTCATCGGGCACAATGCCATTGACCAACTAGTTGGCATAGTCAGCATACCAAGGCACAGATATACAATTCACAACAAATATAGACTCATCAGGAAAACTCTCATTAATAAAGAAATTATCCACACAATCAGAGTTATTCATAAGCCTAGATAAATGATCAGCAACTTGATTTTTAGTTCCTTTCCCATCAGCAATTTGCACATCAAATTCTTGCAATAGTAAAACCCATCTAATCAGCCTAGGTTTAGATTCTTTTTTACACAAGAGATATCTAATAGTAGCATGATCAGTATGAACTATAACTTTAGTACCTATCAAATAGACTCTAAATTTCTCAAAAGCAAAGACAACAGCAAGCATTTCTTTTTCAGTAGTTGAGTAATTTACCTGTGCTCTAGCTAAGGTTTTGCTTGCATAGTAAATAGGATGGAAAATCTTACCATGTCTCTGGCCAAGCACAGCTCCAACCACATAATCGCTTGCGTCGCACATAACCTCAAAGGGTAGTGACCAATCGGGGGCCACTATAATTGGTACGGTGATAAGTCTCTACTTAAGTTCTTCAAAGGCCTTCAAGCAGCTTGCATCTAACTTGAAAGGGGTATCCTTTTCAAGCAATTGAGAAAGAGCCTTTGCTATCTTTGAGAAATCTTTGATAAATCGCTGATAGAACCCAGCATGGCCCAAGAAGCTTCTAATAGCTTTCACATTAGTGGGTGGTGGTAGTTGCTCAATTACTAAAACCTTAGCCCGATCTATTTCCAATCCTCTTTTAGATACTTTATGCCCAAGTACTATACCTTCATAAACCATATAGTGGCACTTTTCTCAATTTATGACTAAATTGGTATCCTCACACCTTTGTAAGACTCGTGTCAAATTGTCCAGACACTCTTCAAATGTGATGCCAAATACTGAGAAATTGTCCACAAAGACTTCCATAATATGCTCAATCATGTCAGAGAAAATTGACATCATACATCTTTGAAATGTGGCAGGAGCATTACACAATCCAAAAGGCATGTGTCTGAATGTGAAAGTTCCATATGGACATGTGAAAGTGGTCTTTTCTTAATCCTCCGGGGCAATAACAATTTGATTGTATCCAGAATAGCCATCCAGGAAACAAAAGAATTCTTTTCCTGCTAACCGATCTAACATCTGATCGATGAATGGAAGCGGGAAATGATCCTTTCTTGTAGCCGTATTCAACTTTCTGTAGTCCATACAAACTCTCCATCCTGTGACTGTTCTTTGGCAATCATTTCATTCTTCTCATTATGCACCACTATCATACCTCCTTTCTTAGGGATACATTGCACCAGACTCACCCAGTCACTATCCAAGATGGGATAGATAATGTCAGCATCAAGCCACTTAATAATCTCTTTCTTGACCACTTCTTTCATTATTGGATTCAATCTTCTTTGGTTTTCCACTGATTTCTTGTGGTCATCTTCTAAGAGAATTTTGTGCATGCAGATGGCTGGACTGATCCCTTTTATATCAGCTATAGTCCAACCAATAGCTCTTTTGTGCTCTTTTAACACCTTTAACAGCTGCTTCTCTTGGGGAAATGTCAATGCATATGAGACTATGACTGGCAAGGTCTCTCCTTCCCCCAAATAAGCATATTTTAGATGCGGTGGAAGAGGTTTCAATTCCAATAATGGAGGCTGCTCGATGGAAGGTAGTAGAGCATGGGTTTTTCGTGAAGCCAGCTCCAGTGATTCAAAATGCCCATTCTGCTTAGCCATAGGTCTAAATGCATTGAGCTTGTGCTCAACTTCCACTCTCTTCACTTCCTCTATACTTGGCTTACCAACAAGTACTGCTTCAAGAGGATCGGTGAAAGTATAAGAGTTCAATTCTTCTTGAATCATCTCTTCAACAATAGACACCCGTGAACATTCTTCAACAATACCCAGATGCTTCATAGCTTTCTCCATACTAAAAGTGACTCGCTCATCTCCAAGTCGCATTATAATCTCCCCTTTTTCCATATCAACTAGTGCCCTGCCAGTAGCTAGAAACGGTCTCCCCACTATCAATGGGATATCTCTATCCTCTTCAATATCGAGCACAATGAAATCAGCGGGATAGATGAATGGCCTAACTTTTACTAGCACATTTTCAATGATTCAATGCGGATAAGAAAGACTTATATCGGCCAACTGTAAAGTGATCGTCATTGGGTTGGCCTCTCCCATCTGTAGCTTTCGAAAAACTGATAAGGGCATAAGGTTCACAGCAGATCCTAGATCACAGAATGCTCGACCTTCACTTGAATTTGTACTTCAGGGAGTTCTTTACCACCTCTCAAAGTGATAGCTTTACATTCTTCCTTACCATCTCTTCTTGGGTTGGGAATTGTATCGCTTGGCAAACCTCTTTGGTGCAGTGCATTCACAGCAGACGCTAGTTGTCCCATTTGTACCTCTATGTTCTTAAGGGAAGAATCTACTCTTGCATTAATACTGGCTTGCTCTTCATTATTTTTAATCTGAGTGGTCATGAACTTAGCCAGTACATCTTCTAAATTTGTTTTAGGCTCTTGAACAAGCACATTCTGCCTTGTCACTTGAGAGAACCCAGGAGGTTAAGTTGGCCTTGCTCCAGAAGATGATGGTTGATTAAGTGATAGACCATTCTTCCAAGAGAAATTTGGATGGTTTTGCCATGTAGGATTGTAAGTGTTTGAGTATGGGTTCTGATTCTTTGGAAAATTCCCCACATAATTCATTGATTCTGTTAATGCAAAGGGGCAATGTTCTGTTGAGTGCAGATCTCCACAATTCTCACAAGTAGTTGGAGTCACTTGGGTAGAACAAACATTCATATGCTGACTTCATTGCACTTGAGACTCCAACATATCGAATCTCTTGTTTAAGGCAGAGAGAATAGTTGCTAGTGGTACGGAAGAGTCTTCTTGAGTGCTAGCAACATTAATAGTAATCCTTCTATCACCTCCCCTTTGCACATAGCTCTCAGATAATGTGTCCAAAGCCAAAATAACATCATCTACCGACATGTCATCCCAACGCCCATTTAAGATAGCATCCAACATAGTATCAGTTTGTGGAGTTAGGCGTGTGCAGAAATTCTGAACAGTGGCATAGTTATCCATTCCATGACTCAGGCATTGGCGGAGTAGATGTTTGTATCTCTGCCATGCAGCATACAAATGCTCATATGAAGCTTGCTTAAAGTTGATGAGCTCACGACGGGCATTTGCTATTCTATTATTTGGAATGAAGCGAGCTCTGAACCTTGCCTCTAGCTTATCCCAAGTGTCGATTGAACCCTCTGATAGATTTAACAACCATTCCTTAGCCTTTACTTGCAGAGAGAGTGGGAATAGTCTAAGTCTTAGCACATCCCTTGGTACCCCATTCTGCTTAAATGAATCGCACACTCCCAAAAATGACAGAATGTGGCGGTTGGGATCTTCATCAGACCTCTCACCAGTGAACTGTCCATTGAGCTGCAGCATAGAGATCATCACAGGTTTTAGCTCAAAATTAGCAGCTTGAAAATCCGGGACTACAATGGTAGGCTGAGTGGTTCTCATGGTTCTTCCCATAAAATCTTTGATAGTGCGATTCTGATTATCTTCGTTCGCTATATCTGTGGTAGGAACGATTATCTCACTTTTCGCTTGAATTAGTGTAGACCCCTCAGCCAAAATATCTGTTAAACTCCTTGTCTTTCTAGGTATTCTGTTAGATCTGGATTTAGGTGGCATAAACTATGTACCTGTGAAAACAAAGGAGTGTAGATCAAGAGTCTCACTAAGCCAAGAAAATCAAAAAAGTAATTACTAAGAACGTAATAATTGAATTACTATAGCTAACAACTGAAAGCGTAAATAACCAAGAAGAAGTAAATAAAAGAAAGTAAGTATTTAAGCTAAAACTACTCAAAACCCTCTAATTCTCTTCAACAATTGCCTTAATTCCCCAGCAATGGCGCCAAAAACTTGATGCTCACTAAATATGACACCGCAAGTGTACAGATCATAGACGTAGTACTTGATGAATCAAGGTCATTCCCTCAGAGAATTAGTACAATTGACAATTAGATATTAGAGTCCTCATGTTCATTTTAGTTAAACAATCAATTTGCAATTAGATTTTATGAAATTTACTTTAAATGTAATTGACAGTAATAAACGATGGTTGTAATTGAAAGTATGCAATTAAAAAATACTTTAGGAATTTTAATCCCCTTTATCTCAAATGTCAATCATTCCCCTTTTAATTAAATGGCTTAATGCAAATTTTAGAATCAAGGTTTTAATCAGGTGCAACTGTCTTTCGATCCAATTGAACCCCTATATTCACTCACTCTTGATATCTCAAGTAGTGGTTAATACTTGATTAAGTGCAGACCTTCTCTCGACTACCTAGGGCCCTTGGGGATATCTCTATCTCAAGTGCAAATTAGATTACATCCAATCCTAAGTTGTTTAACCAATGGTCTATAAGCAATTCCCTTCTTTCAAAGGCTAATTACCTAACCCACAATCAAACTAAAGGAGGCCACCCATTAAAATGAAATATAATTCAGATTAAACACTAAAATTTCAATAATCCGCATAATCAACAAGGGAAACAATCTTCACAGATTAAAGGTTCATAAAATCCCTAAGGGTTACAAAATCTAGCCGCTCATGGCTTGAAATCCACAAACAAATTCAGCAAACATATTAACTATCATCAACTAGAAGGGAAGATGGAGTAGAAACACCTAATCGAAAGGATCAATGATAGAATTGAAGGATTTCCGATCGAATTGAAGCTCCTCTAACACCCTTTGTGCGTTTTCTTCTTCTCCTAGTCGGCCAGAACTTTCTCCCCATGCTGAATGATGCAAACCCTAGCTCCCTTCTGTCCATTTTAGCTTGCTAATCTAAACTGTGCGTTTCAGGGTCCGATCTCGCTATGGCGAGGAGTGCTTCTCGCTATAGCGAGAGCTCATAAGTTCCTAGATTTCTGCTGTTCTCGCTACTGCTTCACTATGACGAGCTTTTCCCTGGAATTTGTATGCCTCGCGACTTCGCTGTGGCGAAGTACCTCACTCGCAATAGCGAAAGTGCATCCTCGCCATAGCGAGTTGAGTACTAGCTATAGCGAGGGGACTTGTTCCACTTGTACTTTTTCACTTCTCAGCTTTCCTCTCTTTTCTCAATTCTTTCTTCCTTCTTTTATTTTTCCTGAAATTGAAATCAATCATAGAGTGAGGCTCAAACTGATAAAAATATTACAATAAAACACTTTCTTTATTTTGTTTAATTGAATCTATTTTTAACCCTATTAATCAAGAAAAAAGTACTTTGCCTCCCTAATTTAATCTTAAATATATTCCTTTTTTCATCCTAAATTAGGGAGTCATCACACCACCTAGACATTTTAAGCATGACAAGGAAAAGAGGGGTGAGATTCCAAGAATCTCAATAGCTCACACACCCATTCACACCACATTCAAGGCATACACACATCAAATATATGGATATGCAAGCATAAAGTGTGCAATAAATCTCATTTCATGCCACATCAACATGTCAAGACCGCTTTCATGCTCTAAGGACTTTTGGTTTAGCCTCACCCCATTTCTAAGACTTTTGGATTTGCCTCACTCTTGGCCTAGGGACTTTTGACCTAGCCTTACCCATTCAAGGGACTTTTGGCCTTGTCTCACCCATGCCATGAGACTTTTGGCATCTTTTCACCTTCATCAAGGGACTTTTGGCATCACCTCACCCTTATGAGCTCTTTCCACAACCATAGTCATTCAAGAAGACACATTGGTACCAATGCAATTTCAAGACATCAAGTGGCATGTTCTCAATTCATATACAAGCACACAACATATATATGCACACAAGAATGCAAGAGAATGAGGTGGGGAGCTACCTTTTAATTTATGTGAGCTTACTTTGCCACTTCCTTTCCCTTCTTGGTCTCATAAGAGCACTTAGGTGGAGTAGGGTTCTCTAGACCTAGACATCACAAACATCACATAATTACACACTTGAAGCAAGCCAAGACATTAAGTTCACTCTTAAATACACACTTGGTTCTATAAATGGTCTATTGAAGCAACTCATATCATCCAAGTTCTAGGTTCCATTCTCTTGTCATTTCTAAACTTCTTAGACTCATTTAAGGTCCTTGGGGCCATTACATATTCAATTGCACCATTGAAAGACCAAGTTGCTTTATAAGTCACCATTATGGACACCATTGTCCCATCTCCCAACCTATGGCTCCTAAATTTTTCCCAACAGTTCCTTCCATCTTCTAGCATCATATGGACTCCCAAACCAAGGCTAGAACAAATTAAAACACTCCCTAGCCCTATAAATCCTTCTTGGCCGAGACAAGCACATAATAGAGTTTCTTGGAGTTTCAAAATTTTCCTTGATGGGAGAGCCACTTGGGAAGGTTTCTAGGGGTCTTAGGAGCTCAAGGAAAAATTCAAATAGTCAAGGAATTACTCACACCAAATCAGATTTTACAAAACCCTAAGAAAGCCTACACTTTTTTATCTTGATTTCCTTTGGTTTTACTTGAATTTCTTGCCATATTCTTAATCCTTGCACCCTTTTTCCTAGGTTTCTCCCTTGGTTCTGCCCAAAATTCATCTCCTTCTATCCCCACCTAGGCTGGCCGAAACTACCACAAAGAGGAGCAACCAAGATGAAGCATTAAGAATGGAAAAATACCTTAGTTTCAGGCTTGTTTTCAAAGCTTTTCTTCCTTAGTTCCCTTCTCCTTGGCAATTTCAAATTTTCCCCCTTAGGTCTAGACCAAAAATAAAACCAAATCATTCAAAAAATCCATGGAAAGAAAGGAAGAAAAGAGGAGAACAAGATTGGAGGATGATGAAGCAAGAAAATCCATGAATTACCTAGTTTCTCCTTAGTTTTCTTCCTCTTTTTCTTCCCCTTTTGATGCACCTAAGGAGCTGCTATTTTTTCTATAAATTGGGCGGAAGAAGTCATGCTCAATAAAAGGGAGAAGATGGAAGAAAAGTGTGGAAGTGTTTAGGACATTCTAGAAGCTTTTATTTTCAATTTTGCCCTTCCGTAATGACAATTTTATTTCGGCTTCGTTTTAGCTTCTTTTTTTAGAACCATTTTTTCCATCATAAAATTTAGGTTTCCAATTTAATAAAATGCCTTTGGAATCACTCAATTTGGAGCTAAAACCTTATCAAATGAATTGGTCAACGTTAGAGTCAACTAACATTGAAAAAACATACACCGGAGGGGCTTTACCAGTCCCGGGGCTTCCCATAGTTTTTGGGGCCTTTGAGAACCTTGGGTAACTTAAAATTTTTATTTAAAAAGCCCTCCTATGTGGTTTTCCAAAAGTTGTACTTATTTACAAAAATGCCATTACATTTCGTCAGTTTCCGTCACAAATTATTTCTCCATCCTAATTTCATTTTTCTTTCCGTCTGAGCCTAGAATTATCATTTTTAGGAGTCTAGGACTCAACTCAAATTTTTTGGGACATTATTTAGGTTATTTTAGAGGACTTACTTTTATACGACTCCTTTCGTCATTTTACGAAAATTACGTTTGTTACAAAGAGCAATCTCATAATGGCATGAGAAATGCTTGCCATAATGAGAATTAGTTAAGTTCCTCAAAGGCATCAAGTAAGCACTCTTGTTACGATGCCATGTAAGCTCACCATGGTAAGACTTAGGAGACTTTGAATGATGACACCCTGGGGAGAACCTCACCATGGCATGGGTAGCTTAAGTCATGGCAAGGATTTGGGAAACATTGTAGTTTAGGTTCCAAAATCAAATTAAGTCACTATGTGGAGCGCTTAAGTTATGACATAAAATATCTCTATATGCTTTTAGAGGTTATAGTAGCCAACTTGGGGATGATAAAGTTCTTCCAAGTCGTGGCCTAAGTCCTCAAACCTCCATTTTAGCTTCTAAAGCCGAGTTTCCTTTGTGATAATGATAAGTAATGACTTGTAAACCAATATATAGGTGTTTTGTGCTTTTGGATCCATCTGTGGATAAGTTAAAAGTCTTGAATGAGAAATTAAATTTTCTATGAACTTAGATTTTCTAGCTTATATGAATAGTGACTATGAATTACTAAAAGGTTCAAATTTTTCCATGTTTTTATCCATTGGTAATCTAGTTTTGGCTTCAGACATTAAGTATTGGTTATTAAGAATACAATTATGCTTAATTAGTGTGATTAAGAGTTAAGGTTGTTCATAAAGTACCTTAAAGGGTGTCATTTCAATACTAGAATAGTAACTATTATTGTAGTCCAACTCAACTAAAGGCAAATACACATCCCACTTCCCTTTTAACTTTAGTACACTAGCCCTAAGCATGTCCTCAAAAGTCTAAATAGTCTTCTCATTCTGCCTTTTAACTAAGGGTGGTAGACCATGCTAAAGCTAATACTTATACCTAAGGCTTCTTATAAAGGCTGCCAGAATTTTGATGTGAAGCTAGGGTTACTATCAGACACAATGCTATTAGGAATACTATGTAATCTCACAATTTCATAGACATAAAGCTGCATTAGTCTATTTAAAGGATAAGTGGCTTTGATAGGTAGAAAGTAAGCAAATTTTATAATGTCCCCAATTTCTAATTAAACTGAACAACATGCTTTAGATCTAAATTAGTAGTAACTAAGGTATAAATTTGTATAATGGGTTACCAAGATACAAAAAATATGGGAAATTTAAACCCTTATACCAACAAACTACACTTCTATGGCCATATAAGAAAGTTCGTGTCCATATTGCAAACAAATTTCCATTAAATATGGTTATCCTACTATAAATACCTTTAAAAAGTGCTAAAATAAGTGTGTATTGAGTCACTAACCATTATTCACCATTAACATAATGAAAAACAAGTTTTAATAAAAGAAATAAAGACCTTAAGACTTAAGCTATGACCTAGAGACATTAGGCCATAGCTAAAATAGCCTCTGGAACTCCTAAAACCTTAATTTAACATTTTCACTATGACTTGGAAGGTTCTCACCATGGTTAAACACAGGTTTGAACCAATTTTTTCACATAGACATGATTTGTGTTGTGGCCAAAATATTTATGCCATGGCAAAAAATGTTTGTGCCATGGCCAAATTTACCATTGGAATACTACTAGCTCATTTTGGTTGTGACTAGAGAAAATTTAGTTGTGACTTGAAAACCTATTGCACCCAAGCACTTAAATGAGCAAACCAACAAGTTGCTACCACTTCAAGATCAATCTTAGGATTTTTTTATGGCTAAAAGGCAAGGTTTTTAAAGGGTTTATATTTCTATAATCTCTCTCCAATTGTCTCACCTAACTCAAGGATTTAAAAGCTAACACAATCATTCTAACTTCAATTATGACAGCATAAGGACTCCTCCATTATAGGAAATGGTAGGGAATAGCTTTAAGTGGCAACCTAAAATCCATATTACCTTATCTAAATTCATCTAACTACCTTGAGCATGTTCCAATTGACAAATTAAGCATGTCCACATCCTCAAAGCTTTGATGTAATCTTAAATTCAAAATATGATTATGCAACACCCCAAAATCACTCAATGGTTACTCATAACAACAAAGTAAATTATGGTAGCACAAAAGCAATGAACCATTTCACATTCTTCATGACCAAAGTAACAAAAACACATTTGCCAAGATCCTAAACCACAAGCAAACTGAAAACCACATTTGGTCAAATATTGACATCCACTTTACACCTTATATAATAGTAAAATTCTTCATTAGACAATAGCCAATCTAACATCAAATGCAAGTACCATACCTAAAATCAATCTTTTGATAAGATAACCCATCATACACCTATAGCAAATTACAATTAAGCAATTGCAAACGAAAATCATCCCATGACATCAAGATGATTATAATGACAATAAAAACCAAAGAATTACCTTTAAAATCTCTAAGTAACAAATCAGAACCTAGAATATGCCTCATAAATTCCTCTAAACACCTTAAGAAGGTGCAAAGAACACATTTAAAGTAGCTTGAACCTTGAAATCTTTTATATCATTGGTTCAATCGTTACTTTCGCAATGCTAGATATCTAAAGGTCATATAATTTCAAGTTGCTTATTAATAATCATCCTAACACAATCACAAGCACCAATTTCATGATGTCTTAAATTATAACATTAGTTCCTATACTTGGCAATACATGATGCAATTATACAACATATTAAGTAATACTGACATGTGCATTATACAAACCTATTTAAACAAGGCATTCAAGCCTATACACTATTAAACCATCATGAGAAGCTTTTATTAGCTTCTTGACGTTTGTGTCGAGCAACCTCAAATAAACTAGGTTGAGTAAGATTTGTAGCTAGTAGCACAACCTATATTATTTCCCTTGGAAATGGATTTCAATATTCAATTGAGTTTTCTAAGTGTAAAAAAAATCTAAAAGCTACCTAATTAAATGGGGGTTTTGATTTAATTAAACTAACTAGAATTTAAATTGAATTAAAAATACAAACTACTACCTAATTGCATGAATTAAAGAATAATAATGGACATGTGACTAGATTTGGATTTATCCCTTGGTATTTATTTTCCTTATCCTAATTCAATCATCAATGGTTCTAGTCTAAGAGTCCCTATTTGTGTACATGGCAATGCATCTTGAGTTACCACACAAGATTCAAGAGATTAACAATTTAATGTTGAATTGAAACCTTAACTTTGCATCGAATAATTAATTCTTATCCTTAGGATCAATGAACACTAAATTTGAATGATTAATCCATCAATTTAGCCTCTGAATTATCATCTTAAAATGTTCAATTAACTAATTAAACTTTAAGGCATCCTCAATTCAAACATTAAGCACACAATTCTATAATATGCATTTTATAAAACACCTTGATTGTATACATGGAGAATTGGAGGAAAAGTAAAAATCTAACACTTAAATCAATCTATTAATCATCAATTACTCTCCTAATTGATATCTAACCAACTATTAATTACAAACCACACCAGTCTTAGTCAATTACAAGCTCAACCAAGCAAGTCTAAGAATAATAATTGATGTAGAAAGAGAGAAAAAAATGAAATAGAAATCTTTGCTAAAATCCCTTACTAATCTCTATGGATTCAAGCTTCCATCCAAGGTTTGTATCCAAGCTAGCCACCAAAATCAATTAAGCTTCCATGGAGTGGAGAATAATTGAGGAGAATGCAGGAATGAGTCACAGCTTCGTGGATGGAGAATGGAGTGTATGGAATGGATGATGGATGAGATAAAGTGCACTCCTACTGCCCGAGCCCTTAATCTCTTCTCCCTTATGTGTTATCTTAGTGTTTCATTTTTATTCTTCTTGTGTGTCATCTATTCTCTTTTCTTCACATACTTGTGGCTTCATCTTCCAAAACCCATACCTTTCACGTGTTCTTCCCCTCCCTTCAAACCTGTAGCTTCTCTTCCTTTTTCCTACTCATTCCCACATGGGCTTCTTCCATACTCTTCCTCACACTTTGAACGTCCTCCTCTATGTAAGAATCTGGTGCATGAATGATGATTATGTGTGTATCAATATGAAGGAAAGAGCTGGATGTATGTTCTCTTTAAGGTTCCACTAATGTTACTTCTCTCCAAACTAAGACTTCAATCATTCTTTCATGTGCTTTCTTAGTGGGCTAGCTCTGTGTGTGAGTGTGTAACATGGGAGTATGCTTATGGAGTGAGTGAGTGAGTGGATGTAGCATGTGGTAAGAGTGTGAGATAGTCCGTGTATGAGTAAATGTAAAACATGAGTTTGCTACATGGAAAAGTGACTCATGCCAGCCCATAGGTGCATCAAGAAGTGAGGAGCTCGTGCCTTGGACCTTCTAAAACTTGAACCACCTCTCCATACTTTAAACACATGCCTAGTAGTATGTTGAATGAGAATGAGACCCATGCTTCTGTGTTGGTATGTGTGAGTGTGTTAATTGCTCAGCCTCCTCCTCTCCATGTCCTACTTCTTAGACCTGAGTTGTGCCTCTTTTATTTGTTCTGTGTTTCTTCTCCTCAAGAAGCCCCCATGTCCAAAAACCTGTGCATGTGAGCCATGCTTATATGTTAATGTTACCACGTGATTCTCCTCTTACAACTTCGTGCTTAAGCTATTGTGTGCTAGTGAGTGAATGCTGGGCTAGAGGGACGTGTAACATGCAAGTGTGTGTATCAATGTGTGCTAGCATTATAAGTGGAAAACTTGTAAGTGTTATTGGACATGGATGTGAGCTCGTGAGTGAATGTGTCTATGTAATACCTCAGCTCATGTGTTAGTGTATGAAATGAGAAGGAATTAATGGGTCGTGGAATGAGTGAGTTATGCATGTGTCAAGGAGAGAGAGGGAGCTTGTGAGTGTGTAAATGGTGGGCTGGACTTGCTACAATGTGAGTAAGAGGGCCGTATGATTTTCAATCTTGCATGATTCATCAATCATCTTCCAACCTTTTTTTTTTTTGAAATTAAACAATTGAAGCTTCCATCTCTTCTCCATATCAATCTCCCATTCAAATTCAATTTGCCCATCAAAAAGTCTAGAAAAATAATAAACCATATTAAGTAGGAAAAATTTTACAAAATTATTTAAGTGAATTTATGCATTAAAACTAATAATTTTGTAATTTAATTCTTAAAGTGCAAAGTGCAAAGAATGGCTAATAAAATCAAATATGATAAAATAAAACTCATTAAACCGTAGTCATTTATCAAAATGTCCAAATTAAACGAAATAAAATATATAAAAATAGCCTTTATCACTTTTCCTTGCTACTAAGAGGTCCAGTTCTTGAAAATGTTAGCCCACAACTAGGATAAGATATAAAATCTCAGCAACAAAAAGCAAATTCCATATATATGTACAAAATAATTAACATAATGCAGTTTTATACCAAAAAAATATACTAGAAGCATCAATATCATTAGCAAATAAACTAGTTGGACTACCAGTGACTACTATCCCATACTAATAATCACAAACAACATGTTAATGGCCAAAAATAGAGGGAAAGGCCCATCCACTATAATAGTTAGTTTTCATAAAATTGAACTAAACCTAATAAAAAGAGATATAATTACCCTAAAGTAATGCAAATTGAGACTAATTGAGATTAGAATGAGAATTTAAACATCTCAAAATATGGATTAGAGCCTTAGAATAGCTTGAAATCGGAGCCAAAATAGTTGAGCGAATTTAAAGAATAATGTAGTGACATAATCATAATTTTGGATAACTTTTTGAATACTCAAAGGAAGGAGCTTTAAATAGAAGAATTGAGTTTTTTGGGCTTCTCTAAAGCCTTAAAAACTATAGGAACTCTCATAATGGTTAAAACCCCTTCAATATATGATTTAAGTTATTAGTTGACCAAAACTTTGACTGAAGGTTCGGTAAGGTTTTAAATCTAATTTGGGTGAAGCCAATGACATTTTATAAATTAGATAACCTAAGTTTCATGATGGAAAAGACATTTCTAAAAAAGGAGTTGAAATAAGCTCAAATGGAGAAAACTAAGATAAAGGACTAAATTAAAATTTTGAAAATGTCATAATTAAGCCCCTTACCTCCTTAAATCATGTCCCACTTCTCTCTATTCTCTTAACCGACTTCCATCTAGTCTAAAGCAGAACCTAAGGCAGTTCTAAGTGGTGCACCAAAGGAGGAGCAAGGGAGGAAGAAACCAAGGCTTGAAAGTGTAAGATTTTGCTACTTTTTCATGCTTCTCCCTTCACTAGACTTCTTCTCCTCTTTCCTTTCTCTCTTCTCATGGTTTTGGTGACTTAAATGGTGCTATTTTAAGGCTGGTGTAACACCCCAAAATTAATTAACATATTAATCATGGATTTGGACTAATTAAAAATAATTATTATGGAATAATTAGATAAGCTATGTGAATAGGAGTTTATGGAGACATAGATAATTAATATAGGTTTAAGATTTAATTAGGTTAAAACTTAATCTACGCCCATAATTAATTTAAGTAGGTTATGAATAAAGACTAATAGAGTCTCAATGATCTTAAGTGCAGACCTAACTTCCTATGGTGAGACTTGGCTCAAGAGAAATCATCTAGCAATGGCTCAATCTGGTTTAGTGAGTTAGAAGCCTAAAACTATACTAAAATCTTAGAAATTTTGTAACTCAATCCTTAAGGTTTGGCTTAACAAGCAAAAACTAATCTAAACCCCACGTGGATTTGGGCCTTTGAGTCAGCCCAAACCCATCTAATGCCTTAATTTAGTCAGCCCTATTCCATATTCTATAGCCACACTTTAAGAAATTGGAAGCCAAATGCTTGTGCTGCTAAAAAAAAAAGTCTAATTTTGCACCTTGAAGAAAGAGGTTAGGGCTAGCAGCATAAATCCATCTTCTTCCACTTCTAAAGTTAAAATTAGTCAAGGTGAGTGTTATATAACTTAATCCTCTCCCTTTCCTTTTCATTTTGACCTGATTGATTTTTCATTTGGAGCATTTTCACCATACCCAAAATCTGATATGGATTATTTGATGATTTCTTAGAGGATTTTTGGAGGTTAAGGCTAGGAGGGATATTGGGTATGTATAAACTCCTTATTTTAATACATTTTCTACTGATTTAAGACTGTCATAGTTGATTTGTAGTATGGGCATTAATTTTGTATGAATTTGCCTAGGATTTAGGGTGATACTTTGAAGTTACTAGTGGGGGAAACATCAAATCCAAAATTGGAGACTTGTAGTGGCTGGAGGGATTTTAGTATTGCTGGTAGCTTTCTAAATTGTCTACGGAGTGAAATAACTAGGGTTAATGTTAAATTCCATACATATGTCTACTTTAATTTTATATCGACTATACATGTATGATTTTGAAATGCATAATGAATGATTAGCTATCTGATATATTGTGTTTGAACCTTATGAGTCCATGGTGGAGCTGTGGTGTGGCTACCACCCATGCATTGTGTTTCGATTGGGTATTGGGTTACGATCATACCCTTGCATGCATTGAGCCTAGGTTGTGCTCATTAGAGAGTTGGTGCCGTGCATGGGCCTCTTCCAGTGCTAGTGAAAATGTGATTGCTAGTATAAGATAGTAGTTACTAATAGCCCAATTGTTTCATTTATTAATATGACTGGTATATTTTTTTTATGCTCATATGATTTCATGCACATATGTTCATTAAATTGAAATATATAAATGGAATTTGCCTTTGGTTATTAAGATTTATATCTCACCCCATTTCATGGGCTAACTATTTCAGGTGAAGGTCCTTTGGGTAAGGATAACAGGAAGCAAGTGGATGAACATCCATAAGCAAAAGCAATGTGTGAGAAGTTTTGCACTTGGATGGATCTAATTTAGGATAGATGTTAATTTAGGATAGTCCTTTAGGTAATCATATTGCCAAGTGTATGTATTTTATATTTTGTTAACTTATGATGTATCTAATAGGGAGTTAGGCTTTATACAAATCTAGTATATAGTGTATGTACTTATTTATATCTGATATGGAACCTCTTTAGTATGAATATATAACTTGACTCTTGAGAGCATGCTTTTATATCTCCATAAATGATAATATCAGTTGCTTATGGATCTTACTGCTATCAATACTTCATCAATTTACTGATGTATGATAGTTTGATGATTACGAATCAACCCCTAAGTCTTGAATTGGTAATGATAGGTATATTTGGTAAACCAGGTAGATAAAGCTATTAGAGCCTCACAAATTAAGGTAGAGTGGCCTTGGAGTGTTACTAGAAGGAGAGTTGGAGTGTATAGGATGAAACTTAGGGAGAAATAGTGCAGAAGAGGGTTACGCCGCAGCCAAGAAGAGTTGAACCACCGCTAGGTGTTAGGCAGAGGCGAGGAGTGCCACAGCACGAAGTGTCTCACCATGGTGCAAAACAAAAATGTTGCCCAAGGAAGGTAAAAAAAATCAATTTAACCATAGAGCAACATGTTTAACTGCAACTCAAGTTAAGGAAATTAGGTGATGAGTGTCCAATAGCTAATTTCACCATGGTGCAAGTATAGCCTACCACAACACAAATTAGGAAATTTGCTATAATAGGTTGCAGGGTGTCTTAAGTTGAACCTGAAAGCAACTTTTCAGTGACGTGAAAATCTTAGGCCACAGTGCAAGATGTGCAACTTGGTTTTTAGGTTCCAATAACCAACTTAACCATGGTAGGGAAGGTCTAAGCCTTGGTGAAGGTTCCCAAGCTCTTACTTTTGACTTAGAAACCTTGAATTTCACTATGTTAATGCTATGGAATTGACTTGGGAGTCTTTATATGAGGTTTTTGTGAGTTGAATTTCAGTAGCAACATGAATCTAAATTCTTACATGATAACTATGATCACTTGTGAACTTAATTAGTTTTGGTTGTTTAGCTAATGACTATAATGTTATCAAGGTTCAAATTTTCCCACTTTCTCTTATTTTTAATTAAGCATAATGACTTCAAAGCTTAATTTGCGACTACTAATCATGCTATTAAGCCTAATTACAATAATTAAGAAGTAAGGTCATTACAATTAGCTCAGTAGAGGGAAGGAAGAATTTAGGGGAATTCTTAGAAGCTTTGAAAAGCTCTCTTGATAAGCTTTGAAATAAGGTAAAAAACCATGGCTCAACTTGCTTCTTCTTGGCTCTCCTTTGTTTAGTGTTTCAACCAGAACTAGGGTCATATGTAGAAGACTTGGTTTTGATCCAAATTTGATAAGAATTGGGGTTTTGAAGTCTAAGGAATCATATGGAAGTAATAGGACAAAAAAAGAATTCATAGATAACAAGTTATGCAAATTAGGGTTTTAATTGCACCTAGGGATTTATAAAGCTTTCTAGTGATGATTTAATTTGTGTAAGGGTATGTTTGGGTTCCTAAGAGATCTAAAAAGCTTCACAAATAGCAAATTCCTTAAGAAAACTAACAAAACTCCATGGGCTCCTAAATTGGTACATGTCATAGCTAAGAAGGGAATCACATACCTAGGGTAACACCTTAACCTCCTAGCCTTTACACAATTGTCACATAGGCTATCTCAACATATCTCATGCATATTGGAATACATTTGCAATAAAAGCATGTACTTTGATCTATGGATAATTGTGTAATTGGAAGCCATATACATGATTCATGGCTTTAGGCACCATGTGAACTTATCAATATCATTTTTCATTCATAACATATCCAATCATATCATAAATATCAACACTTATCTCATATACCATGGATTTAGAACCAAGATTCAAGAACAATCAGAATTGGTCTCGGGTTTGCTATCACAAGGTTTTTATATGAACTTTGAAGATCCATAACTAATTCTAAAAAAATTAAAATCATACATATGATATCTTTCTGCAAAGTTCTAGATGTTAACTAGTGATAAAAATATTCTAGGCCAAGATAGAAGCATTTAGCCTATAAAAATTAATAGAATAGTAACTCAAGTCAATTCTCAGATAGCTCTAGGACTTGAAATTTTAAAAATTTTGTTCTCCTTATACATAGTTCCAAATGAGGTGCTCTTAGTGGCTATGGAAAGCTTATGATATCTAATTTAATCTTATAAAATTTAATAAGTATTAGACTTCATTTGACCCACGTGTAATATAGAGAAGCAAACTGACCATATGAACAATACACATACTAATTCTGCATAATTTGACCAACTTTGAAAAACCATAACAAATTCTTTAGAGCTTCAAATTGAGTTCTCTTTGCTCCATGAAAAGCTCTAGATAAGACCTACTAGCTAGCCAAATTTCATGCAAAAAATCATCCAATTGGTCAAACTTTAGTTCAACTCAAGAATTGGACAATTTTGAAGTCCATAATGAGAAATCAAGGCACCAAATGCTCTTCTCATCTTTCTACAACGTCTCTAATGGAGACTAGAAATTTACAGATTACTTGGGAGAACTTCTTGGTACAATTTTATGAGAAGTATTTCCCCAGTTTTGTAAGAAAACAAAAAGAGGTGTAATTTATGGGGCTAAAACAGGCCGATGATATGACAATAGATTAGTACATGGCTAGATTCATAGAGTTGTCTTGGTACTCTTCCTACCTTGGTGAGCCATAGAGGTACGAACAATTTGAACTCAAGTTGAAGTCACAGATCAGAGACAGAGTGACTCTACACAGGATCCGAAACTTCAATGTTGTTGTAGAGATCAGCAGGGTGATAAAAAATAATCTAAGAAAGATTATACCTGCTGCTACAGTCTCTAGCTAGAGAGTGGCCTCGAAATCTAAGAGACCAAGACCAAAGGAGGGTGCCAGCTCTACACCTACTAGTAAAAAGAAGAGCAAGGTGCAGTCGAGCAAGGGACATCCAGAAGGAAAGAAGGTACAGCCTCAAAGGACTCAGTCATCTACACAGCAATCCATGGTGACATGTGGGAAGCTGGGGCACATTGCCAAAAATTATCCCCAAGCAAATTTAGCCCCTCTATTTAGATCGCCTTCTCCCAGGCCATAGACCTAGGGCAGGGTGTTTGCCCTTTCTTAGCAAGAGGCTAGTGTGTCTCCCAGTCTTATCTAAGGTACACTCATAGTGAATGATGTTCTTATGATTGCTATGTTTGATTCGGGTGCTAGTCACTCATTTATATCCTATGACTATGTGAGACGTTTGGGTTTGGCCATTAGTACCTTGCCCTTTGATTTATCTATTACTACATCCACTGGAGGCCATGTTGTTACTTCCCACGCTTGCTTGAATGTCATTGTATAGTTTAACCATTGCCATACTACTATTGATTTGATTTGAATGCCATTTCATGACATTGATTTGATTGTTGGCATGAACTGGATGACTGTTAATAATGCCATTCATGATTGTAAGCATTACACTATATTTGTACCTTCTTGTGGGACCATATCTAGAATAGGGGCTGAGTTATCATTTATGACTAATGCCCAGGCTAAGAGATACTTAGAGCATAGGTGTTAGGGGTTTCTAGTCTTTTTCTTTATTCAGGCTAAGGTAGAAGAATGGATAGAGGAGATCCCGATAGTTAGAAAATTTTCAGAGGTTTTTCCTAAAGATTTTGATTTTAGTGATCTATCCCCTGAGAGAGAGAGAGAGTTTCCCATAAATATAGTGCCTGGGGCTAGACCAGTGTCTAAGGCTCCCTATAGGATGGCTCCCATCGAGCTTACTAAGCTAAAAAAGTAAATAGAGGAACTGCTAGATAAAGGGTTTACACACCCTAATGTGTCACCCTGGGGAGCTCTAGTGTTGTTTATGAAAAAGAAAGATGGTATATTGAGATTGTGCATAGATTATAGAGAATTAAATAAAGTTACCATTAAGAATAAGTATCTTTTCCCTAGAATAGATGATTTGTTAAATTAGTTAGTTGGGGCTTCTATATTTTCTAAGATAGATCTTAGATTTGGATACCACCAGTTAAGAGTGAGAGTTGAAGACGTCTCAAAGATAGCCTTCAAGACTATATATAGGCATTATGAGTTCCTTGTGATGCCATTTAGGCTGACAAATGCACCTACGATGTTTATGGACTATATGAATAGGATATTCAAACCATATCTAGATAAATTTGTTATGGTCTTTTATTAATGATATTTTAGTGTACTCTAGATCTTTTGAGGAGCATGAAAGGCATTTGAGATTAGTTCTAGAAACTCTAAGGAATAAGATATTGTATGCCAAATTAAGTAAATGTGAGTTTTGGCTAATCGAGATGAAATTCTTAGGTCATGTGATCTCACAAGATGAGGTCGTGATAGATCCCCATAAAGTTGAGGCTGTGTTACAGTGGGATAGGCTTAGGACGATCACCAAGGTTAGGAGTTTCCTTAGTTTGGCAGGATATTACAAACAATTTATTCAGAGCTTTTCTCATATGGCCTTGCCACTTACGAGGCTAACTCAGAAGGATAGTGTGGGATGATAGATGTGAGAGGAGTTTCCAGGAATTGAAACTCCGATTAACCACTACCCCTATGCTTGTTATTCCTCACCCTAGTATACCATTTGTCGTATATAGTGATGGCTCGAGAAGAGGATTAGGATATGTATTAATGCAGCAAGGTAGGGTAGTGGCATATGCCTCTAGGCAGTTGAGGCCTCATGATAGAATTATCCCATACATGATCTAAAGTTAGTCGTAATAGTCTTTGTTCTTAAGACTAGGAGGCATTATTTGTATGGTGCGAGTATAGAAATCTATAGTGATCACAAGAGTCTAAAATACCTATTCAATTAGAAAGAACTCAATATGAGACAAAGGAGATGGATAGAGTTCCTGAAAGATTATGATTATGTGTTGAAATATCATCCAAGTAAGGCCAACGTGGTGGCCAATGCCTTGAGTAGGAAATCCATCCATGCTACCCATATGATGATTAGGGAATAGGAGCTCTTAGAGAAATTTAGAAATTTGAACCTCTCTTGTCAGTTGGTACTAGGTAGATCATATTTGAGTGAGACCCAGATTGAGAATGAGTTGAGAGTTCAGATCTTAGATGCCCAAAAAGAGGATGAGTTTTTGAGACATATTAGGAATGAGATTTTCCAAGGTAGGACCTTAAAGTTTAGGATATCTGAGGATGGTGTGGTAGTATATTGAGATAGAATTTGTGTGCCTAGTAATAATGATTTGAGTGAGAGAATTTTAGAAGAGGCACACAAGAGTAAATATACTATCTACCCAGGTGCCACCAAGATGTATCAAGATTTGAAAAGAATATTCTGATGGCCAGGAATGAAGAATGACGTCATAGATTATATGGCAAGATGTTTAGTGTGCCAGAGAGTTAAGATAGAGTACCAGAGACCAGTTGGGTTGTTACAACCCCTAGATATCCCAGAGTGGAAATGGGATAGTATAGCTATGGATTTTGTTATGGGGTTACCTAGGACATCCTCTGGACATTATCTAGGTAGTTATAGATAGATTAACGAAGTCCACACATTTCTTAGTGATCAGGGCCACTTATTGATTAGATAGATTAGCCCAGTTATATATATATGAGATAGTACGACTTCATGGAGTATGCAATAGCATAGTATCTGATAAAGACCCCAGGTTCACATCAAACTTCTGGAGGTCATTACAGCATGCCTTAAGGACCAAGTTGTGATTTACCACTGCTTACCACCCCCAGACAGATGGTCAGATTTAGAAGAACATCCAGACCTTAAAAGACATATTGAGGGCTGCGTGTTAAAGATGAGGGGTAACTGGGATGCATATCTGCTATTAGCAAAGTTTGCTTATAATAACAATTACCATTCTAGTATCTAAATGGCCCCTTATGAGGCTTTATATGGGAGAAAGTGTAGATCTTCATTGTGTTGGGTTGAGCTAGGTGAGAGGAGCTTACTAGGACTTGAGTTAGTGGACCAGACTACCTAGCAAATAGAATTGATTAGAAAGAAACTCCTTATAGCCTAAAGTAGACAGAAAAGTTATGCCAATAGAAGAAGGAGGCTATTAGAGTTTGAGATTGGATACTATGAATTCATCCCGGTGTCTCTAATGATTAGGGTAGGTCGGTCTATGAGGGTAAGGAAGCTCAGTCTTAGGTATATTGGTCTATTTCAAATCCTTAAGAAAATTGGACCCGTGGCCTACCGGATAGCCTTACCTCCTAACTTAACCCAAATTCACAATGTTTTTCATGTCTCCCAACTAAAAAAGTACTTACCAGACTCCTCATATGTCATAGAATTTAAGCATGTTCAATTGTAGAAAAATCTTTCCTATGTAGTAAAGTCAGAGAGAATTGTAGATGCTAAGTTAAAACAATTGAGAAACAAGAACATCCTTCTAGTGAAAGTAGTCTGGAAGGGTCTAACATCGGAGGAGGCAACCTGGGAGCTTGAGGATGAGATAAGACAGAAATATCTAGAGCTATTTCCCTAAAGTATGTATTTAAATTGCGAAGACGAAATTTATTTTAAGGGGGTGGAAAATGTAACAAACGTAATTTTTGTAAAATGATGAAATAAGATGTATAAAAGCAAGTCCTCTGAAATGGGATAGATAATGTCCCAAAAATTTTGGGTAGAGTCTTAGACTCCTAAAAATGATAATTTTAGGCTCAGATAGAAAGAAAAATAGAGTTAGGAAGGAGAAACAATTTGTGATAAAAAATTAACGAAACGTAATGACATTTTTGTAAATAAGTGCAACTTCTAAAAAAACATATAAGAGGGCTTCTTAAATAGGAAATTTGAGTTGCCCAAAGTTCTCAGAGGCTCCAAAAACCATAGGAAGACTTGAGACCAGTAAAGCCCCTCCAGTGTACGTTTTTCAACGTCGATGAGTCTGAACTTTGACGAATTCGTTTGGTAAGGTTTTAGCTCTAAATTGAGTGATTCCAGAAGCATTTTATTAAATTGGAAACCAAAATTTTATAATGGAAAATACAATTCTAAAAAAGGAACTAAAACAAAGCTGAAACGTAATTGCCATTACGGAATGATGAAATTGAAATTTTTGGAAAAGTATGCTTCTAGAAACTCCCACACACTTCTTTTTTCTTCTTCCACCTTCTTAAGCACGAAATTTTCTACCTAAAATACAAAATATGATCTGCTCTCTTAGGCACACAAGAAGGGGAAGAAAAGAATGAGAAAAATCAAGAGAAAGGTAAGGAAATCTAAAGAATTTCATGCTCCATCTTCCTCCAATCTTGTTCCTCTCCTTTCTTCCTCTCTTTCCATAGTTTATTTGAGATGAATGGTACTATTTTGGTCTAGAAATTTAGGGAGGAGTTTGAATTCCTTGTGGTGGAACAAACCAAGAAAAAAGAGCTTGGAAAACACACTTGAATCTAAGGTAAATTCTCACTTTGGTTGCTTTGTTCTCTTACTTCTTCTTAGTGTATGATTTTGGCCTTATTCATAACCATATAAAAGGGGAACTTTTTGTCCAAAAGCAAGAGAGTAACAGAGGTTTTAGGCCATGGTGAGAAGGAATATGGCAAGCAATTCCAAGAAAAACCAATAGAAATCAAGTTAGGAAAGTGTGGAGTTTTCTAGGGTTTTGTAAAATTTGATTTTGTATAAATGTTTCCTTGAGCTCCTAAGACCTCTAGAAACCCTCCCAAGTGGCTCTCCCATCAAGAAAAAATCAAGAAGCTTGTGAACTCCTTCCTTAGTGCATATCTCGACCTAGGCTAGTTTATAGAGTTAGGGAATGTTTTAATTTGTTCTAGCCTTAGTTTAGGACTTTATATGATGTTAGAAGATGGAAGAAACCATTGGAAAAAAATTAGGAGCCATGGAATGAGAGATGGAGCAATGGTGTCTATATTGGTGCTTTATGAAGCAACTTGGATTTCCAATTGTGCAACTGAATGTGTGAAGACTCCATGAACCTTAAATGAGTCCAAGAAGTCTAGAAATAAGAAGAGAATGGGGCCTAGAGCTTGAAATATGAGAGTTGCTTTTATTGAGTCAATTATAGAACCATTATGCCACTTATTAGACCAAGTGTGTATTCAAGCTTTAGTTTAGTGTCTTGGCTTGCTTTAAGTGTGTAATTTTGTGTTGTTTATGGTGACAAGGTTAAGAGAACCCTACTCCACCTAGGTACACTTGTAGGACCAAAAAAGGGAAGGAAAAGGATCAAGAAAAGCTTGCATAAATCTAAGGTAACTCTCCACCTCATTCTCCTTGCATTCTTGTGTGCATATGCATTCTTGTGTGCATATGTGACTTGATGATATGCCACTTGATGCTTTGACTTTACATTGGTACCAATGTGTCTTCTTGAATGACTATAGTTATGGAAATGGCTCATAAAGGTAAGGTAATGCCAAAAATCCCTTAATGAAGGTGAGGTAATGCCAAAGTCCCTTAATGAAGGAGAGGATATGCCAAAAGTCTCATGGCATAGGTGAAACAAGGCCAAAAATCCCTTAGAAGGGTGAGGCCAAGTCAAAAGTCCTTAAGACAAAAGTGAGGCAAATTTAAAAACCCAAGAAATGGGGTGAGGCAAAACCAAAAGTCTCTAGAGCATGGTCTTGGCTTGACGTTTCCTAGATTGAATGTGGCATTCATTGAATCTAGATGCAATTTCAAATTCAATGAATTTGGACATTCTAGCTCGAGTTGACTCATTCCTGTGTGGGACCCTGTAAGCTCATATGACATTGGCAGTGAGCTAATGATACTATTTGACCTATAAGTCACAGGCGGCTTCTAGCAAGACATTGTGACTACCTAAATCATATAGGGATTGGTGATTCGATGCAACTTGTCATATAACCCTATCACATCCTTTTTGTCACACGATATCTAGATTAAGTATGAGACATGGAAACGTCATCCTCATCTTACTTGATTGTCACTTTCTCGATCTGCATGTAGACTAACAGTACAAATGGAAACCCTTCCATTCAAGCACACCCATGCATTTCTCAGTCTCACTCATCGAGGGGCTCAGAGATATCTCTCTATTAATCAAAGGGACAAATCTTATCTTGACCACTCATCTTCTTCTACATGAATCACATTATACCTGATCACAGCTTTTATGATCACCTGGTTAAAGATGACTTTTGACTATGCCAAAAATAGTGTTCTTCATGTTGGAAACTATGGTGATCTGAAGTCTAAAGGCTTGGTGACACGATTATACATAAAATACACTTATGACTTAATCCATGTAACTATCTCATGATGGGTCGATCCAGCATCTTGTTCTCTATCAAGTGCCAATGATTTTGATTTGTATCTTTATACATGATTAATATATAATCATCAATCAAAATCATACTAGTCTTAGTTCATCATTATTTCTACAATGATGATCAACTAGGGATATTTAGGATAATTAATATGATTTATTTAAGGATATCATTATATAGAACTTGCAAAAATATAATCATGTAATAAGAAAAAACTCATATTTCTTAATAAAGTATAATGTTTATAATACAATGATTGGCCTAAGGCACAATCTCTAACAATATATGCGTTGGATGTGTGTGTAAATGGGTGTGTGAGTTATTGAGATTTTTTTAATCTCATTCCTCTTTTCCCTTCTATCTTGAATTGTCTAGGTGTCTCACAAGAACCAAAGAGAGCAAGCCAAGAGCCTTGAAGGGCTATACTTTAAACTTTTCTAGTCTTCTTTGTGTATAAATGTGAGAGTGACACTGTACGTGTTATTTTTATAATGTAAGTCTGTGAACATATGTAATATTATGTATGAATGATGTATGAATCTTGTATGGTGCCAAGACAATGGAAATATGGAAATTGAACATTTGGGTGCACACTTGAATGTATGTATTCTTGGGTGTGAGATGGTTAAAATGAAATGCATGGTGTTTGGGACCACTTTGGTAGTTTCTAAAAGTCATATTCATACTTTTAAACTTGCCCAAGAGGTGCCAAATTCAAAGGAAGGCCATTTGGACCAAAGTGACATTTTATGAAAGGCAAAATTTGCCAAATCGGTGAGCTATATCACTTTTTGTCCAAATGAGCTCTTCTTGATTTGAAATTTGGCATGCATCTAAAGCTTGTTGAGATATTTTTGAGAAGCTAAAGTGGGTATTATTTGGAGATCTACAGAATGTTTGATGAATTTTTGAATTTGGGAAATGTTTCTGATTTGGTCATTGTTACTTAGCTATAGTTTGAAATGAAACTCTATCATTTATGGGGCAAATGATGTTCAATTATCATGAAAATTTGTAGGAAAAACCTAGAACTTCCTAGTGACTTGTGCCAATTAGAATCACCTCATTTGGATATCTAGAGAGGGAGATATTAATTTTTGAAGTTTTTATCCAGTATCAGACATTCAATCCGACCTGTGTCATTGTTTGATTAGTTTTCAAGACCTGGACATGCCTGGACTGGTGTGGAGTTATTTTTTTCCTCTAGCTAACATCTATAGCTTTCCAAATTGGTATCATTTGTATGGATTGGATTGTTTTGGAATTAATTATATATTTTTAAAATTTATGACAGTAAACTATATCAATACCAAGGATAGCCAAACCTTTGTGGCTATTTCATTATCACACATGGTTTGAAGGCTATGTTCATGTCTTGTAATTATTTTTAATGTGAATTTAACATCTAGATCTTCTAGAAAGCTATGTTTTGTGTGATTTCAATTTTTTAACATTTAATTATGATTTTTCAAATTTGCCCCTGAAATTTGCCACTGTACAACTGTAGGAAATGAAGAAATTTTAAAGTTTTTGACCATTAATCCATGGTTTGTGCCATTTTTTGAGAATGTTATGATTTGTATGTAAGAAAAATAATTAGAGAATGTTGTTGATAAATTAATAGGGTCCCAGAGACACGAAATGAAAAATCTATCCGCTACGTAACGTAATTAAATTCATTATTTTAATGTATTTCTTGAGATTTCTTGAATGAATTGTATATTCCCACTTGTGAGATGAGGTTCAATGTTAGAATATAATATGGTATTATACATAGACTCATACATAGCAAACATAGGCTCTTAAGAGTATTATCTAGCCTCACTCATCTTCCTTGAGACTTTTGAGTTAACCTCGCTCTTCTTGAGACTTTTGGCTTTGTCTAATCCATTTCTAAGGATTTTTGACTCATCCTCACCCTTGCTAAGAAACTTTTGGTATCACCAAACATTTCCAAATGAATCAATCAAAGTTCGGGTCAACCAACGTTCTAAAATATAAATTGGAGGGGTTTGAACTATTCTAAGGGTTGCTATAGTTTTAAGGCCTCTAAAAACTCTAAAAAGTTCAAATTTCTTATTTAAAGATTCCTTCTTTTCTTTAAGTTTTCTAAGAAATGCCCAAAATTACAAAAATTCCACTACTTTTGTCTAATTTTATTTAACTACTCTAGCTCCAGTTTCTGGGCATCTTAAGCCTTGGATCCTCATTTTTCATTATTTAGAATTTTATCCAAATTTTATTTAGCATTAAGTCTTTCTATTTAAGGGACTCTCTTTTATATCTAGTTTGTTTCTAACAATTTCAAGAAAATGCAGTATTACACCTATGAAAAGTTTTCTTTAATTCCAATG
Organism: Erythrophleum ivorense; assembly: GCA_026724425.1. Taxonomy (NCBI): domain Eukaryota; kingdom Viridiplantae; phylum Streptophyta; class Magnoliopsida; order Fabales; family Fabaceae; genus Erythrophleum; species Erythrophleum ivorense. The sequence goes on along the minus strand of JAIUCV010000020.1, from coordinate 10,072,216 downwards.
ATATAAATGGTCTAGAAATGAATAATAAATACCAAATGAACAATTGCTTTGAATTTAGAAACTATATTTTGAAAGTTAGAAGCTTAAGATTTCTTTAGGCATAAAGAAGTAACTTGATATTTGGCTCATGGAATTGAGTTTATGATAACTCTAATAAGTTTAAATAGAGTCATGAGACTTAGATTAAGTAAGAAATTGGAGCCAAGATGATGAATTATATGAGTTGCTTCATTATGCCCTTGTATGGAACCATATGCATGCCATTAGCTAGAATTAGCTTGTTTAGAGTTTATGTAAGGCTACAGATGGTTCCATTAATATGTTTGTGTCTTGTTTGATGTGTCTAGGCCAAGCAAAACAAGCTTCTTCGAAGTGTGTGTGTGAGGCCAAACTAAGAAGATGGAGAACTAAGAGAGAAATTTTGCTTCTTGAATCAAGATAACTCTTCATCCATTCTTGTATGCATTTATTAGTTGTTTAATTGTCATTGATTGTTTGTATATATATTTGAATCATGAAACATACCTATAGCTATTGGTTTGATGCTTTGGTACCATTATGCTTCGTGATTGCATCTTGAATGAGAGATGGCTCTTGGTGGGTGAGGTTGTGCCAAAAGTCCCTTGAATTGGGTGAGGTGAAGCCATAAGTCCTTAAGTAAAGGTGAGACAAGGCCAAAAGTCTCATAGAATGAGTAAGAATAGACCAAAAGACCCTAAAGTATCTTCTTAATATTTATAGATCTCTGTAAAATTATGAATATATTTGTGTTTGATACTTGGAAGTATTTGATGAATGCTTGCTTTCTTTAACATGATAATATACTATATATACTTACTTGAAAGGGTGAATGAATTATTGGGATTCTTTGAATCTCACTCCCCCCCCCTCCACTTTATGTCTAACCTTGCATAGGTAACTCTTATAGAGCCAGCACTAGAGGCCAAGAAGCTTGAGACATGTTACTTTGATAGTAGAATAGAATTGCATGTAAATTAATGTTAAAGTATGAATGTATATGTTATTTATGAGATGTAAACCATCACCATGTGTAAAAAGTATGTAAATATGTTGTATGAACCATATTTGGAACCAAATGTATGGGGTCTTGAGTTTTGACATCCTTGAGCAATGGAATGCATGAGTATCTGATCAAGTGAGAGAGTGGTTTTGAGTTCTATGGTATTTTGGATTTTTTGTAATGCTTCTATATGCTGTATTTAAGGTTTTGGACTTAAATGGTCACTTACATAAAGTGAAATCATTTTGAACCTTTTGAATCTTCTTGTGCACCATTTGAAGCCATATTCTTCCCCTGAACCAAAACCAAACCAAATGGACAAATTTTGACATAAGATTTGGTAGGCATTTAGATCTCATTTAGAAATTTGTATAGAGCTCTGTAAAATTTATTATAATTTTTCAAAGTTGGTTGAAATTAGTAGAAACTATCAATGCACTATTTATTTGGTTAGTTTGGTTTTTGGTGTCTTTAAGGTGCTAATGAATTCCATTTCTCATGAAATTTTATATTTATATATTTGGCATCATAAGCTTTCCATACCCACTGAGATCACTCAATTTGGAGCTTTGTAGTGTGAGATATAAATTTTTAAAGTTCAGGTCTACACCAATACAAAATTCAGACCTAGCTATAGTTCCATTAAAATTTCATGGGCCAAATGATAGTGTCTTGGTCTAAAGTGTTTACAATAGCTAGATGATGTCATGAGCTTTCCATAGAGTCATAGTTTGTGTGATTTCAAATTTTCTAGCTCGAGTTATGAATTTTTGAAAAATTATGATAGAATATGGAATTGCATGGAAGCATATGAATTTGGCTAGTTTTAATGTGTATGCTCCAAACTCAAATTCCATGCATCATTTTGTGATGATTCTGTATGAACAAGTGTAATAAAGATGGGAAATGAGTTTGGTAAGTTGAAATGGTTCATTTAATCAGAAATGAATTATTTAAACATTTAATATCGATAAATTCCGCTACTAAAAGTGTTGAAATTGATTAAAAAAAAAAACATGTTTTAGGCACTTTGTGATGTAAATTGAGTGCTATCTTCATATGGTATTACATCTACCATACTAAATCCCTAATCAGCATGCTCACATCTCAGTACATTCCATTGAATCTAGTCACAACTTGGTGCATGATCACGGCACAATGCATAAATGGTAGTTTGACCACAGCTCTACTAAGAACACGATCACAGTTTAATATAATCAAGTAGTCAACCAATCATTTAGTATAGAAAAACATATGTGCAGTAATTATAAGATCAAAATGAATGTATACATGAAACTAGAAATTCCCCAATTACCTTAATAAAGCTAATTACTCTTTTTCTGGCTAGCCACATGTCCTAAAAGGCCCATTAAGCCTAAGACAAGCATAAATATCATCATCTAACCATCATTAGCAAAAGAACTTCATATCCATTGCTCAATTTCATCAAGAATTTATTAGAAACCACTTACCCACATTTCTACAGTTGCATAAATTTAAGATCAAAACACTAAGAACTCACACTTAGTCACTCCCAACATCTCCATTTCCGCACATGTAATATCCATGCACTAAAAATCAATCCAAATTATGGAAATTCAACATATATACTTCACAAAATGGTAGGAGGCACTTACCCCAATCCTTTAATGACTTCCAAAATTTGGATTTGAGTCATTTAGCCTAAAAACTATAGTGGTTCTCTCCAATTTCCTTGTATTTTGGCATAACAACAAAACCCAACCCTAAAATCAATCATTAATGCCAATTTCAAGCATAACAATACATTAAAATTGGGAAAAGTACTTACCCAATGGTCCCTCAACCCTTAACCTCTGAAAATCATATAAAAAGCTACCAGAACACTCATTTTCATATTTGGGAGTAAGATGAAAATTCACCAATTAGACCAAAAAGAAGATGAAAATGAAAGCATCAACTTATGTGTAACTCACCTTAGCTAAATCTCCCTTTAATAGTGTGAATCAGAGCCAAGAAGGTGAGGAACCCTAACCACCTTCTCATATGTGCGAATTTCCCTTGTGCGTTCTATTGCCAAGTATGTTTTAGCCCAAAAATGAATGGCCAAATGAGTTTCCTAGGGTTTTGAAGGAACAGGGCTGATCCATGGACCTTGGATCCAATTGGCCCATACCGAGACATTGGGCCATAACTAGGTAGGTCCAAAAGAACTTAGTCTCTGTGAAAATTGAAATTAGGCCTTTATAATTTCTCTTTGGCATACCCAAATAAATCCTAGAGCCTTAATTAAGTTTTGACCCTAATTAAATTCAAATCCATAATAATATTTTATTTTAACTAAAGATTATCCAATTATTATTATTTATCTTAAAATACCCAAAATAATCACTTTTCTTAAAATTTCTATTTTCTATAATTTTATTTCCCAATTTTCACATAATAATTCCTAAATTCTCTCAATTCCAATTAATCAATTTCAGGATGTTACAGATTTTGTTAGCCTATCCACAATCACCCAGATAGTGTCATCACCTAAGGATGTCCAAGGTAAACCTATCATGAAGTCTATGGAATACTATCCTATTTTCACTCTAGAATCTTTAAAGAGCATAACAAGCTTATGGGTTTCTGATGCTTTATCTTAACCTTTTGACAAACTAAATATTTAGCAACATAATCCGTTATGTCCAACTTCATTCTAGGCCACCAAAAACTTTTCTTAAGGTCTTTATACATCTTAGTAGTACCTAAATAAAGGGTGTACCTACTTTTATATGCCTTAGACAACACTAAGTTTCTTATCTCCTTGTCCTTATGTATGCACACTCTACCATAATACCTCACCAAACTATCATTAGACAAATCAAAGTCCTTAACTTTTCCACATCCCAATTGCTCTTTGATACTACCTAAATATTTATCTAACTCTTTGGCCTCCTTAATTCTCTTCCTAAAATCACTATCTATTACTAACTCACCCAAAAGAAGACTACTAGGGTGTTTAGTAATGGACAAATTCAAATTTCTCAATTCCTCAATTAATCTTTGTTCCTTAAGCATCATCATAGCCATATGAATGGATTTCCTATTTAAAGCATTGTCGACTGCATTCACCTTTCTTAGATGACACTTTAAGGAAAAGTCATAATCTTTAAGAAACTTCATCCACCTTCTTTGCCTCATGTTAAGCTTTTTCTAGTCAAATAAATATTTTAAATTCTTATGGTCATTATATACCTCAAATTGTGCACCATAAATATAGTGCCTCTAAATCTTAAGAGCAAAAACTATAGAGGCTAATTTTAGGATATGGGTGGGATAATTCTCCTTATAAGGCCTAAGTTGCTCAAAAGTATACATTATCACCTTACTTTGTTGCATCAAAACATAAATTAATTCCTTCTTAGATGCATCATTATAGACTGTAAAGGTCTCTTTAGGGTCGGGTATGGCTAGCATAGGTGTAGAATTTAATTTGCTTTTAAGTTCTTGAAAGGCATCCTCATAATTCACATCCTACACAAAAAGTTAGTCCTTCTTAGTCAACTTGGTTAAAGGCATTGCTAGTTGGGAAAATCCTTTAATGAAACTTTTATAGTAACTAGCTAGTTCTAAGAAACTATAGATTTCAATCATTAACTTGAGTCTCTCCTAATTCAGTACTGCATTTACCTTACTAGAATCTACCGTTACCCCTTATTTCGATATTACATGACCTAGGAACTTTACCTCTCATGACTGAAACTCACACTTGCTAAGTTTTGCATATAGCTAATGCCAAGATCTAAAAAACTATCTTAAAATGCTCCTCATGTTCCCTATTATTATTTGAATGGACAAGGATATCATCAATGAACACTACTATAAACCAATCAAGGTATGGCCTAAAAATCTTATTCATGTAGTCTATAAAGATGGCAGGGCATTTGTCAACTCAAATGGCATGATTAGGAACTCATAATGGTCATAATAGGTCCTAAAGGCTATTTTAAGTATGTCTTCAACCTTTACCCTAAGGTGGTAGTGTCTTGACATAAGATCAATCTTTGAAAAGATTGATGCTTCCATTAATTGGTCAAGCAAATTATCAATTCTAACAAAAAGGTATTTATTCTTAATAGTCATTTAGTTTAATTGCCTATAATCAATGCAAAGTCTAAAGCTACCATTTTTCTTCTTGATAAACAACATTATTGCTCCCTATAAAGACATACTCAGCATAATGAATCCCTTTTCAAGCAACTTTTCTCTTTAACTCTTCAATGCAACAAGTTCAATAGATGTTATTCTATATAGGGCTTTAGAAATTGGACCTGTACCAGGGAATTAAGTCAATGGAAAATTCTAACTCTCTCTGGGGTTAGTCTACTAATCTTTTTAGGGAAAACCTCCAAAAACTTTCTAATCACAGGTATATCTTCCAACTTATCCTTAACCTTAACATGCAAGGAAAAGAATACAAGGAACCCCTAGTAACCACATCTAAGGTACCTTCCAGCTTGGGCAATAGACATAAAAGCAAGCTCAGCCAATGGATAAGATTTAAGAATAATAGCAAGCAAGGAACCAGTTTTACGATTACAGTCTAGTATCTCATTATTGGCTAACAACCAATCCATACCAATGATCACTTTCAAAATCACGCAAAGGAATATAAATTAGGTCAAGGGTGGTGTAACAACTATCCAATTGTACAACATAATTCAAACATATTTCAAATGTAACCATAGAATTTCCAACAGGGGTGGACATAGATAATTCAAATGGCAATAGACTAATTTTAAGAGCTAGACACTTTGACACAATCATATAAGATGAATAAATGGTTTACCCCTAAGTCAAGAAATGCATATACAATATGATTATAGACAAAAAGAGTATTTCGGATTAGACTAAGGGATCTACTAGCCTCCTGCTGCATAAGTGCAAACATCCATCCTTTTATAGGTGGTTTAATGAATGCAGTTGACTTTTATGACTATGTATAATTTCATGCATAGTGCCCTGACTTTCCACAACTATAGCACATAGGGCAAGGATAGTTCTGGTGGCTTTTTCCACATTTGTTGCATGTTGACTAGGTATTCACTGAATTTTTTGAGGGTCTTACATTCTTTTTCTAAGAAGGATGTCTTGAGGGTGGTCTTCTGCCCTAGGAGCCATTACCACTACTAGTCCCCTTCTTGCCACTACCCCTGATGAGCTCTACACCTCGGTCATGCTTACCCTTAAGTGCCTTATTCTTCTTAGCTTAAATTTTGATTAAGCCCATTCTAACGCCCTACATTTCTCTACTAGTTCAACAAAGTTGCTAATTTGGAGAGGCATAATCTTGTCTTTCAATGCAGGCTTGACACCTTTCTCAAACTTGGTGGCCTTCCAGGGCTCATCATCAAATAGCTTCAAATATGAAGAAAAATGGCACAACTAAATAAATTTTATAGCATATTGGTCTACTATTATTTCTTTTTGTTCCAGAAAATTAAATTAAGCTTCCTTTATTAGCCATCACCAATGGTGGAAAGTATTTATCTCAAAAGCTATTTAGAAGCTCTCCTTAGTCAAAGCTATCCCCCTTGATATCAACTACCTATATGCACTGCGTCACTAGTACTCTGCCTTACCCTCTAGCTTATAAATGGCCAATCTAGAAATTTGTCAATAATGCAAGTTATAACCTTAAAGTTCTTCTCCAATTGCATCAGCTGCCTATCAGTGTTATTAGTGTTTAACTCTCCCAAGAACATAGAAGGGTTAGTTTTCTTAAACTTGGCCAACACCGCTTATAAATAACCTCCTTCCCCTTAGTACCCTATATTAGGGTTTTGGCTTGCACCAATCATATTACCTCTAGGCACCTCTTGGTTTTGCTTGTTTAACGCCTTATGTAATTGTTGCAGCACTTGAGTAATGGCTACATGGGCCTCATCTTGCTCTTGAAGCTAGTTAGTCATAGCCCTCAAAGTAGCCTCATGAGCCTCAACTTGCTCCTCATATGGTTGGCCATTGTAGTTATGGCCTCTTGTGCTTCCTTCAACATCTCAGTAGTTTCACAGCATGCAGCCATTGTGCCTTGCAATGCCAAAAGCATAATAATAGGCCCCTCGTTAAGCTACAACTACAGGGACAAGTCCAAATATAACCATAGCCATAGCATGTATATAGGTATAAATAATACTACAAGGCTAAGTTACTCCTATTCCTAACATGCATGCATCAATATTGCCAAGTTTCTGACCATAAAGTTCATAATCGAACCTAATTTTCTCGAACCATTGCTATGATACCAAATGTAATAATTTTAACTCCTACTTAAGGTAATTATATGTAATTGTATTCCAAATCAGTTGTAATTAAGATTTAACTTGGATTATGAGTGATCAGCAAATGAAAATATAGGGAAATTTGAACTTTTATATTATTAATATTCACTATCAAGGTATACAAGAGGATTTATGTCCATAGAAAAATCAAATTTTTATTAACACTTTTCATGCCACTCAAAATGCATCCAAGTAACATAAAACTCGTATATGTTAGACTACAATTCATTACTCATCACTAATATATTGGAAACCACAAATTTATAACTAAATTAAGGTTTCTAAGACTTAACCCACAACTTAGGATGGTTAGGCCGAGAAGTTAGCCTTTAAAACTTTTAAAAGCATAAATGTACACCCACACTACAACTTGAGTACTTCCCATTGTGGCTAGACTTGAATTTGGAACCCAAACCACATAAAACAGCCTTTAAAACTTTTAAAAGCATAAATGTACACCCACACTACAACTTGAGTACTTCCCATTGTGGCTAGACTTGAATTTGGAACCCAAACCACATAAAACACAATTCTCTCTAAGGCTCAGCATGCTCACACCGCAATAAGATGCCCTTCGAATAATCAATCTCACACTCTTGCACGATTCTTATCGCAACCTGAGATGTTCATGCTACAGCAAGATGACTTTTGTCTAGCACTCACATACATGCTTTCATGTCTCACATGGCAAGCCTCCATGGTGCCATGGTGAGATTTCTCTCTAGAACATATATCCCCTAAAATTCTCGTATTGCATCACGGTGCACTTAGCCTCTACCATTCTTCCAACTCACTTTGGTTGCAACTTAAGGTTGATTTGGCCACAACTTAACTACTTATTGATCCTAAACTCTTAAATATATGTAACACCATATTTATCTAGCCTTCTTTATTCATATCTTAGCTTCCTTCCCTTGGCATAACAATTCTCAAAGGAAAAATTTAATTAAAAATTGCAATATTTTGCGTTATGTAATACTTAAATTTTTGTTTCACATTCTGTGGACCATATTAACTCACCCATATCATCCTCCAATTAAATTACATTCATATAACTCAACCATCTCAAAATGTCACAAGAATCCTGAGTTGGTAGCATATATACACAAAAATCACATGTTCAGTCTCGGGTTCTACAGTTAGATTTCTAGTGTCAATTTTGAAAATTCATAACTAATTCTAGAAAAATAGAAATTAAGCACACTATATCATTTTGGAAAGCTACAGATGTTAAATTTAGGGTAAAAATAAGTTTAGACTAAAACAGAAATGTTTAGCCACTAAAAATTGATAGAATAATACCAAAGGTACTATTGTATTACTGGTGTTGACTCCAAATTTCAAAAATTCATATCTCTCTACTCATACCTCCTAATGAAGTGATCTTAGTGGCCATGGAAAACTTCTTATGTCTAGTTTATTTAAAATTTCATGAGTATTGGACCATTTAACTCTCAAATAACACAGAAAAGAAACTAACCATATGAACAGTGATTATATCAGTTCAATAGCTTTTTTGTGGCAACCCTACCTTCCTATCATTGTAACTATGGTTAAATATACGATTAATCATTAATTATCAAGGCTTGGAGTTGTTACAATTCAGCACATTTTGTGAAAATATGGAAAAATTTGAACCTTGATGTTAGGGACATCACCATACCACCACAAACGAAACAAAATTTGCATAAAAGAAATCCTACTATCATAAGGGGTTTATGATTCATCCGTCCATCAGTTTTAATACCCAATAACCTCTCACAAGTGTTCCTATATCATTTCTTACCATCACCATTGAAGAAATTGGGGTTTCTAAGTTCAAAGTAGGAGTTTGGGGACTTGCGCCGCGGCCAGCCTTCATGGCGCAGCGCGCGGAAATGCCTCATGGAACTACTTTTCTCAACCCCACGATTCTCGCCTCGGCACAATATATTTGTGCCTCTGTGAGTTTCCATTCGGTCAGCTCCACCTCGACATAATATTTTTGCACCTCAGCGCATTTCCATTCTGTCAACTCTGCCTCGGCGCATTTCCATTATATCAGCTCTTAGGTGATTTTTCCCACTTTGCGCCGCGACGCGATTTATTAGGCCACAGCGCTCCTCGCCACTGTCACTCCCCGAGCCAATTTTCGTCTCTTGTGCCACAACTGGATTGGTTATGCTGCGGCGCCCTTCCGCTCTATCTCTCATTTGGCCGCGACGAAGCCCTCTTGGCCGCGACGAGACTCCCTCCTGTGACTATATTACCCAAGTTTCGTCCCACACACTCTAACCCTCATCCTAGGAGCACTCTAGGACCGCTTTCTCTCATTTTATATGACTCAAATTGCATATATCTATCTTATTTACCCATCAATCCCTCCATTACCATTGCAAAACTTAGATACTATTTCCTACTTGTCCAACTAGCTTATATAAGCAAATTCAAGAGTAAATGACAGCAAATGTATTATGGTCACAAGGTGCATAGGGTCAATGCTTATTGTTCATATAAAATCGAATCACTTATCCATTATTAGCCAATTACAATCAAAATGTTCAATCCCATGATAATCAAATTACATATACAATCCCTATACTTGGCAACTCATGATGCAATGCAGCAATGATACAAAACTAGCAATTTAGTTACAATACATTTTGTCAAAGCTCCTAAACCAATGTGCTACCAAACCATTTAGTAAACTCCCATTAATTTTCTCCTTGCCACTAAGAGGTCCGGTCCCTAAAAATGTTAACCCACAACAGGGTGAGATATATAATCTCAGTAACAAAAGGGCAGATTCCATATATATGTACAAGTTAATCAATCCAATGCAATTTCATGTCATCAATACCAGAATCATCAATTCAATTTGCAAATGAACTAGTTGAACTACAAATAACTACTGTCCCATACCAGCAGTCATACACAACATGTTAATGGCCAATAACACCAAGAGAGGTCCATCCACGGCACCTACTCCATAATGAGCACAACCAGGTCTCAGTGCATCTGGAGTCTGATCACAACCCAGTGCTCGATCAAAGCACATGCACGGGTGGCAGCTGCACCACAGCTCTACCATGGACTCACAAGGTCCAATCACAATAACAATTCAAGTAGTCAACTAATCATTTAACATTTCAAAACCATATATGTGCAAACAATATCATATCAACATGAACATATACATGGAAGTGAAGAATAACCCCAGTTACCTCAATGAAGCCAATTACTCTTCTCCTAGCTACCATAATAATCCAAATGCTCACCAAGCCTATAACAAGCATAATCATCATCATTTCTAATCACAATCAAATATTCAAAGAGTTGAACTACTAATGACAGACTAGAGGTTACTCACCTAATTACCAAGGGATTTAATTTCGGATTCCAACTTTCCCACACCAGAAAATTGCCATAGTTCACTCCAATTTCTGGGTAATTTCACATGAAACTAAAGCCCATATCATAGGTCAACTATAGGGGTCTCAAACTAACAGAAAATGCATCAAAATGGGAAGGATATACTCACTTAACAACAGCCATAGCCTCACCTCTGAAAATCCACCATAGACTCACCAAAATTCGCATTTCAATCATCAAGCCCAGAAAATTGGGTTTTCCACCATTATCTCCTTGTAATTTCACACAATAACAGAACCCATTATGATAATACATCCTTAGGGGCATTTTCCAGCAATGTGATACACAAAATAGAAGGGAAAAGCTTACCTAATCCTCCCTCTAACCTCCAAGTCCGAAAATCTTGCAAGGAATCACCCAACACCAAATTTCAAATTTGAGGAGAAGATGAAAATACCCAAACCCAGAAATGAGAGGGTCAAGTTATATATAACTCACCTTGGCTAAATCATCCTCTAGGAGTCAAAAATGGAGCCTCCATATTGGTAGAACCCTAGCCTCCCTTGAACCGCCAAATTTCCTCTCTTGAGTTTCAGCAAAATGAGGGAGAGGCTAAAGGGTTAGGGTTTAGTTGTGTTTGTGTTGGGTCCCAAGTGGGTTGTGGGTTGAGATGGGCTGTATAAAATTTAAAGTTAGAAGTAGGATGTGCTGACCCAATGGCCCAATTCTTTGTGGGTTCAGATTTTGTATACTTGTTGGGCCTTATTTCATGAGTTGGGTTGCAGAAATTTGATTAGGCTAGGCCAAGTTCCAAGAGTCAATACAACTTGAGTCTGCATAATGTGTGTTGGGCCAACTATAAAGGCTTATGTAAATTGGGTCTTAGGCCTCTCTTTTCACTAAATCAAATTGGGCTATTACTAGGTGATCTCTCTTAGCCCAAATCTCATGATAAGGAGTTGGCCTTAACCTAAAATCATTGGGCCTCCATAAATCCTTACCCATGGCTTATTCAAATTAATTTTTGGGCCCAAATTAGGTTTTAATCTAATCGAAATCTTAAACCCATATTAATAATTTATTTCTCTAAAATCCTCATTCACTTAACTTGCCCAATCATCCTATATTAATTATTTCTAATTAATCTAAATCCATGATTAACACCTTAATTAATTTTTAGGGTGTTACATTTTTGGCAACTTTAAAAATTCATAATTAATTCTCTAGGGCTCCAAATAATTTAGTCTTTAGCTTTTTGAAAAACTCTAGATGAGATCTATCTTTATGCCAAATTTCATGGGAAAATTCGTCCATTTGGTCAGTTTTTGACATAGGGTTACAAAATGGCATTTTTATGCCTATTTAAGGGTAAAAAATGGTTCAATTTGGTGTCTAGCTTTTCTAGGACTGCTTGAGCATATGGCAAAGTGTAAAAATAGCCTACTAAACATGTCCCAAGGGTCCAAAAACCCAAACCTCACAAATTCACTCTCCCACTTGATGATATACATAAGGAACATACATGCATCATTTTGCATTTCCATGTCAAAACATACACTATTAGTCATGTGGATCCAATTCTCATACATACACCATATATCCATACACTTACAAGTGTTCAAGGGTTTATACATCATATACATCATTGGGTTACATTTTTTGACAACAAAATAGTTACAAAAACCACTACTTAACAAATTCCTTGCCAATCTCCTTGCCTTTAAGTATAGTGGCTCTCATTTCATGGCTCGCTTAGTTCACCTAAACATGTTACGCAATAGGGAGGGAAGAGTGAGATTCTAGGAATCCCAATTACCTTTCTCCCTTTCAAACACACATAATGGATGCAATTTCAAGTCTAAAAATGCATGCATGGCTATCTTTAAATTCATAAACACATATAGAACGTTTCCTTCATTTTAGAGTCACATACAACATACATAGGCTTGCCAAGACAATGGTTTAGCTTCACCCATTCTCTTTGGCACTTTTGGACTTGTCTCAGCCATTTTCAAGGGACATTTGACTAAGTTTCACTCTTTTAGAGACTTTTGGCTTTGTCTCACCCATTAATAGGGACTTTTGGCTCATCCTCACCTTAGCTAAAAGACTTTTGGCTTCACGAAACTCATACAAGCCAAAACATATTCATAAAGTATCTTTCAACACATAAAAAAAGCATCATGGTACCATGGCATATACATATATACTAGAAACATTTTTCATAGCTTAAACATACACACACACATTCAAAGACAAGAAAACACCTAAACATGTATGAGAGAAAGGAGTGAGAGCTAAATTGTATGCAAGAATACACTTTTCTCTTTGGAATTTCTTCCTCTCTCTTGACCAAACACCTATAAGGAGGTGGAGGTTGATTCCTTTGGCCTAAACATATCAAATGGGATCCAATTGCACTCTTGGAATATTCACTAAACTTACACACATCCTAGAAGAACTTAGGCACTCATATGGTTCAATTATGGTTTCATAAGGCACTTAATGAAGTAACTTTGGGAATTCATTATCTTGGCTCCATTCTATCCTTCCATCTATGGTTCTTGACTCCATTCAAATTTCTTGGAGCCATCACACAATTAATTTGAGGAGCCTAGCTATATGTTTCTTCCTTAAGTTATAATATGGAACCTATAGCTCTATCTCATTATCCATGACTTCTAAAATTTTTTCAATGCTTCCTTTCATTCTCTACCATCATATATGATGCAATACTAGGCTTAAAAGAAATTAAAACACTCTTTAGGTACTTCCTCTAGCTTAGGCTGAGACATGCACTTTATATGAAGCCCATGGAGTTTTCTTTGCTTCTTGGATGGGAGATGCATATAGGAGGCTTCTTAAGGGTCTTAGGAATTCATACAAACACTCACATTAGCTTAAGAACTCTTAGATAAAATCATATTTTAGGTTATGTTCACAAACCCCTAACTTTTCTATCTTGCAAATTCATGGTTGTCCCTTTGTTCTCTTTGCACGTTCTTCCTTCCTACACTTTAATTCTTAGGATTCACTCTTCGTTTGGTTCAAAAGTCATTCCCTCTTGGCTGTCCACATAGTGGCCAAACCACACCTAAAGGAAAGCAAGGAGAAGCAAGTATAGAAACAAGTAGGTTACCTTGGTTTTCTAGCTTTCTTTGGATGCTCTTTCTTTTGCTTTAGTTCTCCTCTTCAAATTTGAACTTATCTACTCTAGTCTATGCTTAAAACAAAACCAAATACCTCAATATAACTATGGGAAGAAGGAGGAGAAGGAGGAGAATAAGTTTATTAAAGGGAAGACCAAGAAATTCTATGAACTTCATACATTTTACTTGGCTTTTTCTTTTCCCTTTTTCCCTTCTCTTGTGCACCTCTCTCCTTAGGTTTCACTCTCTATTTTGGGCAGTAAGAAAGTCAGCTAAATGAGGAGAAGAGTGGGGCATGAGTTATAAAGCTAAGGAAATAAAAATTATTCCAACAAAATTCACATTATGTCCTGTTTCTTGGCATTTTCATTTTAGGCTCATTTTAGCTCCTTTTGAGAACCTCTTTTTCCATCATAAAATTTAGGTTCTCAATCTTATAAAATGACTTTGGAATTACTTAATTTAGAGCTAAAACATTTCCAAATGAAAAGATCAAAGTTTAGATCAAACGTTATTAGAAAACATACACCGAAGGGGTTTCAACTGTCCTAAGGCTTCCCATGGTTTTCAAGGCTTCTAAAAACCCCAAAGAGCTCAAATTTTCCATTTAAAAAGCTTTCCTATGAGTATTCTAAAACTTGCCCAAAATTATGAAAATACCATTCTGTTTCTTAACTATTTCGTTAAATTCTATCTAGTTATTTTGACTTCAGTTTGAAGGTACTTCTAGCCTCCTATTCTCATTATTTGATGTGTAGATTGTTATCATAATTTTTCTAGACCTTAACTCTTTTATGTTCAGAGGACTTGATTTTAATACGTGCTCATTTTTGTTGTTTTTACGACAACCGGACATTACAATATGCATCCCAACTTATTGCCTCCCCCTCCAATTGAATTCTAGGACCTTTCTATGGCTAAAGTGCAAGGTTTCTATGCCATATAACCTCCCATAGACACCTCAGTTTATGAATTTACATCATTTAAGGATCTAGGATTATTTATACTAATCCAATCTTGTATCTTATCAGCACAACACCCATTATGATAGTAATTCCAATGACAACTTAAAATGTGCATTTCCCTGCCTATTTGCCCTATATCACTTTGAGCAAATTTCAATAGACCAATTAAACATGTTCCTACCCTCAAAACTCTAAAACAACCTTATATGCAAAATATGGCTACGGCACATCCTCAATCACTCATGAAGCATATATGACAGCAAAAAATCCACATAACAGAATCAAGGCCTAGAATACCATTAATGTCATAACCATATCCTTAGATTGATCAAGCAAACTTCATACAATTCATATCAGTTTATATTTGCTTAATAATATGCAATTACATCAGATTCATCATAAATTAAAGCCTAGCCACTAGTGGGATACATTCAAAGTTACAAAACATCAAAATACTTACACTTGGTAATATGAATGCATCATAATGCTATATAAGTTAAATTATAAAAATTAGCATCTACACTAATTAAAATGTCTAAGTGCATAAATCCCACATAAGGCCTTAGACTATGGGTAATCATCCACTTGTTCCCCTTTTCCATGGCCAAATAGCCTTCACTTGAAATTGTTAGCCCATTATAGAGGTGAGATATGAATCTCAGTAACAAAAGAAAATTCCATCTATATGTAGCATATTAGTTTGACTAAAGCATAGAGAAAGGTGATTATTATCCTATACTAGCAATCACATACAACATGCTAATAGCCAAAAACAGAGGGAAAGGGCATAATCACAACACCAACTCCTTATTGAGCATAATCATAGTTTGATGCATTCCAAAGAGATGATCATGACTTAGTGCATGCTCACAGCACAATGTATAGGTGGAAGCATGATCAAAGCACCACCAAGGACATGATGACAATCCAAAACAACAAGTAGCCAAACTAATCATTTATCATGGAAATAGATCATTGAAACAAATATAAGACTAATATGAACATAAACATGATAAGTAGAAGCTTCTACTATCCACACTTTTCTCTAGCCCAAATGATAAGTAATAGCTCACTCTTAGGGTTTAATGGTTATGTGGCTGGCCTAAAAGGCCTTTCTGTCTAATTGGACCCATATCTGCATATTGGACCATGGTCAGGTGAGCCTCATTAAGTTGGCTTTCAAATAAAACTGAAGTTGGGCTTCTAAAAATTATTCTTGACATAATAAAATTAATTATGAAGCTTTAATTAAAATTTAACCTAATTAAATTCAAGTCCATAATAATATTTTATTTTTCACCAAAAATTTCAAATAATTATTTGCCTCAAAATGTATGAAATAATTATTTTCCTTAAAATTTTATTATTTTCAGTGTTTTCCTTAAAAACTCTATTTTCCACTTTTTTGGAATTTCTCATAATAATCTCTTATTTTTCAAATTAAATCCTTAATTCTTCATAATTCCTCTTAATGAATTTTTAGATGTTACAAGTTAAGCTTTGACATCTAATATTATCAATCGAGAATTAAGTGTGGGTGTAATGTCCAATTTTCATAAAAATGATGAAAACAGATACGTTTTAAAAGTAAGTCTTTTGAAATGAATTAGTTAAGGTCTAGAAAAATTAGAATAATGATTTAGACATTAGATAATGAAAATAAGAGGCTAGAGGTGCTATGAAACAGAAGCTAAAATAATTAAATGGAATACAATGAAATAACTATGTAATATAATGGCATTTTCATAATTTCAGGCAATTTTTAGAATACTCACAAGAGGTCTTTTTAAATGAAATTTTTTTTACAACCATTTTATTCCTTCTTCTTATATATATGGACACCCCACTCTTCCTTTCATATGACTAACTTTAATTTAGCCAAAAATAGAAAGGGAGACCTAGAGAGAAAGGCACACAAGGGAGGAGGACAAATGAGAAGAAAAACCAAGTGAAAGGTATGGAAATTCATGAATTTCCTTAGTTTCTCTTTAGCAAACTTCTTCCCCTCCTTTTTCTCTTTCTTCCCATGGATTTATTGAAACTTTCGGGTCTGTTTTGAGTTCAAACCAAAAGGGAGGAGTTTGAGTTTCAAGAAAGGAACATAAGCTAAGAGAAAAGCTCTTGAGGAAACCTAGAAACACCAAGGTCAATTTCCATGCTTTATGTGTGGTTCGTCCAACCTAGGGACAGCCAAGAGGGGTTGAGTTTTGAGCTAAACCAAGAGTGAATCTTAGGAAAATGAGTGAGAAGAATAAGAATATGCAAAAGAAACAAAGAAAGAACTATGAATTTGCAAGATAGAAAAGCTATGGTTTTAGTTGCACCTTGGGTTATAAGATGAGTTCTAACTATAAATTAAGATGTTTAAGAGTTCATATGGGTTCCTAAGACATCAAGAGAGCCTCCCACATGCTTCTCTCATCAAAGAAATCAAAACAAATCATTAGCCCCTTAAAGAAACATAGCCTCGGCCTAGGGTGGAAGAGGCACAAACGGGTAGTTTTTGTAATATCCGGTTTTCATTAAATGATATAAACGGGTGTGTTTTCAAAGCAAGTCCCCTGAAATGAATTAGTTAGGGTCTTAAAAAATTTAAGTAGCATTCTAGATTCCTAAAAATAAGAATCCTAAGCTCATATGGAAAGAAAAATAGAGCTAGAATGAACAAACAAAATTTAACGAAAAACTCACGAATTGTAATGGCATTTTTGTAATTTTGAGTAAATTTTGGAATTCACACAAAAGGGCTTTTTAAATGAAATTTTTGAGTTTTTCAAGGTTCTCAAAGGCCCTGAAAACCACGAGAAGTCTCGGGACAATTAAAACCCCTCCGGTGGACGTTTTTCAATGTTGGTGTACTTGAACTTTGATGGATTCTTTCGGGAAGATTTTAGCTCTGATTTGAGTGATTCCAAAGGAATTTTACTAAATTAGGAACCTAAATTTTATAATGAAAAATACAATTCTCAAAAAGGAGTAAAAACAAATTAGAAACGAAAATACCAAGAACGAAGGGCAAAACGGGAATTTTTGAAAAGTCTTTCTTCTTCCTACCTATATATATAGGACGCCCCACTCTTCCACTCATTTAACTTCATATGTTTCTACCTTAAACCAGAGAAAAACCCTAAGGAGAGAGGCTCACAAGAGGAAGAGAAAGAAGAGGAGAACCAAAGGCCAAAGGTATGAATTTTTGGTAGTTTTTCATGCTCTTTCCTTTGCAAACTTCTCTTCCATTTTCTTTTCTTTCCTATGAGTATAATGAAGTATACGGATCTGTTTTAAGGGAGGAAAAAAGGGGAAAATTCGAATTTGATGAGAGGAGGACAAAGAAAGGAGGATTCAAATAAGAAAACAAGGAAAAACAGGGTAATTTCTCCTTCCATGATTGCTACCCCTTGCTCCTCTTCTCTCCTTGGTTCTCCCCACTCAAGAAGCCATGGGAGGGCTTGGATTTTGGATAGAACCAAGGGTGAATGTTAGGAAAAGGAGTGTAAAGAATAAGAATATGCAAAGGGAATTAACAAATAACTATGGAAATTCAAGATAGTAATTCTAGAGTTTCATGTGCTCCTTGTAAAATCTGACTTGATACCTTAATTTTTATGCCTAAATGAATGTTTAAATGAGCTCTTAAGATCCCTAGAAGTCTCCCCATGTGCTTCCTCTATCAAGAAAACAAAGCAAAGGCCATGAAAGCCAAATTGCTTCCTAGTCTTGGCCTAAAAGGGTTAGCACACCTAAGGAGAGTTTTAAATTTTTCCAAGCCCATTTTTGAGTCATATATGATGAGTAAAAATGAGGGGAAGCTTTGGAAAAAATTTAAGAGAGCTAGAGAATGAATTAGTGACTTATGTTCCATAATATGATCTAAAGAAGCAACATATAGTTAGGCTCTTTATTTTAATTGTATGATGACTCCAAGAGGTTTAAAAGCAGTCAAGAATTATATATGAAATGAAAGAATGAAGCCTAGAATTTATTTGAGGAGTGTTGCTTCATTAGATGCATTCTTGGAACCATAAAAGGGTTAATAGACCAAGTTCGTGTTTAAGGAAGATGTGTGGCCTTAGAATTAATTTTATGAACCTAATTTGCTTCCATAAATTGTGTTTAGGCCAAGAGAAACCAATCCCACACCTTAGTGTGTGTGAGACTGAGGAAGGGAGCAATGTTTCAAGGAGAAAAGAGTATGGTTACATCCAAGGTAGCTTACTCCTCCTTCTCTCATGCATGAATATATGCTTGGCTTATCTTTGAATATGTGTATGTGTATTTTAAGCCATGAAAAGTATTCTGGCATGAATTTTATTCCATGGTGCCATGATGTTACGTTTATGTTTTCATATGATGTTTATTATATGTGCTTGGATTTACTTGAGTATGGTGAAACCAAGAACCATTAGCCATAGTGAGGATTGTAATATCCAGTTTCGTTAAATGACGAAAATAGGAGCATTTTCAAAGCAAGTCCTCCAAAATAAATTAGTTAAGGTCCCAAAAAACTTGAGTAATATTCTAGACTCCTAAAAATGAGAATTCCAGGCTCAGAAAAAAAAAAACTAAGCTATAATGAAGAAACGAAATTTAACGAAAAATTTATGAAACATAATGACATTTTCATAATTTTGAGCAAATTTTAGAATTCATATAGGAGGGCTTGTCAAATGAAAGTTTTGAGTTCTTTAGGATTCTCAGAGGCCTTGAAAATCATAAGAAGCCCCGGGACAGTTAAAACCCCTCTGATAGACGTTTTTCAACATTGGTGTACCCAAACTTTGATGGATTTATTTGGGAAGGTTTTAGCTTCGATTTGAGTGATTCCAAAGGCATTTTACTAAATTGGGAACCTAAATTTTGTAATGAAAACAAAGGTTCTCAAAAAGGAGCTAAAACGAATTAAAAACAAAAATGCCAAGAACGAAGGGTAAAATGTGAATTTTTAAAAAGTCTTCCTTCCTCCACATATATATATAGGGCACCCTACTCTCCCATTCATTTAGCTTCATATGTTTCTGCCCTATGTAACACCATAAGTTCTAGTTCATCCTATGCCTTTCAATGACTTACTATCATGGAGGATGTAGCTTTCTCATAGAAAAGCAAGGGAATGACTTACTATCATGGAGGATGTAGCTTTCTCATAGAAAAGCAAGGGGAAAGAATGAATGTTTTTGCATTGCATCGTATTTAGAAATTCATTTCGATGTTGCGTAGACCGTGTGAGCTCATACTATGCCCCTTCATATTTAATTGCATTATTACAACTCATTTGTATCATAAAAACTTGCCTACAACTTATGGAAGCCATTACGCTTTGTCAGGTTTCCGTCAAAATTTATTTCTTCATTCTAGGTCCGTTTTTCCTTCTGTCTAAGGCTACAATTCTCATTTTTAGGGGGCTAGAATGTTACTTAATTTTTTCGGGACCTTAACTAATTCATTTCGGGGGACTTGTTTTGAAAATGAGCTCGTTTCCGTCATTTAATGAAAACCGGACATTATAATTCTCCCCCCATTTTAAAAAAAATTTCGTCCTTGAAATTAAATAACGTACCTCATGGGAAAAGTTCTGGATATTTCTTCCTCAAATAATCCTCTAGTTCTCATGTGGCTTCCTCAGGAGATAACTCCTTCCAAACCACTTTCACCAGCGGTATCGTCTTATTCCGTAACTGCTTGAGCCTAATGTCCATGATCCGATCTGGTGATACTATATATGACAGATCATCCTATAACTGCACATCATTCTTGGCCAGAATTGGTTTCATTTCTGGGCAAACTTTCAAAAATCATAACTAAATCTAGAAAAATTAAAATAATGCAATCTTGGTCATTTTGGAAAGCTTATGATGTCTAATTCACAATAAAAATACGCCCTGGTCATAACATTCACCACCAGGACGTTTGACATCCAAAATGGTCTGAAGGTCAGACTAAATTCTGGAACTGTCATAGAATTCTGTAGAAAACTTTGAAAATGTCAAGAATCTGGAAAGGACCTATGTACTTTGGACTGATCTTTTTACTCTTAATAGATCGACCTATCCCTATGACTGGAGACACCCTAATGAAGACATGGTCTCCAACCTCAAACTCTAACGGCCGCCTACATTTATCTACATAACTTTTCTGTCTACTCTGGGCTGTTAGAAGTTTCTTTTTGATGGTTTCTATCTGTCTAGAGGTCTGGTCCACTAATTCTGGGCCTATAAGGCTCCGCTCTCCTAACTCAACCCAACACATTGGGGACCTACACTTCCTCCTATACAATGCCTCATATGGTGCCATCTGTATATTGGCATGGTAACTATTATTATAGGCAAACTTTGCTAGAGGCAAGTATGTATCCCAGTTCCCTTTCATTTCTAACACATATGCTCTCAACATGTCCTTTAGGGTTTGGATGGTTCTCTCCATCTATCCATCCATCTGAGAGTGGTAGGCTGTGCTAAATCTAAGTCTAGTGCCTAGAGCATCCTGTAATGATCTCTAGAAATTTGATTTGAATCTGGGATCTCTATCTAACACTATGCTCCTAGGCACACCATGTAGTCTCACTATCTCCTTGATGTATAGTTGAGCTAATTTATCTAGGGTATAAGTAACTTTGATAGGTAAGAAGTGTGCTGACTTTGTTAACCTATCCATTATGACTCATATTGCATCATACCCCAATGAGGTCCTGGGTAAGCCCATGACAAAATCCATGGCTATATTATCCCATTTCTACTCCGGGATATCTAGGAGTTGAAGTAACCCAGCTGGCTTCTGATGTTCTATTTTCACTCTCTCGCATACTAGACATCAAGAGACATACTCTGCTATGTCTATTTTCATCCCAAGCCACTAGAACATTTTCTTCAAATCCTGGTACATTTTATTACTACCTGGATGAATGGTGTATCTACTCTTATGTGCCTCATCTAATATCTTTAGAGAGGAACATGGGCAGCATCTGAGGTTAGCCTTGGAAACCCTGAGAGAGAGACAATTGTATGCTAAACTTAGTAAGTGTAAATTCTGGCTCACTGAGGTTCAGTTCTTAGGTCATGTCATCTCCCAGGCAAGGGTCGTAGTAGATCCCCATAAGGTAGAGGCAGTATTATAGTAGGAGAGACCTAGGACAGTGACAGAGATCAAGAGCTTCCTAGGTTTAGCAGGTTATTATAAGAGGTTCATTTAGGGCTTTTCTCAGATAGCGATGCCACTGACCCGGCTTACTAGAAAGAATGTGCCATTTATGTGGAATGAAAATTGTGAGAGTAGTTTTTGAGTAGATGAGAATGTCATCTATGAAGCTACTATAAACCTATCTAAGTATGGCCTGAAAACTCTGTTTATATAATCCATAAACACTGCAGGTGCATTCGTCAACCCGAAGGGCATAACTAGGAACTCATAGTGCCCATATCTAGTTCTAAAGGTCATCTTAGAAATATCTTCAGCCTTTATTCTAAGCTGATGATATCCTGACTTGAGGTCTATCTTGGAAACCATTGATGCTCTTACTAATTGATCTAGGAGGTCATCTATGCGAGGGAGAGGGTACTTATTCTTAATGGTGATTTTATTAAGTTCCCAGTAGTCTATACATAGCCTAAGGCTCCCGTCTTTCTTTTTCACAAATAGGACTGGAGCTCGCTGAAGCACAAGTTAACCACGGCCCCAGTTTTAGTACTCTCTGACCCTAAAGAAACTTTTGTAATGTACAGTGATGCCTCTAAGAAAGGGTTAGGATGTATGTTTATGCAGAAAGGTTGAGTGGTAGCTTATGCTTCTAGATAGTTGAAATCTCATGAGGAAAACTATCCCACATATGACTTAGAGTTAGCCGCAGTGGTATTTGCTTTGAAAATATGGAGACACTACTTGTATGGGGCAGCAATAGAAATTTACAGCGACCACAAGAGCCTCAAATATTTATTTGAACAAAAAGAGCTAAATATGAGGCAATAGAAATGGTTAGAATTTTTAAAAGATTATGATTTCACACTGAAATACCATCTCGGTAAGGCTAATGTGGTAGCTGATGCCCTAAGTAGAAAATCCATACACATGGCTTATATGATGATTCATAATTTCGAGCAATTTTTGGAATTCACATAAGAGGGCTTTTTAAAACCAAATTTTTGAGTTCTCTGGGGTTCTTAGAGGCCCTGAGAACCATGGGAAGCCCCGGGACAGTTAAATCCCCTCCGATGGACGTTTTCCAATGTCGATGTACCCAAACTTTGACGATTCTGTTCGGAAAGGTTTTAGCTTTGATTTGAGTGATTCCAAAGCCATTTTTCTTAATTGGGAACCTAAATTTTATAATGGAAAAGACGGTTCTAAAAAAAGAGCTAAAACAAAAGAGAAACAAAAATGCAAAGTATGAAGGGCAAAATTAGAATTTTTGAAAAAGTCACTTTTCCCTACCTATATATATGTGGTGCCTCACACTTGCCCGTATATAAGTTCAGAAAATTTAGCCCCAAACCAGAAGCAAAACCTTAAGGGAGAGGTGCCTAAGAGAGGAAGAAGAAGGAGGAAGAAATCCAAGCTTAAGGTATGCTTTCATGGTGTTTTTCCTTGCTTTTCTTCATCTCCACTACCTCTCTTTCATTCTCCTTTCTTTCTTTGGATTAAAATGATGTTTATAAATCTGATTCAAGGGAGATATTCAAGGGAAAGTTCGGATTTGAAGAGAGGAGCTTGGAGAAATCAAAATTCAAGCCAAACTAACTAAGGAAACAAGGTAAAAATGGATCATATGGTTGATATCTTCCATGGCCCTTCTTCTCCATTTTGACCCACATGTGTTCTGACCTAAGGAGTCAGATTTTTAACCAAACCAAGCATGAATCTTAGGTATTTGATGGAGAGGAATAAGAATATGCAAAGAAAACTATGAAATAGGTATTAGGATTCAAGATGCAAAATCTAGAGTTTTAAGTGCACATTCCAATTTTTGAATTTGTATGATGCCTCCAAGGTCTAAGTAAGAGTTTCAATGAGTTCTTGAGACACCTAAGATGCTCCCCACAAGCTTCCTCCTTCAAGAAAACAAAGACAACTCTAAGAAGCCTAAAACCTAGGCATAGTCTCAGCCTAGGCTAGTTTGCATAGGTGGGGGGAGTTTTAAATTTTTCTAAGGCCATTCTTGAGTCATATTTGATGAATGAAAATGAAGGGAGGCCTTGGAAAAAATTTAGAACTCATAGAAATTGATTTGGTGCCTTAGGTTCCATAATGTGACCTAAAGAAGCAACATGGTGCTAGACCATTTTTCTTAATGATGTGATGACTCCAAGAGGCTTAAAAGGAGTCAAGAATCATATTTGAAAAGAAAGAATGAGGCCTAGAAGTCATTTAAGGGGTGTTGCTTCATTAGGTATCTTTATGGACCATAATGAGAGTTATAGAGCAATCTAGGGTTTAATCAAGTTATTTAGCCTTAGAATATGTTTCATGAACCTAATTGACTCCCATAAATTGTATCTAGGCCAAGAGAAACCATCTCCATCAAATTTTGGGTATGTGGCCGAAAGAGGAGGCTTGGAAACTAAGAAAAAAGTGTGTGTTTGCATACAAGGCAGCTCTCTCCACATTCTCTCATGCATGGATGTGTGTTTAGCTTGTTTTAGAATGTGTGTATATGTATTTTCAAGCTATAAAAAGTATGCTAGCATGCCTTTATGTGCTATGACTCTTGATGCCATGTTATGTTTCTAAATGAGTACATGATGCTTGTTTGAGTTTGCTTAAGTATGGAAAGGCCAAGAACTCTTCCCTTGGGTGAGGATGAGCTAATTGAGACAAAGCAAAGAGTCTCCCAAAAGTAAAGTGGGCTCCTAAGAGTATGGTTGAGTCTAAAGTGCTCAAGAATGGGAGAGGCAAGTTCAAAATCCATGAGGAGAAGTGTGAGGCCAATCCAAACACTTGGTGAGCTCTTGAATGATTTGTATGAGTTGTTCACATGCCAAGTTTGCTTTTAAAGTGTCCATGACTTCTATTTTTATGTACATGCATTTGAAAAGTTTACTTTGCACATATTATGTATGATTGAATGGGAGATGAGCTATTGGGATTGTTTGAATCTCATCCCCTCCTCTCCAATGATCTAACATGTTAGGTGGACCAAGCAATTACGATGAAGGGAGCCAACAACGATGAGGAAGAAAGATTGACAACTTAGTGTCTTGTTTTGTTTATTTTGGAACCATAATGATAGTTCATCATGTATATGAGGTTGTATATGTACTATGAACGTTGATACATATGTAAATACACTATTATGTGATGATTAGATGCATGATTATGATATATGACCACTAGCCCATGTTTTGAGTATGTAAGGCTATAGAATGAGAATTTAAAGTTTGATGAATATGTGTATAAGTGAGGGTTGAATGGCCAAAATGAGATGCATGAGGTTTGGGACCATTTGGGCAGCTCACACAAGTCTTAAATATGCTTTTAGACTTGCCCAAAAGGTACCAATACCAAGGAAAGACCATTTGGCAAGTTTGGTACCTCATATGGAGCCAAATTTGACCATTATGGAACCCTATATCACTTTTTAGCCAAATGAGTTAGTCTTGATCTGAAATTTTGCATGCAATTAGATCTCATTAAGAGCTTTCTAGGAAGCTAAAACTTATAATTTTTGGAGGTCTACAGAATATTTGATGATTTTTTGAAATTGGCAAATTTCATGGATTTGGTCTGCTGCACTATTCATTTGATCCAAAATTGTTTTCTGTCATCCGAGATTCAAATAATGTCCAATTGCCATGAAATTTTATACAGAGAAACTAGGTAATCACAGTGACCTGTGGCTACTAGAAGCACCTCATTTGGAGGTCTAGAGAGGAAGTTATGAATTTAAAATTTCTGCCCAATATCAGTAAAGCTCATTAGCTCAGTGGGAGCCATTCTATACGGGGCCTTAGACACTAGACCTGCCCCAAGTACAATGTCTATAGGAAACTCAACCTCTCTCTTTGGGGGCAGTCTATTAATCTCCTTGGGAAATACCTCTGGGAACTCCTTCACTACAAGAATCTCATCTATACCCTCTTCTACCTCAGCCTAGACTGAAAAGAAAACCAAATACCCCTAACAACCATGCCTTAGAGATTTCTTAGCCTGGGAGGTAGTCATAACAGATAACTTAGCCTTAGCACTAGGCACAGTCCTACACTGAAGTAAAGTAATGCACCTGTGGCTGTAATCTAGTGTGGCATTATTTGCAGACATCCAGTTTATGCCAATAATCACATCAATATCAATGAGGGGCATACAAATCAAATCAAGGGTGGTTAGGCAATGATTAAATTGGGTCACACAATTCAAGCAAGCATGGGAGGTAATGGCTAGGTTTCCTGTAAGGGTAGATACATGCAACTTATATGGCAATATATGCATATTCAGACCCAACCTCCTAGCACAGTCATATGATATGAAAGAGTGGCTAGCACCTGAATCAAATAATGCAGTTACAGAAAAATTATTTATTTTAATAGTACCTTGAATCAGATTCGAGGACCGGCTAGCTTCCTGTTGTGATAGGGCAAAGACTCTACCCTGGGTCTATGGTCTGGGAGGAGGAGCCATCTCCCTCGGCTGTGCGATCTACAAAGGGGCCTGTGGAGGAGTCTGAGTACAATCTCTGGCTATGTGCCCCGACCTACCACATTTAAAACATACGTTTTGCCTCACATAGCACGGTCTCGTGTCGTGATTCCTACCACACTGAGGACATGTCATAAGTGCACTGCCCTTACTAGACTGAGTCCTCAATCTTTTGCCTCTCCGATTCCACTGACTCTTTCTGCCTCTACGGCTTGTCACTGCAGGCTGTGAACCCTCTCTAGGTCTTTTGGGCTTAGGGAAGGGAAGAGGTGGTCTAGCGCAAGAAGTAGGCTGCATCATCCTGGAATTTATTTCTGTTACTCTGCATACTTCCACTAGGGTATTAAAGTGCTTGATTCTCTATGGCACAACCCTATCTCGGATCTCAGGGAGTAAGCCCTTCTCTAACCTATCTGCCTTCCATCTTTCATCATCATGTCTCTGTAGGTATGAGGAGTATCTGGAGAGCTCAACAAACTTCGCTATGTACTGGTCCACGGACATCCCTAGAATCTGTTTGAACAGGATAAACTCTGACTCCTTTTCATCTCTGATGGAGTTGGAAAAATATTTCTCATGGAATGCCTCCTAGGTGATCGAGGCATTCCTTGCTCTCAAAATAGGCTCAGTGCCCTTCCACTAGTAAATTGCTTCTTTTTGTAACTGGAATGCTGCCATCTTGGCTTTTTACTCAGACGTACACTCCATCACCTCGAAGATCTACTCTAGTTCCATAATCCAAGCCTTAGCTTTATCTGCATTCATCTCACCATCAAAGGAGGGTGGCCCGACTTTCTTAAACTGTGTGATCACTTTTCTAGTTGAGGGTTGCTGTTGAGCAGGAGGCGTCTGAGCTGGTGGAATTAGGGCAATAGCCTGTATGTGTGGCTGTGCATCTGTAGGAGTCGCCCCTGAGTGCTTAGGACGATCTAAGTATGGAGGTAGTTAAGGAGGAGTAGGTGTGGGACCCTGGCTATCTCTCTCAGCAAGCCATTCTTGAAACTGCATCATGACGACCAGCTGCTGATCCAAGCGAGCCATGATAGAATGTAAGGCTCCAGTTACTGGATCACTAGGCCGGGCTTCATCAGCCTGAGCTTGTCTAGAGGGCCGACCTCTCCTAGTGTTCACCATCGTACTGAAACATGATAACAAACTTTAACATAAGCTAGGGAACACATTCCACCATCAAACACACTCAATTCATCCAAAACAAGCTCATGTGCATCTAGGCAACTCATGAACACAAGCCACAACCCACATCAAGAGCCTGAACCTTTGCTCTGATACTAATAAATGTAACACCATAAATTCTAGCTCATCTCATACCTTTCAATGACTTACTATCATGGAGGATGTATGATAACCATGATTTTTATATGTTTTAATTCTCCTAACTTAGGTATTTTAATGATTAAATATGGCTCTAAGACTTCAATTAGATAAAATTTTGTTTTAGAAGCCATTTCTATATTTTAGGAATTTATTTGCAAAATTTTGGAATTTTAATGCATAAATTTCTTTAAAAGATTTTGTGAATTCTCCTCTTGAATTGTTCTTACTTGTTGTGCGGATTTTCAATGGACAAATGATGTTTGAATAAAAAATTTGAGTTATGGGCAGAACATGGAAATGAAGAAGCACAGCTCACATGGAAGAAACATGAAGAAGCATGCAGAGGCTTACGTGGAAAATACGTGGAGCATTAAGGCAGCACATGAGTTGGAGAAGAAGCAACGTAGTTCATTATTGGATTCATGAGAAGAGCACGAGGAAGCATTAGTTGCTTGTGGGGAGAAGAAGCCACGTAAAGAAGAAGAAGGAGTTAGGAGTTGGGAATAGATTATATACACACACACATCCTCCATGCAGTTGTTACATGAGATGAGAAGCAGGATGGTTCTGCTTTAAAAAGAATGAAGAAGCTACGTGGTATAAGAAGAAAAATGCATGCAAGAACACGTACAAAAGCCCGAGCACAGAGCTGCATGAAGGCCAACGTGAAAATGATGTTGAAAATAAGCTTGAACCATGTGAAGAAGCTGAGCAGTACATGGGCTGGAGTTGAGGCGAGAAACACGAGCAAGGAGCTGCAGAATGAAGGAAGAATAAACATAAAGACGACGTGGAAGAACAGCAGCCAACATGGAGAAAAGCAATTGGAGAAGTGGAGGGCTGCTGCTTCTTTTATCTTCTGGACTACATCGAGAGACAGACGCTGGACTGGGCAGAGGGGTGAGACGCAAAAGAAGTGACGCTAAAAGGGAGCTGGGCTGGATGCATGAGCTAGAGATTTAAGAGAGGAAGTGAAGCTTCTAAACAAGGATAGCACATGATTAAGAAGAGCCATGAATGCAGAGGCAGCAGCTAAGATAGGAGAAGAAGTAGAATGAAGAAGCTTGTAAGCAAGGAAGTAACGAGCTGCTGCACAACGAGGGAGAGTAGGAGCTGTATGGGAGAAAAGGGAATAACGTGAAAACAAAGTGAACAGCAGCTGAGCACGTGGAGTTTAAAGGAAGCAAGTGGATTATTATATTCACAATGGGGCCCACTCTCATACATATATCCATGCAGCCCTAAGCATAATACACACGAAAAGAAGAGGTAGGCATGTGATTTTTAATGAGGAAGGAATTCGAACAAATTGATCCATTCACGCCTCTGATCTATTCGCACAATCCAGCACAGTCACACCTCTATATCTTCGGAAATCCTTGCCTATATATATCCTTCGCCCCCTTCATCCATTCATGCTGCCATATTCATCCATACATCACTCCATCTCCCGTCCACCCATTCACTCCACGCCTCCACTCAATCTTCCATCCATCTCCAACATCCCATGAAGTTCTAATCCATCTATGGCTAGCTAGGAAGAAGACCTTAGTGCAGCTTGAATCCATGGATGAACATAGAATTTTTGGCTAAGGATTCGTTTATTTTCCTATACTTTTTCTCTTTCACATATCATCTTGGTTAAGTTATATTTGATAGGGAATTTGTGTAATTGTAATTAGTGGCTGGTTGGACACTAATTAGGGAACCTTTTTGTTGATTAATTGATCTGATTGGACATTGATTATTTTCAATATTATCTAATTTTTCATGTGTTCTTCGGAGGTGTTCGATAAAATACATGAGTGAGATTATGTGCTTGAATGTTTAATTTGAAGATTCCTTAGTGTTTAGTTGGTTAATTAAACATTTTAGGATGATGATTCAAAGGCTAATTAATCAGTCAATCAATTAAATTGGGTGTTCATTGATCTTAAAAACAAGAATTGACAATTTAATACGGGATTGAGGTTTCAATTCAATATTAGATTATTAATCTCTTGAATCTTAAGTGGTTACCCAAGATAATTTTTTATGAACACAATTAGGAACTCTTAGACCAGAATTAATCACAATTAGATTAGGATAAGGATAGTGGATACCAAGGGACGAATCCAAAACTGGTCACAAGCCCATCTTTCACCCATAATTCACCCAATTGGATAGCAATTAGGAATTTTAATTCAATTTTATTTTAAATAGTTTAAGTAAATCAAAACCCCCTTAGTTTAGGAATTTTTAGAGTCTTTTAATATTTGAAAAACTTAATTAAACATTGAACTCCAATTCTAAGGAAGATGACCTAGGTTGTGCCACTAACTGCATATTTTATCAACCTAGTATTATTTTGAGGGTTGCACGACGAGCCACTCAATGTAGGTTTCTCATAGAAAAGCAAGGGAATGACTTACTATCATAGAGGATGTAGGTTTCTCATAGAAAAGCAAGGGGAAAGAATGAATATTTTTGCATTGCATCGTATCTAGAAATTCATTTTGGTGTCACGTGGACCGTGTGAGCTCATACTATGCCTCCTCATATTTAATTACATTATTACAACTCATTTGTATCATAAAAACTTGCCTACAACTCATGGAAACCGAAAAGAGACATGGAAAGTGAGTGTTCATTCTCGGCCAGAATCGGTCTCATTTTTGGGCAAACTTTGGAAAATCATAACTAAATCTAGAAAAATTTAAATTATACAATCTTGGTCATTCTAGAAAGCTTCTGATGTCTACTTCACATAAAAATATTCCCTGGTCATAACATTCATCATCTAGGACATTTGACATCCAAAATGGTCCGAAGGTTAGACTGAATTCTGGAACTATCACAGAATTTTGTAAAAAAGTTTGCAAATGTGCAATTAATTGAAAAAAAAATCCAATCCATACAAATGATACTAATCTAGAAACCTGTGGATGTTAGCTAGAGAGGAAAAATATCTCTAGATCAGTTCATTAAGCCCAAGCCCCAAAATTTGATGGAATAGTACTTCTAGTCAGACAAATTTAATGATATTGGGCAGAAACTTCAAAAATTCATATCTTCCTCTCTAGACCTCCAAATGAGGTGTTTCTAGTTGGCACAAGTCACTATGATTATCTAGTTTCTCTGTATAAAATTTCATGGCAATTGGATATCATTTGAATCTCGGATGACAGAAAACAATTTCAGACTAAATGAATAGTGCAGCAAACCAAATCCATAAAATTTGCCAATTTCAAAAAATCATCAAATATTCTGTAGACCTCCAAAAATTATGATCTTTATCTTCCCAAAAATCTCTTAATGAGACCTAATTTCATGCCAAATTTCAGATCAAAACTAACTCATTTGG
Organism: Erythrophleum ivorense; assembly: GCA_026724425.1. NCBI lineage: Eukaryota > Viridiplantae > Streptophyta > Magnoliopsida > Fabales > Fabaceae > Erythrophleum > Erythrophleum ivorense. The sequence continues at coordinate 10,041,128 of JAIUCV010000020.1, read as the reverse complement.
CTAAAAAGTGATATAAGGTTCCATAATGGTCAAATTTGGCTCCATATGAGGTACCAAACTTGCCAAATGGTCTTCCCTTGGTATTGGCACCTTTTGGGCAAGTCTAAAAGCATATTTAAGACTTGTGTGAGCTGCCCAAATGGTCCCAAATCTCATGCATCTGATTTTGGCCATTCAACCCTTACTTATACACATATTCATCAAACTTTAAATTCTCATTCTATAGCCTTACATACTCAAAACATGGGCTAGTGGTCATATATCATAATCATGCATCTAAACATCACATAATAGTGTATTTACATATGTCTCAACGTTCATAATACATATACAACCTCATATACATGATGAACCATCATTATGGTTCCAAATAAACAAAACAAGACACAAAGTTGTCAATCTCTCTTCCTCATCGTTGTTGGCTCCCTTCATCATAATTGCTTGGTCCACCTAGCATGTTAGATCATTGGAGAGGAGAGGATGAGATTCAAACAATCTCTATAGCTCATCTCTCATTCAATCATACATAATATGTGCAAAGCAAGCTTTTCAAATGCATGTACAGAAAAATAGAAGTCATGGACATTTTAAAAGCAAACTTGGCATGTGAACAACTCATACAAATCATTCAACAGCTCACCAAGTATTTGGATTGGCCTCACACTTCTCCTCATGGATTTTGGACTTGCCTTACCCTATGTTGAGCACTTTGGACTCAACCATACTCTTGGGAGCCCACTTTACTTTTGGGAGACTCTTTGCTTTGTTTCAACCAAGCTCGAGGGTTCTTGGCTCATTCTCACCCAAGGGAAGAGTTCTTGGCCTCTCCACACTCAAGCAAACTCAAACAAGCATCATATACTCATTTAGAAAAATAATATGGCATCAAGAGTCATAGCACATAAAGGCATGCTAGCATACTTTTCATAGCTTGAAAATACATATACACACATTCTAAAACAAGCTAAACACACATCCATGCATGAGAGAAGGTGGAGAGAGCTACCTTGTACGCAAACACACACTTTTTTCTTAGTTTTCAAGCCTCCTCTTTCGGCTACACACCCACAATTTGATGGAGATGGTTTCTCTTGGCCTAGATACAATTTATGGGAGCCAATTAGGTTCATGAAACATATTCTAAGGCTACATAACTTGATTAAACCCTAGATTGCTCTATAACTCTCATTATGGTCTATAAAGATACTTAATGAAGCAACACCCCTCAAATAACTTCTAGGCCTCATTCTTTCTTTTCAAATATAATTCTTGACTCTTTTTAAGCCTCTTGAAGTCATCACATCATTAAGACAAAAGGCCTAGCACCATGTTGATTCTTTAGGTCACATTATGGAACCTAAGGCACCAAATCAATTTCTAAATTTTTTCCAAGGCCTCCCTTCATTTTCATTCATCAAATATGACTCAAGAAAGGCCTTAGAAAAATTTAAAACTCCCTTCACCTATGCAAACTAGCCTAGGCTGAGACTATGCCTAGGTTTTAGGCTTCTTGGAGTTGTCTTTGTTTTCTTGAAGGAGGAAGCTTGTGGGGAGCATCTTAGGTGTCTCAAGAGCTCATTTATACTCTTACTTAGACCTAGGAAGCATCATACAAATTCAGAAATTTAAAGGTGCACTTAAAACCCTAGATTTTGCATCTTGAATCCTAATGCCTATTTCATGGTTTTCTTTGCATATTCTTATTCCTCTCCATCAAATACCTAAGAATCATGCTTGGTTTGGTTAAAAATCTGACTCCTTAGGTCAGAACACATGTGGGTCAAAATGGGAAAGAAGGGCCATGTATCAACCATAAGATGCATTTTTACCTTGTTTCCTTAGTTAGTTTGCTTGAATCTTGATTTCTCCAAGCTCCTCTCTTCAAATCCGAACTTTTCCTTGAATATCTCTCTTGAATCAGATTTCTAAACATCATTTTAATCCAAGGAAAGAAAGGAGAATGAAGGAGAGGTGGTGGAGATGAAGAAAAGCAAGGAAAAACACCATGAAAGCATACCTTAAGCTTGGATTTCTTCCTCCTTCTTCTTCCTTTCTTGGGTGCCTCTCCCTTAGGGTTTTGCTTCTACTTTCGGGCTAAATTTTTTGAAGTTAAATGAGGGCAAGTGTGAGGCACCACATATATATAGGTAGGGAAAAGTGACTTTTTCAAAAATTTTAATTTTGCCCTTCATACTTTGCATTTTTGTTTCTCCTTCGTTTTAGCTCCTTTTTTAGAACTGTCTTTTCTATTATAAAATTTAGGTTTCCAATTAAGAAAAATGGCTTTGGAATCACTCAAATCAGAGCTAAAACCTTTTCGAACGGACCTATCAAAGTTTGGCCACACCGACGTTGGAAAATATCCACCAGAGGGGATTTAACTGTCCCGAGGCTTCCCATGGTTCTTAGGCCTCTGAGAACCCCTGAGAACTCAAAAATTTGGTTTAAAAATCCTTCCTATATGAATTCCAAAAAATTACCCAAAATTACAAAAATGCCATTATGCTTTGTTAGGTTTCCATCAAAATTTGTTTCTTCATTCTAGCTCTATTTTTCCTTCCGTCTAAGGCCACAATTCTCATTTTTAGGGGGCTAGAATATTACTCAAATTTTTTGGGACCTTAACTAATTCGTTTCGGGGGACTTGCTTTGAAAATGAGCCTATTTCCGTCATTTACCAAAAACTGGACATTACACCTTAGACCAGAGGAAAAATCCTAAGTGAGTAGCACACAAGAGGAAAGGGAAGAGGAGGAGAAATCAAAGCTTGAAGGTATGAATTTTTGGTAGTTTTTTATACTTTTTCCTTTCCAAACCTCTTCTCCTCCATTCTCCTTTTATTTCCTATGATTATATTGAAGTATATGGATCTGTATTAAGGGAGAAATTGAGGGAAAAATTAGGATTTGAAGAGAGAAGGCCAAAGAAGACAAGATTCAAGTGAAAAAAATAAGGAAAAATAAGATAATTTCTTCTTCCATGGTTGCTACCCTTTGCTCCTCTTCTTTCCATATTTTGCCCCACTTAAGAAGCCATAGGAGGGCTTGGTTTTTAGGTAGAACCAAAGGTGAATCTTAGGAAAAAGAGTATGGAGAATAAGAATATGCAAAGAAAATAACAAAAGAGCCATGCAAATTCAAGATACAAATTCTAGGGTTTCATATGTTCCTTGTAAAATCTGATTTGATATCTTAATTTTTATGTTTAAATGAGAGTTTAAATGAGCTCCTAAGGTCCTTAGAAGTCTCCCCATGTGTTTCTTCCATTAAGAAAACAAAGCAAAGTGTATGAGTGCCAAGAACATGCATAGGTTTGGCCAAGTGAGTTCCATATACCTGGAGATAGTTTTAAATTTTTCTAAGCCTATTTTTTAGTCATATATGATGAGTGAAGATGAGGGGAGGCCTTGGAAAAAATTTAGAAACCATAGAGGATGAGTTGATAACTTATGTTCCATAATATGACCTAAAGAAGCAATATGTAGTTAGGCTCTTTATTTCAATTGTGTGATGACTCCAAGAGGCTTAAAAGGAGTCCAGAATCATATTTGAAAGGAAAGAATAGAGCCTAGAATTTATTTGATGGGTGTTGCTTCATTAGGTGCATTCTTGGAAACATAAAGGAGTTTATAGATCAAGTCAGTGTGTGAGGAAGTTGTGTGGCCTTAGAATTAATTCTATGAACCTAATTGGCTTCTATAAATTGTGTTTAGGCCAAGAGAAATTATTCCCACACCTTTATGTGTGTGAGGCCAAGGAACGGAGAGCAAATTCAAGAGAAAAAGTGTGATTGTATGCAAGGTAGCTCACTTCTCCTTCTATCATCCATGATTGTATGCTTGGCTTGTCTTTGAATGTGTATATGTGTGTTTTAAGCCATGAAAAGTATTCTAGCATGATTTCATATGCCATGGTACCATGATGATATATTATGTTTTCAAATGATATTTGTTATGCTTGCTTGGATTTGCTTGAGTGTGGTGAAGTCAAGAACTCTTAGCCATAGTGAGGATGAGCCAAGAACCCTTAGAATTGGTTGAGACAAAATTAAAGAGTCTCCCAAAAGTGAAGTTGACTCCCAAGAGTAAGATTGAGTCTAATAACCTCTTAAAGAATGGGTGAGGCAAGTCCAAAATCCATAAGTGAATGGGTGAGGCTAATCCACTTACTTGGCATATGCTATATATGACTTGCTCAAATGTTGAAAATGTCTCTTGAATGATTGCACATCTTATACTACTCATGCATGCATTTTCAAGATTGGTTTTGCATTTTTTATACGTGATTGAAAGGGACATGAGCTATTAAGACTCTTTGAATCTCATTTCCTCCTCTCCAATATTCTAACATGCTAGGTGGACAAAGAGAACAAGGAAATGGAAGCTAACTTCTTAAAAGATAAGAGTATGCCATCAAAGTGCATGGAATTTGCTTCTTTAAGGCCATTTGAGTGGCAATTGTTGTAATCTATTATTGTATATGACCTATAACCTCTTGATCATGTGTAATTATGTTAATATGTGATGTATAAATGAGAGATTATGTTATGTGAATACTAGAATATTAATTGAGCATGTAACGACAAGTTTAGCTCTTTGAAAGCTTAATGCATTAGTGTATAAGTGGAAGTGGAATGACCAAATTAAGATGCATGAGATTTGAGACCATTTGGGTAGTTCATACAAGTCACATTCATGCTTTTAAACGTGCCCAAGAGGTGCCAAACATTAAGGGAAGTCATTTGGACACTTTGGTATCTTATATGGAACAAGAATTGACCATATTGAAAACATATATCACTTTTTGTCCAAATGAGCATTTCTTGATCTGAGACATAGCATGCATTTATAGCTTGTTGAGATCTTTTTAGGAAGCTAAAGAGTAAAATTTTCAGAGATCTATGGAATATTTGATAAATTTTCAAAGTTAGAAAAAATTTTGATTTTGGTCCATGGTACTGTTCACACTAGTCCAAAAATAAATTATGTCACTCAGGGGGCAAATGATGTCCAATTGTCACAAAATTTTATAAAGAGAAACTAGACATTTCTAATGACTTGTGCCAACTAGAAGCACCTCATTTGGATGTCTAGAGAGGGAGATATGAATTTTTAAATGTTCTGCCCAGTATTAGGCGTTCAGACTGACCTCAGGTATTGTTTGATTAATTTTTGAGATCTGGACGTGCCTAAAATGGTTAGAAGTTATTTGTTCCCTCTAGATAATATTCATAACTTTCTAGATTGGTATCATTTATATGGATTGGATTTTTGTGAAATTAATTGGACATTTTTAAATTTTATAGTAGAAACTTATGACGATACCAGTAGCCAGCTGGGCCTCAACACCTTTTCAAATGTCAAACATTTTCTGTGTTGTGTTTGATGGTCTAGACATATTTTTATCATAAAGTAGACATGTATCTTTCTATAATGTCAAAGAATGCATGATTTCAATTTTTCTAGAATTAGTTATGATTTTTCAAAGTTTGTGACAAAAAAGGCAAAATTCTGACTGAAATTACAATTATGGATTTTGTGTCTCTTGTGCATACACGAGTCCTAAGCCACTTTTAGGGATGAAAATGAGTAGCATCTATGTAATTAAATATGAGGATATGATACATGAGCTCATATGGTCTACGGGACTCCAAATCGAATTTTTATACGCTACGCAACACTAAAATATTCATTATTTAATACTATTTTCTTGCATCTTATGTGAGTGGCATGGTTTAAAGCACGAGAATAGCATGAAATAAGCTAAGAAATTATGGTGTTACAAGGATGAGCCAAGAACCCTTAGAAATGGTTAAGACAAAGTAAAAAGTCTCCCAAAAGTGAGGTTGACTTCCAGGAGTAAGGTTGAGTAAAAAACCTTTTAAAGAAATGGATGAGGAAAGTCCAAAATCCACAAGTGAATGGATGAAGCTAATCCACTTACTTGGAAAGCCTATGTATGCCATGTATGACTTGTTCAAATGCCAAGAATGCTTCTTGAATGAGTGCACATTCTATGATACTCATGCATGCATTTTCAAGATTGGTTTTGCATCTTTTATATGTGATTGAAAGGGAGATAAGCTATTAGGATTCTTTAAATCTTATTCCCTCCTCTCCAATATTCTAACATGCTAGGTGGACTAAGTGGACAAAGCAATGAGAGCCCACACTATGGGAGATAAAAGTATGACATCAAAGTGCATGGATTTTGTTTCTTTAAGGCAATATGAATGGCAAATATTGTAATATATGTCCCATGATGTTATGAACATATATAATTATGCTAATGTATCATGTGCAAATGAGATTTAAGGTTATATGTATGGAAATGTACATTTTGGACATGTAGTGGCAAAATTAGCATTATGGAAATGTATGTATAAATGGAAGTGGAATGACCAAATTGAGATACATGAGATTTGAAACTATCTGGGTAGTTCATGTAAGTCATATTCATGCTTTTAAACTTGCCAAAGAGGTGCCAAACATCAAGGGAAGCCATTGGCCCAAGAGGTGCCAAACGTCAAGGGAAGCCATTTGGACACATTTGGTATCTCATAAGGAGCAAAATTGACTACATTAGAAAGCTATACCACTTTTTTATCCAAATGAGCTCTTCTTGGTTTGAGATTTGGCATGCATTTAGATCTTGTTGGAAGCTTTTAAATAAGCTAAAGTACAAAATTTTTGGAGGACTATAGAATATTTGATGAATTTTCAAAATTAGAAAATTTTCTAATTTTGGTTCAGGGTACTGTTCATTCTGGTCTGAATTTAAATTCTATCATTCATGGGAAAAATGATATCCAATTGCCATGATATTTTTCAAGGAGAAACTAGACCTTCCCAGTGACTTGTGACAATTGGAAGCATCTCATTTGGATGCCTAGAGAGGGAGATATAAATTTTTGAAATTTCTGTCCAATATCAAGCATCTAGTTAGACCTAAGTTATTGTTTGATTGGTTTCCAAGGTCTGGACGTACCTGTACTAGTCTAAAGTTATTTTTTTCCTCTAGCTAACATTCATAGCTTTCCATATTAGTATCATTTACATAGATTGGACTTTTGTGAAATTAATTGCAAATTTTGAAATTCATAGTAGAAATCTGTATCAGTACTAGTAACCAGTCAGACCTTTGCACTTTTTTGAATGTCAAATGCCTTCTATATGATGTTTCATGAATTGATATTTTTAGCATAAAGTAGACATTTGTAACTTTTCAGAATGGTAAAAAGTGCATGATTTTGATTTGTCTAAAATTAGTTATGATTTTTCAAAGTTTGTGACAGAAAATAGAAAATTTTAGCCGAGGTTGCAACTATGAATTTTGTGTATTCCCTTGCCTTGCATCAGTTCTAAGCCACTTTTGATGATGGAGTTGAGTTGTATCTATGTAATTAAATATGAGAATGTGATATATGAGCTTACATGGTCCATGAGACATCGAATGAAAAAATTTTACACTGCGCAACGCTAAAATATTCATTATTTTAATACTATTTTTCTTACTCCTTCATGAATTGCATGATATGAGACATGGAAATAATATGAAATAAGCTAGAAAAGTATAGTGTTAAAGTTTTAATTTCTTCTAAACTTGGTTTTGTATCATATATGATGGAAGAGTATGAGAAAAAGCCTTGGAAAAAATTTAAAAAGCCTAAGGAGTGAGATGGTAGCATAAGTTCGATATTGTGACTTAAAGAAGCAACATGTAGTTAAGCTCCTTAAATTAATTATGTGATGGCTCCAAGAAGATTAAATAGAGTCAAGAATCATAGATGGATGAAAATAAATTGTTGGAGTCAAGAACCATGGAGCCAAGATCATGAATTATTGGTGTTACTTCATTAAGTGCCTTATGGAACCATAATTGAACCATATAAGACATCTAGCTTTTCCAATGCATGTGTACCTTTAGAAATTGTTCTAGGAGTGTAATTGGCTTCCATGTAATGTGTTTAGGCCAAAGAAATCAAGTCTCACATCCTTATGAGTGTGTGCCCAAGGGAGAGGAAGCATTTTCAAAGGGAAAAGTGTGTGTTTGCCACTAAGGTAGCTCTCTCTTCTTTCTCTCATGCATGAGTGGGTGTTTATCTTGTCTTGAATGTGTGTGTATATGTTTTAAGCCATGAAAGATGTTTTAGCATGTATCTATATGCCATGGTACTATGATGCTTTGTTATGTACTTGAATGATGTAACACCATCATTTCTAACTCATACGCATCATGCCTTACATGCTCATATGAGGTATAGGAAGAATAAAGTGAGATCTTCCTCATTGGATTCATACACTTCCTTAAAGTTGTGACATGGTTAAAAATTCATCTCAGTGTCACGTGGACCGTGTGAGTTCATTCTATGCATTCACATATTTAATTGCACCATTACAACTCATTTCAATCCCAAAAACATGCTTTAAACCCATGGAAATCGAAAAGAGATATGAGACATGCATGTTCATTTTCGGCCAGGCTTGGCCTCATTTCAGGGCAAAGTTTGGAAAATCACAACTAAATATAGAAAAATTGAAAACATGAACTCTTAGTCATTATAGAAATCTTGGGATGTCTACTTCATGCTAAAAATATGTACAAGTCATAACATCCCACACATAACACGTTTGACACGCAAAATCATCTGGAGGTCGGACTGATCCTGATACTGTCACAATTTACTGATATGAACTTCAAAAATGTCCAACTAATTCCACACAAATCCAATGCATGCAAATGATACCACTATGGAAATATGTGGATGTTAGCTAGAGAGGAAAAATTTCTTCGGATCCGTTCATCAAGCCAAACTCCCAAAAATCGATGGAAGAGTACCTATGGTCAGGCAAGATGACTGATACTGGGCAGGAACTTCGATAATGCATATCTTCCTCTCTAGACCTCCAAATGAGGTGCTTCTAGTTGCTACAAGTCACTGTAACTTTCTAGTTTCTTCCTACAAAATTTTGTAGCCATTGGACCACGTTTGCCCCTCAGATGACACAATTTCACAACTGACCAAATGAACAGTGCTAATATGAATCCGAATTTCTGATACCAATTTTGAAAAATCATAGAAAATTACAAAGACCTCCAAATGACCTGATCTTTAACTTCCCAAAAATTTCTAGATAAGATCTAGTCACATACCAAATTTCAAGACAAGAAGAGGTCGTTTGGTCAGACTTGGACATCATAGGGCAAAGTGCCAATTTCTCTTGCTAAAGAGGGCTCCAAGGGTTCAAATTGGCTTCTCCTACTTCTAAGGCTCTACGACCATATGGGAAAGCATCAACATAGGCTATTAAACATGACTCAAATGTCTAATAACCTAGATTTGCAAAACTCACTCTCCCACATCAACACATACACCCATGTGGACAATGCTAAGATCTTACTATTCACTTCAAACTTGCTACATCATTCAAGATAGTTCTCATTCTCATACATATATGATAAATACATTCATTTACAAGTATTCATACATGCTACATCATGTACATCATTAAAGTGCACCTCTTGACTTAACTACAAAATAGTGACAAAATGGCTCTTTTACAATTTCTTCACCGAATTTCCTAGCTTCAAGCTTGGTGGCTCCCATCTCTTGCCTCACTTGGTCCACCTAGCATGTTAGGATGGTGGAGAGGGGGAGTGAGATTCAAAGAATCTCAATAACTCATCTCCCATTCAATCATACATAAAGCATGCAAACAAGTCTCACAAAGGTATGCATAGGCATATGAGCATGTGAAATCATAAGAAAACATTTTCAACATTTGAGTAGGCCATACACAACATACAAAAGCTTGCCAAGCAAGTGGATTAGCCTCACCCATTCACTTGTGAATTTTGGACTTGCCTCACCCATTCTTTAAGAGGTCCTTAGACTTAACCTTACTCTTGGGAGTCAACCTCACTTTTGGGAGACTCTTTACTTTGTCTCAACCAACTTTAGGGTTCTTGGCTCATCCTCACCATGGCTAGAGGGTTATTGGCTTTTTCATACTTAAGCAAAGCAAAGCAATCACATAAAACATCATTGAAATACATAAGACATCATCATGCTAGCATACTTTTCATGGTGTAAACATACATACACACATGCAAGATAATGTAAGCACACATCTATGCATGAGAGAAGGTGGAGAGAGCTACCTTATTGGCTAATCACAAGCTTTTCCTTTCAATTTGTCTCCTCCCTTGTTGATTTCACAATCACACCTAGATGGGAGTGCTTCTCTTGAGCCTAGACATGCAAAGAGCATGGAATTACTCTCTCAACACTTTATTCATAAAGCTAGGGATTTCTTTCTAGCGAACCCTACCAAGCATATAAGAACTAGGGGTTCTTTCTCTCTCTAGAAATTCACCAACTATTCTTCCTCTCTCAAGCTCTCAAGAAAGGAAATCATGGAAGTGAAGCTACATGAATTCTAACCTCCTTCAAGAGTGATTTTCCACTTTCCCTCTTCTGAACCAAGCCCAAAACATAGCTACTTTAACCACCAAAACTATAGGAAGAGAAGGCAAGGAGAGAAGAACAATATTCTAAGAGAAAAGCCATGCAATTCTTATCTTTTTCTTGTTCTTCCTTCCTCCTTTAGGTTTCTCTCTCTCTCCTCCGCCCTTTTCTCTGCCTTAGAGGGAGCTTAAGTCGGTTAAAAGAAGAAAGGAAGGGTTTTAATGCTTTAATAAGTTAAATTCTCTTTTTTCATGCTTTTTCGGACTAACCCTCGCTATAGCGAGCATAACCCTCACTACGGCGAGCTCGTATCAGTCCCAGACCCCTGCCTTTGCTACGGCATGCACTACGGCGAGCAACGCCCTGGTTTTTGTATGGGGTGCCCGCACTCGCTATAGGTAAAAGGCACTCTCGCTATAGTTAGACCATTTCTCGCTATAGCGAACAGGTACATTCGCTATAGCTAAGCTATAGCTAACAGACTTAGAAAATTTTCAACCCTTCAAAAATTTTCAACTTTTTTTTTTCTTCTTCTTCTTCTTTTTTCTGGTTGTTACAAATGATGTTTTACGAACATGTCTTGATTTGCTTGAGTGTAGTGAAGCCAAAAGTCCATTATTTAAGGTAAAGATGAGCCAAAAGCTTCCAAGAATGGGTGAGACAAAGCCAAAATCTCTAAAGAATGAGGCTCAGTCAAAAGTCCCTTTAGAAAATGGGTGAGGCAAGTCCAAAATCCCAAAAAGAATGGGTGAGGCTGAACTGTTTTCTTGGCAAGCCTATCTATGTTTTATGTGACTTATTAAATGCAAGAAATGTTCCATCTATGATTATGCATTCCATGATATCCATGCATATATTTTTAAACTTGAATTTGTATCCTTTATGTATAGTTGAAAGGGAGAAGAGCTATTAGGATTCCTAGAATCTCATTCCTTCTTCCCCATTGCCTAACATGTCTAGGTGGACCAAGTGAACAAAAGAATGGAAGCCACAAAGCTTGATGGAGAAAGATTGACAAAGAAAAGTGCTACTTGTTCTATTTGTAACCATTTTGATGACATATCATGTAACCTTATGATAAATATGTTGTATAACCACTTGAACATATGTAATTACCTGAATACTTGATGTATATATGAGAATTGATGCCATGTGAATGCAAGTTCTTGATATTGAATGGCAAGATAAAGCTTGTATATTCTTGTGTATACCTTGGAGTAGGAGAGTGAGTTTGTGAAATATGGGTTTATAGACCTAAGACATGTTTAATAGACATTTTTTATGCTTTCCCATGTGCTCAAGTGGCCTTGGAAGCTTTGAAAGCAAATTTGGACCCTTTATGACCCTTAAGAAGCACAAAACTAGCCATTTTGCAACCCTATAGCATAATCTGAACAAATGAATGAATTTCTTCATGAGATTTGGCATGCATATAGATCTCAACTAGAGATTTTTGAGAAGTTAAATACTAGATTATTTGGAGCTCTGTGGAATTAATTATCAATTTTCAAAGTTGCCAAATTTTAGTTATTTTGGTGTGGTTATTATTCATATGGTGAATTTCTTCTCCTATATCATTTGAGGGCCAAATGGTGTCCAATGGTCATGAACTTTTATATACATAAATTAGACATAATAATATTTCTATGGTCATCAAGATCACCCTAATTGGATGCCTGAGTAGGGAGATATGAATTTTTGAAGTTCTATGTTAGTACCAGTAGTGCCAACTAAGTTTATGTACTTTTCTATCAATTTCTAGTGGCTAGACATTCCTGATTGGTCTAGGCTTATTTTTATCATAAAGTATATATCTTTAGCTTTCTAGAATGGTATAGTTTGCATGATTTCAATTTTTCTAGGTTTAGTTATGATTTTTCAAAGTTGGCACTTAAAAGCTAGTAGTAAAACCCGAGACAACTATGTGATATTTTGTGTATAAATGCTATGAGCTCAAGTTGTTGGCCATATTTTGAGATGGTTTTGAGTTTTATGTATGTATTTAAATAGGAGAATGAGATGGATGAGTTCATATGGTCCATGAGACATGAAATAAAATTTTTATCCGCGACGTAACGCAAAATAATCTATTATTTTAATGAGTCTTTCTTAAGAACTTGTGTTATTCAAGAAGGCATAACTAGAAATGAGATGAGATAGGCTAAATAAATATGGTGTTACAGAAATAATTCTTCTCTTAGCCCAGAGTTAAGCCTAACTATTATGTTTCTATATCATGGCTAAATGAGTATGAATGTTTTATGCCAATTCCAAGTTTAAGATGTTTTATGTGCATATAACCTTACATGCATGCATTTCATCTTTAAATCATCCATTGTGTGCATTGAATTGGATTGAGTATAGCTACTAAGATTCTCCTAAGAATCTCACCTCTTTTCATTCCTCATTAACCATGATAGTTGCAACTAGCAAGGAGAAAAAACCAAAGAAGGATTAGAGCTCTAGAGAATGCAGTTAGAATGCTTTACAACATTCAAAGAAAGCAACTGACATTCAATAATTCCCTATAGAATTTGATAATAATAGCCAACCAATTTAAGGAGTAGAAATCCAATGAACAACTAATAAAACAACCAACAAACCAAGAAAACTCCTTAACAATAACACCAAAAATTTGATGGCAACTAGAATTCTCATTTACAAGGCATCACTACCTCGGAGTGGCAAGCATATTAGTTATTCGAGTATTATAAAATGTATGTTGAGTCCAAGTATCATATCTTACAAGAAGCTAAAGAACAAAGCAAAGATTTATTGATCTATAGGGAAATTGAATAAAAGGAAAGCCTATGTACATTACAATGTGCATACCAAGTACTTGGCTATTAGCATCTAGAAATGTGTTTGTTTGTATATTTAAGAAAAACAAACTAAAACAAAAGTACTCAAGAGTCTGACAAATAAAAGACTCAAAAGGTCAGACTTAGCTATTGAAATGGATATAAAAATTATGCCTCTGTTTATTATTAATGCTTAGTAATTACATACTAGTAATGTTCTTAGAGTGGTTGAACACTCCTCATAATTATCAACCTATTTTACTTAATAAATCTCCTTGAGAACATGTCTCCCACTTACATAAATTCAATTTATTATTAAGATTCATCAAGATCATTGAACTTGTGGAAAACTAGTTGCTTGAATTTGTTTTGCAATTAACTTACACCTAGTTTTCATTGCTACACTTCACCAAATACGTTATAGGCATTCTCCTAAGAATGCCATGATTGCAATCTTAGAGCATCTAAGTATAATAACATGCCTCACAATTATATTATACTTAAACTACATCTCAATATTGCTTTTTCATCTTAAATTACATTAGTTATTTAGCTACGTGTCACATAGTTAAGCTAAAATCACATATTATAACCAAAATCAAAATGCAAATAAGAAAGCATGAAGAATGTAAACATCAATAAATCCTCACCAAACATTATAATAGTAGCAATAATCCATCTAAATACCTAAGATCCTTAAGTAAACAAATGAAGAAACAAAAAGAAATAGAAACTAAACACTAAATTATTGGTTAAAAGAGGTGAGAAAAGATTAAACCAAAGATAAGTCAAAGATATACAATCCTATACCTCTTAAATCGACAGAATCCACTTCAAAGCCTCTAAAACTAGTCTCCAACTAACTTCTTGATGTTCTCTTCCTTTTGGCATCCTTTCTAAGCTAAAAGTCCCCAAAAAAATAGCTAAAAAATAAATTTGTATTAGAGAAATTAAAAATTATGTTTTTAACACATCACTTAGGCAATGTTATATAATGTTTAGACGATGACCTTTCATATTCTTGCATTTATAAGCTCCTAATGCTTATAAATGAGCTTAGAAAATCATGTAAATTTACGACTTATCAACATTCTTTCTTTTTTGGTAATGATTACTATCCTTGTCTTCTTTCCATTTTATAGGCTTTAGTTCAGTCTACCTTACTGTTTACTTGCCCACATCTTGTAAGGTAGATGATGGAGAAGCTTTTGACCAAAAATAGAGATTTATAGGATGAACTGGCTTAATCTGAAGCTAAAAAGGAAAAACTTTAAAAGCATATTGAGTTTAAACACCAAGAGATTTACACCTTCAGTTCAAGAAGGTTAAGGAGAAAATGAAGGTTGTTAAAGAGGAGTATGAGCACTTTTGCTCCATTAACTTGAAGAAGGCCTCCAAAATGGTGTAAGAGGTTTAGCCATTCATTTAAAGGAAGGTGGTGGGGGTTTTACTGGCTTTCTAATTAAGAGACTTGTGGAGTTAAGCCTTAAGATTTTTTAAGATGGTTATGCTAGTAAGTGTTTTGGTTATGAGGAACCATTTGGGTATGACAAGGGTGAGAGGGCTCCTAATTCCTCAAACCCTCATAGTTAAATGTTTGTATTATAATGAGGGATTATTTCCATAAAGATCTTTTATATATTTTTTGTAATTTGTAATTTTTATGTCTTATGCTTCTTATGTGTTCCTATTAGACACATATAACATTAAATGCAATATACTACTTATGTATTTTCAAATAGATAAAAGTGTGTACCTAGCAATTGTAGTGCATGGGCTAGTTTAAGTTCAAGTTTTTCAATCATACACTACAAAATAATAATAATAATAATAATAATAATAATAATAATTATTATTATTATTATTATTATCATTATTATTATTATTATTATAATACCACTAATACTTTTGGTGATGACTTTTAGTGGCGACAAAAAAACTGTTGCTAAAAGTTGTTGCTAAAATGCTATTTTGCATTTTGGCAAAACCTTTAGTGGTAACATAGAAAAAATTGCCACTAAAAGTCTTGTATGACAAACAAATGTTGTTATAAAATACATGTTAATGGCAACCCAAGATAAATCACTACTAAAAGTGACTTTAAGTAGTAATAATAAGTTGTTGCTAAAGCTTTTAAATTTTGTTTCCTTGGGAACCAAAAAAAAAACTATCGCCAAATGTAACACCTAGTTCTAATTAACATCTAACTTGCAATTTAACTAAATAGATTAGGCCAATTAATTATAAAGTTAATGTAATGTCTCATTTTCGTTAAAACAACGGAAATAAATACGTTTTCAAAGCGAGTCCTTTAAAATGAATTAGTTAAGGCCCAAAAAATTTAGAATAATAATCTAGACATTAAATAATAAATTTCAGAGGCTAGAGGTACCTTGAAATAGAGGCTAAAATGGCTAGACAGAAATTAACGAAATAGTTACAAAACGTAATGGCATTTCTGTAATTTTGAGCAAATTTTAGAATTCTCAGAAGGGGGCTTTTTCAATCAAAGTTTTGAGCTCTCCGGGGGTTCTCAAAGGCCCTAAAAATTATGGAAGCCCCGGGATAGTTAAAACCCCTCAAATGTACATTTTCTAACGTCAGTTGACCTAAACTTTAACCATTCATTCAAGAAGGTTTTAGCTTTGATTTGAGTGATTCCAAAGGCATTTTATAAAATTAGAAACTTAAATTTTATGATGGAAAAGATGGTTCTAAAAAAGGAGCTAAAATGAACTAGAAACAAAAATGCCATGTGTAAAGGCAAAATTGGAAATTTTGAGAACAAGAAGCTTTTTGAAGACTCTTTAAAAGTCACGCCCCTTCTTCAACCTTCTCCACTCATGTATTTTGCCCGAAAATAGAGAGAGAGAGAGACCAAAAAATTTAGGCACACAAGGGAGAGAAGAAAGAAAGGGAGAAAAAACCAAGAAAAGGTAGGGAAATCCATGGAAATTTAAGCTTTTTTATTTAGCAAGTTGCTACTCCTTCTTCTCCTTATTTTCATGGATTTGATTATATTTTTGGATCTATTTTGAGGGAAGAATAGAGGAAAAATTTTGAATTCAAGGAGAAAAAGCCAAGCAAGGTGAAAAACAAGCAAAAGAAACTAAGAAACTAAGGTATCTTGCCATCTCCATGCTTGATCTTCCTTCTTCCTCCTCTTGTGCATGTTTTGCCCCATGTAGGGCCAGCCAAGAGGGGTTGGATTTCTAGCTAAACCAAGGATGAATCTTAGGAAAATGAGAGAGAAGAACAAGAATATGCAAAGGAAACAATCAAATAACCATTAGATTTCAAGATAGAAAAGTTAAGGTTTCATGGGTTTCCTTAAAATTCTAAATTGATACAATAATTCTTAAGCTTAAATGAGTATTTGGATGAGCTCCTAAGATCTTTAGAAGACTCCTCACATGCATCTTCCATTAAGAAAACAAAGCAAACTCCAAGGATGCCAAGAAGAGAGCATCCCTCAGCTTAAGAGACTTAGGGCACCTAGAGGTAGTTTTAATTTGTTCCAAACTTATTTTAGAGTGTTATATGATGGAAGAGAATAAGAGGAAGCCTTGAAAAAAATTTAGAAGCCATGGATAGTGAGATGGTATCATAGGTTCCATATTATGGCTTAAAAAAGCAAAACCTAACTAGGCTCCTTAATTTGATTGTGTGATGACTCCAAGAGGCTTAAAAGGAGTCAAGAATCATAAAATAAATGAAGAGAATAGAGCAAAGATCATGTTTCTATAGGGTTATTTCATTAGGTATATTATGAAACCATAAAAGAGCCATATGAACTATCTAGCTTTTCTAGTAAATGTATGGCTTTAGAATTTGGTTCAAGAGTATAATTGACTCTCATATGATGTGTCTAGGCCAAGAGAAACAAGTCCCACCTCATTGTGTGTGTGTGGCTGAGGAAGAGAAGCAAAACTCAAGAAGAAAAGTGTGCTTGTATGACAAAGGTAGCTCTCTCTACTTTCTCTCATGCATGGATAAATGTTTGTGTTGTCTTTGAATGTGTATATGTATACTTTAAGCCATGAAAAAGTGTTCCAGCATGATTTCATATGCCATAGTACCATGATGTTGTTTTATGCATTCAAATAATACCTTGTAACTTTTCTTTGGTTTGCTTGAGTATGGTGAAGCCAAGAACCCTCTAACCTTGGTGAGGATGAGCCAAGAACCCTTAAGAATGGTTGAGACAAAATGTAGAATCTCCTAAGAGTAAGTCTTAGTTCAAAGCCTTTAAGAAAAAGGGTGAGGCAAGTCCAAAATCCTAGAAGAGAATGGGTGAGGCTAAACCACTTGCTTGGCAAGCCTATTGATGTATTGTATGACTTCTTGAATGCTAGAGATTACTTTTTGAATGATCACATGTTCCATAATGTTCATGCATGCATTTCTAGACATGGATTTGCATTCTTTATGTGTGATTGAAAGTGGGGAGAGCTATTGGAATTCCTAGAATCTCATTCCTTCCTCCCCACATGTCTAGATGGACCAAATGAGCTAAGAAATGGGAGCCACCAAGCTTGAAGAGGAAAGTTTGACAACAAAGTGTTGAAAAATATCAATTTGTAGCCATATGAGTGGCACATGATGTAATCATTTATTGTATATGTTGTATGACCTCATGAACATATATAAATATGTAAATGTATGATATATGAATGAGATTTAATGCCATATGTATGAGATAGCATGTTTTGGATATTGGATGGCAAGATGTGGCATGTATGCTCTTGTGTATAGCTTAGGGTGGATGACTGAATTTGAGAAATCTGGGTTTATGAACCTTTGAGACAAGTTTAGTAGACCATTTTGGTGCTTTCCCACATGCTCAAGTAGCCATGGTTGTCTTAGAAACCAAATTGGACCATTTGGACCCCTTATGAGACACAAAAATGACCATTTTGCAACCCAACATCAAAATCTAACCAAATGAACGAATTTGCCTATGAAATTTTTCATGCATATATATCTCATCTAGATCTTTTTAGGAAGATAAATACCAAATTATTTGGAGCTCTATGGAATTAATTATGATTTTTCAAAGTTAGAATTTATTTTGTTTTGATGCAAATACTATTCATATAGTCAGTTCCTTAGGCTATGTCATTCAAGGGACAAATGGTATCCAATACTTATTAAATATTATATAAATAAATTGGACATGATAATCTTTCCATGGCCACTAAGATCACCCGAATTGGACATCTGAGCAGAGAGATACAAATTTTTGAAATTGAGGGACAATACCAATAGAGACAACCGACCTTTGTTATTGTTCCATCAATTTTCGATGACTATAAGTCTCTGTTGTGATTTGGAATTATTTTTAACATATCATAGACATCTGTAGCTTTCCATAATGGTATAGCATGCTTGATTTTGATTTTTCTAGAATCAGTTATGATTTTTCCAAGTTCATGACAAAAATATGAAATTTCAGTCCAAGGTTGCACCTATTATTTTCTTGTATATACTCCATTTACTTGAGTTTTAGGCCACTTTTTGAGATAGTTTTGACTTGTATTTGTGTATTTAAATATGATAATGAGGTGTATGAGTTCATATGGTCCACAGGTGTAACACCATGGATTTCTAGCCTTGCCTCATGTTACTTCTAAGTCTCATGCCATGAATTACACAAGAAAGTGAGAAAATGGCATTCAAATATTGCATTTCTTTGCGTTGCGCTATGCATAAATATTTCTTTTAGAGTCCCTTAGGCCATATGTACTCATGTATCACATTCTCATATTTAATTACATGGATACAACTCATTTCTATCACCAAAATTGCCCTAGAGCTCGTGCAAGGCAAGAGAATGCTTAAAATTCATAAATGCAATTTTGGCCAGAATTTTCTCACTTTTGTCACAAATTTTGGAAAATCATAAAATAATTATAAAAAAGTTGAAATTATGCATTCTTGGCCATTATGAAAAGCTACACATGTCTACTTTATGCTAAAAATATGTCCAGGTCATGAAACATCACACAAAAGACGTCTGACATTCAAAAAATTGTAGAGGTCATACTAGCTATTGGTACTGTTACAACTTTCTGCTACAAAATTCAAAAATATCCAATTAATTCTATAAAAATACAATACATTTAAATGATACCAATCTAGAAAGCTACAGATATTAGCTAGAAAGAAAAAATAATTCTAGACTAGCTCAGGCACACTCAAACCTTGAAACCCAATCAAACAGTACCTGAGATTAGTTTGGGCACCTAATGTTAGGCAAAATTTTTAAAAATTCATATCTCCCTCTCTAGACATCCAAATGGAGTGCTTCTAGTTAGCACAAGCCACTGGGAATGTCTTTCTTCCTATAAAATTTCATGGCAGTTGGACATCACTTGCCCCCTGAGTGACAAAATTCATTTTTGGATCAGTGTGAATAGTATCATGGACTAAAATTAGAATTTTTTTCAACTTTAAAAATTCATCAAATATTCCATAGACCTTTTAAAATTATATACTTTAGCTTCCCAAAAAGCTCTCAATAAGCTCTAATTTCATGCCAAATCTCAAACCAAGAAGAGCTCATTTGGACAAAAAGTGGTATAGGTTTCCAATATGGTCAATTTTGCTCCATATTAGATACCAAGTGTGCCCAAAACATCTTTCTTAGTGTTTGGCACCTCTTGGGCAAGTTTAAAAGCATGAATATGACTTATATAAACTATCCAAGTAGTCCCAAATCCCATGCATCTCAATTTGGTCATTCCACTTCCATATATACACTAACACATCAAACCATTCAAGAGCCAAACTTGCCATTACATGACTAAAATGCACATTTCCATACATATAACCTTAAATCTCATTTATACATGATACATTAGCATAATTATACATGTTCATAACATCATAGGACATATACAATCATAGATTACAACAATTACCATTCATATGGTCTTGAAGTAGCAAAATCTATGCACTTTAATGTCATGCTCTTATCTCTCAAGTGGTTGGCTCCCATTCCCTTGCTCTCTTAGTCCACCTAGCATATTAGAATATTGGAGAGGATAGAATGAGATTCAAAAAATCCCAATAGCTCATCTCCCTTTCAATCATACATAAAGTATGCAACTAAGTCTTACAAATATATGCATAAGCATCATAAAGTGTGCAATCATTCAAAAGACATTTTCAACACTTGAGCAAGTGATATATAGCATATAAAGGATTGCCAAGTAAGTGAATTAACATCACCTAATCACTTGTGGATTTTGGACTTGCCTCACCCATTCTTTAAGAGGTTCTTGGACTCAACCTTACTCTTGGGAGTCAACCTCACTTTTGGAAGACTCTTTACTTTGTCTCAACTAATTCTAAGGGTTCTTGGCTTATCCTCACAATGGCTAAAGGGTTATTAGCTTCTCCATACTCAAGCAAACCAAGACAAGCACATAAAATATCATTTAATTGAGTAAAACATTATCATGGTACCATGGAATAAAAGCTCATGCTAAAATAATTTTCATAGCTCAAAACATATATACACACATTCAAAGACAATGTAAGCACATATCCATGTATGAGAGGAGGTGGAAAGAGCTACCTTACTTGCATTTATACACTTTTTCCTTGAGTCTTAAATCCTTTCCCTTGACCTCACACACCCAAGAAGGTGAAGATCATTTCTCTTGGCCTAAACATAATTCATGGATGCTAATTAGGTTCATAGAATTAATCCTAAGGCCACACAACTTCCTTAAACACTAACTTAACCTATAAACCCCTTTATGGTTCCAAGAATGCATCTAATGAAGCAACACCCATCAAATAAATTCTAGGCTCCATTCTTTCTTTTTATATATGATTCTTGACTCCTTTTAAGCCTTTTGCAGCCATCACACAATTGAAACAAAGAGCCTAACTACATATTGCTTCTTTAGGTCATATTATGGAACTTAAGGCACCAATTCATTCTCTAGGCCTCCTAAATTTTTTCCAAGGTTTTCTCTTATTTTCATTCATCATATATGACTCAAAAATAGGTTTGGAAAAATTTAAAACTCTCCCTAGGTGTCTCATCTCTTTTAGGCCTAGCTTGTGTCTCCTTTTGGCCTTCATGGAGTTTGCTTTATTTTTACATGGAAGATGCATATGGGGAGACTCCTAGGGATCTTAGGAACTCATTAAAATGTTCATTTAGGTCTAGGAATAATTATATCAAATCAAATTTTCAAGGAAACCCATGAAACCCTAGGTTTGCTACCTTGAAAATCCATGATCTTCTCTTGAATTTCTTTGCATATTCTTACCCCTTTAAATTCATAGAATTCACCCTTAGTTCTCCTCAAAATTCCAGCCCTCTAGCATCTACATACATGGGGCAAAATATGGAGAAGAAGGGGGAAGGAGTAGCTACCATAGGATGCAAGATTTACCTTGTTTTTTCTTATTCTCTTGCTTATTTCTCACTTTCTTTGGCTTCCTCTCTTCAAATCCGAACTTTCCCCTCAATTTCTCCCTTAAAGAAGATCCATATACTTCAATATAATCATAGGAAATAAAGGAGAATGGAGGAGAAAAGGTTTGAAAGAGAAAGAGCATGAAAAACTACAAAAAAATCCATACTTTTTACCTTGTTTTTCTCCGTCCTTTATCCTCCTCTTGGTGCACCTCATCCTTTAGGGTTTTCTTCTAGTCTAGGGCAGAAACATAATGGGCTACATGAATGAGGAGGTGGGGCGCTACTTATATATAGGTGGAGGAAGGAAGATTTTTCAAAAGTTCCCGTTTTGCCCTTCGTTATTGGTATTTTCGTTTCTAGTTTGTTTTAGCTCCTTTTTGAAAACCATCTTTTCCATTATGAACTTAAGGTTCCCAATTAAGTAAAATTCCTTTGGAATCACTCAAATTAGAGCTAAAACCTTCCCGAGTGAATCTATCAAAGTTCAGGTCCACCAACGGTAGAAAACATCCACCAGAGGGGCTTTAGTTATCCCGGAGCTTCCCATGGTTTTCAGTGCCCCTGAGAACCCTAGAGAACTCAAAGCTTTCATTTAAAAAGCCTTCCTGTGTGAATTCCAAAATTTGCTCAAAATGATGAAAATGCCCTTACGTTTCATCAGCTTTTTATCATGATTTATTTTTTCATTATAGCTCCATTTCTCTTTCCATCTAAGCCTGGGATTCTTATTTTTAGGAGTTTAAAATGCTTTCCAAATTTTTTGGGACCTTAAATAAGTCATTTCAGGGGGCTTGCTTTTGTATCCAGTGAATTTTATTCATTTAGGAGAACCAAATATTACAACAGGACACTAAATGAAAATTTTATGCACGATGTAACGTAATTTAATTCATTATTTTAATGGATTTCCCTTAAAAATGTTATGTAATTCATGGATATGAGTCTACAAATGATATGAGACGGGCCTAATAAATATGGTGTTATAGTTAACCTTAATTACTCCAAAAATACAAATCAATTAAAACATTTATTGTAACATATTGTTAAATCTACAACCCATCACAAGATTGAAAATATGTGCTTAAACTACTAAAGATATAATCAAGTCCCAAAACACCTCATCAAATCCTTGATACTTACCTAAGATCTTGATCAAACCTTATTCAAAATCCTTGAAAAATCTCTTAATAATAAAAAAATTCAAGAATGGTGCCCAACCTCACATGGTTATGTTGCAACACCTTTCATACAAAATCCAAAATGCAAAAATAATGTGCAATATTGTGGCCTTATAGAGCTGTGCTACACGTGAGTGCATCTCTATTTAAACCATGTCAAGATGTCTTCCTTTCTGTTTGTGTAACATCATAGTGCCTTAGCACCATAGTGGAATGTCACATTGAAGATTTTAAACACCCAATGGAAAATATCTTATGGCACCACGACATGACCCCTTAGCATTGTGGCATCCCATGCATATAAAGCACTAGTGAACTGCAAAGGTGAATGCTAAATTAATGGTACACTAACCACAAGCACCTAATTTGATTAAATAGACATGAGACACCTCTAATGGCTCCACAAGCACTTAATGCTTTGAAAACTTAAGGACAAGTGATGTAACACTCATACACTCTTCCAAGTGATAAAATTTGGGAAAAACAATAAAGTATATAAATTCATGATAGCAAACCTCATAGAATTAACAATTCATATACCCAATTTCCTCAATATGCAAGCACTTGACTCGAAACCAAACTTCACAAGTTTCAAATGCTAAAAGGAAGTTGTTCCACTCCTCAAAACCAAAAACATCCACTCAATGAAAATATGACCATGGGACTTCCTTAGAATCCATTGATAAGCATTTGAGAACAACTATACTAAGCTTCCAAGACCATCAACAACCAACCAAGTAAGGGCCAATGTTTAAAATTTCCATACAAATTTAAGGAGTCATAAGTGCTCAACATTAACATCATTCACTTAGCATAATTACATGTGAGATCCTTTTTACAAACGTGTAGTATCAACTAAAATCTCACTATCATTCTTACATATATAATTTCTCAAAAGATATTAGTTCTAGACTTGGCATATCATATCAAAAGTTATAAGTTAGTTACAAAACATCAAATTCATGAACCAAAGTGCAAAATATCCAAAATGCTAACTAGTCACACTCAATCAAGCCTCTAGTTGCTTGTCCTTATCAAAGTTTGAATCTTCACTTGCAAATTGTTAGCCTACAACCAAGTTAAGAAATAAGATCTCAATAACCAAATGCAACTTCTATTCACATTCATATGGCAAGCAAGTATAAAGCTATGCATGGTAAAATCCTCAATTTCCAACAAATCAAAAGTAGCAAGTTTGAAAACAATCCTTATAGTCACTAGCCAATAACTCTCAATGACTAGGAGACACCACAAGGTTCACTACTTCCCATTGATAGTCAGGACACATTGCAAGGTCCACATGCTATACATTCTACCAAAACACACCTACAAGATGCATGGTAGTTATCATGACACACGTACGAGGTCCATGATGAAATATACACAAGTAGTCAAATTTAACATGGCAATCCATAAAACATCAACAAACATATATAAGATATAAACATAGTTTTCACTACAAATATGAATGGAATTAAATCCCTAGTTACCTCAAGTGACATTTTTTACTTTCAATTAAGCTAGTGAAAATAGCACCAACAAAGAGTACAAGCCTAAAATAGCCATGAACAACCATCGTAAACCTATCAATTCAAAAGGACCTATATTCTTATCAGTCAAATACACTTCCAACCATAAAAATCGTAACTTATCCAAGTTCTCAAGGTCAGAAAAATATATATAAATGCAAGAGTCTAGACCAAACACTTATTCATCACTTCCTCTTGAATTTTCGCACATGTAAATTCACTTGTGGGAAAATCAGCTATAGAGATGAATATGTGTAGAAAACCATTATAAATGAAGGAGATTTACTTACCCAATGGATGATTAAACCTCTTCTTCCATCAATCCACTAAAAGCATGCCAAAATCCCAACTTTAAGAATCTAGGGTTTTCATCAAGCTCTACCAAATCAAATGAAAGAAGATAAAAAAGATGAATGTTTTTCTCTTCACCTACCTAAGTCAAAAATGCCTCTTAAAGCTTTCCTTACACCATTTCTCTCTCTTCTTATGATTTTCTCCCTCTTAGACTGAATGTAAGAAATTTGGTTACTGGAAAATGGAAGTGTTAAGGTTTAGTTCAAGCTTTTATTGAGTTGGATCATAGGTCAAGTCATGGATCTATTTTTGGGGCTATTTGGATCTTCAAATCTACTGAACTTAAGCTAAGCTTATCTAAAAATCCATTTTAGGCCATTATAATTGATTTAATTAAATATTGGGGTCAATAGGCCCTAATTAATTCTTAAGGTTAAATTATAAATTTTCACTAAATTAATTTTAACCCTATAATAAATTTATTTTTCTTAATAAACTCTTCAAATAATTATTTTTCCTCAATAATATTCCCTTTTATTTATTTTCTCCTAAAATTCATATTTTTTTATTTTTCTCTAAAAATCCTTGATGAAATTATTTTTCCTCAATCATTTATATTAATAAATTTTAGGATGTTATACCAAAACTTTTAGTGATAATGAATTGTCACGATTAAAAAGCAGCCTTAGCTTTGTTTTTTACTATTGATTTAATTTAAATAATTTTAAAGAATATATTTATCATATAAATTATTTTTTATTCATTTTTACAATTCTTGGTAGTTTCTTTATCTGGTTTTATGAGTTATCTAATCATTATTCAAAAATAGAAACT
Source organism: Erythrophleum ivorense (assembly GCA_026724425.1). NCBI lineage: Eukaryota > Viridiplantae > Streptophyta > Magnoliopsida > Fabales > Fabaceae > Erythrophleum > Erythrophleum ivorense. The sequence continues at coordinate 10,015,585 of JAIUCV010000020.1, read as the reverse complement.
AAATCAAATAGATTATTCTATTATAATTATTTAATTTCTAATTAAAAAGATAATTAATTATGAAATAAATTTGTACTCTATTTTTAAGATTTTAATAATTATCTCATAAAAATTAATATTAGTTTAATTTAAATAATCTCAAAGAATATATTTGTCACTTAAACTATTTTTTTATTTAGATATGAATTATTGAAGGTTTATTTATTTATTTATTTATCTAATTTTACCTATTATATATGTTGGGAATTCAGGGACATGCAGCGAAAAATTAAAATCCCGAATCCCTTCCCATAGATTTATCAATGTCGTTTAAATCAAGTAGATTCAGAAATATTTACTTTTTTTTGTCGAATCTCAAGAACTAATCTTCAGATCTACTCCCTCTACCGGTATCCACACGAATGATTGCTCAACTTGAATAGCGTGCTAGCGCCTCTGACCAACGTCCGTACACGTTCTTGGTAGAGAAGATACTCTCCTCTTTCTCTCTCTAGGGGGCGTACGGTGTTTCGTACAGTATCCGTACACCATCAGTACACTTTTCTCTCTCTAGGATTTTTTTTTCTGTTCTTCTGTTGTTTTAGGAAACCCAAGCCTCCTCTTTTTTTTTTTTAAATATGGAGATATCTCATTAGAGTTTGAAATATGTTTGATTAATTTAAAATACATTAATTTAAATTAAATCAAATCAAATCTTAATTAAATATATTAGTTTAAATTTGAGTCTATCTAATAGATTAAATTTAACTAATTATTTAATCTAAATCTAGAACCAAATTCAAATTTAATTTATCTCATAAATTAAATTTAAATTATTATATTAGTTTAAATTTAAATCTATCATATAGATTTGAATTTAAAACTAATTGATTTAAATTAATTAAAGGATATATATTTCAAAATATAAATTTAAATATATATATTTTGAATTTTATAAATTATATATATATATATATATCAAATATATATTTATTTCTTTATAAAATTCTTCCACCCTAGATTGAATATGACATTCATTGAAGCTAAACGCAATTTTAGATTCAATGAATTTGGACATTCTACCTCGAGTTGACTCGTTTTTGTATGCGACCCTGTAGACCCATATGACGTTGGCAACGGGCTAATGACACTATTTGACCCACAAGTCACAAGCAGCCTCTAGCAAGACATTGTGACTACCCAAATCATATAGGGATCGGTGATCCGACGCAACCTATCATATAATCATATCACATCCCTTTTGTCACATGATATCTAGATCAAGTATAAGGCATAGAAATGTCATCCTCATCTTACTTGATCATTGCTTTCTCGATCTATGTGTAGACTGATAGTATAAATGGAAACACTTCCATTTGAGCACAGCCATGCATTTCGTAGTCTCACTCATTGAGGGGCCTAAAGATATCTCTCTATTAATAAGAGGGATGTAACACCATAATATCTTAACTCCAATTCATCTTCCTCTAGGCTTGATTCCTTATGATTTCCCAGAAAAATAACCAAAACCGTGGTATTTTATAACTTTAAGTTGGGGTTTAACCGGTCATATTTTTGCCCCGTGGGTCCCGTGAACCCATCATTCATATTTTCTATTCAAACACCATTTATACAACTTGTACATAGTCTCAAACGACTCACAAACCACGGATATGAAGCCAAAAACCAAGAAAATGCACTTTCTCAAATGAGCCCATAAGTCAGATTTTTGGCTCCAACTTTGGAAAATCATAACTAATTCTAGAAAAATGGGAATCAAGCAAATCATAGCTCTCTGGAAAGCTTGGGATGTTAAATTCACACTAAAAATAATTCCCAACCACAATCTTAACGTCTGGACCCTCTTTGACATTGAAAAAGACACAGAGGTCCTGCTATCCCTGATACTGGTGCAGTTTACTGTCATGAACTTTGAAAACTCGTAAATAATTCCACAAAAATCCAATCTGGACAAACTATACCAATTTAGAAAGCTACAGATGTTAACTAGAGGAAAAAAATAAGTCCAGATCAGTTCAGGAGCTCTTGGACCTCGAAAACTGATGGAACAATAATGAAGGTCAGAAACTTCCCTGATGCAGAACTTCAGAAAATCGTTTCTCTCTCTACAGACCTCCAATTGAGGTGCTTCCAGTTGGTATAGGTACTGTGGATATCTAGTTTGTGCTCATAAAATTTCATGACAATCAGACACCGTTTGGTCCATGAATGACATTGATTCATTTTCGGACTTATTGCACAGTACCATGACCAAACCATTAAAATTTCCCAACTTCAACAATTCACCAAATATTCCCTAGACCTCCAAATATTACCCACTTTAGCTTCTCGAGAAGCTCTCAATAGACTCTAGAGGCATGCCAAATTTCATATCAAGAAGAGCTCATTCAGTCATACTTTGATAGAGCTCACACAGTTGGCGATTTTGGCACCCAAATTGGTTTAAAATGGGTCCAAATGACCTCCCACATACTCTAGACTCTTTTGGGCAAGTTTGAAAGTACAAGCATAGCATATATGAATAACTCAAATGACCCAAGTCATCATACAATTCAAAATCACTATGCTACGGAACAAAATACATCATTTCATGTAAGCCACAAAAGGGCCACATTTTACATTCTCATTGTTTTGGCTCTTTCCACAGTTCATATATCATTTATACATGTGTTTACATATGCTTACATATTTACAACTCAAAAATGATAGGTGCATATTCATTTTGGCATCTTTTTACAACAAAAGAACCAAACCACTACGCATCTCCCTAAGTATGCTCAACTAGGCTCCATAAGGTGCACTTGGTTCTCCTTGAGCTCCACCTAAAATGTCAAGATGGGGGAGGGAAGGGGGTGAGATTCAGGGAATCTTAATAGCTCATACTCATTCAAGATGCAATCAAGGCATATAAATCAGTCAAAGCATGCAACCAAGTCACAATAACACAACATATGTGTTTCATGCCATGAATATCATGTCAATGCCAAGAATAGGCTCTAGGGACTTTTGGTCTAGCCTCACCCGAGCTTTGGGACTTTTGGTTGAGCCTCACCCTTGGTTTAGGGACTTTTGGCTCCACCTCACCCGTCTCAAGGGACTTTCGGCACCACCTCACCTGGGCAATTTACACAATTCATATCATAAGCATATTGGTACCAATGCATCAAGGCAACATCAATGGCATATCTCATCATACAAGCACATACACAACATACAATGACTATTACACATCCAAGAATGCAACAAGAAGGAGTAGAGAGCTACCTTATTGGCTAATACAAGTCTTCCCCTTCAATTTCTTTTCTCCCTTCTTGATTTCACACTCACAACTAGATGGAGTTGCTTCCTTTGAGCCTAAGCACAACAAAGAGCATCAAATTACTCTCTTATAACTCAAGTAAACTTTCACAAAGCTAAAGAGGCTCTTTATCGAAGTAAACCCCAGCTACACATGTAAAAAGCTAGGGATTCTCTCTCTAGAACTCTACTCACTCTCCTTCCTCTCTCAAGCTCTCAAGGAAGAAAGCAAAGAAGAAGAAGTGAAGCTATATGAGTTCTACCCTTATTCTAGAGTAATTTTCCACTTCCCTCTTCTGAACCAAACCCAAATCAACTTGCAAAACCATAGAAAGAGAGGGCAAAGAGAGAAGAACAACATGCTAGGGAGAAAAGCTAGGAAAATCTCAAGATTACTTACCTTTTTGCTTGTTCTCCTTCCTTCTCTAGGTCTCTCTCTCTCTCTCTACAGCCCTTTTCTCTCTCCTTGGTCGAAGCTTAAGTCGGTTCTAAGAGAAAGGAAAGTTTGGAAGCTTTTAAAAAGTCAAAATCTCTCTTTTTATGCTTTTCCGGACTAACCCTCACTATAGCAAGCCATAACCCTCGCTACGGCGAGCTCGTGTCAGTCCCAGACCTTCGCCTTCGCTATAGCGTACGCTATGGTGAGCAACTCCCTGGATTTTGTATGGAATGCCCACACTCGCTATAATTAGAAGCATTTTCGCTATAGCGAGAAGGCATTCTCGCTATAGCTAGCCCATTTCTCGCTATAGTGAATAGGTACATTCGCTATAGCTAGGCTGTAGCTAGCAGACTTAGAAAATTTTCAGCCTTAGAAAATTTTCAGCTTTTCTTTTCTTTCCCTTTTCTTTTCTCTTTTCTTTTCTTTTCTTTCTCTGGTCGTTACAAGGGAAAAATCATATCTTGATCACTCATCTTCTTTTACATGAATTCCACTATGCCCAATCATAGCCTTTATGATTACCCAGTTAAAAATGACTTTTGACTATGCCAAAAAATAGTGGTTTTTCATGTTGGAAACTATGGTGATCTCAAGTCTAAGGGCTCGATGACACGATTATATATGAGATATGCTTATGACTTAATCCATGTAGCTATCTCATAATGGGTCGATCTAGTATCTTGTTCTCTAATGAGTGCCTATGATTTTGATTCGTATCTATATATATGATTAACACATAATCATCAATTAAAATCATACTAGTCTTAATTCATTATCATTCCCACAATGATAATCGATTAGGGATATTTAGGATAATCTTTATGATTTATCCAAAGATATTATTATATAGAACATACAAAAATATAATAATGTAATAAAAAGAAAAATTCTTATTTCTTAATAAAGTACAATGTTTGGAATATAATAATTGACCTAGGGCACAATCACCAACAATATAATCATTTAACAAAAGTTAAAAAAAAACAAATATATAATTTTATTTAATTTATAATTTAAAAGATCATCATTGAAGGATAGATATCATATAAATTAAAAAGACTTAAAAAATATTTAACTAAAAATTAAAAAAGAGCAAAAGACCCCCAAAAAAATAAGAAATAAGATAAAAATATAATTAAAAAAGGGGTAAAATGCAAGTCATCCTATGTTTCATCCCACTTCGTTTGTTTCTTCTTTGTGTCAAGAAAAATAAAAAAATGATAGATCTTGTCTCCTTCTCCTTTGCATCGTAGCCCTTCCCTCTTGTTCTTAACTCACCTTGTTAATGTATACTAGCTCTTTTTTTCAAGCAGGCCCATTTTTAGGAAGTAGAATATGAGAAGAAGGAGATTCAATTTTATGATTCGGTGCTTAGGGCACAAAATAAAGAGAAAAGCTTGAGAGGTTGTGAAAAGAAGGAGGAGGAGGAGACCTTCACTATAACAAATTGCCCATCTTTCCCTCATCTTCTTTTAAATGGTGTTTAAGATTTCATGGATCTACTTCTTTATCATAGGGACCTTCCTTCGTAACTCCATTGATAGGGTTCTTTTTCTCTATTTATTCACTTTGTCTTTTACTTCCTCTTTGGCCTCTGATGCTCAAGCATTTATCCAACCACTTAAATTTCATACCTAAATGACAAGCTAGTGTTGGACAATGGCACTCCATTTCTTGAACCTTGTATAAATTGCATTATAGATATAGTTGAAAAGGTAATTTTTTTTTCTTTATTCTCCTTTCAATTTAATAGGATTTTCAAAATAATGTATGAGTCTTAGTGTGTCCTTTTGTTATATATATATATATGGTTCCTAATTTTTCTTTTAATGCTAAAATTATTATGAAGCACTAACCTAGCTATTAGGGGATTGGGATTTTTAACCTCTTTAGAACTATTAGTTGTGTGGAATTACAAAGTCTCAAGGATACCATTTGTAAGTCTTACACTTGTTCCTACTGGATTTTGTGAATTCCTATTTTATGTTAAATTGTAAATTAATTCTATGGTTCCTCCTAAAGCAATGGAAGCCCAATTGTGAACTTTTTCTTGGAATGAATGATCAAAACTATATTTACTATCTTTACTTTAAAGACATATTTTCTTGATATTCTTCCACTAAAATATGTATATATGAATTAAACGCATTAACATTGCACCTGAGATTGGTGATTATATTATAAGATCAGTTGTTGTTCCATTATGCTTACTTCATTATGATTAATGGACATATGCCTATTCATGTTGGTTTCTTGGATATATTAATGATAATAGTTTCATTTTATGTTGTCTAAGTATGTAGCATGTCAAGTTGTTCAATTTTTTTTTTTTAAATTTCCTTTCATGTTATTTTCTTAAGTTTAAAGGGTTTAGTTTTTCTCTTATCTTCTCTCTCTCTATCCCTCTCTTTCTCTTTCTCTCATTTTATTTTTACTTGTTAATGTGATATATGTTTGGGGTTTGCTACAGAACTTGTTAGTGGTTTGGGTTTCTATTACCCTGTTTCCATTATTTCTTTGAACAATGACAAACTTTTCATTATTTTCTTTCATGTAATTAATTAATTTTTCCTCTGGTATGATGCCTTGAAGTTTCATTTTAATTCCACTTCGTAGTGAACAAATATTATGGAATATTATGAGTAGCAAATTGACTATTTCAATTACTTCATGTTTGATCCTAAACAACTAAAAGGAAGCATGCATATTGTTATTTATGCTTTCATCAAGTGCTTTTATAGGTATAACTATTGCAAATCTAAATTGTTTATTACCCTTTCCTTTTTAATAATTTAATTGAAAAATTAACGGAATTTTGTAGAAAATAAAATTTGAAACTCACCTCAAGGTAAATCTTCTTATGAATTAACTCATACATAAGCAGGGATTGTGTAAGGATGCTCAAGTACATTATTGAATGTTTCTATTCACCTCAAAATCATAGTGAGTTGTATATTCTTATTCATGAACGGTCATACCATAAAATACATACATAAATTTTATATTATATCAAGCTTATTGTATCAATTCTTTATCTATAACACCTTTGGCAGCAGAAAACACTGACATCAAAAGCCTAACTTCTTCAAATAGATATAAATACATAACTTCAACATTTAAATCTCAAGATTCATGCTAAACAAGTTTGTTCAACAAGGAATATCATAAAAAGAATCATGAATTTCAGATCTTGAAGCATATACATCAAATGGCCATGTCTGCATACTTTTACATAGGTTCTCATATTAGACAATAATTTCAAAAATTCATATCTTGAGTTAGAAAACTCCAATTTGTACAAATTAGGACTCCATGGAAAGTTCAAGACATAAACTACATATTGTAAAATTTTCAAGCCAAAACAAGTTTATTTGGGCTATGAAAATTCAATGGAAAAGTAACTATTACTGTTCTCAGACTTAAATCAAAACCCTAACTTTGATTATTGATAATTCACATATTTTTTATTTTTTTAACCACTAATTCTGGACTTTTTATTCATGAATCGATACACTTTGAGCTTTAGTAGATGTTATTTAATTTAAGGAATAAATTCTCATCTTTTGAAATTTTATTGGATAAATTAAGCATTTTAATGATTTAATTCTTAGGTGATAGTTTTATTTCATGGGTTTTGATTTTATTTCATTTTTTTAAGGAATTGCAAGAGAAGGAATATGCAACACATGGTTCATACATCTTGAATGACATGTACTCTTACATGTAGACATCTCTTCATACTCATGTGGAAGCATTTCTTCCCATCTAGCCTACGTCACATAAGGAGCATGCATGGATTTAAGAAGGCAACACAAGTCTAGCTGGACATCGACATTCTTCCATGTAGCTTGCATGGACATCCACTTAGCAATTCCACCTACTTACACATATAAAAGCATATAGAGAGAAGCACGAGCTTCATCACCATGGGCTCCCACATTAAACACAGATAAGACACACTTGAAAGCACATAGAAGGAGTAGTTCATACACACATGTATGGTCAGCTTTCTCATTCACATAAGCTACAGGCTAGGTTCACATTGCCTTTCACTTTATTCCATCATGCACATGAAACATCATTTCCACAAGGTTGCCACTAGAACATGCACACACGGATTTCATGCAAGTAATTCTCACATTTCATGTGGTAGCAAACATACAACATTATACATAGAACCATGCACTCACGGGTTCATACACACATGTAGGCAGCTCACTTCATAAATTCACACACACACACTCTACGAGTCATCTCCTCTTAACCTCATACACATACACTGCCCCAAGTATAAGGAGGCACAAGGGAATAACTCATGTTAGTTCCATCACATAACACATACACATGGCCTCACATGGTCTCTCAAAAAGACACAGGCATGAAGCCACGAGCTTATGTCAAAGCATGCAGCCATCAGCCACTGCATATACACACATGGACAGCTATGGGTTTGTAAAGTTTAGAGCAAAAGGAAGAAGCATGTGGAAACACTTAAGCAGCTCAAGTAGAAGGTTCTACACATGGTTTATGAAAGATGCTACATGTGAGAGAAGTGGAGAAGACAGTCTCAGGTTTAAGCATTGCACAACTGGTCCATGTGATTAGAAGAAGGCACGGGCTTCCTCTAAAATAGCAGCATGTCACAGCAACTCAGTTCCTTTCTTTTCATGCATGGCTCTAATGCAATGGAAGGAAAAGCATATTCGGATATATAGGAGAAAGGCTGCAGCTCATACATGTACCAACACGAAGCATAGCATCATAGGTGGGCTCACTCTTCGGATTGAGAGATAAGCAAGAAGTAGATTCAAGCAGCAGATCTAATGGTTCATCAAAATGATATGAAGAAGCTAATGTGGAATGAGAGGAAAAACATAGGAATGATTCAAGAAGCCATGGGCTACAAAACACATAAAGGAAAAAAAAGATGTGCGGGTTTAAGGGTTTGGAAAGGATTACAAAACCATGAGTTTTGGAAGGTTGAATCATGAGAGATAGAATATGAGATGATGCAATGGGGGCCCACAATATTCAGCTAAGAGGAGCACGTGAAGCAAATACAAATGAAGCCACAAGTTAAGAGGATGAACGAGCAGAGAACACATGATTTATTAAAAGAAAATAAAGAAGCACATGATGAGGGGATGAAGGGACTAGGGGCATCCATCTCATTCAGGGAGACCATCTAATCCATCCATTCATGCATTCCATTTAATTCTCCCTCATTCATCCCCTTCAGCGGTGGCTTTTCCATCTCCATTCTCCTCCACCATTCTCTATTTGATGAATCATTAACTCCATCTTATGGCTAGCTTGGATGATAAGATTGAAGGTTGAATATATTGGGATTACCAAGGGATTTTAGGTTAAGATTTTTATCTTATTTTCTCTCTTTCTACATTAATTTTTGTTCTTGAATTTGCTTAGACAGCTTGTAATTGACTGAGATTGATGTGGTTTGTAATTGATGGCTAGTTAGACATTAATTAGGAGAGTATTTGAATGATTAATTGATTGAATTAAGTGCTAGATTTTCAATTTCCTACAATTATCCATGCATACAGGCAAAATGTTTGATAAAATGCATGAGAGAAATTGAATGCTTAAATGTCTAATTTGAGGTGTCTTTGGAGTTTGATTGATTAATTAGATATTTTAATGTAAAAATTCATAGACTAATTGATTGATTAATCACTCAAATTTAAATGTTTAAAGATCTTAATCATAAGAATTAGTAATTTAATAGGAGTTGAGGTCTCAATTAACATCAAATTGTTAGTCTCTTAAATCTTGAGTGGTAACTCAAGATCACTTGCCATGAACATAAATAGGGACTCTTAGATTAGAACCAATGATAATTAAATTAGGATAAGGATAGTGGATGCCAAGGGATGAATCCAAAGCTAGTCACAAGTCCATTAGTTACTTCTTAATTCATATGTTTAGATAGTAGTTTGTATTTTTAATTTAATTTAAATTCTAATTAGTTTAATTCAGTCAAACCCCGCCTTTAGTTAAGTAGCTTTTAGGATCCTCTTACATTTAAAAGGCTCAATTAGACATTGAAATCCATTTCCAAGGGAGACAATCTAGGTTGTACCTTATATTACAAATATTTTTCAACCTAGTTTATTTTGAGGTTGCGCAACACAACTGCTCAATCATACATATCTTTGGCTACACAGTTCCATTTTACACAAACTCAATGGCTATGAAAATCTTATAATGCAAACTACATGCTTGTAAAATTTATTGAGCATTGGAGTTCATTTTGCCCCGCATATACATGAAAAGCTAGATCTGACCATATAAATAGTGCCCAGTAAATTCTATAATTTTTAGCCAAATTTGAAAAATCATAATAAATTCTACAAATTTTGTAAAATTGTATTTTTTAGCTGTGTGAAAAGTTCTAAATGAGCTTTAAGTGTCTGCCAAATCCATTAAAAAATTTGCTCATTTGATTTGATTTTGGTTCAGGGGCAAAACAAGGCTCAAAGTAGTGTAAATTTGGATCCAAATAGTTCAAAATGGACCCCTTCATCTCATGTGACCACTTGAGCACATTTGAAATGCAAAATATGACACATATGACTTATTGATCAAATCCCAAATCTTATCAACTCAAACTCACCCATCCACTTACCATTACATATACATGCTCATGATGGTCAAATCTCATAATCTTGTACATTTACATTCAAAAATGACATTTACACCATAATCCTTTACTTTTACACTTGTGGGAATGTTTACATAACAAAAATATCATATACAACCTTTCATATGAAACATATTACATAAAAACCTAAACTATTGTTAAAGTAATGCCATTCTTGCTTTTCGGTTTCCATTTTTGGCTCTTTAAGAGTTCCTTAGACATAGTTAGAAGTAATATATAGGAGAGTGAGATTCTATGAATCTCAATAGCTCATTCACCCTTTAAGCATACTTACAAGGCATATTTCCATATCAAAGATAGCAAGTATGTATAATAGACATCCAAATATCAAATGTAATCATATACATGAAATCATATGAATCCATCAAATTAAGAACAAGTTTTAGGGACTTTTGGCTTTACTTCACTCAAATTAAGGAACTTTTGGCATAACTTCACCTATTAAAAGCAATTCAAATTTGAAATGCATTCAATATCATATAATTGTATAAAATTATAAATGAAATAGTATCAAGTATAATTCATAATCCATACATATATATAAGCAATCAATAACATTCAAATGACCAACATAAGTATATATGAATAGATGAAGAGCTACCTTACTTAAGTACAAAATTTCTCCTTAGATTCTTAGTTCCCCCTCTCAATCTCACACCTACACTTGGGAGAAGCTTCACTTACTTGGCCTAAACAAATCAAACAAGACACAAATACATCAATGAAATCATCTTTGGATAAAAGTAAGCCTTACATAAGCTAAGTCTAGTTTTAAGTTTTCATATGACTCTATTTAGTGGCATAATGAAGACATTCATATCCTTCAATATCTTGGCTCCAATTTCTCACCCAATATAAGTCATAAGACTCCATTTAAACTCATTAAAGTCAGCATAAACTTAATTCGAGGAGCCTAACTTCAAGTTGCTTCTTTATACATAATGGAACCCTAAACTTTCACTTTTCAAAATAAGGCTTCTAAATTTAAACTAATGGTAATTTTGGTGTTTATAATTCATATTTAGACCATTTATAACCTTAGAATTAAAGAAAACTCTCCCTAGGTGTTCCAAACCCTTCTAGGCTGAGACATGCTCCAAGCATACCCTTCTTGGAGTTTTTGTCTAATTCTTTTAGGAAATGGCATTTATGAAGCTTCCTTGATCTCTTTCTGACTCAATTATACTCTTACCTAGGTTGAATTATCATTCTAAATCCTTATATTTTCTAAGGTGCAAACCAAACCCTAGGTTCTATAACTTGCAACCAATAGCTTCTTAGTTGATTCTTAGTTCCATATTAAATTCCTATGCATCAAAACCCCATTTCCTATCAAGTTTGAGCCAAAACCAAGATTCCTCTCGTTGCTCTTGGTCTAGTCGAAATGCAAAAGCCATGGAAGAACTAATAAATGCAAATTTTTCATGGAAAACATACCTTGTTTAATTCCTTGCTAAATGGTGTTTCTTATCCTTCCAAAGTTTCCTTCAAATTCCTCTCTCCCTCTATTGAACCAACCATAAAATACTACCATTTAGAATTTTAAAACCACTCAAAGAAAGAGCATAAGGAGGAGAATCAAGTTAATGAAGGCATGAGCATGAAAAGAGAACAACTTATTACCCTTTTTGGGTTGTTTCCTTCCTCCTTTCTCCTCCCTTTTGTGCACCACAAAGAGCTACTCTAGGTTTTGTTTTAGAGCTAAATGAAGTTAGTGGAACTGAGGGAGAGAGGGTGGCATGAGATAAAAAGAGGAGAAGGGATATTTACAACTTTTACAAAATTCTATTTATGTCCCTTACACTTTGACTTCTTCGTTTAAGCTCATTTTAATTCATTTTTTGAGAACATTCTTTTCCATTATAAAATTTTGTCCCTTTAATTCATTAAAAGTATTTGGTTTCAAATCAATTGGATTTAAAACCTTACCGAATCGTTTGGTCAAAGTTTAGGTCAATTAGTAACCTAAATCGTACACCGAAAGGGTTTTAACTATTCTGAAAGTTCTTATAGTTTTCTAAGCCTTTGAAAATACTAGTGAGCTCAATTTTATCATTTAAAGCCCTTTCCTTTGATTTTTCAAAAAGTTACCAGAAATTATGATTTTTCCACTAGGCCTCGATTCACTCCATTCAGTTGTTTGGTTCCAATTTCGAGCTATTTTTACTTTCATAAACACTTCTTTAGATGTTCTAATTAATATTATATTCTTAATTAGTCTCAATTTATTTTGCTTTAAGGTCCTCTTATATCATTATATTGATTTCAATTTAGTTTATAATAAACTGGTTATTACACAAACCCCTTTTTACCTCTTCCATTATTAAATTAATTTCTTGTATGACCCTTATCTTTGAAGTTCATAAAGTGGGCTAAAATTTTCCATGCCCTATTTTTTAAAAGGAAAATAATGCTTACTTATTTCATATCATCTCATTTCCTCCCTGTTATCCAAGTGGATCATTTGTGATAAACATGATGAGCTTTAAAAGAATGGTCATTTATTTAATTTGGTGCTTGAATGGGCTAAAGCTTACAATATTTTTATCATATTGGTTCTTAAAAAGAGAAGTGTGTAGCTAGTACAAATTATGTTCCTTTCTTATTCTAATCTTTTAAATATGGTTTGGTCTTATGCACTAATGAGCTCATTTTATCCTTATTCTCATACCAATAAAATCACAAGTGCAATATCCTTATCTCTATTTGCTGCTTAAATCAGTTTAAGATGTGAAAGATTTAAATTGGTTTTAGATGATTTCTACACATAGATTTCTTAAAGGAAGAGGGGGAAAACAAAAAGTGAAAAGCTATAGCTTACTTTTATATAGCTTTGAATTTCATTGCATAACAATTTAGTTCAATAGATCATTGAAATAATCTTATTTAAAATATTTGGATCTTCTCCTTAGTTGAAAATTCATAAAATGTGATCTTTATCAATTAAGAAGATTTAGATTTATGTTGTCATATTGACAGATTTCCTTTGTCCTTTTCTTCTAATGATGAAAATAAAGGGAGGGAGTGGCTATCTATTTAACTAGAAATATTCAATAAAAATTATTTATCTACCATTGGACAAAAAGCCAACGTCTTTCTTGTTATTTAGTTTTCCATTACTTATTTTAAATTCAAATAATCCATATTCATATTTATGTGTCTCTTATTCCTTTACATTTAACTTTGATATGTCATTTTGGCATCTAATGTTGCATATATTCACTCATTTTCTCTTGTAAATTTTGTAAGTTTTTGCCATACTTTATAAAGTTTATTGGTTTCTTTGGTCACATTCTCTTAAAGTTAGAGAGGGTGTCTCTAGCCTCTTGAATCCTATTGTGTTTGACTATGAATTATTTATTGGTTGCACCTTCTCAACACATACTAATATTATATGTCTTTATATGCCACATCATATTATAGCCTCTTTCAATGGGTTTGTGGATTATCAATGAATGTGGACCTCCATTTTCAAAAATGAATTCTATATTTTATGTTTCTTTTCCTTTTACATGGATATTGGTATTCAAGGCTTGCAATTGAAGGGCAAAACTTTTTAAGCAGTTTTACATGCAATAATATTGTCTATATGTATCATCAGTACATTGATTGGTTATGCATTGCCATTAGGCTATGAATTGCATCACTTTGAAGCATTGATTTAATCTTAGTGATATTTTGTTAATATCTTGTAATTTAATAGAGGGGAAAATGCGTGTATATTATTATGGCAGTGTACATGTGAATTGAGCTCTCACTTAAGTACTTTTAGTATGCATAATTTGGAAACAATTGGAGTCTTGTTATAATTAGCTAGCTTATTTTCATGCTTTTGAAACTATCATTAGAATTATGTTTACATTTATTTTTTGTCATTTATATTAGGATTCTAAATTTTATATTTCCCAACTAGTATTATGAAATATTTTTTTTGAAAAAAAAACTACCTTTTTATTACTAACTATAGTCACCACTAAAATTGTTTTAAAATTAAGAAACAAAACTTTTGGCAACTAATTGTTGCCAATGAAAGTACCTTCTTAATGGTGAAATTTTAGGTCACCACTAAAAAGGTACTATTAGTAACAACTATTGTTGCCACTAAAAGTCCTTTTCAATGGCGACTTTTTATAAAAACTGAATTAATTGGGCTTCAGTAGCAACATTTCTCACCACTAAAAAGCTTTAGGAGCGCCTTCCACTAAATATCATTTTCAGTGGCAACTTTTGTATTGCCATTAAAGGCTTTTTGTTACAATAATATTAATTATGACCTTGTGATGACCAAATGTCACCACTAATGGCAACTTGTGCACATTTAGTTAGAACAAAAATCGCCAATAAAACCTTTTTTATTTATAGTGATACATATAATTTGACACATAGTTATGCAATTTTTGGCTGTAGCTTGGCAGTATTCATGCTTGCTTTTTTGGCAGAGAGGACCATTGAGTGGCTCATCGTGCAACCCTCAAAATAATACTAGATTGATAAAATATGTAGTTAATGGCACAACCTAGGTCATTTCCCTTGGAATTGGCGTTCAATGTTTAATTGAGTTTTCCAAATATTAAAAGACTCTAAAAATTCCTAAATTAGGGGGTTTAAACTAACCTAAAACTAAATTGAATTAAAATTCCTAAATCCTACCTAATTATATGGATTATGGTTGAAAGATAGACTTGTGACTAGCTTTGGATTCGTCCCTTGGTATCTACTATCCTTATCCTAATCTAATTGTGATTAATTCTAGCCTAAGAGTTCCTAATTGTGTTCATAACAAATTATCTTGGGTAACCACTCAAGATTCAAGAGATTAACGATCCAACGTTGAATTGAGACCTCAATCCCGCATTAAATTGTTAATTCTTGTTTCTAAGATCAATGAACATCCAATTTGATTGATTAGCCTCTGAATCATCCTAAATATTTAATTAACCAACTAAACATTAAGGAATCTTCAAATTAAACAATTAAGCTCACTCATGTATTTTATCGAACACCTTCGAAGCATACATGGGAAATTCAGATAATATTGGAATTAATCGAATCAATTAATCAACAAAAAAGTTCCTTAATTAGTGTCTAACCAGCCACTAATTATAATTACACAAATTCCCTATCAAATACAACTTAACCAAGACAATAAATGAAAGAGAAAAGGTGTAGGAAAAATAAAGAAATTCTTAGCCAAAATTCTAAATTATTCTTCCATGGATTCAAGCTTCTCCAAGGATTCCTCCTAGTTAGCCTCAAGGTGGATTAGAACTTCATGGGATGTAGATAGAAGATGGAATGAATGAATGGGCAATTGGTGGATGGATGGATGATTGGTGCATGAATGGTGGATGAATGGTGTATGAATGGTGGATGTATGGAATGAATGAATGGCTTGATATATAGGCATGAGTTTCCGGAAATATAGAGACGTGGGATGGGTGGATTGTTAATGGATTAAGATATACGAATGGATGAAGGAAGCGTGCAGACTTGTAGAGACGTGAATGAAGTACAGGCTTGAATGGAAGGATCCAATGAATTGAATGAAGGAGGCGTGAATGTGCTGGATGCTTGCTTCCTCTCACGTGTTGTTTTAATGATTCCACGTGCTCAGCAAATTATAAACGCCAGCTTCTTTGTGTGTATTATGCATGATCTGAACTCTTCTCACTATTCACGTGGTTCTGAATTTGCTTGTGCATATTAGTGTGGGCCCCGCTGGTTATTTTATTATACATGAATTCCAGCCCAAGCTCCACGTCGTTTTTTTTCTCATCTTACATTTTTAGCTCCTGCGTTTTACTCGTTCAGCTTGTTCCAGCTTGCTTTGTTCTCCATCACGTGGTTTCTTCTTCCGTTTCTGCATATATTTTGACTCGTGTTTCTTCCCAGCTCTTGCTTCATTAATCCACTCATGAACCACGTTGCTTCTCGATCCAGCTCTTCCTTCCCAGCTCATTCAAGCTTCAGCTCGAGTTTCTGCATGTTCTGGAGCTTCCAAACATTCCAGCGTCTTCACGCCTCTGCCCAGTCCAACATTATTCTAGAGCTTCTTTTCATGTGTTGCATGTCCTCTTTTCTTTCCATGCAGGCTCGAGCTTCCTTCAGCTCAGCTTCTTCTCTTTGCTCCAACTACAGCATCTTCTCAGCCTTCTTTACCACGTCTTGCTCTTCTCCAGCTTGTGCTTCCTCATGCAATCTCCTTTTACGTCAAAACCAAGTTCCTTCTTCCTCACATGTTGCTCTATTCTCAGCCATGTTTCTTAACTTGTAGCTGGTTCGAACCTTCTCTTAATACCCCATAATGCTTCTGCATGTTACAGCTGCTTCTTACTTTCCATCATTCAGCTCCACGTATTTTCCATGTGCAGTTCTGCCCTTGTGTGTCTTCCACCTCAACATCCAACCCACGTTGACCTCCATGCTTCTTGTTTCAGCTACTGTATTACTAGAGCTACGTGGATAAAGCTCATGCATGATCTAGCCAAACACGTAGCTTTTAAATCTTCTATGTACATCTCTCTCCAGCCCATACTCCTCCACATGCTTCTTGTGTTCAAGATGGTAGCCTCTTGTTGCATTGGTTCTGCCCCCATGGATAGTTCCTTCATGCATATGTGTTGATGTTGAGTGAAGGGCAACTCATATGCTTCTTTAGTCATTCCTTTTTCTTCTTTAACCATTATTCTCATTCAAGCTTTAATTGTCCATTGAAATTCTGCACAAAAGAGTGGGAAAAATCAAATAGGAATTTTCACAAAATTATTTAAGATAAATTTATGCATTAAAATCCAATAATTTGTAACTTAATTCCTCAAATATAGAAAATGGCTACTAAAATCAAATTTCATCTAATTAGACCCTTAAAGCCATATTTGGATACTAAAATGTTTAAGTTAAAAGGATTAAAATGTATAAAAATCATACTTATCAACCATGCTTTGATTATGTGGATTTTTCTAAGGTCTAAACTACCATCTGATCCTTGTAATAAAATATGTCTAAAAGCTAACATTATAGCTCTTATTATTTTTTGGGTTTCCCTTGATTGAAAAGATTTCTTGACCTTATACGTAACACCATAATTTCTAGCTCATCTCATGCCTTTAAATGACTCAATTTCATGAATCATATAAGTTTCTAATGGAAAAGGCAATAAAAATATTGATTATTTTCACGTTGCATAATATATAAAAATTTCATTTGGTGTCACGTAGACCATGTGAGCTCATACAACATATTCTTATATTTAATTATATGAATACAAATCATTTACATCATTAAAAGTGGCCTACACCTCAAGGAACTTGAAGGGAAGTATAAAATATACACATTAAATCTCGGCCAGAATTTGTCCCTTTTCTGTCCAAATTTTGGAAAATCATAACTAATTCTATAAAAATTGACATTATGCATTCTTGGCCATTTTGGAAATCTATACATGTCTACTTTAGGCTAAAAATATGTCTAGACCATAACATCCAACACAGAGGACATTTGACATACGAAATGGTCCAGAGGTTAGGCTGTCCACTAGTGCTATCACAAAATTTTGCAACAAAATTAAAAAATATCCAATTAATTCAACAAAAATCCAATCTATGAAAATGATACCAATTTGAAAATTTGTGGTAGAGGGAAAAAATAACTCCAGACCAATTCAGGCAGGCCAAGACCTCGAAATCCAATCAAACAGTAACAGAGGTCAGCTAGAATTCTTGATACTGGACAGTTTCTTTGAAAATTCATATCTCCCTCTCTATACATCTAAATGAAGTCTTTCCAGTTGGCACAAGTCACTGGAAATGTCTAGTTTCTTTGTATAACATTTCGTGGCAATTGGACATCATTTGAGCCCTGTGTAATAGATTTTGTTTTTGGACTAGTATGAATAGTGACATGACCAAAACTAAAAAATTTCCCAACTTTGAAAATTCATCAAATATTCTCTAAACCTCCGAAAATTCTGTTCTTTAGCTTCCAAAAAGCTCTCAAAAAAATATAATTGCATGCCAAGTCTTAGATCAAGAAGAAATCATTTGGACAAAAAGTGATATAGGGTATCATTATGGTCAAATTTGGCTCCATATAGGATACCAAAATAACCAAATGGCTTTCCTTGGGGTTTGGTACCTCTTGGGCAACACTAAAAGTATAATTAAGACTTGTTTGAGCTACCCAAATGGTCTCAAACTCCATGCCTCTCATTTTGGCTATGCCACATACAATTATACATACTCACATCAAACTTCCAAGAAGCATAACTTAGCATTACAAACTCAAATTGCATTCTAGTGATCACATAATACATTCTCCCATTTAAACATAGCATATTATCATAATTACATATATTCAAGAGGTCATAGATCATATACAACCATAGATGATAACATTTGCCACCTCGATGGCCTTAATGAAGAAAATTTCATATATTTCAATGTCATACTTTCATCTCTCAAGTGGTTGGCTTCCATCTCCTTGCTCTTTTGGTCCACTTAGCATGTTAGAACATTAAAGAGGAGAGGATAAGATTCAAAGAATGCCAATAGCTCATCTCTCATTCAATCATACATAATGGATGCAAACGAGTCTCATAAATACATGTATGGTCATGTTGACATGTGAAAACATTCTAGAGGTATTTTCATCATTCGAGGATGTCATACATAGCATACAAAGGCTTGCCAAGTAAGCAGATTGGCCTCACCCAATTTCTTGTGGATATTGGACTTGCCTCACCCATTCTTTAAGAGATTCTTGGAGTCAACCATACTCTTGGGAGCCCATCTTTCTTTTGGGAGACTCTTTTCTTTGTCTCAACTAATCTTAAGAGTTATTGGCTTATCCTCACCATGCCTAAGGGTTCTTGGCCTCACCACACTCAAGCAAACCCAAGCACACATCAAAAACATCATATAAGAGCATATTGTAACATCATGGCACCATGGAATTAAAGTCATGCTAAAACACTTTTCATGGCTTAAAAATACACATACATACATTCAAGACAAGCTAAGCACACATCCATGCATGAGAGAAGGTGGAGAGAGCTACCTTGCTAGCATTTGTACACTTTTTCTATAAACCTTGAATCCTCTCCCTTGACCTCACACACCCAAGAAGGTGGAGATCATTCCTATTGGTCTAGACACATCATATGGAAGCTAATTAAGTTCATGGAATTAATTCTAAGTCCACATAACTTACTTGGACACTAACTTTCTTTATAAACCTCATTATGGTTCCATAATTGAACATAATGAAGCAACACCCCTCAAATAAATTTTAAGCTCCATTCTTTCCTTTCAAATATGATTATTGACTCCTTTTAAGCCTCTTGGAGTCATCACATAATTAAAACCAAAAGCCTAACTACATATTGCTTCTTTAAGTCATAATATGGAACCTAAAGCACCAACTCACTTTCTATGGGTTATAAATTTTTTCCAAGGCCTCCCCTCATTTTCATTCATCATATATGACTAAAAAATAGGCTTAGAAAAATTTAAAACTCTCCTTAACTACACAAACCCCTTTAGGCCGAGTCTATGGAGGAAATGGGGTTTCTTGGAGTTTGCTATATTTTCTCAAGGGAGGATGCATGTGGGTAGCTTCTTAGGGATCTTGGGAGCTCATTTAAACTCTTATTTAGGCCTAGGAATCATCATACAAAATCAAATTTTACAAGGTGCAATTGAAACCCTAGGTTTTGCACCTTGCAATTCCATAGCCTTTTCTTGAATTTCTTTGCATATTCTTACTCTCCTCCCTTAAATTCATGGAATTCACGCTTGGTTCCCCTCAAAATTCCAGCCTTCTAGTACCTACCTACATGGGGCAAAATATGGAGAAGAAGGGGGGAGGAGTAGCTACTATAGGATGCAAGATTTACCTTGTTTTCTTGCTTTTTCTCACTTGACTCTTGTGTTCTTTGAGCTCCTCTCTTCAAGTCCGAATTTTTCTCTCAATTTCTCCCTTAAAATAGATCCATATAATTCATTATAATCATAGGAAATAAAAAAGAATGAAGGAGAAGAGGTTTGGAAGAGAAAGAGTATGAAAAATTACTAAATTTTCATACCTTAAGCCTTTGATTTCTCCTCCTCTTTGCCTCCCTCTTGTGCACCACTCTCCCTAGGGTTTTCCTCTGATTCTAGGTAGAACTTGGTCATGCAAAATGAAGGGAGAAGAAGGGCGCATCATATATATAGGTAGGTTACACTTTTAAAAATTCCTATTTTGCCCTTTGTTTTTGGCATTTTCGTTTCTCCCTCATTTTAGCTCCTTTTTTAGAACTGTCTTTTTCATTATGAAATTTAGATTTCCAATTTAGTAAAATGCCTTTGGAATCACTCAAATTAGAGCTAAAACCTTCTCGAACGAATCTGTCAAAGTTTGGGTACACTGACATTGGAAAACATCCACCGGAGGGGTTTTAGCTGTCCTGAGGCTTTCCATGGTTTTCAGGGCCTCTGAGAACCTCGAAGAACTCAAAATTTTTATTTAAAAAGCCCTCCTATGTGAATTCCAAAATTTGCTCAAAATTATGAAAATGCCATTACGTTTCGTAAGCTTTTCGTAAGAAATTGTTTCTTCATTATAGGTCTTTTTTTCTTTCTATCTAAGTCTGGAATTCTCATTTTAGGAGTCTAGAATGCTTTTCAAATTTTTTAGGACCTTAACTATCTCATTTCAGAAGACTTCCTTTTGTATCCAATAAATTTTGTTTATTTATGGAGAAACCGTACGTTACGTTTCTCACGTTTTCTCTAGTTTTCAAAGAACCGAATGTTACATTATGAAATAGAAATGTTATTTTTTTTCTTCTACTCACTTTTGTATGTATCCATTTTGGTCATTAGGGTCAAGGCACGATTCTTATTTTTCTTTTTACCTTCTTTACTCATAACTCTAAGACTTATAATGATCTATGGTCATAAGGATTGTAGTTTTCTTTCTGAAGTCATTGTCTAAGCCTTATACAAAGTCATAGGAATTAAAACACCTTCCTAGTTGTTTTCTTTTGGAAGTTTCCTATAGCTTCATCTTAGACTCGAGGTCTTAAAGCTATATAAGATCCATAGTTCTTTGTATTCTTTTAAAGAAATGAAAATCCAAGTTTTAAGGACCTCTTATTTTGTTTCAATAATTTTCGATGCCTTGGTTTAGGGCTAAGATTGATGACATGTTATCATCTTAGATCTAAGGTTTTCGAAGTTATGCAAGGTCCATGTTCCAACATGTTCATCATTTTGAAGTCATGGAAGCCCAATGTAGTACCCTAAAATTAATTAAGAGTAATTATAAAGAATTAAGGAATTATTATAGGGATTTTGGGAGATTAAGGAAAATAAGGATTTCTAAAGAGATGGATTCATTTTGGACATTTTGAAACAATAGTAATTATTTGGCTATTATTAGGTGAAAATAAATTAATTATAGATTTGGCTAGATTAAGAAAATCAATTAAGGGAAGGTGGACAATAAAATTGGGCCTCATGATCGATTTATTTATGGTAGGGAACCTTTATGGAAGCCCAACCCACTTTTAAACCTAATTATACCCATATACCATGGCCTAACATTAAAAGATTTAGCCTACCTAGAACTTGAAGCCCATCAGACTAGCCTACCTACTCTAAAACCCTAAGAGGCTTATTATCCTTTTATCTTAGTGTTGAAACTTGGGAGTTCTACAGAAGAAGGAGAGTATTTTTGCATCTTTGGGTGGAGGCTAGGGTTTCATCATAATTTAGTTTCATTCTGCACTCTTAGAGAAAGAATTAGCAAAGGTAAGTTATGCAAAACATGTTCCTCTCATTTTCCTCTACAATCTGGACTAAATGGGTTTTGATTTAGTGAATTTTCACCCTTCCCCAAAATCTAAAACTTGTGTGTCTTAGTGGGTTCTTGTTGATTTTCTAAGCTTAAGGCTAAGGAGATTATTAGGTGAGTACTTCCCCCCTCATTTTAATGTATTTTCTACTAAATGTTGGCCCCAATGGTTGAATTATATAATAAACTTTGATTTTGCATAGAAATACTAAGATTTAGGTAAAGGACGTCAAGGTTTTTGGAGTAGGGAGACCCAAGTCTAAATTTGAGTTCTTCAGAGTCTAGGTAAGTGCCTCTTAAATAGTTTATGATGATAGAATGATGGGTAATTGATTTTTATATTGGGTGTTGACTAACAAATTGTATTGGTAAATTAGGATCACTAAAGAGTTGGAAACGTGTCCTGACTTCAAAATTTGACGCAATTAAATGAG
Organism: Erythrophleum ivorense; assembly: GCA_026724425.1. Classification (NCBI taxonomy): domain Eukaryota; kingdom Viridiplantae; phylum Streptophyta; class Magnoliopsida; order Fabales; family Fabaceae; genus Erythrophleum; species Erythrophleum ivorense. The sequence continues at coordinate 9,992,895 of JAIUCV010000020.1, read as the reverse complement.
GTAATTGGTAAATAAATTTATGTTCACTCACAATTGTCAAACTGGCCAAGATTAGTGATTTTTGCTAGTTTGCAGTATAATGCCTACCAAGTCGTCTCCACGAAACTTTTAATCAAATCAATTGGTTTAGGAATGACAAAACTAAAATTATGATGATTGGGGTTTCAAATATGAAGTCACACTAATTAAATCAAACAGTAAATTAATGAATGAAAACAAAACAAAATAAAATTTAATTAGAATGATGCGTAACCAATCCAAAATTCCTCCCTTAATAGTTCTCTATCCTTGTCATCTAAAAATACCTTTGATTTGATTTTTAATCCTCTAATTATTCCAATTAATGTTCTTAAACTACCGTTTTAGGATTTCAATTGGTTTATATTGCTAATCAAAACGCAAATGCACTTCTGTCAACAACACGAAGCCAAATTATTTTACACTTCACTAGAGACACACATAGAATCCTAATGTGGTTCAAAATAAATTTAATTGATTAATCAACCAATTAAATCAAAATATGTTCTCAGATAGATCAAACAAATCAGAATTCATGCAACAAAAATCATCTAACCAGAATGATAATATAAATTACATGAAAAAATGAGAATAAAAATGAAATATATTCTAAAATCAAAATTCAAACCATAGTTCTATACATACATAGAATCAAGTTCCCTATTAGGTTCAAGCTCGGATTGATCACCAAAAAAATTGGCAAGCCATAGAAGAAGATGAAAACAAGAATAAGAAGTAGAGAAGATGAAATGTGTTCTATGGTGACATCTTTTCCTTCTTAAATAGGCGAAGTTGCCTTCTCCTATAAGAAATCTAATACTAATCTTGAAGTAATATCCAAATCCTTATAGGAGTCTTCTAACTCAATCTTTTTAGGAATCTTTTATTTTACAAAATACAATTAAAAAATAATTGGGCCTCCATTGGATAAATATAATAAAAATGCAATTAAAGTCCATTAATATAAATTAAGTGCACTTAATATAAAATAAGCCCAAAGTCATCAAATTACCCATAATAATTTATCATTAAGACTAAATATAAGGAATATACAATATAATAATATTGAAATATCAATAATCGGGGTTTTTATAATTCCATGTATATGCTCATTTTAATCTCATGTTGGCTGCACATGTATAATTTTGAAATGCTAAATGATTAATTGGTTACTTGAACTATTGTTTTGGGATCATGAGCAAGTCCTTGGTGGAACTGCGGTGTAGCTGCCACCAATGCATCATGCTTTAATCAGGCACTGAGTAGTGATCAGACTTACGAATGCACTGAGCTGTGAGTGTACTCGATAGGGAGATAGTGCTGTGGATGGGCCTTTCGCTTTTCTTTTTGGCCATTAACATGTTGTATATGATTGCTAGTATGGGATAGTAGTCACTAGTAGCTCAACTAGTTCATTTTCTAATTGAATTGATTATTCTAGTATTTGCTTATATAAAATGCATACATGTAGATTAGTGTGTTCATATGTATGGAATTTTTTCTTTGGTTAATGAGATTCACATCTCATCTCATTTCATGGGCTAACAATTTTAGGGAAAGGTTCCTCTGGTAAGGAGAAAAGGAAGTAAGTGGATGAATGTCTCTAGGTTTAGACTTAGTGTGGGACTTTTTCACTTTGGAGGCTTTTGAATTATATAAATGCTAATTTTGTTTTTTTATTGCATGGCATAATGATGCATCTATTTTTGTCAAGTGTAGGTATTTTGACATTTTGTAACTTAGGATACATTCCCTAAGACTAGGCTTTAATTTACATGAATTCTGATGTAATGATATTATTGACCAATTATGGACTGACATGTATGTATGAAGCTTAAATGTTATTTTATGATTGAGGATGTTGCTATCATATAAGAATATAGTTTGAATTTCTATTTTATAAAGGTCTTTATAGATAGCTATGCCTTGGGTGTGAAATGGGTAGGATAGTATAGCCATTGGAGGTCAGGAGCAAGCCTATTTGGACCAAGGAAACTTGTCCAAGGTGGTCTGAGGCTAGATGGTAGGGAATTACACATCTTGATATGATCATTAGTGGCTCGAGTACCTCTTTTGCTATCACATTTAGTGAATTGTTGATATATGGCAAGGTAGATTAGTTTGATCAATTCATAGTCCCCAAATAGTAAGACTTAGTAATTTGAGAAGTTTAAAAGCTAGCAAGTCATTAGAACCATGTATTTTAGCTATGAAAACCCTAAAATCCATCTTGAGTTGGTAACAAATAGTTAGGGAGTGTATAACCAAGAGAATAGAATCAAAAGGGAGTGGAGTAATAACCAGGAGTCCTTGAGTGTTGGCCAAAAATTGAGTTTATAGAAACAAAGGCTAAGAGCATTACGATGCAAGTTTTTGAGTTGCAATGTAACACGAGAGAATTAGGTTCTAAAGATTCCTAAGAGCAATCTTGCCATGGCACTAGAGGAGCTCATTGCAACTGAAGTTGAGCAAAATCCTTGGGGAAGTTCTAGTAGGCTTACTCGCCATCATGAGAGTTGGGAAATTTTGAATAGTGACGCCCAAGGGAAAATCTTGTCACGGCATGGGGAGTTTGAGTCATGGCGAAGGTCAAAGAAAACTTCATTTGGAGCTCTAGTAATGAGTTAGGTCACCATATGGGTCCTTTAAGTTATGGCGTAAGTTTAATATTTCAATTTTTTAGGTCCCAATAGCTAATTCAGCCATGGCAACATTTGTTCGAGTTGCAGCCTAGGACCCCAAACCTCTATTTTACCTCCTAGAACCTTGTTTTCTCTTATGATACGGATAGGTAAGTGTTGTAAACAATTATATAGTGGTTTCATGCTTCTAGATTTTACTATTGATGAATTAGAAGGCTGAAATGAGAGGTTACATTCCCTATGAACTTAAACCTTCTAGTTTATATGAATAATAGTGATTAATCATTAAAAGATTCAAATTTTCCCATAAATTTCATTTGTTGACGATTAGTATCAACTTTAGACCTTAAGTGTCAATTATTAATTATGTATTTATGCACAATTAATGTTATTAGAAATTAGGGTCGTTACACCCAAGGTTTAAAGGACCTATTATCTTTGTTTCCAAAGCTTCCAATGACTTTGTCCAAAGGATGAGATTCAAATCTTCATTATGTTTTGTTCTACATTTAGCCAGTCAAGGATGGAACATCCTTCAATGGATTATGGTAAGGAAGTCATGTTCCTTGTGATGACCCTAACTTCTAATCATGGTAATTAAGCTTAACCATGTGGTTAATAGTCATAAATCAAGGTCTAGCACCATTTAAATTAATTAATTTATGAAAAAGTGAAGAAATTTGAACTTTAATGTTATTAGAATCATTAACCAAACATTTACAAGCATTCATGTACATAAGTGAAACAAATCCCCAATTAAAAGCCTTTAAATCTATTACCCATTCATTTTCAACTCTCAAGAACATCCTATTATTGTTTCTAAGTCATCCCTTGATGTTGTTATAGGAAAAACTAAGGTTTCTAGGTTATTATGAGGAATTGAGTACCTTTGCTGTAGCTAAATACCCTTCTCGTCGCGCCCAACTGCTCTCAAATCACCTGACACATTTTCACAAAATTCACCATGGCCAATTCCCCCTTTCGCCACGACAAATTACTCTCTGGATGATTTCTAGTTTGGCCTCTCACATTTCACAACAGGTAACCTCACTTCTTGCTACAATTAATTCCTCTCTATTTCCTTCCCTGGGCAACTTCATTATGTTTAGCCGCTGCTAATTCCATTTTAGCCACGGCCAATTCTCTTCTAATCCTGTAACTTCTAAAATTTTGTCCTATACACTCTAACTCTCCTTCTAATGGCACTCTGGGACTACTCTCCCTTAGTTTGTGAGATTTTAACAGTATATATTTACTTGATTCACCTAACTAATCTATCATTACTCATATAAGAGTTAAGTGTTGATTTCAACTCATTCATCTATCATATAATCGCAATTTCATGAATTAATGTCAACAAGGATTTATAAACTACTAACAATTGTCATTCAAATACATATACCATTAAAGGTTCCATGCATCACTAGCTTAAGTCAACATCCAATATATCACATGGTTACAATTCCAAAAAGTAAACCATATCATAGGATCCATAAAGTTCTATGTCAAATGTTATAAACTCATACATCAAATATCCATTTAATATGAGGCCTAACTCCTCAATAGATACATTCTATGTTGTCAAAATACAAACTCCTACACTTGGCAACATGATTACATGATGATGCTATATAAAAGGATAACAAAATTTGCACCTACTCTACTCAGATTAGCCCAAGTATAGCCTCCTCCACACATGGTTGGAGCTCATGGATTTTCATCCACTTGCTTTCCCTTATCCTTACCCAAAAAACCTTCACCTGAAATAGTTAGCCCATGAAACATGGTGAGATGCAAGTCTTAGTAACCGAGGTAATTTCCATTCATATAATCCAATTTAATTAAGATATATGCATGAATCAAAATGAATATCAGAATTATATCAGTCATATCAGCAAATGAAATGATTAGACTATTATGATTACCATCCTATACTAGCAATCACATTTCCATATGTTAAAGGCTAATGACACTAGGAGTGGCCTATCCACCGCACCTACTCCCTAATAAGTACAACCAGGGCTCAGTGCATCTAGGGTCTAATCATAACCCAGTGCCTAATTGAAACACATGCACTAGTGGCAGCCTCACCACGGCTCCACCATGGACTCACAAGATCCAAACACAATACAACAGATAGCCAATCAATTCATTTAGCATTTCAAATTTTTCATGTGTAGCAAATATAAAATTAAAGCAGATATATGCATGGAATTACATAATCCCCATTTACCTCACTTGTAGCCAATTCTTTAAGAGCCAACTGAATGCTTCTTTAGCCTATAGACACAAAATCAAGCCATTATTAACCCTAATCATCATTTATATTAGCAATCCCATCACTCAAGGAGTTACACGACAAAGGACTACTCAGAAACACTTACCCAATTACCACAAGAACCAAATTCGGATTTGGTTGAGCCTACACCAATAACCTCAAAACAACACCTCAAATTATGAGTAAATTCACATAAAAACAATACCCATATCATAAATCAGCTATAAGGGTCCCAAACTAGTAGAAAATGTATCGAAATGAAAGGTTTATACTTACCTAATAACATCCCTAGCCTTAACCTCCAAAATTTCACCATGAAACACCAAACAACAAAGTTTCAGATTTTGGGTGTGGGTGAAAATGTTCCAAATAGAAAACTAATCAGGTCAAATTGAAGAGAAAGAGGTGAGGATTAAGTTATATAACAATTACCTTGGCTGATTTTGAGTTTAGAAGTGAGAAATGGTAGATTTCTTGTTAAGAACCCTAACCTCTTTCTAAACCTCTAAAAATTGCCTTATGTTTCTTGTGGTTTTGTAGAATAGGGGTTAGCCAAATTTTTTTTAGTGTTTTAAGTTGGGTCCTACATGGGTTATAGGTTAACCCATCAGCCCAAGGACTCATTGGGCTCCTACTGGTTGTTGGGCTAATGTTTTAATTTGTTTGGCTAACTACAAGAGTTCAAATTTTTAGTTAGGTTGGGCCAAGTTTCAAGAGTCCATTTGGTTTGGGTCTGCATAAGAGATGTTGGGCCAATTATAAGAGTTCATGTAAATTGAGTTTTAGGCCTCTATCTCATTAAATCAAATTGGGCTATTGCTAAGTAATTTCTCTCTTGGGCTAATACTCACAATAAAAGGCTGGGTTTGCACCTAAATTTATCGAGCCTCTATTAATCCTTACCCATGGCTTACAATAATTACTTTAGGCCTAGATGAAGTTTTCAACCTAATTAAATCTTTAACCCATACTAATAATTTATTACTCTAGAAATTCCCATTCCCATAGCTTGCTTAATTATTCTATAATAATTATTCTTAATCAACCCAAATTTATGATTAACACCTTAATTAATTTTGGGGTGTTACATTCCTATTGACCTTCATAGATTAAGCATTTCTTCCTTTCATCCTACTAAAGCAGGTAGTGTGGTATGTTTCCCATGTTTACAGAGCATTTTTTGTTTAGGTGCATTCTCAGAGTGATGACTTTGTCTAGATTATAACGTAAGCAGTCTTGTAGATTTTGTAATGTTCACACTTAGAGATGAATATGCTAGATGGAGTGGTTTAGCATCTAAGTCATAGTGCTCTTTGCAAAATAAGTTTTACTAGCTTATAATAAGATAGAAAATCTATACGATTGTTTCATGATAGAGAACTTTAATGGACTAAAAACAATGCTTCTTAAGAACTAAAGATTTCATGAATAAAAGAGTATCATGTTACTTATCTCTTTGACATATGGTACAAGTGATGGTTCCTTTTGTAATGCCACCATTTTTGGAGAGGAAGTCCTTTCTTTGGCATGTCCTACTTCTTTTGGTGTTTGGGGAAGGGTGAAATGTTTTCTATAAAGAGACATTAGGATTGTAAGAAGAAGTGAGGTTATTTTTGTTGCTTAAATTTGTGGTTTTTCCTGCTCCAACTAAGGTTATCCTTCTTATTCTTTTTGAGCAAGGTTTTCTTTATGAAAGGCATGGTTATCCTTTTTATTTGCCTTAAATAAGGTTTTTCCAAGTGAAAGGCAAGGTTGTTCATCTTTTTCACCTTAGACTACATTCTCCAAGAGAGGTCATCCATCTTACCCCATCACACTTGTGATATTATAATTTTCCTATGAAGGACAAGATTATCCATCTTGCCCTTAGTAAATTTATGACTAAATAACATAATTTTCCTGCAATAGGTGGATTTTCTAACGTAGTTTAATTGAAGGAGATTATCTCATTTGTCTATTGCGATTTTCCAAGACTAAATGATGAGAGAAAGCTAAGATGCCCCTTACTTAACATGCTAAATGTTTTTTTACATCTTGGAAGTGACCACATTTGCAAAGAAAGCAAGATAATCAAGAGGGGTGAGAGAATAAAGAGATGATGATTTGTATTAAGGTATCTAAAGAGATAGTGGTGCAATAGCTAGGTAAAGTAAAGACTAATTTGTAATCTTGGTGGAGTTTAAGTTGATTGCTTAAAAGTATGAAGATGATTTTCCCTTGTTGTGGTTATAAGGTCTCTATTTATAAGTTTCAGGGGTGATGAATTGATGATGAATTAGCCCAAGTTGCTTAGTGGAGTCGTATATACCATCTGATCAAATGGCTTGTTGTGCTAAAGTGGTTTGTTTAAAGCAAGTTAAACAACTTGTTATGTCAGTCCTTTGAATGAAACTTAATGAATGGTGGCTGTTAAGTGTTTTGGGTCCTCTAGAATTTGATTGAACCAAATTGGACTAATTTGAACTCTTATGACCCAATAGCACCTACAACAATAACAATATATAAATGATGATGATACCAAATGTTACTACAGATGCACTAGTTGAAGCCTCGTTAACATATGAAAGAACTTCCACACCAAGCTCCACGAAGATTGATTAATGTTCATGAGCATTTAATGCAATAACTGTAAGATGCTCCCCATTTATTGCCTTCTCTATTCTCTATAAAGTTTCCAGAAAAAGAAAAAAAAAATCAGGTGCACCTGATGTACAATCACTAAGCCGAAGAGAGAGAAAAAAAAACATATAGACATTTTAGAAGTGAATTTCTCTCCCCAGAAGTATCTTTTTGTTGGCGTAATGTACCTCAACCCCGGTGCAAGTACAATACTTCTGGAGTTTGTTGCTTGTTAGTTGTTACACAACGCGTAACTTATCTTGAACACTAAATTAACCATTCTGTGTTTAATGTAAGTAAAAGATAAAGTTCAATTTAAAATAAAAAATCGTAAGTACAACAAAAGAGTCAGTGTTGGGGACCCTTTAGTTATAAGGTAACTCTATTTCTAGGTTGAAAGAAAAGGGAACCACACTTAGTGAGCTGTTAGATGTTCTAGTGAATTTGGACAAAATTAGTAAGTCTTTAACGTATAAATTGGTGGTGAAAATTACCAAAGAAAAGCTTAAAGAGTGAAGATAAATAAATAGAGTCGCACTCCATAAAAAAATAAACAAATAAATAGAGTGGTAATGAGCGAGTAACCATTTAAATGTTTAATAACCAAATGAGAATGCAAAGTGTATATCCAATATTTGAACTCTACCATAATTTAAAACAAATATAAAATTTATCATACTTGCACGTGAAATATCCGATATTCAAATATGTAGAATATTTAATAAAAATTATTTTAATGAATAGCACATACTAGTCATAGGGTATTTGATAAAAAGATTCATGTTGAATACCTATATTTAGCTTCCAAAATATAATTTCAAATTAAGTTTTAAACTTCTGTAATTTTTATTTAATTACTTTCACCAATGTATACAAACAATTAATGTAACAAAAAGAATTGGTCATGAGTAAAGTTATTGGTATATAAAAGAGTAAGTCATGAGTGAAGTTATTGCGATAAGTAAAGTTATTCTTTATAATTTTTCAATACACAATTATATATATTTAATGTAATTATTATATATAATTTACATATATTTGATATTTGGTATCATACCCTATGCGTTCATTGGTAATGGATGAATATGAACATTTAAAGGGCAAATTCAATTCCATTTAAAATCATTTCGGATATCTAATTTTATTATCTGAACACTACCTATTAGCCATTATAGGTCGTATATCAGGTTTTTGTTTTAGTTAGATGGCATTGGGTATTCAAAATACCCGTCAAAATTGACATCCGTAAAACATAAATTTGTGACAAAATCGTTATCAACATTATTGATTTTGTATTTGATTTACTTTTTAATAATATCACACCTATTACATGGCTTGAGAAAAAGACAATAGGAGAGGCTAAGGTGCCCCACCTCGAAAATTAAGTCTTTATGAAAACCAGTCAATCCTCTTATCAGTTTTCTCTTTGCTTGAAACTGACATAATGATTAACAAGCTAGAATGCTACAAGTTATTGAAGCAGCCTAGCTTTTAATGAGAGTTCAATTGATATGCCAATAACATCCGCTTACCGTGACTTCTCTTTTATACTGGTTGAATACCAGATGTCTCACAACCAACCCTTAATCTAAAAAGCGGAATGGAAAATAAATTATTACACAATAAAAATGGAAACTTTTCTTCAGATTCTTTAGATGCTGTTTAAAGTAAGGGTGATTATATAGTTTACCCTTTGTGATTTGGTCAAAATCAGTTTTAATCTTGAATATTTTTTTCACCGTATATTTTGAATGTTTATCAAATTTTTTTAATTTATTACTGAGATTAGGTGGACAATTTAATTTCAAAATGTTAGCTTAATTCCTGTGAAAGACTTAAAAGATCATATAAAATTGTTCAAAGTGTAAATGAAATATACATTTAACAATGAAATATTTATCATTTTAACTTTTATTTTATTATTTTAATGAAAATTAAGAGTACAAATTATGACAAGATGGTTAAGTGGTAGAGGAATAAACCACAAGACAGTTGAATGACCTACATTAATTTTTTTTTTAAAAAAAGTTAAATAAAAATGGCTTGTGATAATATATTTCTCCAAATATTTCCTTTATCGTTAAACTGACATACTAATTAACCGAGGATTTGAGTTTGTTTTGTTAGTTTCAACAAGTTATGAACGTAATAATGAATAGTAAATCAAGTATTTTGCCGCAAAATGTTCGTCAATCATGAGCGGTGTTTGTTTCGTCAACATGATTTCCTGTCATTGGAAAAACAACGACTCTTGAAATAAAAATAATGAATATAATGGTCTTCTTCTCTTCGTTCCCATCGCCAAGTGTATATCGCGGCTCCATTTTTTCACTTGCAACTCTCTGGATAATAGTTGCAAAAATAGATTTTCCATTTTAATGTCTGTCTTAGAATGAGAAGGTGATAATAGAATAGAGGCTTAACGAAAATCATGCCTTCTTCTCACCATTAAAGTTATTGGTTTTCGAATTTTAGACGAAAATGATGGCTATCCTCAAATTTTTTTACTTAGTTACTGATTTCACATTAATTTAACCTCTCTGGCTATTTATGGTATTCAGTTTCGTAAGAATAAATAGCTCTATACCAAATGAGTTTCCATCATCATACCTACTAAACTTCTATATTCACCTCGCAAAAGTGGGAAAAGGCTGTATACAACAAGAAATGGTCGCAATGTACACGAAACTGAGCATTACCACATGCGGCTTGTTCTTATTTCTGGCTTCCTCTGTTACTGCTCAACCAAAGGACTTTAACATAGCAAGTTACGGTGGAACACCTGATGGGGATATAACTGAGGTAATGCCATAGTAAACTCATAGAACTATCAAACATAATTCCACCATTTGTGCTCAACTTCAATTAGTTGTACAATCGCCATGTTTCTTTTTCCATTTAATAATTTGTTGTTTGTATATATGCCCTTGAAGGCTCTCACAAAAGCATGGAACGATGCATGTGCATCGGATGTTGCTAGCAGAATTCTAGTTGGTAAAGCAAATTACAAGATGAATGCGGTAGATTTGAAAGGGCCATGCAAGGCTCCTTCTATTGAGTTACAGGTTGATGGGGTAATTCAAGCACCACCAGACGTGGCTCAACTGAAAGGGGCTAGCCAGTGGGTTAAAATTGGATACGTGAATGCCTTCACCTTATCTGGAGAAGGAACTTTTGATGGCCAAGGTCCAGCTGCCTGGAAACAAAATGATTGTGCACGTAACTCGAACTGCAACTGGCCTACCATGGTAAATAATATGTCTGTTACATTTTCACCGCTTTGAGTCACATTTCGCCAAATACACTAACGTGAGTTTCCGTTAAATGAACAGAACTTTGGTTTCAATTTCATCAACAATTCTTATATCAAGGGCGTAACTTCCAAAGATAGCAAAAATTTTCATGTCAATGTTCTTTCGTGCAACAATGTTAACTTTGATGGCTTCAAAATTAGTGCACCTGGAGATAGCCCCAACACCGATGGGATCCACATTGGAAGATCAAATGGAGTAAGCGTTGTAAACACAAACATTGCTACTGGAGATGATTGCATCTCGTTGGGCGATGGCAACACAAATATAACTGTGGTGGGTGTGACTTGTGGACCTGGCCATGGCATTAGCGTTGGAAGCCTTGGAAGATACAATAATGAAGCTCCTGTAAAAGATGTCAAAGTCAGGAACTGCACACTAACTAACACATTGAACGGTGTGAGGATCAAGACCTGGCCTGGCACCCCAGGAACTATTACTGTCACCGATATGCATTTTGAGGATATTATCATGGTTAATGTCTCGAACCCTGTGATCATAGACCAAGAGTACTGCCCATCGAATCAGTGCGACAAATCGGTATTAAATTAAAAGCTATTGAATTTCATTTCTCTTCATGCTTAGTACTTACCATATATTAGAGAGGTCATTATTTAGATCACTAACTCATATTTATTGGATACTCCAAACATTGAGGGTTCTTACATATTTTTTGCTATATTTTGGTGCATGCTTTCAATGGCTTAGAGCCCATCGAAAATAAAGATAAGCAACGTGAGTTTCAAGAACATTAGGGGCACTTCTGGAACTGCAGATGGAGTTGTTCTAACCTGTAGCAGCGGTGTACCATGTGACGGTGTGGAGCTAAGTGACATTAATCTCACATTCAATGGAGCTGATGTAACGGCTAGATGTGCTAATGTCCACCCCACAGTTACAGGGAAGGCGCCCGCTTGTGCAGCAGCTTAAGAGTCCAACGCTGCTACATAGGCTCTCTATTTGATTTCTTTTTTCTTTTGAAGATTACATAATTCATCCCCATATTTGAGAGGATGACAACTACTTTTTTCTATGTAATAACTTCACTTGGTTTCACAAACCGAGTAGCTTATACAAAGTTTGAAACAACTGAGATTCACTTTCGAATATAGATTTCTTTTTTTTAGTTCATAATCTTATATGTTAAGTCCTACTTTTAGCCTTGGTCGAATTTAAATGTCAAGGCAAGGGGCCATGTCCTTTACCTCCATTGATTTCATAAATCATATACTTTCATCATTAGAATATATATTAAGAAAATATCACAAAAGACTCTTTAAGAAAAAATTATTAGCACGTTAATTGAAATATTAGCACTTCATTAGTTTCTTTTAGTTATTCAATTGTCGCAAACTACCGTCCAAAAGAGTATGATGTACATAAGGCTTCATTATTTAAAATATTAATAACATAAAAAAATGTAGTCTTCTATTGTTACAAGTTGAGTGGGGTGGGCAACCTCAGCATCGTAATGAATTCTGCACTCAAAGGGAGTAGAGATGCTCGTGGCAAACCAAAAAAGGAACATAAAATATTGAACATTATTCTCAAAAGAGTTTATAGTGCTAAATTAGATGTGGAGATTAGAAGCTTAGGTGAATCCAAGCTTGGTTCTTTAATTTCTTCAAGCCCTTAGCCATTGAGATGCAAGAAGTACAACAAGAAGAGAGAAGGAGGAGAAAGATGAAGAGGAGAGAGGAGCTTCAACTTGCAATTCCTCACACACAACCAACGGACCTCTCTTTCACACACACACATATATATATATATATATATATGTCTATGTGTGTCTGTGTAAATGGACAAAATGACCATAGCCATTAGCAAAAAGGAACACTGACTTCAAAATGAGTTACAAGTTAGGGTCTCTTTCCAAAATGGCACTCAAGAATAGCCCAACTTATGACAAGTTATCCAATCACATGACCTAATTGATTTTAAGCAATGCCAACCAAAGGTATCTAATATCATTAAAATCTAATATGTTTATCAGTCCAATAATTAATTAATGCTAATCCACAATTAATCAAACATTTTAATAATCTCCTACTTAGATAGCAACAATCACTTGTCAAATAAAACAAGAACATATCAACCCACAAACATCAAGTACATCAAATAATTAATAGGCACTCCAACTAGCTAATTTGAAAATGAAGTAGCAAATTGGTGGGTGAATTTTGTGGATGATGTGTGAATCATGAGATGAAAATGGATGAAGATATGGAATTGAGCATAATGTAATGTATGTCAAGTATTAGCTTATCCATTATCAAAGCAATGAATATCTTACTTGAACAATAACTCTTATGACCACCCTAAAAAGTACACTAATTGTTTTAAGTAATAAACTCAAGTATTTAAAGTTGAATCCCAAAGGAAAAATATTTACCATTACAATGCTTCCATAGATAACTTTACTATTAATGTGCCTTTTACATTGCACATGCTTCATGCTAGGAAAGCTTATCTGAATTAGTGATGAATTCTTATTTTTCAAACTTTTGGGAACATTTCTTAGGGGTGGCCTCTTATTCTAGGAGTCATTACCACTATTGGTTCCCTTCTTGCTCTCGCCTCTAAAGGGCTCTATACCTCGATCATGCTTACCTTCCATGGTTTTCTTTCTTTTGGCCTTACTCTCCATCAGGGCCTTTTTAGTCACCCTACATTTGTCCACTAATTCATTGAAGTTGTGGATCAGTAGGGGTGCAATCTTGTCATTCAACTAAGGTTTAAGGCCTTTTCCAAACTTGTCAGCCTTCCATAGTTCATTATCAAACTTTTTCAAGTATGAGGAGAAACAGGACAACTAAATAAATTTTGTTGCATACTGGTCTACATTCATTTCTTCTTGCTCAAGAAAATTGAACTCAACTTCTTTGTCAACCCTTACTGATGGTGGGAAATATTTTCTCTCAAAGGTGGTTTGAAAACTCTCCCAAGTCAAAGGTATCTCCCTTAAAGTCAACAACCTTGTGGCACTCCCCCACCAATGTTTCGCCTCACCTTCCAGCTTATAGATGGCTAGTCTAGCCTTTTGCTTAGTGGTGCATGTCATTACCTCAAAAATTTTCTCCAGTTACATTAGCCATCTCTTAACTTTTTTAGTGTCTAACTCCCCTAAAAACGATAAAGGATCAACCTTTCTAAACTTGGCCAATATAATTCAAATATCATCATTTTCTCCTTGATGCCCCACACCAAGGTACTAACTAGCACTAAACCAATTTCTAACCAACACCTCTTGATTTTGCTTGTTCATGGTCTCATACAACTATTACAACACTTGAATAGTAGCTTTATGGACCTTGGCTTACTCTTAAAGCCAGTCAGTCATTGCCTTCACAATAGTCTCATAGGCCTCAACTTTCTCTCTCATTTGATTGGCGAATCCGACCATGGCTTCTTACACACCTCTCAACATTTTAGTCGTTTCCCAATGTGCAGCTATAGTATTTTGCATACAACTCGAGGCTTCCCATTATGCTACAACCTCAATAGCAAATCCAAGCACAACATCACCCATATAAGGTATACACATATATAAATAACGTCATCAAGCCTTAATGTTCCAATTCCTAGTATGCATGCATCATATTTGCTAAGTGTTCAAACCATAAAGTTAAAAAATCTAACATAATCTCCTAAACCATTGCTCTGATCCTAAATGTAACAACCCTAACATCTAAACACATTAACTAAACTTAATTAGTCTCTTAAACATGAGTACTTAAGGTTAAGCATTATTAATAATTCATTAATGAATAAAAACCTAGGAAAATTTAAACCTTTTTAGTTATTCCTAAACACCAAATAGGTGAGCAAGAAGATTAATAACTAAAGGATACAAAAATTCTCCAACAAGATTTCTATTCCATTCACATTTAATTCTAAGAGGCATAAAACTCATTTACATTAGTTTACAATGGTGAAAACTATAACACCATATTCATTAAGCTCATCTCACATGATTTCTAGACTCACTTCCTTGAATCATACAAGTTTCCCAAAGAAACACCATTAAAATATTCAATTAAATTGCGTTAAGTCAGGGTTTAAAAATTCATCTCGTCTCGTAGAACCCATGAACTTACTAACAACCTTCTCTATTTATTTTCCATCTATGAAATTCATAAACATACTAAAACATTGCATAAACCATAGATCAAGAGCTGAAAACTAGAAAAATGACTTATTCAGCTTGGGTCCAAGGTGGCAGATTTTTGGGGTAGTTTTGAAAAATTATAACTAAATGTATAAAAATCAAAATCTACTGAACCCTAGCTTTCTGGAAAGCTTTGAGTGTTACCTTTAAGTTAAAATAATTTCAAGCCATGAAAAAAATCATTTGGATCATGTTTGACAACAAAAAAGTGGAAAAAGTTAGATTGTCCAGCATTTTTGATACAACTTACTGATATAATCTTCAAAAATTCATAACTACTTCTACAAAAATCCAATATGAGCAAAATATACTAATTTGGAAATCTACAGATGTTAAATAGAGGGAAAAAATAGTTTCACACCAATTCAAAAGCATCTAGATCCTATAAATCAATAGAATAGTGATAGAGGTCTAACTATATGCCTGGAACAGAACAGAAATTTCAAAAATTTATATCTCCCTCTTTAGACAACCAATTGAAGTGATTCTAGCTGTCATAGTTCACTGTGAATGCTAGTTTCTCCTTGTAAGTTTTATAGCCACTGGATATCATTTGACTAATGAATGATAGAGGTGAATTTTTAAACCATATGAACAATGCCACTGTCATTTTCTAAATTTTCAGCCAATTTCAAAAATTTGCCAAAAATTATGTAGACCTCCAAATATTATGCGCTTTAGTTTTCCCAAAACCTCTAAATGAGATCTATATGTATGCCAAATTTCATGAGCAAATTTGTTCATTTAATTAGATCTTGATATTGAGTTCCAAAATGATCATTTTTGTGTCTTCAATGGGTCTCAAATGGTCCAAAATTGGTCCCAAGGCTTTCATGGCCACTTGAGTATATAGGAAAGCACCAAAATAGTCTACTAAACATGTCTTAAAGGTGCATAAATCCAGATTTCACAAACTCACACTCTCACCCTAAGGTATACACAATAACACATAAGCTCAACTATGGCATTCAATATCTAAATCATGCAATATCATCCATATGACATCACATCTCATTCATACATCAAATATTTATGTAATTACATATGTTCATAAGCTCATACATCATATACAATATTGGATTACATCATATGCCACTCATGTGGCTACAAAATGGAAAAATCACACACTTGGTTGTCAATCTCCTTCCCTTATGCTTGGTGGCTTCCATTTTTTGGTTCACTTGGTCTACCTAGACATGTTAAACATATGGGGAGGAAGGGATGAGATTCTAAGAATCTCAATATCTCTTCTCCCTTTCAACTACATATAACGAATGCAAATCCAAACCTAAAAATACATGCATGGATATCATGGAGCATGTAATCATTCATGAAATGTTTTTAGCATTCAAGAAGTCATATGAAACATACCTAGGCTTGCCAAGCAAGTGGTTTAGCCACACCCAATCTCTTTGGGGAATTTTGAACTTGCTTCATACATTTCCTTAAAGGCTTTTAACTAAGCCTCACTCTTTGGAGACTTTTAGCTTTGTCTTAACCATTTTTTATGGTTCTTAGCTCATCCTCACCATGGCTAGGGGACTTTTGGCGTCACCACACTCAAATAGACTAAAGCAATTTCACAAAGCATCATTTGAATGCATAACATAATATCATGGTACCATGGCATTTAGACACTTGCTAAAACATTTTTCATGGCTCAAAACATACATACACACATTTAAAAACAAGATAAACATCCACTCATGCATGAAAGAAAGAAGAGAGGGCTACCTTTGTCATAAATGCACACTTTCTTCCTTGAACTTGGTTTACTCTCCCACAGCCACACACTCACAAGAAGGTGGAACTTATTTCCCTAGACCTAGATATATCATATGGAAATTAATTACACTCTTGGAACAAATTCTAAAGCTATACATTTATTAGAAAAGCTAGATAGTTCATATGGCTCTTTTATGGTTCCATAATGCACCTAATGAAGCAACCTTAGGAAAACATGATCTTGGCTCCATTCTTTTCATCCATCTATGATTCTTGACTCCTTTTAAGCTTCTTGAAACTATCACACAGTTAATTTAAGAAGCCTAACTAGGTGTTGCTTCTTTAGGTCATAATATGGAATCTATGATACCATCTCACTATCTATGGCTTCTAAAATTTTTCCAAGGCTTCCTCTCACCCTCTCCCATCATATATGATGCAAAACTAAGCTTGGAAGAAATTAAAACACTTCTTAGGTGCATGAATCCTCCTTGGTCGAGGCTATGCTTCCATATGGCACTAATAGAGTTGTTTTAATTTCCTTGATGGGAGAAGCATATGGGAGGCTTCCTTGATGTCTTAGGAACTCACAAAAACTCTTAGACACCTTAAATCATGGCTAGAAAGCTTCCTACAAACCAAGGTGCAAGTGAAACCCTAGGCTAGATATCTTACAAATTAATGGTTCTTTCTCAGATTTCTTTGCATATTCTTGTTTCCCACACTTTAAATCCAAGGATTCATCTTTGGTTTGGTTCAAAAATAACTTCCTCTTGGCTATCCATATGTGGGATGAAATACTCAAGAAGAAGAGCAAGGAGGATTAAGCATGAAAGTAGCAAAATACCTTGTTTTCCTAGCCTTTCTTGGATGTTTCTTCCTTTGCTTGGATTCTCCTCTTGAACTTTGAATTTTCCCCCTTTGTTCTGACCTCAAAACAAACCCAAATACATCATTAAATCCATAGAAAGAAAGAGGAGAAGAAGGAGAGCAAGGTTGGTGAAGGAAGAAGCATGAAAACCATGGATTTTCTTACCTTTTTGCTTAGTTTTCTCTTCCCTTCTTCCTTCCTTTTGGTGTGCCACTTCAAGGAGCTTAGGGTTTTATTTTGGTTCAGAGGAAAGTTAGCCAAGGTGATAGGAAGAAGTGGGTCGTGCTATATATAGACTAGGGACCCATTTAAGACATTTTAAATTTTCAATTATGTCCTTCATTCTTGGCTTTTTCATTTTAGACTCATTTCAACTCCTTTTCGAGAATCATATTTTCCATCATAAAATTTAGGTTCTCTAATCTCTAAATAACCTTTAGAATCACCCAAATCGGGTTTAAAACCTTCTTAGACAAAAGAGTCAAAGTTTAGGGTCATCAACGTTCTAAATTGTAAACTGGAGGGATTTTAGTTGTTTTAGGGATTCCTACACTTTTTAGGTCCTCTGAAAATCCTAAGAAACTCATTTTTCCCATTTAACAATTCCTCCTATGAGTTTTTCAAAAAGTGCCCAAAATTACGAAAATGCCATTACGTTTCATTGCATTTTCATTAAATTCCATTTGGTTATTCTGACTTCTATTTTAGGGCACCTTTGACCTTAGATCATCATTATTTGAGGTCTAAAATATTATTCTAATTTTATTGGACCTCAAATCATTCTATCTGAAGGACTTCCATAGCTAACATACATGGTGTTATAGACCTCATAACTACCAAATACCTCAATTCACTAATCCTTATAGTTTATAGGCTTAGGGGGATCATAGTAATTGATTACTAGTATATATTAGCACATTGTGACAACATTAGGTACTTAAGCTACTAACAACATCATTCAAATATATATATTCCAACATATCATCCATACAACACTATTTAGGATAATCATTCACTACATAGCATAATTATATTCTTAAGTGAATAAGTAATGGTTCTTCATTAGCGATAACCTATATTAGATCATCCTTAAGTACAAGCATCAAATTACAAGTGCTATAAGGTTTGACTTTCTATTAGTTACATCATTGATTATAAAGCATCAAAATACCTACACTTGGCAATATAAGTGCATGATGATGCTATATAAGAAAAATCATAAAAAATAGCATATATTTTAAGTTAAAATGATCCAAGTGTAGAAATCCTACATAAGGCCTCAAATCAAGGATGTTCATCCATTTGCTTCCCCTTTTCCTTGCCCGAGGAACTTTCACTTGAAATTGTTAGCCTGTAAAATAGGGTAAGATATGAATCTTAGTAACCGAAGGAAAAGTCTATATTTATGTACAATTTAATCAGCATAAATGCATATTAAACATAGTTACTAGAAGCATTATCATAATCAATAAATGAACTAGTTAGATTACTGGGGACTACAATCCTATATTAGCAATCACATATATCATGTTAATGGCCAATAACATAAGAAAAGGCCCATTCACAGTGCTAACTCTCTCTTAAGCACACTCTGGACTCAGTGTATTCATGAGTCTAGTCACAACTTGGTGCTCAATCAAAGCACAATACATAGGTGGTAGCCATACCACAATTCCACCAAGAACACACTTACAATCCAAAACAACAATTGAGTAGCCAATCAATCATTTAGCATAGCAAAACATATTTATGCAGGAAATATCATATTAACAAAGCACATGTGCAAGGAATTGAAATTTAACCTTAGTTACCTTACTTAGTTGAGTCAAGTTCTGAAGTCAAAAGTAAATTCCCACACTCTAGAGGTCTTAAATTGCCAAAACAAGTTTTCAACTCATTACTCATTATAGAAATTAATTACCTATTCATTATTAGTACCAAGAACTGCTTAAGATCACTTACCTAGCCTCCAACGAACTTAAATTCATATGTGAGACTTTCTATACCATAAACTTCAATGTCATACTCCAAATTTAGGGTATTTTCGCACAAAATCAAAGCCCACAATATAAGTAAGCTATTGGGGGCACTAATCAACAAAAATACATGAAGGAGAAGATACTTACCTAACAGTTTTCATAGCCTTAAATTCAAAAATCTACAAGAAACCACCAAAAGAGCAAATTTTAGATTTGGATGATAAAGAAAAATTAACTAAACCAAAATCTATTTGGACGAAAAATGTCAAAGAGAAAGAGAGGAACAAGTTTCATATAGATTACCTTGGCCACATCTTTCTCTAAAAGTGAGAAACGGTGGAAGAATGTAGAAAACCTTAGCCTCCTCTCTTCCTACACAAAAATGCTTTTGTGTTTTGCAGCACCAAGGGATTTTGCCTTTAAATTTTAGTATGGTTGTAGAACCCTTAAGGTTTTAAGGCCATATGGGCTGATCCACAAGCCCATTATCCAATTGGGTCTAGAAATCTACATATTGGGCCATGGTACTAAAAGTTAAGCTGAAGTAAATGAGTTGGACCATCATGAAAGCTAAAGTTGGGCTTCTATAGTTGATCCTTGTCATCACTAAGTTAATTTTATGGCCCAATTATTTATTGTCCACTTTTTCTTACTTAATTAATCTCATAATTAAACCTAAACCCAAAAATTAATTTATTTTTACCTAAATGGCTAGAAATTTTTATTTATCTCCAAATGCCCAAAATGGATCCATTTACTTGAGAATTCTTATTTCCATAATTTCCTTAAATTTCCCTTTATAATTTCATAATTATTCTTAATTAATTTCGGAGTGTTGCAGGTTATGTTCATAGGTTTTGGTGTAACACTATGAATTTCTAGCTTTGTCTTATGCTATTTCTAAGTCTCATGCCATGTATTTCTCAAGAGCACAAGGAAATGGCATATAAAAAGTGAATATTTTTTTTGCATTGCATAGGGGATGAAATTTCCATTTAGTGTTTCATGGACCATGTGAGCTCATGTATCACATTCTCATATTTAATTACATAGATAGAACTCAAATCCATTACCAAGAGTGGCCTAGAACTCGCATAAGTGCAAGAAACACATAAAATTCCATAGTGTAGCTTCAGCTAGAATTGCATGCTTTTTGTCACAAACTTTGGAAAATCATAACTAATTCTAGAAAAATCAAAATCATGCATTCTTTGTCATTTTGGAAAGCTAAAGATGTCTACTTTATGCTAAAAATAAAAGACATTTGACATTTGAAAAGCACCCAAGGTCTCAGCTATCTGGGCTATTGTCATAGTTTATTGTTATAAATTTTGAAAATTCATGACTAATTCTAGAAAAATCCAAATCATGTAAATTTGGTCAGTAGGAGA
Source organism: Erythrophleum ivorense (assembly GCA_026724425.1). Classification (NCBI taxonomy): domain Eukaryota; kingdom Viridiplantae; phylum Streptophyta; class Magnoliopsida; order Fabales; family Fabaceae; genus Erythrophleum; species Erythrophleum ivorense. The sequence continues at coordinate 9,971,893 of JAIUCV010000020.1, read as the reverse complement.
AGCTACAAATGTTAATTCTAAGGAAAAAATATCTTCAGATCATGCCAAGTTCATTTAGGAACTAAATTATGATAGAACAGTACTAAAAGTCAAGTGGCGCTACTGGCACTAACGTTAAACTTCAAAAATTCATAACTCTCTTGCCATTACATACCTAAATCATGCTATCTCATACATTTGGCATCAAATTTCATTCATACATCATACATTTGGGTAATTACATATGCTCATATGATTACATGACAATTTCATCAGGGCATTGCATCATATGCCATGTGTATAGCTACAAAACAGGTAAAATTAGGCCTGATGTCAATCTTCTTCTCCTTAGCTTGGTGGCTTCCATTACCTTGCTCAATTGATTCACCTAGCATGTTAAGACATTTGAGAGGAGGGGATGAGATTCAAAAATTTCCAATAGCTTATCTCCCTTTCAATCACACATAAAGTATGCAATACAAGTCTTGAAAATGCATGCATGGGCATATTGAAATGTGTGAGCATTCAAGAAACATTCTTAGTATTTGAACAAGTCATACATAGCATACATAGGCTTGCCAAGTGATTGGATTAGTCTCACCCATTCACTTGTAGATTTTGGACTTGCCTCACCCATTTTCTCTAAGAGGTTTTGACTCAACCTTACTCTTGGGAGACTTTTTACTTCGTCTCAACCAATTTTAAGAGTTCTTGGCTCATCCTCACTATGGCTAGAGGGTTCTTAGCTTCTTCACACTCAAACAATCCAAGGCAAGCATATAAAATATTATTTAAATGCATAAAACATCATCATAGTATCATAGAATAAAGCTCATGCTAAAATACTTTTCATAACTCAAAACATATATACACATTCAAAGACAATGTAAGCACACATTCATGCATGAGAGAAGGTGGAGAGAGCTACCTTACTTGCATTCACACACTTTTTCCTTGAGCCTTGAGTCTTCTCCCTTGACCTCACACACCTAAGGAGGTGGAGATCATTTCTCTTAGCCTAGATATATCATATGGAAGCCAATTATACTCTTGAATTAAATTCTAAAGCCATATATTCATTAGAAAAGCTAGGTAACTCATAAAGCTCTTATGGTTTCATAATGCACTTAATGAAGCAATCTTAACAAAACATTATCTTAGCTCTATTCTCTCCATCTATTCATGATTCTTGACTCCATTGAAACTTCTTAGAGTCATCACACAATCAATTCAAGGAGCCTAGCTAGGTGTTGCTTCTTTAAGCCACAATATGGAACATATAAGGCCTTCTCACTTTCTATGGTTTCTAAAATTTTTCCAAGGCTTCCTCTCATCCTTTTCCATCATATATGATGCAAAAATAAGATTGGAACAAATTAAAACTACCCCTTGATGCTTCGTCTAGCCTAGGCCAAAACTATACACTATATGAACACCAAGTGAGTTTGCTTCCTTTTCTTGATGGAAGATGCATATGAGGAGCCTTCTAGGGGTCTCAAGAGTTCATCCAAACACTTATTTAGACCTAGGAACAATTGTATCAAATCATATTTTTAAGAGAGCTCATGAAACCCTAGGTTTCCTGTCTTGAAAATCAATGGCTTTTACTTGAATTTCCTTGCATATTCTTGCTCTCCTCCCTTAAATTCATAGAATTCACCCTTGGTTCTACCCAAAATTCAAGCCCTTTTGCAGCTACATATATAGGGTGAAATAGGGAGAAGAAGGGGGAAGGAGTAGCTACCATAGGATGAAGATTTTACCTTATTTCCATGGCTTTTCTTACTTATTTTTCACTTTCTTTGGCCTCCTCTCTTCAAATCTGAATTTTCCCCTCTATTCTTCCCTGAAAATAGATCCATATACTTTAATAAAACCATAAGAAAAAAAGGAAAATGGAGGAGAAGAGGTTTGCTAAAAAGAAAGTACGAAAAAATCAAGAAATTCTATACCTTTCTTGCCTTTTTCTTCCTCCTTTTCTTCCTCTCTTGGTGAGCCTCAAGGAGCTGTTGTTTTTTAGTAATTTAGGTAGAGGAAGTCGTGCTCAAGAAGGTGGGAGAAAAAGGGAGAAGTGTTTGGGAACTTCTAGAAACACACTTTTTCAAAAATTCTAATTTTGTCCTTCTATAATGCCAATTTCATTTTGGCTTTGTTTTAACTCCTTTTTTAGAACCGTCTTTTCCATTATAAAATTTAAGTTCCTAATTTAATAAAATGCTTTTGAAATCACTCAATTTGTGTAATATCTGGTCCCTCAAAAATGCAAAAAAACGTGAAAAATGTAACATATGATTTCTCCATTAATGTACGAAATTCACTGGATATAAAAAGAAGTCCCTCAAAGAGAGTAAATTAAGGTCCAATAAAATTAGATTCTAGACCGCAAATAATGATGAGTCAAAGCCAAAGGTTCCCTAAAATTGGGGCTAAAATAGATGAAAAAAAAAGATCAGAAAAGGGTCCCAAAGAGTCTGTAACACCTTCATTCTAGCTCATCTCATGCACTTTGAATAGCATAATTATCATGAAACATACACATAATTCTCATAGAGGAGGCATGAAGATTTGGACTTTTATTTGTAAGTCATCCTATCCAAAAACCCATTCGGTGTCATGTGGACCATGTGAGCTCATTCTATGTATCCTCATATTTAATTGCACAATTACAACTCATTTCAATTACAAAAACTAGCTCACAACTCATGGAAACCGAAGGGAGACATGGGACATGCATATTTCTCCTCGGCCAGACTTGGCCCCATTTCTGGGCAAACTTGGAAAATTCATAAGTAAATCTAGAAAAATCAAAAACATGTGCTCTTGGTCATTCTGGAAATCTTAGACTGTCTACTTCATGGGAAAAATATATACAAGTCATAAAATCCCACATATAACGCGTTTGACATGCGAAATCAACTGCAGGTCGGAAGGGTTCCTGATACTGTCACAGTTTACTGATATGAACTTCAAAAATGTCTAACTAATTCCACCAAAATCCAATTCTTGCAAATGATAATACTATGGAAAGATGTGGATGTTAACTAGAGAGTAAAAATATCTCCAGAACAGTTCATCAAGTCAAACTCCTGGAAATCGATGGAACAGTACCTCGGGTCTGGCAAGATGTCTGATACTGGGCAGAACCTTCGAAAATGTATATCTTCCTCTCTAGACCTCCAAATGAGGCGTTTCCAGTTTCTACAAGTCACTGTGACTGTCTAGTTTCTGCCTATAAAATTTCGTAGCCATTGGACTACGTTTGCCCCTCGAATGACACAATTCCATAACTAACAAAATGAACAGTGTTTCTGAAAATCCGAAATTCTGATACCAACTTTGAAAAATCATAGAAAATTCTACAGACCTCCAAATGACTTGATCTTTAGCTTTCCAAAAAGCTCTTAATGAGACCTAAGTGCATGCCAAGTTTCAGGGCAGGACTAACTCATTTGGCCAAAAAATGATATAGGGTTCCATTATGGTCAATTTTGGCTCCATATTGGGTACCAAAATTGCCAAATGAATTTCCCTTGGTCTTGGCACCTTTTGGGCAAGTCTAAAAGTACATTTAAGACTTGTGTGAGCTGCCCAAATGGTCCCAAACCTCATGTATCTCATTTTGGTCATTCAACCCACATTTATGCACACTTCCATCATACTTTCATATTGCATAATTTGGCATCTCATGCTCAAAATGTAGGTTAGAAGTCATACATCATATTCATACATTTAAACATCATATAATATTATATTTACATGTGTCTCAAGGGTCATGTGCCATTTACAATAATCATATACATCATTGAACATCATTATGGTTCAAAAAGAATACAAACTAGGCCTAGGCTTGTCAATCTCCTTCTTTCATGGTTGTTGGCTCCCTTCACCATAGCTAGTTGGTCCACCTAGCATATTAGATCATTGGAGAGGAGGGGATGAGATTCACAGAATCCCAATAGCTCATCTCCCATTCAATCACACATAATATGTGCAAGCAAGTTTCATATATGCATGCATGGAGAAAGTAGAAATTATAGGCATTTTAAAGCAACTTTGGCATGTGAATCAATCATGCAAGACATTCAAGAGCTCACTAAGTGTTTGGATTGGCCTCACACTTCTCTTCATGGATTTTGGACTTGCCTCACCCATTCTTTAAGCACTTTGGACTCAACCATACTCTTGGGAGCCCACTTTGCTTTTTGGAGACTCTTTACTTTGTCTCAACCAAGCTCAAGGGTTTTTGGCTCATCCTCACCAAAGGGAAGAGTTCTTGGCCTTTCCACACTCAAGCAAACTCACACAAACATCATGTAATCATTTGAAAACATAACATAGCATCAAGCATCATGGCATATAAAGGCATGCTAGTATACTTTTCTTAGCTTGGAAATACACATACACACATTCTAAAACAAGCTAAACACACATCCATGCATGAGAGAAGGTGGAGAGAGCTACCTTGCTTGCATTTACACACTTTTTCCTTAAGTCTTGACTCCTCTCCCTTGACCTCACACACCCAAGGAGGTGGAGACCATTTCTCTTGGCCTAGACACACCAAAAGAAACATGAATTACTCATGGGAACAAGCCTTGGCATTATACACACTTTACATGATGCTACTTTGGTTTATGGCTCCATTATGCTTCCATAAGGTGCTTAATGAAGCAACTTCAAGAATTCATGATCTTGGCTCCCTTCTCTCCTTTAATCTATGATTCTTGACTCCATTTAGACTCCTTGGAGTCATCACACAATTATTTTAAAGAGCCTAGCTAGGAGTTGCTTCATTATGCTACATTATGGAGCCTACACTTCCATCTCACTATCTAGGACTTCTAAAATTTTTCTAAGGCTTCCTCTCATCCTCTTCCATCCTACATGACTCAAAAATAAGCTTGAAAAAAATTAAAACTTCCCCTTGGTACTCTTTCTAGCCTAGGTCGACATTATGGAAGTATTTGGGGTTCAAGGGGTTTCCAATTTTTCCTTGATGGGAGAGTCACTTGGGAGGCTTCCTAGAGGTCTTAGAAGTTCAATTAAACACTTACATAGCCTAGGAAATTCATGAATCAAAACAGATTTTACAAACTCTTCAAGAATCCTACACTTTGGTAACTTGAAATCCAATGGCTTTTACTTGGTTTCCTTTGCATATTCTAAATTCCCACACCCTAATTCATGTGATTCATTCTTGGTTTGGCCAGAAATTTAATCCCTCATGGCTGGTCTTACATGGGGGGAAATTGAAGAGAAGAGGAGCAAGGAGACCTAAGTTTAGGAAGTAGCAAAATACCTTGGATTCTTGGTTTTCTTGATTTGTTCTTCACTTGGTTAGCCTCCCCTCACCAAATCCGAAAATTCTACCTCTGCTCTGACTTCAAAACAGCACCAAATTAAATGCCAAAACCATGAGAAGGAAGAGGAAGAAGAGGGGAAGAAGTTTAACAACGCAAGGAGTAGGAAAAAGTGGCTAAAACTTACATTTTTCAAAGCTTCTTCTTCCTTCCTTGGCGTCCCTTCTTGTGCGCCACTCTTAGCACTTCTTAATTCTGTTTTAACGTGTGAGAGAGTGGGTGAGGAGATCTGAGCAGAGGAGGGACGTTTTTTATAAGCTAGGGATTCATTTAAGCAACTTTCAGAATTTGCAATTTAGTCCCTCTTTGTAGTTTTGTTTGTTTGGGCTCATTTCAACTTCTTTTTGAAATATGTCTTTTCCATCATATTCCTTAGGCTCTTAATCATAATAATTGCCTTTGGAATCACTCAAAAAGGATCTAAAACCATTCCGAACCATTCGGTCAAAGTTTCGGTCAACCAATGATCGAAATTGCTCACTGGAAGGGTTTTAACTGTTCTAGGAGTTCCCATGGTATTGGGGGCCTCTGAGAACCCCAAAAAGCTCAAATTTTCCATTTAAAAAGCCCTCCTATGAGTTTTCAAAATTTTTCAAAAATTACAAAAATACCCCTACTTTCTTCGGCAAATTTTCTGAGCTTTTCTAGCTCTAATTTTTGGGCATCTCAAAACTCAAATCCTCATTTTCTAATATTTAAAATTTTATCATAATTTTAGTTGGCCCCAATTCCTTCTATTTCGAGGACTTCCTTTAATATTTAGCCCATTTATGATGTTTACGGAGAAACCGAACATTGCGTTTCTCACGTTTACGGAGGGACCGGATGTTACAAAGTCTCTAAGGTTAAGTATGAAGGAGCCAGGGACTAAAATGTAAAGAAAAGTTATGTGCTAGGAAAAATGTATAGATTTCCTGAAAGTTCAAGGAATCCTAGTTTTATCCTTTATTCATGGCTTTAGGCACGAATATCAAAAAATTGGGTAGGAATCTTAGAAATCCGTGACACACGGTTAAACTCTGTTTGATGAGACAGGTTCGATATGCCACATTGTCTGGATAGCCAGACGAGATTCAGTATAGGATTTGGTTAGCCTGATCAGTAGTCATGAGCAAAATAAAAAGAGGAAGTTGTAATAACCATGGAAATAGAAATAACTAAAGGGTTAAGAAACCCTAAAGGCGTTTCAAGGACTAAATTGTAATAAATAAAAATTTTAGAGTACAATCATAATACAAAACAGTGAAAATTATACCTAAAGACCCAAATGTCCGATTGACATCGAAATTTATAAGGATCGAGGTTGAGGGCCCCTGATCTATGTTTTAGGCTCAGTATGACCAGAAAGTAGAGAAAATAATATTTATAAATTTTAGAAAGTCTAAAGGTATATATTGTACCGTAAAACCTTAATCAGGCCTGGACATCGATTTTTAGATTATTGTAAGGCCCAATAGCTGATTCTAAAGGCCCAATAAGAGGAAAGAAGATACAATTAGGACTTTAAAGAAGATGAAACCTAAATATAAATATAAAATAAAAAGAAAAGAAAGAAAGGATTTTACTTAGTTTAAAGAATTAACCATGGTTAAGTTAAAAATTAACCATAGTTACTAACCATCAAATCACCATAACTTAAGGGCTAAGAATAAGCATCCAAGTGTGTGGCCAAGGAATTTTGGGAAGAAGATATTTAGTCATGAAATTAGAAAATTAAATGAAAAAAAAGGAATGAAAGGCTAGGATTTGATCTTGAAAAGTTTGATCCAAGGGTCCAAATTTGGTATGACCATTTAACTTCATTTAAGCCCATCTCCTTCACCTCCATTCCACCATTTTCACACCACACACAAGGGAGAGGGAGAGAAAAATGTGAAGAGAGAGAGAGAGGGAGGAAAAGTGGAAGAAGAAGTGAAATCAAGCAAAACTACCATTATTCTTCACCAAATTTCTTCATCTTCTTCATTCTCCAATCATTTTCTCCAAAGGGCAGCTGCATCTTCATCCTTTCTTCAAGGTGTCATGTTGCTCTAAGTGGGAAAAGAAGGGACTTTAGTGTGAGAAAAGCAAAGGAAACAAGGATTAAGCTTAAAGAGTAAGTTTTTTCACCTTGCACTTGAAAATCACACGATTAATTTAGTTTTGTTAAACCCTAGCTATGGGCCACTTTTGGACAACATATGGATGATTAGTGTAACACCATAAATTCTAACTCATTTCATGACATTCATAAGCTTCACATCATCATTTCCATGAGAGCACATGAAAAAGGAGATGAAAATAATGGGTTTATTTTCATTGTGTCATACTTAAAAATTTCAATCGGTGTCACGTTGACCGTGTGGGCTCATGCTATGCATCCTCATATTTAAATACATCATTACAACTCATTTGCATCACAAAATCATGCCCACAACTCATGGAAACCGAAATGAAGCATGAAGTGAGCTTATTTAATTTCGGCCAGATTTGCTCCAATTTTTGACCAAATTTTAGAAAATCATAACTAAATCTAGAAAAATAGAAATCATGCAATCTTGCTCATTTTGGGAAGCTATGGATGTCTAATTCACACTAAAAATATGAATCAACCAAAAATTTATCATAGAGAACATTTGACATCCAAAATGATCTAAAGGTCCGACTGAATTTTGGATCTATTACAGAATTCTGCAGAAAACTTTGAAAATGTCCAATTAATTATACAAAAATCCAATTCATGCAAATGATACCAATCTGGAAAGCTGTTGATGTTAACTAGAGAGAAAAAATATCTCTAGATTATTTCATCAAGTCTAGATCTTGGAATTTAATGGAACAGTACTTCTGATTGGGCAAAATTACTGATACTGGACAAAAAACTTCAAAAATTCATATCTCCCTCCCTAGACCTCCGAATAAGGTGCTTTCAGTTGGCACGAGTCACTGTGATTGTTTTCTCTATATAAAATTTTATGGCAATTAGACATTATTTAAGCTTCATGTGACAGAATGCAATTTTGGACCAAATGAATAGTGCACTAAACCAAAAACTATAAAAATTGCCAACTTTGAAAAATCATCAAATATTCTGTAGACCTCTAAAAATTATACTCTTTAGCTTCCCAAAAAGCTCTAAATGAGACCTAATTGCATGCCAAATTTCAGATCAAGACTAACTCATTTGGCCAAAAAGTGATAAAAGGTTCCATTATGGTCAAATTTGGCTCCATATGGGATACCAAATTTGCCAAATGGCTTTCCCTTGGTTGTGGCACCTTTTTGGCAAATCTAAAAGCACATTTAAGACTTGTGTGAGCTGCCCAAATGGTCCTAAACCTTATGCATCTCATTTTGGCCATTCAACCCACACTTATACATATTTCCAATAAACTTCCACATTGCACACTTTGGCATTACATACTCAAAGTAAATATTAGAGGTCATACATTATATTCCTACATCTAAACATCACATAATAGCATATTTATACATGTTTCAAGGGTCATAGACCATTTACAACATCATATATATCATATGGTATAATCATGGTCTTAAAGTGGCAAAGGCTAAACATATGATTGTCAATCTCCTTCCTTTAGTGTTGTTGGCTCCCATTAGCATATCTACTTAGTTTACCTAGCATGTTAGATCATTGGAGAGGAGGGGATGAGATTCAAAGAATCCCAATAGCTTATCTCTCATTCAATCATACATAATATGTGTAAAGCAAGCTTTACAAATGCATGCATGGAGAAAATGGAAGTCATGGACATTTAAAAAGCAAACTTGCCATATGAACAAATCATATAAGACATTCAAGAGCTTACCAAGTGTTTAGATTAGCCTCACACTTCTCCTCATGGATTTTGGATTTGCCTCACCCATTCTTTAAGAGCTTTAGACTCAACCATACTCTTGGGAGCCCACTTTGCTTTTGGGAGACTCTTTACTTTGTCTCAACCAAGCTCAAGGATTCTTAGCTCATCCTCACCAAAGGGAAGAGTTTTTGGCCTCTCCACACTCTAGCAAACTCATACAAACATCATGTATTCATTTGAAAACATAACATGGCATCAAGAATCATGGCATGTAAAGGCATGCTAGCATACTTTTCATAGCTTGAAAATACACATACACACATTTTAAAATAAGCTAAACACACATCCATGCATGAGAGAAGGTGTAGAGAGCTACCTTGTGTACACTCACACACTTTTTCCTTGAAATTCAAGCCTCTTCTTCAGCCATACACCCACAAATTGGTGGAGAGGGTTTCTCTTGGTCTAGATACAATTTATGGGAGCCAATTAGGTTTATAAAATACATTTTAAGGCTACATAACTTAATGAAATACTAGATTGCTCTATAGGTTCCATTATGGTCCATAATTGCACCTAATGAAGTAACACCCCTCAAATGATTTCTAGGCCTCATTTTTTCCTTTCAAATATGATTCTTAACTCCTTTTAAGCCTCTTGGAGTCATCACATCATTAAAACAAAAGGCCTAGTACCATGTTACTTTTTTAGGTCGTAATATGGAACCTAAGGCACCAAATCACTTTCTATGAGTTCTAAAATTTTTCCAAGGCCTCCTTTCATTTTCATTCACCAAATATGACTCAAGAATGGCCTTAGAAAAATTTAAAACTCTCCCCCACACATAGAACCCTCCTTGGCCGAGACCATGAGCATTTTTGGGCCACTTGGAGTTCTCTTGGTTTTCTTGAAGGAGGAAGCTTGTGGGGAGCATTTTAGGTGTCTCAAGAACTCATTTATACTTTTAATTAAACTTAGGAAGCATCACATAAGTTCAGAATTTGAAATGTGCACTAGAAACCCTAGGTTTTGCATCTTGAATCCTAATGCTTATTTCATGGTTTTCTTTGCATATTCTTATTCCTCTCCATTAAATACCTAAGATTCATGCTTGGTTGGGCTTGAAATTCAGATCTTCCTAGGGTTCTTAGTGTAGGTCAAAATGGAGAAGAAAGGAATATCAACATAGCTACCATAGAAAGCATTTTTACCTTGTTTCCATGGTTAGTTTGGCTTGAATCTTGCTTTCTCCAAGCTCTTCTCTTCAAATCCGAAAATTTCCCTCTATTCTTCCTTCAAAACAGCCCTCAAAACTTCAGAAAAATCATGGAGAAGAAGAGGGGAAAAGAGAAGAAGAGATTGGTGGAGAGAAAGCATAAAAAACAATCAAATTTCCATAATTTCTCCTCCTTCTTCTCTTCCCTTGGTGCGCCACTCTCCTAGGATTTTGCTTCTGATTTGGGGCTGGAAAATCTGAAGTGAAATGAGGGAGAGTGTGAGGCGCCACCTATATATAGCTAGGGCAAAATGACTTTTTCAAAAATTCCAATTTTACCCTTCATACTTTGTATTTTCGTTTCTCTTTCGTTTTAGCTCCTTTTTTAGAACCGTCTTTTTCATTATAAAATTTAGGTTCTCAGTTAACAAAAATACATTTGGAATTACTCAAATAGGAGCTAAAACCTTTTTTAACGGACCCGTCAAAGTTTAGGCATACTGACATTGGAAAACATCCACAAGAGGGGATTTAACTGTCTCGACGCTTCCTATGGTTTTCAAGACCTCTAAGAACCCTGGAGAACTCAAAACTTTAATTGAAAAAGTCCTCCTATGTGAATTTCAAAATTTGCTCAAATTACAAAAATGCCATTACGTTTCGTAGGCTTTTCATAAGAAATTGTTTCTTCATTCTAGCTCCTTTTTTCTTTCCATCTGATCCTGGGATTCTCATTTTTAGGAGTCTAGAATGCTTCCCAAATTTTTTGAGACCTTAACTACATCATTTCGGGGGACTTCCTTTTGTATCCTGTGAATTTCGTTCATTTACGGAGAAACCGTACGTTACATTTCTCACGTTTTCTCTGGTTTTCGAAGAATTGGATATTACAATTAGAAATGGAGTTTATATGTTGAATATAAAAGGCTAGGAATGGAGTTTATATATTGACTATGGAGGCCATATGAGCTTATCCATCTTTGTTATGTGCTGGAACTTTGAAAAACACAAAGATTGTAATTTTGGGGAAATAGAAATGTTAGTGAGATGCTGTCTGAATTTTCTCAAAATTTTTATGGCGTTTTCTTAATGTCCAAAAGTCATGTATATCAAATTTCAAGTCCTAAAACATAAAGAAAGAGGCTATGGAATTTTTAGAACCAAAGAAACTCACTTTTAGGCTTAAAACGGAGCTAGGTTACATTATGACCAAAACGTGTTATTGGGGCTAGAATTTGATAATTTTATCCATTCCAATGGATTCAAAAGGGTGTTTTTAGCTAGGAATACCTATGGCAAAGCCCTCAAATCTCGCCGCGGCCAGCCTACAAGGCGCTGCGGCTGAAATGCCTCCTATAACTACTATTCTCAACCCCACGACTTTCGCCTCGGCGCAATACTTTCGCGCCGCGGCGAGTTTTGCTACTGTGCAACCCTTAATTAATTTCCTCGAATCGTGCCGCGGCAGGACCTATTATGCCGCGGCGAGTTCCCGTTCTGTCACCCTTCTAGGTGATTTTTTTTTCACTTTGCGCCGCGGCGAGATCTATCAGGCCGTGGCGCTCCTTGCCACTGTCACTTCCCAGGTCAGTTTTCCACCTTTACGTCACGACAGGATTAGTTTTGCCGTGGTACCCTTCGACTCTATCTCTCATTTGGCCACGGCGAAGCCCTCTTAGCTACGGCGTGACTCCCTCCTATAACCACATTACCCAAATTTCATCCCACACACTCTAGCTCTCATCTTTGGAACTCTCTAAGACTGCTTTCTCTCATTTTATATGACCCTAATGGGAGTTTCCTACCCTATTTACTCATCTAATCCTCCATTTCCAATTCAAAATTCAAATGTGGATCCTTAACCCTCTAGCTACCATAAACTAGTGAGTTCATAGATTAATGACAGCAAATGTATTATGGTCACAAGGTGCATGGGGTCAATGCTTAATGTTCATATAAAATCGAATCACTTATCCATTATTAGCCAATTACAATCAAAATGTTCAATTCCATGATAATCAAATTACATATACAATCCCTATACTTGGCAACTCATGATGCAATGTAGCAATGATACAAAACTAGCAATTTAATTACAATACATTGTCAAAGCTCCCAAACCCATGTGCTACTAAATCATTTAGCAAACTCCTGTTAATTTTCTCCTTGCCACTAAGAGGTCTGGTCCCTGAAAATGTTAGCCCATAATGGGGTGAGATATATAATCTTAGTAACAAAAGGGCAGATTCCATATATATGTACAAGTTAATCAATCCAATGCAATTTCATGTCGTCAATACCAGAATCATCAATTCAATTTGCAAATGACTAGTTGAACTACAAATAACTATTATCCCATACCAGCAGTCATACACAACATGTTAATGGCCAATAACATTGGGAGAGGTCCGTCCACGGCACCTACTCCATAATGAGCACAACCAGGGCTCAGTGCATCTGGGGTCTGATTATAACTCGGTGCCCGATCAAAGCACATGCACGGGTGGCAGCCGCACCACAGCTCCACCATGGACTCACAATAACAATTCAAGTAGTCAACCAATCATTTAACATTTCAAAACTATATATGTGCAAACAGTATCAGATCAACATGAACATATACATGGAAGTGAAGAATAACCCCAGTTACCTAAACGAAGCCAATTACTCTTCCCCTAGCTACCATAATAATCCAAATGCACACCAAGCCTATAACAAGCATAATTATCATCATTTCTAATCACAATCAAATATCCAAAGAGTTGAACTACTAATGACAGACCAGAGGTTACTCACCTAATTACCAAAGGATTTAATTTCGGATTCCAACTTTCCTACACCAAAAATTGCCATAGTTCACTCCAATTTCTGGGTAATTTCACATGAAACTAAAGCCCATATCATAGGTCAACTATAGGGGTCTCAAACTAATAGAAAATGCATCAAAATGGGAATGAGATACTTACTTAACAACAGCCATAGCCTTACCTCTGAAAATCCACCATGGACTCACCAAAATTCGCATTTCAATCATTAAGCCCAGAAAATTGGGTTTTCCACCATTATCTCCTTGTAATTTCACACAATAACAGAACCCATTATGATAATACATCCTTAGGGGCATTTTCCAGCAAAGTGATATACAAAATGGAAGGGAAAAACTTACCTAATCCTCCCTCTAACCTCAAAGTCCGAAAATCTTGCAAGGAATCACCCAACACCAAATTTCAAATTTGAGAAGAAGATGAAAATGCTCAAACCCAGAAATTAATCAGACCAAAATGAAGAGGAGGATGAGAGGGTCAAGTTATATATAACTCACCTTGGCTAAATCATCCTCTAGGAGTCAAAAATGGAGCTTCCATGTTGGTAGAACCCTAGCCTCCCTTGAACCTCCGAATTTTCTCTTTTGAGTTTCAGCAAAATGAGGGAAAGGCTGAAGAGTTAGGGTTTTAGATGGGTTTGGGTCGACCCTAAAGCCCAAAATCCACTTAGGTTCAGATGTGTGCTTATTGGGTCATTGTTTAGTGAGGTGGGCTACAGAACATTTTAAGTTTAAGTGAAGTATGCTGACCCGATGGCCCAATTCCTTGTGGGTTTAGATTTTCATTCTTGTTGGGCCTTATTTCATAAGTTGGGCTGCAACAACTTGATAGGGTCAGGCCAAGGGTCAATCTAATTTGGGTCTACATAATGTGTGTTGGGCTAACTATAAGGGCTTATATAAATTGGGTCTTGGGCCTCCCTTTCATTAAATCAAATTGGGCTATTACTAAGTTATCTCTCTTGGCCCAAATCTCATAATAAGGAGTTGGGCTTGCACCTAAAATCATTGGGCCTCCATAAATCCTTACCCATGGCTTATTCAAATTAATTTTGGGCCTAAATTAGGTTTTAATCTAATCAAAATCTTAAACCCATATTAATAATTTATTTCTCTAAAATCCCCATTCACTTAACAGTGCGGCTACCACTTGTACATGTGCTTTGATCGAGCATCGAATTGTGATCAGACCCTAAATGCACTGAGCCCTGGTTGTGCTCATTATGGAATAGGTGCTGTGGATAGACCTCTCCCAGTGTTATTGGCCATTAACATGTTGTATATGATTGCTGGTATGGGACAATAGTCATTGGTAATTCTAGTTCATTTGCAAATTGAATTGATGATTCTGGTATTGATGACATGAAATTGTATTGGATTGATTAACTTGTACATGTATATGGAAATTGCCTTTTATTACTGAGATTGTATATCTCACCCTATTATGGGCTAACATTTTCAAAGACCAGACCTCTTAGTGGCAAGGAGAAAATTAATGGGAGCTTATTAAATAGTTTGGTAGCATATAGATTTGGAAGCCTTGTCAAATTGTATTGTAACTAGATTATTGGTTTTGTATCATTGCTGCATTACATCATGAATTCCTAAGTATAGGGACTGTATATATAATTTAATTATCATGGAATTGAACATTATGGTTGTAATTGGCTAACAATGGATAAGTGACTTAACCTTCTATGAACATTAAGCATTGGCCTCATGCACCTTGTGGCCTGAATACATTTGCTGTCACTAAATTATGGTTTTTGTTGATGTGTGATAGCTTAGTGAGTAGAAACCAATACTTTAAATCTTGAGGTGGATAAGGATAGATTAACTAGGTAAATCAAGTAAATAAACAACATTAGAGTTTCACAAATTAGGGGAGAGTGGTCATAGAGAGTAGAGAATATGAGATAAGATTTTAGGAGTTGTAGGATTAGTAAGCATTTTACTGTGGCCAAAATATTATTAGCCATGGCCAATAGAGGCGAAGTTGCCCAGGGAGAGTACCAGAGAGAAATTCACCTCGGCGAAATGTGAGAGGCAAAATTGGGAGTCGTCCAGAGGCTAATTCATCGTGGCTAAATGGGAATTGGCCGCGACAAACTTTTGTTAAAATGTGACAAGCATTCCAAAGAGGAATTAGTCACGGCGAAAGGGGGAATTGGCCGCAGCCAATAGTGAGAGGTGAGCGAAGTAGGTTCTAGGAGGCTTCCTCGCCATTGCGCCATGTAGGTTAGCCGCAGCAAAGGTCCAACTCGCTGCTAAGAAGTGAACCTAAAAGCAATTGGCCACGGCTCAAAGACATGTAGCCACGGCTAATGGTCTCAAACCTTCATTCTAACCTAAAAATCTTAGTTTTTCATATGGTAACCCCAAGGGATGACTTAGAAACATTAGTAGAAGATTCTTGTGAGTTAGAATTAATGGGTAATAAAATCAAAGGCTTATAAATGAGTGTTTGTTTCCCTGATGTACATGAGTGCTTGTAATTATATGGTTAATGACTCTAATAATATTAAGGTTCAAATTTCTCTGTATTTTCTGAATGTAATTAGTCATAATGTTTGGTAACCCCAATTTTATGAGTATTAATCACGTATTTAACCTTAATTACAATGATTAGAAGTTAGGGTCGTCACAATTTCCTTTTAGGCTCATTTTAAATCTTTTTTGAGAATAGTATTTTTTATAATAAAATTTAGGTCCTCTAACTTATAAAAGGCTTTTGGTTTCACTCAATTTGGATTTAAAACCTTCTTGAATGAACTAGTCAAAGTTTAGGTCAATCGATATTATAAAACGTAAACCATAGGGTTTTGAACCATTTTAAGGGTTCCTATGGTTTTTAAGACCTCTGAGAATCTTGAGAAACTCAATTTTTCCATTTAAAGATCCCTTTTTTGAGTTTTCTAAAAAGTGTCTAAAATTACAAAAATGCCACTAGTTTTCGTCTGATTTTATTTAGTTACTTCAGCTCTACTTTCTGGGCATCTTAAACCTTGGATTTTCATTTTCAATTATTTAGAATTTTTTCTAATTTTATTTGCCCTCAAATATTCCTCTTTCATAGACTTCTTTTTATAACTAATTAGTTTCTGGCCGTTTACGAAGGAACCAGTTATTACAATATCATACCGTATTTCAATCCTTGTCTAATGGAGATTCCAGTGGTAAACTTGGTTGCTTCAATCTCCCTTCTTTCTTCAAGAGTTCAATCACCAAAGTGCTCCTTTCAAGAAGGTAAAACCACTAAAAGAAAAAGCTAAAGGATGAGAAGAGAGTTTATAACTATCATAAGACAAAATTTTGCATATTTACATACCTATTTACCTTGTCTTTCCTTCCTTTTTCACCTTTTCCTTAGGCGTGTATAGCTGCAAGTTCTGGATGAAAGCAAGTTAGTTAGAAGCTCCTAAAGACTAGCATGACTCATATTTCAAAAGAAAAGAGTGTTTTATAACAATTTACAAAATTCCTATTATGTAATGTTCGATTTTCGTCAAAACAACAAAAACAGATACGTTTTCAAAGCAAGTCCCCTGAAATGAATTAGTTAAAATCCCAAAAAATCTAAGTAGCATTTTAGACTCCTAAAAATGAGAATCTCTAGCTCAAACAAAAGAAAATTGGAGCTAAAACGAAGAAACGAATTATAACGAAATGTTGATAAAACGTAATGGCATTTTCGTAATTTTGAGTAAATTTTAGAATTCACACAGGATGCCTTTTTAAATGAAAGTTTTGAGTTTTTCAGGGCTCTCAAAGGTCCTGAAAACCATGGAAAGCCTCGGGATACTTAAAACTCCTCTGGTGGATGTTTTCTAATGTCGATTGACCAAAACTTTGACAGATTCATTTTGGGAAGGTTTTAGCTCTGATTTGAGTAATTCCAAAGGTATTTTACTAAATTGGGAACCTAAATTTCATGATGGAGAATATGGTTCTAAAAAAGGAGCTAAAACAAACTAGAAACAAAAATGCCAAGACGAAGAGAGCTAAAATGAATTGGAATTTTTGAAAAGTTCTTCCTAGCCAACTCTATATATATATATATATGGCATGCCCCACCTTTTCCTTCATTTAGCCACATTGGTTTCTACCCAAAACTAGAGAAGAGTGCTAGGGTTTGAGGTGGACAAGAAGGAGAAGAAAGGGAGGAGAAAAATAAGGAAAAAGTTATGGATTTTCTTAGTTTTTCATGCTTTCTCTTTAACAAACTCCTTCTCCTCCATCTTCCCTTCTTTCCTATGATTTTATTAAAGTTCTTGGATCTATTTTGAGGTCAAAATAGAGGGGGAATTTTCATATTTGAGGAGAGGAGGCCAACAAAAGGAAGAATCATCCAAGAAATCAAGGAAAAATAAGGTAAATCTTCATTCTATGGTAGCTATTCATTCTTCCCTTCTTTTCCTTAGTTCATTTAGCCTACAGACCTCTAAGAGGGCATGGATTTTAAGTTGAACCAAGGGTGAATCTTATGGAATTAAGTGTGAAGAATAAGAATATGCAAAGGAAACAATAAACTAGCTATTAGATTTCAAGATAGAAAACCTAGGGTTTCAAGTATCCCTTATAAAATCTGATTTGATACAATAATTCATAGGCCTAAATAAGTGTTTGGATGAACTATTAAGATCCCTAGAAGGCTCCCCATATGCATCTTCCATGAAGAAACATAAAGCAAACTCCATGGGTGCTAAGAAGAAGCATAGCCTCGGCCTAAAGGGTTTAAGGCACCTAAGGATAGTTTTAAATTTTTTCAAACCCATTTTTCAGTCATATATGATGGGTGAAGATAAGGGGAATGTGATGACCCTAACTTCTAATCATTGTAATTAAGGTTAAATATGTGATTAACAACCATAATCCATGGATACATGTCATTAAGACTAATTACATTGTGAAAATATGGGAAAATTTGAACCTTAATTTCATTAGAGTCATCAACCATATAATTACCAACACTTACGTACATAAGGGGAAACAAATATTCATTTATGAGTCTTGATTCTATTACCTATCATTTCCAACTCACATTTATCTTCTATTAATGTTTACAAGTCATCACTTGAGGCTACAATATGGAAAACTAAGATTTTTCTAGTCAATATAGGGGTTTCAGGACATTCGCAGCGGCCAATTTCCCTTTAGCCACGGCCAATTCTTCTCGGCTTCACCCCTCACATCGTTACTAAGTTGGACCTTCACCACGACCAACCTACATGGCGCCACGACAAAAAAGCCTCATGGAACTTCCCTTGCTCGCCTCTCACTATTGGCCACCGCCAATACCTCCTTTCGCCACGGCCAATTCCTTTCTGGAATACCTGGCTCATTTTCACAAAAGTTCATCGTGGCCAATTCCCCACTTTGCCTCAGTGAATTCTCCTCTAGACGACTCCTAGTTTAGCCTCTCATATTTCACCGCGGCTAACAATTACTCTCTAGAATTCTCCCTGGGCAACTTCACCACTATTGGCCACGACCAAATGCTTTCTGACCTTACTACTCTTAAAACCTTGCCTCATACTCTCTATTTTCCCTCTATAATCCCCTAGGGTCTCTCTACCTTAAATTATGCAACTCTAATGGTTTTTATGCACCTTATTTACCCAGCTATTCTACCATCACTAATTCAAAACTTACGTATGAATTCCTACTCATCCAACTACCATACGTCAGCAATTTCATAGATTGATATTAGCAGAAATTACATAAGCTTCCAACAATCACATTCAAGCATACATTCCGTTAAGGTTCCATACATCACTGATTCAAATCAACAATCTATATATCATAGGTTCACTTAGCCAAAATGAGTGTCAAGGTTCATACATCCATTAACAGCTAATGTAAAGCCTATTTCTCATTAGTTACATTTCATGTTATCAAAATACAATCTCCTACACTTGGCAATATAGATACATGATGATGCTATACAAATGTTAACAAAAATTAGCATCTACTCTATTCTACTCAGACCAAGTGTAGCTCCCCACACTCGTTCTCAACTCATGGATGTTCATCCACTTGCTTACCCTTATTCTTACCCGAAGGACCTTCACCTAAAATATTAATCCCATAAACGAGGTGAGATTTAAATCCCGTAACCAAGGCAATTCCATCATATATTCTAGTTTAATTAGCATACATGCATAATTTCACATAAACATCAGAAAATACCAGTCATATCAATAAATAAAACAAATTAGCTATCATGATTACTATCCTATACTGCAATCATATTTCATATGTTAAAAGCCATTAACATTGGGAGAAGCCTGTCTATGGCACCTACTCCCCATTGAGCACAACCAAGGCTCAGTGCATATGGGGTTTGATCATAACCTGGTGCTTGATCGAAGCACATGCATGGGTGGCAGCCGCACCACAGCTCCACCATGGACTCACAAGGTCCAACACAATACAATAGATAGCCAACCAATTCATTTAGCAATTGAAATCATTCATGTACAGCAAATATGAAATTAAAATAGATATATGCATGGAATTATTGTAAACTCGGTTATCTCACTTGTAGACAATTTGTAACAGCCACCAATGGTATTAAAAATCCCCCTATAACCATAGCATCAGAGAATTACTACTCTAATCCATCATTAACAAGTTCAATAAGTACCCAAAGAATTTAAAATGTTAATGACCACTTAGGGGAAGTACTTACCCAGCTACTATAAGTCCCAAATTCGGATTGAGTATGTCCCCCACCAGAAACCTCAATATATCACCCAAATTCCTAATCAAATTCGTACATAATTAACACCACACTATAATCAAGTCATTAGGGTCTCAAATCAGCAGAATTACCTCAGAAAGAAGAGTTTCTACTTATCTAATGACAACCCTAGCCTCAACTTACGAATTTCATCAAGAAAATCCCTAACACCCACATTTCAGATTTTGGGTATGGTGAAAATACTCCAAATCAAAACTAATTAGACCAAAATGAAGAGAAAGATGAGAGGATTAAGTTATATAACTATTACCTTGGCTAAATCTTGCTCTAAATGTGAGAAAATGTAGAAATATGCCAAGAACCCTAGCCTCCCCTTTGGACCTCCGATTTTCTCCTTTATGTTTCAGAAAAATGGGATAGTGGTTAAAGCATTTAGGGTTTTAGTTGGGTTTAAGTTGGGTTAAATATAGGTCATGGGTTGCTCCAAGGTCCAACTCCTAATGGGCTCAGATATTTGCTTTGTTGGGCCAGTTTTTAAGTTGTTGGGCTGCAGAATTCTGTTGGACCAGACCTAGTTTTTGGATCTCCATTGTTTTGGGTTTACACAAGGTTTATTAGGCCTTCCTAAGAGCCTATACAAGGTGGATCTTGGGCCTCTATCACATTGGATCGAGTTGGGTCTACACCTAACTTATTGGGCCCCCATCAGCCTCTTATCATGATCTCCTACATTGGTTTAGGCCTAGATGAAATTTCTCTCTTAATTAAATCTCAAACCCATATTAATAATTTATCTCTCTAAAATCTCCATTCACTTAACTTTCCTAATTATCTCATATTAATTATTCTTAATTAATCTAATCCATAATTAACACCTTAATTAATTATAGGGTGTTACAAGGAAACCTTAGAAAAATTTTAGGAAACTTAGGGAATGAATTGGTAATACAAGTCCATAATATGACCTAAAGAAGCAACACCTAGTTAGGCTCCTTGTTTTAATTATGTGATGACTCTAAGAGGCTTAAAAGGAGTCAAGAATCATAAATGAAAGGAAAGAATGGAGCCTAGTACTCAATTGATGGGGTTGCTTCATTAGGTGCATTTTGGAACTATAAAGGGGCTATTAGACCAAGCTAGTGTTTAAGGAAGATGTATAACTTTATAAAGGATTCTAAGAACTTAATTGGCTTCCATATGTTGTGTTTAGGCCAAAGAAAACAAATCCCATGCCCTTGTGTGAGTGAGGTCGAAGGAAAGGATTCAAGATTCAAAGGAAAGGTTTGCAAGTGTAACAAAGGTAGCTCTCTCTTCTTTTTCTCATGTATAGATGAATGTTTGCCTTATCTTTGAATGTGTGTATGTGTGTTTTAAGTCATGAAAAGTGTTCTAGCATGTGCATATGTATTATGGTACCATGATGTGATATTATATTTCTAAATGATGTTTTATATGCTTACCTTGGTTTTCTTGAGTGTGGAGAAGCCAAGAACCCTTGAGAATGGTTAAGACAAAGCCTAGAGTCTCCTAAGAGCAAGGGTTAGCTCAAGGCCTCTAAGAAAAAGGATAAGGTAAGTCTAATAACCTTGAAGAGAATGGGTGAGACTAATCCACTTACATGACAATATGCCAAGAATGCTTCTTGAATGATCATACATTCCATTGTGGCCGTGCATGCATTTTTAAGACTTGAATTGTGTAACACCATAACTTTCTAGCCTTTCTCATACAAATTCTATGTCTTATGCCATGCACTTCTCAAGAACACAAGGAAATGACATATAGAAAGTGAATATTTTTGCGTTACGTAGGGGATGAAATTTCCACTCAGTGTTTTGTGGATCATGTGAGCTCATGTATCACATTCTCATATTTAATTACATAGATACAAATTAAATCCATCATCAAAAGTGGCCTAGAACTCATGCAAGTACAAGAAACACATAAAATTTCATAGTGTTGCCTCGGCCAGAATTGCATGCTTTCTGTCACAAATTTTGAAAAATTATAACTAATTCTAAAAAAATTGAAATCAGCCATGCTATAGCTTCCTAGAAAGCGTTGAGTGTTAAATTTATACTATAAATAATTTCAAGTCATGAACATAACATTTGGACTATGTTTGACATCAAAACAGGTATAAAGGTTTGACAGGCTACTTGTACTGATACATATTTCTACTATAAATTTCAAAAATGTCCAATTAATCATACAAAATCCAATCCA
The DNA here is from genome assembly GCA_026724425.1 of Erythrophleum ivorense. Classification (NCBI taxonomy): domain Eukaryota; kingdom Viridiplantae; phylum Streptophyta; class Magnoliopsida; order Fabales; family Fabaceae; genus Erythrophleum; species Erythrophleum ivorense. The sequence goes on along the minus strand of JAIUCV010000020.1, from coordinate 9,949,785 downwards.
TGTAATTGATACCAATATGGAAAGCTACAGATGTCAACTAGAGGGGAACAATAACTTCATACCAGTCTAGGTATGTCCAGGTCTCAAAAACCAATCAAACAATAACACAGGTCTAACTGGACACTTGATACTGGATAGGAACTTCAAAAATTTATAGCTCCCTCTCTAGGCATCCAAATGATGTGCTTCTAATTGGCACATGTCATTAGGAAGGTCTAGGTCCTTCTTGTAAAGTTTTGTGTCAATTGGACATCATTTGCCCTATGAGTGAAAGAGTTTCATTTTGGACTAGATTGAACAGTGCACTGAACCAAAACCAGAAAAATTTCCAACTTTAAAATTTCATCAAATATTCCATAGACCTCCAAAAAATTTGCACTTTAGCTTCCCAAAATGCCCTCAACAAGATCTAGATGCATGCCGAATCTTACCAATAAGAGCTCATTTGGATAAAAAGTAGTATAGCTCACCAATATGGTCAATTTTGCTCCATATGAGATACCAAATGTGTCCAAATGACCTTCTTTGATGTTTGGCACCTCTTGGAAAAGTTTAAAAACATGAATATGACTTGTATGAACTACCCAAATGTTAACCTTGTGAATACTATGAGTTGAGATTTGGATAAAACATGAACTAGCAGTTGAGATTGAAAAAGAGCTCAACATTAGAGAAAGTTAAACATAGGGACAGTAAGATTGTTGAGACCCGCCTATGAGGTGTTGACTTCAACCTAGAATGTTAACCTTGTGAATACTATGATGGGCTAATGTGATGAGTTTAAAACCATGTAGACACTATTAGGAAAACCTTGTTGATAGGGTCTTGAATTTTGCTCAGCAATATATGAGACCTTGTTGACAAGATCCTGGACCCTATTGATAGGATGTTAACGTAGCCTTGAAATTTACATAAGATAAGGCTACCAGCAGTGGAGAATATATTGAGTGCCCCCGGAAGGGTATACCTTACAGGTAACACCTAGAGATGAGTATAATTAGCCTAGTGATAGAGGCCCAGAAGAGAAGGAGGATAGTTCAAAAAGCACTAAATTATTGTGAGCCTATAAGTCAATAGGGCTTATGGTAAGCTACAGGTCCGATGAGATGGCTAGCCCAGGCTAAGCATAAGCTAAAACCTAGGGAAAATGGCCAGTAGCATCGTTCCAAGTAAGATATATAAATGAAAGGCTTAATGAAAATTCTCCTTGTATCAAGAAAGGAAAGATGAGATATCCTAAGTTAAGGAAAACCACCCAATATGATTAGTAAATTCCCCTAGATAGACCCCCTGAGTTATAAAGTATAGTGATAAAGGAAGTGCGAAAGAGCTGAGAAATTATCTACAAAAGAGATATCCTCACTTTAGTAATGACTAAATAAGTAAACTGAGCCCAAAGAGGTAAATAGACAGGGGTCCAACAACTAGTCAAACAAGCTCCCTAATATGAAAATGATATAGGGCTAAGGCACATGAGTGATTAGAGCACCCAATAGAGCATAAGTTTCTAGTAAGGTAGAATTCAGACAGTGAGAGTACCTGTCCTGGATTAGATTAGTAGAACTTCAAAATCAGTATATTGTGTTCCTAGGGATGAGGCTAAAGAGATTAAATAAAGAAGAAGCCTAACTCTAATCCAAACATAGCAATGAGTTGAGATAAATAGCTAGTGCCTTAGTACCCTTCAGGAAGCTTAAAGGGGTTAGGGACCGCCTTAAAAGGCGAGTCTTGTATTGTGTAGAGAAATAGTGTAAGCCGAGAGCGCCATAACATATAATTCTTAGGATTTCATGAAATAGAAACTTTCATACCAGGGGACAGTTTAATTAAGAGCAAAGTAAGAGTATAAGAGAAATTACACCCCCTTGATATTATAGAGAGTGAACAAGTAGAGGAACCCAGGAAAAATACAGGTGCTCTTCAGCGTAAAGAAACCTGAACTGGCAACAGAGATAGCTACTAGTAAAGTATCCTTTTATCAAAGTAAAAGGATAAGAAAGGTAAAAAAGATAAAATACATGACAGTATTCAAGCTGAGGATATAGTAGGTTAAGAATAAATATCTAGTTGATGTGCTTGAATACTTGAGGAAGCACACTGTCTTTAACACATATGCCTTTTTTGCATGATTGTACCCGAAGTAAAAAAAGTCAGGCAATATAGAGAGATCTTAAGACGAAGTACAGAAAGAATTCTATTTTCTCCAAATATCCTACAAGAATAGGGTAGATAAAGAAAAGTAAGAAAGGGATACTTTAAATTATTGGGAAACTTGCAATATACAGCTGATAGTGGCTTTGAGCTCAGCCATGAGGCGCCCATGTATTAGTGTTTGATATTATAGTTTGTTTGCAACAATAGTTACATGATATTGGGCCTGATCAACTTAATAGTAATTTGACTTGAGTGCGTAGCAAACGACGACATCAACCACCAAAGTATCCTAATAATTGAAAAGTATCTTAGTAATTTAAAGAACGAGATAAGTCAGAAAAGAAAAGTAAAAGGATTCTAAGAATATTAAAATAGTAAGAAAAGCATATAGAGAGGAATCCTCAATAAAGAATGTTTAGATTCAGTATGCATAGCCTAAGTCCTTTATAGTATATGTAAATGAAATAAATAAGGACTAGTGCATAGTTTCTCTCCTGCTAGACATGTTAGTCACACTTAATGTGCGAGATGTCCTAGTGCCAAGGAACTCAAAAGCATAATGTGGGCATATTCAGAAATTACAGGATATGAGAGAAAAAGATAGTTAAGTACAACTAGAGTAAGAAAAGATAGCCTAAGTAAAAAAGGGGCTGAAGTGGGAACCTAAGAATCCCATAAGAAGTGATGAACGAAAATTAAGATGCTTCTAAGTATCAGTATAATGGGATCTTAGAGAATCAGATGACACATAACCCACTTTGCATGAAGAGCATGATGTACCTTTGAGTTTAGCCTAAGCTATTATGAGCGATAGTTACTGGACTTAATGAGTATTTATTTACTATTAGATACAGTGATCTTAGGTTTTGACGTCTCTTAGAGATAGATCATAGTAGATCCTAGCATAGCACAATGAGTCACAATAGGCCTTAGTAGGGCTCTAAGAGGTCACAGTAGATCCAGGGGTCATAGTAGATCCCACAGAATTACAAAGAGCCCTAGTCACAACATGATAGTTCTCTGGTGAGATTACAGCTTGAGATAGCTTTTATAGAGTAGTTAGTCTTAGAGACCAGTATAGTTTCAACTAGCTTTTGTCTCAGAGACTAGAGATCTCCTAAGTCTGGTAGACCGTTACCACAGAGATATGAAGGCTTTACTCAAATAGTTAGACCACTGACTAGATCTCTTGAGAGATGAGCATAGGATGGGATAAGGAAAGCAAGAAAGTAGCTTTCCAAGGTTAGAGCTAAACAAACCACTACCTAATAGACATTTGCCCTAACTGAGGGATAGAGAGATCCCCATATGCTAGCCTATGTATTCAGAAAAGGGTCAGGTGCAATTTTTACATAAGATAAGTGGTATAGTATGTCTCCAGTGAGCAAAAACTATGAGAATAATTAGCATCCCACCAGAGTTCAGCAGTAGTCAGTGGTAGTAGCTCTTCGATGCTAGTATAAGGAATATATGTTAGGCCTATTAGTGTTGAAATGAGAGACTATAAAATGCCATTGTAAGTGAGCAAAGAAGGTGAGGAAAAGTCCCAGCCTACAGAGACAGATGTAGTAGTAAATAGAGAAACTAGATTCATTAAAAATAAAAACTCCTCAAAGGAGTTGTAATCTGAGTAAGTAATTGAGATATGAGGCTTATAATAGAAAGAAATGTGAATGGTAATCATGGGATGAGCTAGTAAGAAAGAACACAGAGATGAGCAGTGGACGATATATGTAGATAAGTAAATAGACAGATAGAAACCTCTTATGGTTGTAATGATCAGAAAAGAAGATGAGACTTTATGAAAAGCCATTGGGAGATACGGGAGATTTGATATGAAATAAGTCACCTCTCAAGATATGTAAATAAGTTCACTGAGAAGAATGTTAAGCCCTACAGATGGGTTGAAACTAATCAAATATGATTAGTAAGCTCTCCTAGGATAGGCATCTAGAGCCAGAACTTCTTTCCTTTATAAGAAGAATTAACATGTATTCTATAACAATAGAGCCCTCATTAAAAGCTAGTAATGTAAATCCCCTGGCCGAGAGAAACTCAAAAGAGTAAAATTACTAAGAAAAGCATATAGAGCTAGGAAGAAAGGAATAAAAGAGCAATTAGCCAGAAAAGAAAAGAGTAAGAGGAAAGTATACCCTAAATTTTGAGGATGAAATTTATTTAAGGAGGGAGAAGTGTAATATCCGGTTCTTCAAAAATGAGAAAGAACGTGAGAAACGTAATGTACAATTTCTCCATAAACGAATAAAATTTACTGGATATAAAAGGAAGTCCCCTGAAATGATGTATTTAAGGTCCTTAAAAATTTAGGAAGCATTCTAGACTCCTAAGAATGAGAATCCCAGGCTCAAACAGAAAGAAAAATAGAGTTAGAATGACGAAATGAATTGTGACAAAAGATTGATGAAATATAAAGGCATTTTTGTCATTTTAAGTAAATTTTAGAATTCACATAGGAGGGCTTTTCAAATAAAATTTTTTAGTTCTCCAGGGTTCTAAGGGGTACTAAAAACCATGGGAAGCCCCAGGACAGCCAAAGCCCCTTAGGTGAATGTTTTCCAATGTCAGTTGATCTAAACTTTGACTGATTAGTTTGGGAAGGTTTTAGCTCTAATTTAAGTGATTCCAAAGGCATTTTACTAAATTGGGAACCTAAATTTCATAATGGAAAAGATGATTCTAAAAAAGGAGCTAAAACGAACTAGAAATGAAAATGCCAAGAACGAAGGGCAAAATGGAAATTCTTGAAAAGTCTTTCTCCCCCCCTCCCCCCACCTATATATATGATGTGCCTTTCTTCTCCCCTTATTTTGGTCGACCAAGTTCTGCCTAAAAACTAGAGAAAGCCCTAAGGGATGAAGCGCGCTAAGGGAAGAAGCTTTGGAGGAAGAAAAGGCAAGGAAAAGGTAAGGATTTCTTGGTTTCTCCTTCGCAAACCCATCCTCCTCCACTTTCCTTATTTCCCATAGAATTTTTTATGTATTTGGGACCTTTTTAAGGTCAAACCAAGGAGGGAAAATTCGGATTTGAACAGAGGAGGCTAAAGAAAGAAGATTCAAGTGAGAAAACAAAGAAAAATAAGGTAAAACTTTCATCCCATGGTAGACACTTCCTCCCCCTCCTTTTCCCTATTTCACCCCATGTGTATAGCCATAGGAGGGCTAGAACTTTGAGGAGAACTAAGGATGAATTCTATGAATTTAAGGGAAGAAAGTAAGAATATGCAAAGAAATCCAAGCAAAAACCATGAATTTGCAAGATAGAAAAATTAAGGTTTTGATTGTACCTTAAACTCTATCATAAACCTTAGCCATATTTTATTATGTTTAAGTGTTCCTATAAGTTCCTAAGATACCAAGAGAGCTTCCTACATGATTCTCCCATTAAAAGAAGCAAGGAAACTCCATTCGTGCCTTATGGAAGCATAGCTTTGGCTAAGGAAAGTCCATGAACCTAGGGAGTGTTTTAATTCCTTCTGACTTAGTTTTGTATCATGTATGATAAGAGAATATGAAAGGAAGCCTTAGAAAAAGTTTAGAATCCATAAAAAGCAAGATGGCCTTATATGTTCCATAATATGGCTTAAAGAAGCAACACCTACCTAGGCTCCTAGAATTAAGTGTGTGATAGCTCTTAGAATTAAGTGTGTGATAACTCCAAGAGGTTTAAATGGAATCAAGAATCATGCATGAATAGATAAAATGGAGCCAAGATGATGTTTTCCAAAGGTTGCTTCATTAAGTGTATTATGGAACCATAAAAGAGCCTTATGAGTCACCTAACCTTTCTAGTAATTGTGTAGCCTTAGACTTTACTTCAAGAGTATAATAGCTTCCATAGGATATGTCTAGGCCAAGAGGAATGATCTCCACCTTCTTAGGTGTGTGGGGTCAAGGGAGAGGATTCAAGACTTAAGGAAAAAGTGTGTAAATGCAAGCAAGGTAACTCTCTCCACCTTCTCTCATGCATAGATGTGTTCTTACATTGTCTTAAATGTGTGTACACATGTTTTAAGCTATAAAAATTATTCTAGCATGATTTTATATGCCATGACACTATGATGATGCATTATGTTTCTAAATGATATTTATGATGCTTGCTTTGGTTTGCTTGAGTATGGTGAAGCCAAAAACCCTCTAACCATGGTAAGCATGAGCCAATAACCCTCAAGATTGGTTGTGACAAAGTAAAAAGTCTCCCGAAAGTGAAGTTGACTCCCAAGAGTAAGGTTGAATCCAAAAACCTTTTAAAGAAATGGGTGAGGCAAGTCCAAGATCCACAAGTAAATGGGTGAGGCTAATCTACTTACTTGGCAAGCTTATGTATGCTATGTATGACTTTTTCAAATGCCAAAAATGCTTCTTAAATGATTGCACATGTTAACATGCCTAAGCATGTATTTATGAGACTCGTATTGCATGCTTTATGTGTGATTAAATAAGAGATAAACTATTGAGATTCTTTGAATCTCATCCCCTCCTCTCCAATGTCTTAACATGTTAGGTGAAACAATTAAACAAGGTAACGGAGGCCACCAAGTCTAGAAGAAGAAGATTGACATCAAAGTATTACACATGGGATTTGATGTAATCCTTTAATGAAATTGTTATGTAATCATATGAGCATGTGTAATTATATTGATATGTTATGTATAAATGAGAGCTAACGTTATATGCATGAGAATGTGCATTTTGGACATGTAATAACAAACTAGCATCATGGAAATATATGTATAAATGGAAGTGGAATGGCCAAATTGAGATGCATAAGGTTTGGGACCACTTAGGTTGTTCATATAAGTCATATTCATACTTTTAAACTTACCCAAGAGGTGCCAAACATCAAAGGAGACCATTTGAACATCTTGATACCTCATATAAAACAAAATTTGACCACTTTAGAACCCTATACCACTTTTTGTCCACATGAGCTCTTCTTAATATGAGATTTGGTATACACTTAGAGCCTTTTGAGAGCTTTTTGGGAAGCTAAAGTATAGAATTTTCAGAGATCCATAAAATATTTGATGAATTTTCAAAGTTAAAAAATTTTCTAATTTTGGTCCAGGGTACTGTTCACTTAGGTCCGAAAATTAATTCTATCACTCAAAAGGCAAATGATTTCCAATTGTCAAGAAATTTTATAGGAAGAAACTAAATACTTTTAGTGACTTATACCAATTGGAAGCACTGTATTTGGATGTCTAGAGAGAGAGATATGAATTTTTGAAGTTTCTATCTAGCATTAGGCATCCAAACTGACCCAGGTTATTATTTGATTAGTTCTTGATGCCTAGACGTGCTTGGACTGATCTGGAGTTATTTTCTCCCTCTAGCTAACATTTGTAGACTTCAAATTGATATTATTTACATGTATTATAATTTTGTGAAATTAATTGGATATTTTTAAAATTTGCTGCAGAAACCTATGACAGTACTAGTAGACAGCCAGACCTCTGCCCCTTTTCGAATGTCAAACGTCCTCTGTGTAATGATTCATGGTCTGGTCATATTTTTAACATAACTTAGACATGTATAGCTTTCCAGAATGGCAAAGAATACATATTTTTTATGTTTCTAGAATTAGTTATGATTTTCTAAAATTTGTGATAGAAAGGGGCAATTTCTGGCCAAAATTGCAAGTATATGTTTTATGCTTCCCTTTGCCTTACACGAGGTCTAGACCAATTTTAATGATGGAAATGAGTTGTATCTATGTATTTAAGTATGAGAATATGATACATGTATCCATATAGACCATGAAACACCGAAAGGGAAAATTTATACGTGGCAAAAAGCAATTTATCCATGAGAATTAATACCATTATGTTGCCTCCTATAGAACAAGCGAGGCATGGGAAATTGCATGAATTGAGTCTTAGAAGTATGGCATTACACCTTACTCACTTTCTCTAGGAGGTTTTGGCTCAATCTCACTCTCGGAAGATACTTTGCTTTGCCTCAACCATTTCTAAGGATTCTTAATTTATCTTCACCATGGCTAAAAGTTCTTGGCTTCTCTACACTCAAGCAAACACGTGAGAGAAGGAAGAGTGAGCTACCTTTGTTGCAACTACATACTTTTTCTCTTGAAATTACTCTCCCTTCCTCGGCCTCACACACACAAAGGTGTGGAATTGGTTTCTCTTGGCCTAAACACAATATATGGAAGCCAATTATATTCTTGAACTTAATTCTAAGGCTACACATATTCTTTAAACACTAACTTGGTCTAATAACCCCTTTATAGTTCCAAAAGTACACCTAATGAAGTAACATCTATCAAATGAGTTCTAGGTCCATTCTTTCCTTTTATTTATAATTCTTGACTCCTTTTAAACCTCTTGGAGTCACTACACAATTAAAATAGAGAGCCTAACTAGGTGTTGCTTCTTTAGGTCATATTATGGAACATATAAGGCCATCTTACTTTGTATGGTTTCTAAATTTTTTCCAAGACTTTCCCTCATCTTCACTCATTATATATAACTCAAAAATGGGCTAAGAAAAATTTAGAAATATCCTTAGGTGTCCCAACCATGTTAGGCCAAGCCTATGCTTCCTTTTGGTCTCCATGGAGTTTGCTTTATTTTCTAAATGGAAGATACATATGGGGAGCCTCTTAGGGATCTTAGAAGCTCATTTAAATATTCATTTAGGCTTAGGAATCATTGTATCAAAACAGATTTTACAATGAACACTTGAAACCCTAAGTTTGCTATCTTGATTTTCCATGGTTCTTTTGTTGTTTTCTTTGCATATTCTTATTCTCCTCCCTTAAATTTCTAAAATTCATCCTTGGTTTAGCTAAAAATTCAACTCCCTAGGGCTAGCCATATGTAGGTCGAACCAAGGAAGAAATGGAAGAAAAAGTAGTTACCATGGGATGGAAGTTTTACCTTGTTTTCTTGCTTATTTCTTCCTTTCCTTGGCCTCTTCTCTTCAAATTTGAATTTTCCCCTACGTTCTTCCCTCAAAATAGATCCGAAAACTTTAATAAAATCATAGGAAAGAAAAGGAAATGGAGGAGAAGAGGTTTGCTAAAGGGAAAGCATGAAAAAACCAAGAAATCTATACCTTTTGCCTTGCTTTTCTCTTTCTCTTCTTCTCCTTCTTGTGTGCCTCACTCTTAGGGTTTTTCCTTTAGTTTAGGGCAGAAACTAAATGAGCTAAATGAGTAAGGAGGTGGGGCACCATATATATAAGGGTGGTTTTGAGAAAGACTTTTAAAAAATTCTATTTTTGCCCCTTCATCTTGGCATTTTCTTTTCTAGTTCGTTTTATCTCCTTTCTGAGAACTGTCTTTTTTATTATAAAATTTAGGTTCCCAATTTAGTAAAATACCTTTAGAATCACTCAAATAAGAGCTAAAACCTTTCCAAATAGATCTGTCACAGTTCAAATCAATCGATGTTGGAAAACATCCACCGGAGGGGTTTTAACTGTCCCAGGGCTTCCCATGGTAAGAACTCAAAAATTTCATTTAAAAAGCCCTTCTATGTGAATTCCAAAATTTGCTCAAAATTATGAAAATGCCATTCTATTTTGTCAACCTTTCATTCAATTTCATTTCTTCATTCTAACTCTATTTTTCTTTCCATCTAGGCCTAGGATTCTCATTTTTAGGAGTCTAGAATGCTACTTAAATTTTTTAGGACTTTAACTAACTCATTTCAGGGAACTTGCTTTGAAAATGTCTCTATTTTCGTCATTTAATAAAAATCAGACATTACACATTTCAACTCCTTTTTGAGAACTGTCTTTTTTATCATAAAATTTAGGTCCTCTAATTCATAAAATACCTTTGGTTTCACCCAATTTAGATTTTAAATCTTTTCAAATGAATAGGTCAAAATTTGGGTCAACCAATGTCATGGATACACTGAGCCATAGGGTGTGGTATAGCTGCCACTTGTGCATTGTGATTCAATTGAGCACTGCGTTGTAATCAGACTCATGAATACACTGAGCCATAGGTGTGCTCAATAGGGAGTTGGTGCCATGGTGGGCCTATCCCTTGGTTATTGGCCATTAACATGTATATGATTGCTAGTATAGGATAGTAGTCACCAATAGCTCTATTAATTCATTTGCTAATTGAATTGATTATTCTGGTATTTGCTGATATAAGATGCATATATATTGATTAATATGTTCATTGTAATACCTTAGCTCCCTTGCCCTCAAATCATATTACATAGGCATATCTTAATATAATCTTGGCATATAATACACATTTGCATGAAAATGGCACTTTTATCCATGGTTAATTGCGTAATTGGAAAGCCATATGTGTCGTTCCTGGCTTTAGGGACTATGTGGACAAACAAATTTCATTTTCCATCTATAACATATCTATTCATATCAAAAACATCACAATTCATTTCAAGAACCTCAAATTTGGAACCACATTTTAAGAAAACCATAATTTGATCTTAGGTTGGTGTTCTAAATTTCTAATATGAACTTTGGAAATTCATAACTAATTTTAAAAAAATTGAAATCATATATATGATAGCTTTCTACAAAGCACTAGATGTCAACTAATGACTAAAAATAGTTCTAAACTAAGACAATAGGATTAGCTTACAAAAAATAATACAATAGTACATCATGTCTGCTCTTGGATAGCTATAGATCTTAGAAGTTCAAATTTTTGTTTCTCCCTTTACAGATTCAAATGAGGTGCTCTTGGTGGCTATGGAAAGGTATTGATGTCTAGTTTATGCTTTATAAAATTTCATAAGTATTAGACTTCATTTGTTGCATAAATGACATAGGAAAGAAAACTGACCATATAAATAGTACCCTTGATAGTTTCTGCATAATTTAGCCAAATTTTAAAAATCATAATAAATTCTCTAGAGCTCCAAATGGAGTAATCTTTAGCTTTATAAAATGTTCTAGATGAGACCTATTTGTTTGCAAAATTTCATGCAAAAACTCATCTATTTGGTCAGACTTTGGTTTAACTCAAGAGAGTGATCAATTTAAAGTCCATAAAGGGATAAAAAAGCACCAAATCCACAACCATTTGAGCATATCTAAAAGCATGAACATAGCCCATGAGAGTATCCCAAATGGTTCAAATAATCATGCATCTCAAATCCACTATCCTAGTTGTTAACATACACATGTACATCATAGGCCTAACATGTCAAATTCTCACATAAGCATACATTTAACTTCAAATCCCTTTCATACATGATCATTACATACATTTACACATGGTTATACATTTACATCTCATATACATCATATAATTACAAACTTTGACATCAAATTATATTAAAAGTTATTCTATTGTCAAAGTATTGCTAATCATGCTCCTTGGCTCCCATTTTTTCTTTTTTGACCTTCACCCAAACATGGTTAAACATAGGTGGGGGAAGAGTGAGATTCATAGAATCCTATTAGCTCTTTATCCTTTCAAACATATATTATATGTCAAAGAATGTATGCATGGCATTTAAGCTACTAATGAATATACATAAATCATTTTCCTTGTCATATGAATGTATACATATCAAACATAAGCTCTCAAGGGCATTGGTTTAGCCTCACCTAACTTTTTTGGGACTTTTGGATTTGCCTCACCCACTTTCAAGGGACTTTTGACTTAGCATCACTTTTCTTAAGATTTTTGGTTTTGTCTCACCTATTTCTAAGGACTTTTAGCTCATCCTTACTCATGCTAGGGACTTTTGGCATAACCATACCTATTCAAGCCACATTTCATTTATAAACATTTTTCAAGAAGCATAATAGTACCATCACATGTAACTAATGGCTAGAAACATATCTCATAATTCAAACATACACATAAGCACTCATTAACAAGCAAACATTCACACAATATATGTGAGAAAGGTTAGAGAGCTACCTTGAAGCAAGAACACAACACATTTTCCCTTGGTTATCCTTCCCCTTCACGGCCTCACACTTCCAATGATGGAGAGCTTGATTGGCTTGGCCTAGATACATTTAACAAGGCATAAAAACATCATTGGAACCAAATTTAATATCTCATAAGCTCTACACACTCATATGCTAACTTATGGTTCAAATTATGGATCCATATAAAGCATAATGAGGTAACCCTCATAATCTTTGTTCTTGGCTCCCATTTCTCATTCAATCTAGGACATACGACTCTGATGAATGTAATGTCTGGTTTTCATAAAAACAACAGAAATAAATATGTTTTAAGAGTGAGCCCTCTTCAATGAATTGGTTAAGGTGTAGAAAATTAGAATACTGATCTAGATATTAAGTAATGAAAATAGAAGGCCAGAGGTACCCTAAAATTGGAGCTAAAATAACTAGACGGAATTTAACGAAATGCTTACGAAATGGAATGACATTTTTTTGATTTCAGACAATTTTTAGAATACTCATAAGAGGGCTTTTTAAATAAAAAATTTGAGCTCTTCGGGGTTTTTAAAGGCCATGAAAACCATGGGAAGCCTTGGGATAATTAAAATCCCTCCTATGTGCATTTTCTAATGTAATGACGATTGACCCGAACTTTAAGCCTTTCATTTGAGAAGGTTTTAGCTTCAAATTGAGTGATTCCAAAGGCATTTTATAAGTTAGAGAATCTAAAGTTTATGATGGAAAAGATGATTCTCAAAAAGGAGCTAAAACAAACCTAAAATAAAAATGCCAAGAAACAGGACATAATAGGAATTTTTAATGAACAAATCTTTAATTCTTCTTATATTTGGATGCCTCATTCTTCCCCTCCCTAAACCAAATTTACTTCTACCAAAAATAGAGAGGGAGACCTAGAGGGAAAGGTGCATAAAAGAAGAGAAAAAAGGGAAAGAAAAACCAAGTGAAAGGTTTGGAAATTCAAGAATTTTCTTAGTCTTCTCTTTAGTAAACTTGCTTTCCTCCTTCTTTCCATAGTTATATTAAGGTATTTGGTTTTGTTTTGAGCCAAGAACAAAGGGGAGGAGTTTGAATTTGAGGAAGAGAGTCCAAGCAAAAGAAGAAGCATCCAAAGAAAGCTAGGAAATCAAGGTAGGTTGGTTGTTTTCAAGCTTACTCTTCCTTGCTCTTGTTCTTGTGTGTTTTGGCCAAGAGGAATTGAGTTTTGACCCAAAACAAGGATGAATCTTAGGAATTAGAGTGTGGGAAGCAAAAATATGCAAAGAAAAAAAATAAACAATCATGAATTTGTAAGATAGAAAAGCTAGGGATTTGAGAACATAACTAAAAATCTGATTTTATCCAAAAGTTTCTAAGCTATATGTAAATGTTTATATGAGCTCCTAAGACCCCTAGAGAGCCTCCCACATACATCTCCCATCAAAGAAAGCAAAACAACTTCATTAGTATCCAAAAGAGGCTTAGTCTTGGCCAAGAAGAGATGTGACACCCAAAGAGTGTTTCAATTTCTTCCAAGCTTGGTTTTGCATCATATATAATGGGAGAGTATGAAAGGAAGCCTTGGGAAAACTTTAGAAAGCTTAAAAGGTATGATGGAGGTATAGGTTCCATATTGTAGCATAATAAAGTAACATATAATTAGGCTCCTTAAAATGAATGTGTGATGGCTCCAAGGAGTCTAAATGGAGTCAAGAGTCATAGATCAAGGGGAGAAAATGCAGCCAAGATCATGTTTTTCCAAGGTTGCTTCATTAGGTGCTTTATGGAACCATAATTGAACCATATGAGCAACCTAGCTTTTCTACTGCATGTGTGACATTAGAATTGGTTCCAAGAGCATAACTAGATCCTATTTGATGTGTTTAAGCCAAAGTAATGTGACTTGAGTATGTAGCAAACGATGATATCAATCACCAAAGTATCCTGATAATCGAAGAGTATTCTGGTTAACTAGATAACGAAATAAGTTAGAAAAGAGAAAAGTAAAAGGATTCCTGGAATACTAAAATAGTAAGAAAAGTATATAGCAAGGAATCCCCAGTAGAGAATGTTCAGATTCAGATAGCATAAGTTTAGTATGCATAGCCTGAATCCCTTATAATATATGTAAATGAAATGAGAAGGGACCAATGCATAGCCTCTCTCCTACCAGAGATGTTAGCCACACTCAATATGTGAAATGCCCTAGTGCTAAAGCACTTAAAAGTAGAACGTGGGCATAGTTAGAAATTGCAAGATATGAGAGGAAGGTTAGAATGAGTACACATAAAGTAAGTAAGTCAATAGAATAAAAAAAGAAAGCCCAAGTGAAAATGGGCTAAATTGGGAATCTGAGGATCCCATGAGGAGCAATGAAAGAAAATTAAGATGCTCTTAAGTATTAGCATGATGGGATCTTAGAGAATCAGATGAAACAGAAGTCACTTCGCATGAAGAGCCTGATGTACTTCTGAGTTTAGCCTTAGCTATTATAGGCGATAGCTATTGGACTTGGTGAGTATGTATTTTACTATCAGATACAGTAATCTTAAGCTTTGACATCTCCTAAAGAATGGATCATAGTAGATCCTTGCATAGCACAACAGGTTACAGTAGACCTTAGCAGGGCTCTGAGAGGTTGCAATCGACCCCATAGAGTTATAAAGAGCCCAAGTCATAGTATGATGATTCTCTGGTGAGATGATGACCTGAGATAGTTTTTATAGAGCAATTAGTCTCAGAGGCTAGTATAGTTTTAGTTAGCTTTTGTCTCAGAGACTAGAGATCTTCTGAGCCTAGTAGACTATTGCCACAGAGATATGAAGGCTTCACTCAGATAGTTAGACCACTGATTAGATCTCTTGAGAGATGAGCATGGTGTATAGGATGAGGAAAGCAAGAAAGTAGCTTTCCAAAGTTAGAGCCAGATGAACCATTACTTAGCAAATGTTAGCCCTGACAAGAGATCCCTATATGTTAGACTATGTATTTAGAAAGGGTCAGATGCAGTTTTACATGAGGTAAGTGGTACAGTATGTCTGCAGTGAGCAAAACTGTGAGAATAACTAGCATCCCACTATAATTCAGTAGTAATAAGTGCTAGTAGCTCTTCGATGCCAGTATGAGACACATGTGTTAGGCCTATCAGTGTTGAGATAAGGGACTATAAAATGCCACTATAAGTGAGCAAAGAGAATGAAGAAAAGTCCTGGTCTACAGAGACAAATATAGTAGTAAATAGAGAAACTAAGATCATTAAAAGCAAAAACTCCTCAAAGGAGTTGTAATCCTAGTAAGTAATTGAGATGTGAGGCCTATGATAGAAAGAAATGTGAATTGTAATCATGGGATAAGCTAGTAAGAAAAAACACAAAAATGAATAGTGGATGGTACATGTAAATAAGTAAACAGACAGACAGAAACCTCTGATGGCTGTAATGATCAGAGAAGAAGAAGAGACTTTATAAGAAGCCATTGAGAGAGGATACGAGAGACTTGATACAAAATAAGTTACCTCCTAAGATGTGTAAATGAGTCCACTGAAAGAAATGTTAACCTCTGTGAACGAGTTAAAACTAACTTGATATAATCAGTAAGCTCTCTTAATATAGGCCTCCATAGTTAGAAACTTCTTTCCCTTATGAGAAAAACAAGTATGTACTCTATAACAATAGAGCCTTTATTAAGAGCTATTAATGAAAATTTCTTGGCTAAGAGAAAATTTGAATGGATGAAATTGCTGAGAAAAGTATACAGAGCCAAGAAGAAGGGAAAGAAAAAGAGTAAGAGGAAAGTGTACCTTAAATTTCAAGGACAAAATTTATTAAGGGGGGAGAAATGTAATATCCAATTCTTCAAAAATGAGAGATTATGTTATGTGACCATTAGAATGCATATTGAGCATGAAGTATGGCAGCTGACTAATTTAATTTAAAGGCTAAAATAATATCTCATCACCTGAGTTAAATATCTTATCGACAAGATCCTGTCATCTGTAGTGTAAATTTTGAGACCTGGTCGACAAGGTTTTTGCTAGCAAGTACAAGATCTTCTTGTATAATGTATTAAAACTTGTATGGTATGGATTGGGTATGAAAGACTATTTAAATGAAAATTTTGAGTTCTCCAGGATTCTCAGAGGCTCTAAAAATCATGGGAAGCCCTGAGACAATTAAAGCCCCTCCGGTTAATGTTTTCCAACGTCAATTGACCTAAACTTTAACTAATTCATTCGAGAAGGTTTTAGCTCCGATTTGAGTGATTCCAAAGGCATTTTACTAAATTGAGGACCTAAATTTCATAATGGAAAAGACAGTTCTCAAAAAGGAGTTAAAACGAATTAGAAATGAAAATGCCAAGAACAAAGGGCAAAATAGAAAATTTTGAAAAATCTTCCTTCCTCCACCTATATATATCAGGCACCCCATAATAATGAAAAATTATATGTATTGTAGCAAGTGTACAGGTTGGACAGTGATAAGTATGAGTATCATTCCCACGAAGAATGACTTAAATGCAATTAGCCAATGCACAATCTACTTTCATCCACCTTAAGCGACTAATTAAACAAGTCATGAACTTAGAACTAATTTTAAAACAAAACAATTTAAAGAAAACTTAGTTGGCAAAGAAAATTTAGACAAAAATTTAAGGTTTTGAAGTTCCCTAGAGACTAGAGTCACTATTCCCTTTATGCTTATTAGAACTTAATTACTTGTTCAATTGCAATTAATTATCACCTTGTAGGTTAAAAGATTCATAAGCTATAACCGTCCGTCGATGTAATTATAGCTCTACTCTTCCCTAAAATCTAAGTGTCCTTAGAATTAGGTTAGAGTGCATTAAATACTATAACCCTCTACAAACAAATTAAGGCAATTAGGTATATTTCTATCCCAATCACAAATTAGATAAATCTAAACTTAATCTATCCAACTCTTAGGTCCAATTAGGACTCCTTTTTCAAGGTAAATTCCAATTACCCAAATCAAATCCAAGAGGTGGCCAATCCCTAAGTAAACATTAAGCACAGAGAAGGATACACAAAGCTCCAATCATTACAATCAACAAGCAAAACAAAGATATAGTTCATATCAAGTTCATGTTGCTCTAGGTAAAGAGAATTTTAGCTATACATAGCTAAATCTAACGTTGAATCCCAATCAAATACATAGAGAATATGAAGAAAGGAAGAGAAAGCAAACAAAAGAATGAGAGATATGCAGAAATTTGAGCTCCTATTTTGATTATTCTTCTTTCTTCACTCTTATAAGCTCAATGAACCACAAGACCTCTGAAAATCGCCTCCTGGAATGCTTAAAAGCCTTCTCTGTTGCAGACTCCCAAAAACCTAGCTGTATCTCGCTTTTCTATTCTCATTAATTAAAACGTAGAGTTTTGTCGTCGATTTTCCCATCTTCAGATAATACGATCGCATCTTTGCTTGGAGCTTAAGAACAATATAATGGCTTCCAAATCCTCATAGATAATAATTCTGAAACAAGAAATATTTTCCATTAATGCAACATCTACTCAATCATAATTAATTACAATTAACTTCATTTCTCTCTTTCACTTTCAATTCCATAAATTACTTAAAAATAGTGGATAAATTCCACTAAAACTTTAATGGATAACTCCCAAATTCAATCAAATTGACTATAAATAATACAAAATATTGGGAGTCATCACTCCCCCACACTTAGACAATTGCTTGTCCTCAAGCAAAACTCACTTATCCATACTTTCAAAATAAACAATGAAACAACACAATATCTCAGAACATTTAATTCTAGCTTAAAGTTCCCCCATACTTGAATCCAGCAACCTTGTGTAACTAAGAAGCTAAACAAATGTGACTTAACTTCACAATTTACACATTTCCAATACAATTTGCAAGGCCAACCCATGCACTCATAAAATGAAAATTAAAATTCTAAACTAGAAGAGATCATCCACTTCTTTTATTGCTTTCCACAGGTATCGTTTTCTTCTTTTTCTTTCTTTCTTTCTTTCTTTTTTTTTTTATAGATTTTCTTCCCTTCCTTGTCTCCTAAGTCCTTTTTACGCAAATGGCAACATTTGTAATGAAGTCACCCAGTTACTCAGACTAAATTGACATAGTCAAGGTGCTTTGCATACTCATAGGTTCCACTACTATTTTACGCGAGTGCTAACATTGATGATGAAAGCCTCCAGTTACTAGGTAGCTTCCACTAAAGGAATAGAGTCTCTATCATTATTATATATATACACACTATATATACATATATATATTTCTTTTTATTTCATATTAGAGAAGGAATATCTCTCTTCTAATCAACAATTCCAATCCTATTCTAAGAATTCATGAGCAAGACCGTAATCAAATTATATTAGAACTTAACCAATTCGATCACTTCAAATCAAAATGCTCACTGCAATTAAATCACACAAGTTTTAACTACTTGTCACAAAAATTGCCATAAACAAATAAGAGGAAAATTAAACTCAATTAAATCCTTAAAAACACTGTAGCCATTATATTGTTTTCCCATAAATCTTCATTCTTTCTTTTATATATATACACACAAAAACTAACTTTAGTAGACACCTCTCCCCCACACTTAAATCACATATTGTCCTCAATATGTATAAACATGACAACGAGTAAGGGAGGCAGAAGAGATGAGAGACTGAGACTTCCCTGAAAGTATGAAGAAGAAAGAAAAGAGAGAAGAAGAGAAGCAATTATGCATCAAAACCTGCCATTTGTATACATAGAAGCCAAAAGAGAGAGGTAAGCATAAATCTATCAAGTGTCAATCAGGACAATAAGAATTCCTAAATAGTCATCCACTAAGCTAAAGAAAATAAAGGAAGAAAGCACAAATACAAGTATCTAACTACTAATTAACTAAGGAAACAACAAAAACAAGACAAGAGACAAAGTCAAATCCTCATGCACAAAATAGTCATCATAATGATAATCACTCCTCCCTAACTGAAGAGTACTCCTGTGCACTATCAATCATGCTTACACTAGCATCTGTCCACTATGCATCTACTTCCACACCCTCTGTTTGCCTTGAGTGTACCCTAAGCTACTGTTGAGGTTGTAAAAGATTAATAACTCGTGCCATTTGAGATGTCAGCTCATCACGAAATAAAAGCATCGAATCAATCTTTTGTGTCATCTTTTCACATTGCTACTCAAGTTGTTCTTGTTTTTTCAGAATGAGGCCTTGCTGCACAATATTGTTTTACAATAGCTGAATCATCCTATCATGTGAAGTGGTCTCCAATGAAATCTCAGGTTGTTCTTGGATAGGTTCTTGTTCATGCATTAAAAGTTCAGCTGGATGATCGTCATGCTCTTTATCTTTCCCCCAAGAAATCTTCTTTTTCCTTCAATGATTGATAAGTGACACCACCGATGGGATACAATTATTCCTCTTGATCAGTAAAAATCCCAACAATCTTGTTGGTAATAATGCCTAAAATCATGAGAAGGAAGGGTAAGGACTTTTTCACAGATGAATAAACAAACTTTAAGCCCTTGAAAATGAGAGGAGGTAAATCAATATCTAAATCTTCTATGATACAATACACCAACAATGCCCTACTTCTAGTGATATCTGTGTTATGGGAGCTTGGTAAGACATTATGTGAAATGAAAGTAACCCAAAATTTTGCTTCCTATGTAGCTCATGATATTCAATCCACGATTCCATTTCCTTTGGCCTTTTTTGGTCAACTTTCTTGCCACTTGATTGTAATCCACTTTTTGAAAATCTCTTGATAAGCACATTTTGGCATAATAGGAAGCGCATAATGCTCTCGAATCACATCTTCATCTATGAGAACTATTTTCTTCCCTATCCAATATAGATTGTCCTCATGCCATTTAGCATTTGCATAAAACTGTCGAACAATAAGACATATAACATTGTCAGGCCTCTCAAAGAACTAATGCCATAGGTGTTTGTGAAACTTTGAATATGGCCTATCCAATAGGGATAAGGCAAAAAATCAATCTTAGAAAAACTTCTTGCTATAAATTTGATTAGTAAACCAATCTGTAACATCTTGATTTAGAAAAACTTTGGGATCATACAATGCAGTGGGAATATCTACTTCTTTGTCACTCTCAGAATGGATAACCCTTTGTCGTTTGAAAGTAGAAGTTGCCTTTTCTTTCTTAGTAGTGACAGATTTCTTAGCTTGCTTCTTCCTTGGAACCTCAGGATCAATAGACTTAACTTTTGAAGAAGTCTGGGATGCAGCAGGTATGCTCTGAGATTTTGAAACTCTAGATGGCATTTGTCGTTATTCTGAAATAGCAATTTCCCCATCTTTCTTAGTGACTGATCTTTTTGGACACATGGCTACAAGTAAAAATTAGATTTAAGAACACTTATAAAAGATTTGAAACTTTTTCAACAACCCACACAAAAAGCTCACTTTCCTTTTCACTGATTATTCAAGACTACATAGCAAAATACATGGAAACTAGAAATTCAACACACATAGCCAGCAAATGGTGAAAGAACATCATAGTTAGATGCATGTAAAAATGTAAGTTCAAAATTATCGTGCTCATTAATATGGGAAGAATAGAGCAAACCAAATAGAGGGACTTAGACATCAATTACAACAAGCATGGTAAATTGAAGACTAATATAAATGAAAACAGAGTATCCCTCACAGAAAACTCACAAAAATGGGCGCTTAATTAAACTAAACAAGACCAAAATTTTGCAACAATGTTCATTAAAATATGCAAAAATTGAAGAGCTTGACGTATTTGAGCAACATACAACCAAGAGTCAAAATTTTAACATCAATTTATGCCTATTGATTTAAAAACAAATTAGGAAAAGTATCTATTTCACATCAATTCCAATAAACAAAAAGATCCCAAACAAGAAAATCTGAAGCTCCATAAACAGCCACCAACACAACTGGCACATACAAAGCTCAATCTGCAACATCATTTCAATAGCCAGCACACCTAATAAAAATGCCCCAACAATTAAAATAGACCAATTTGAATATCCACTAGTTTTTCAAGATTAATCCCCTCATGTTCATAGCTTCAGTGTGTCACAGCAATTAATCACAAACAAATGGCCCTCCACTTAACAATAACAGCCCCCCAGCATGCTCAACAATGCCTAAATTGAATGCTAAATCACCATTTAATTCCATCTACAATTCAATTCATGAACAAAACAAACTTAAATTACAAACCATAGAAACCTAGCAGCACATTAAAGTAGCAAAAAAGGTCAAAGCAACAAGTTGTACCTTGCATAGTTGCTGAACAAAAAAAAACAAAGAATATAGGTTGCTACCAGCAGAAAAATCAAAATGATTGCATACACAGGATAGAGAATACAAGGTAAAAGAAACACCCAAAAATTTAGAAATTGAAATGCAAAACTGAGCTACCACATATAAAGTAACAAACCGGTAACAACTCATAAATGTGAGAAAGTAATTTTATAGTGGTAGAGTTCTGAGGGAGAGGTGAGTTGAAAATTTGAGAGCAAAGCATGCGGCACAAATGGGAAAGAGAAAATGAAAGAATCCTTGAAACAATCCCACTTTACTCAAGAATGTCCCAAGTCCTAACCAGAATTTTCAGACCAAACTAAACCAAACTAAAGGCAAAAGAACAAAATAAATGATTCAAGCCAAACCAAATAAACTTCAAAACCAAAAAGCAAACCTTCATGGTAAGCATTCAGCAGACTTTGCAACCAAATAGTAGATATGAACAGCAACCAAAGCCGAAATCAAGCTAGCTAATGAACAAACTAAAAAAATTATGTTTCATTGTTCTCATGTAGGCATAATTAAGCTATAACATAGCAACAATTTAACCTAAAATGGAAATTACAGAAATTAAAGATCCAAGAGCACTCCTTGGTTGCTCATAGCTTTAATAATTCACAACTAAATAGCATGATTATAGCACTATTCTTAGCAAAAAATATTTTTCTCAAGCAAGCTCAAAATTTTCTAAAGGCAACACCAAAGCCAACTATAGCCAATAATTTATTTTAGAAAACCGAAAGCTAAACTGAAACCAAAACTAAGAATAGGGCATCAGGGAGCTTATAGGTTAAGGAGAAAGGAGTAAGCACAACACAATGAAATCTTACCCCATAGAAATTCTCGAACTCAACCAAATAGAGTATCGTAGATAAGCTACCAGGTCGAGAAAATGAATGAGGACTAGATCACTGTAAAGCCAAAGTTTAGATTAATGGTCGAAGATTGGGTATATAGCTCAAGGGTGGTCCAATTGAAGGGGAAGTTTAGGAAGGATACGGTGGCATCAGGTGGAGCATAGTGAGAGTTCAGGACAGACGATAACTGAAGAGGGTGAAGGTGGGAGAGACGATAACACAGGCAATTTCTGGATGGAACAGAGAGGTAGGGTAGTCTGTTCGAAGGTGATGAGAAATGAGAAGATGTGATGATGAGGAATGGCAAGGAGGAGCAACGGCAGGGGATGAGAGACGATGAAGATGAGGAATGGGGGGGGATGGGTTGAGGCTGGGTGCGTGTTTGATAGCAAGAGTGAAAAGTGAAAGGGGAAACCTAAGTGCAATGTGCAGAAGCCAATTTTTTTATTAAAAATTAATTTTTTTAATTAAATTAAAATTTTTTTATTTGTAAATTTTTTTATTTTTTTTATTTATTGGTATTATTATTATTATTATTATATTTTTTATTTTTTTAATTAATTTATTTTTAAAGCAAAAATAAAACAAGAAAATTTGCAGCCACATGCTTAATAAAAAGCCATTGCATCATGCTATTCAGGAAAACATATGGAAAGAAGTCTGCAGCATTTTTAGCTACCGCTAAAACTGAGGTTACGATAGCTAACCTAACTAAACTTAAAATATGTTGTCGCGTTCCTAAAAAGATGCTATTGCATTAAGCACTTCAGGAAAAAATAAGGGAAATCAATTGTAGAGATTAGCGATGGCTAAAAATAGGGATGCTATTGCTAACCATGACAGAACCAGATATCAGCAACTGATTCAAATTTTTCTTTCAAGTTTCACAAAATCTGAACAAGTCATAACCAAACCTTACTCAATTTAACTCCCTATAAATAAACCAACATTTTCCCTCATAACATATGAAGAAAACAATTCATCACCAACAAACTTCAAACTTCAACATCATCATTAAGTAAATCAAATAGGTTAAGAAATACTCCCCCTTTTTATGAGATTGTTGCCCATTAAATCAATCCATCCTCTTGCTTATCAACTAAAAGATTTTTTTAAGAAGAAGATTTGCTCTATCCACAAAATAAAAACAAGCAATTAAACCTACATCAAACTATCTAATGAAACTAAGAAATGAACAAAGCAAGAAACACTTGGGTTGCCTCCCAAAAGCGCTAAGTTTAAAGTCTTTAGCCAAACTATCTTGACACTTTTATGAAAAATCTTAGAGCTACACATTTGTTTTCATCCTATCCACCGGTCCACTTACCTTAAAAGTTTCTCCACTTTTCTCATCTTGAATTTTAATGGCACCAAAGGTAGTGGTAGACACAACCTTAAAAGGACCAGGCCATCTTGATTTAAGCTTTCTTGGGAACAACCTCAAACGAGAATTATACAATAACACTAAATCACTAGGTATCAAATCCCTTTTTAAAATCTTCCTATCATGCAAAATCTTTGTCTTTTCCTTATATAACCTAGAACTCTCATAAGCAAATTCATAAAGTTCATTAAGGTCTAACAATCTCTTCTCACTAGCATCTTTATAATCCAAATTCAACTTCTTTATGGCCTAAAAGCTTTATACTCAAGTTCTAAAGGTAAATGACAAGCTTTACCAAACACTAATTGATATGGAGACATACCAATTGGTTTTTTGTAAGCTATCCTATATACCTATAAAGCTTTATCAAACTTATCAAACTAATCTTTCCTATTAACACTAACTATTTTTTTCAAAATTCTTTTGATCTCCCTATTAGATACTTCACAGAGGCTATTAGTTTGAGGATGGTAAGCTAAAGCCATTTTGTGGTGAACTCCATATTTTTCCAACAAAGATTTAAACAAGCGGTTATTAAAATGAGTTCCACTATCACTAATAATAGCTCTAGGGGTGCCAAAACGAGAAAAAATGTTTTTCTTTACAAATCGCACCACTATTTGAGCATCATTATGTTGGCAAGCTACTGCCTCAACCCAGTTAGTCACATACTCAACAACCATTAAGATATATTGCCTCTAGAAGAAACAAAGGGACTCATAAATTAAACAACTCTACTTCAAAGATACCGATTTGAGGAAGTTCATGTCTTTTAGAAATATTACCGGATCTTTGACAAGCATCACAGTGAGAAATAAAAAAATGAGAATCCTTAAACAATGTAGGCTAATAAAAACTGGATTGCAATACTTTAAAAGTAGTTTTCTGACCACTAAAATGTCCCCCAAATGGTGATGCATGACATGCAAGCAAAATATCATGTTGTTCAATCTCAGGAACACACTTTCTAAGAACTCCATCTACATATCTTTTGAAAAAATAAGGCTCATCCCAAATGTAAAGCTTGACCTCACTTAAGAATTTTTTCTTTTGATAATAGTTTAATTCAGGAGGTAAAAATTCACAGATAATATAATTTGCTATATCAGCATACCAAGGTACATTTAGCAAATTAGTCACCATAATGCATTCATCAGGAAAAGCATCATTCACAAGCCTATTGTCACTAACATGCTCATAATCCAACCTAAAAAGATGATCAGCCACTAGGTTTTCACTTCTTTTCCTATCCACTATATGCAAATCAAACTCCTGAAGTAATAAAACCCACCTAATCAGTCTAGGTTTGGACTCTTTCTTACTCAACAAATATTTAATAGCAACATGATCAGTGTGTACTACAACTCTAACTCCCAACAGATAAACTCTAAACTTCTCAAAAGCAAAGACAATAGCTAACATTTCTTTCTCAGTAGTGGAATAATTTACCTGAGCATTCGCTAATGTCTTGCTGGCATAGTAGATAAGATGAAAAACTCGATCTCGCCTCTATCCAAGAACAACTCCTACTACATAATCACTTGCATCACACATGATCTCAAAAGGCAATGACAAATTTGAAGCAACTATCACAGGTGCAATTACTAGCTTTTGTTTCAAATCTTCAAAACTTTTCAAACAATCATCATCAAAAAGGAACTTAGTATCCTTTTCTAATAGCTTGCACAAGGGCTTTAAAAATTTTGAAAAATCCTTGATGAATCTTCTATAGAAACCCACATGCCTAAGAAAACTTCTGACTCCTTTGGCACTAGTAGGAGGTGGCAACTTCTCAGTCAATGATGTCTTGCCCTGATCTACTTCCAAACCCTCCTTAAATACCTTGTGTCCTAATACTATTTCCTCCTTCACCATGAAATGGAATTTTCCCCAATTCAGAACTAAATCAGTCTCCTCACACCTTTTAAGCACTTTAAAGAGATTTTTCAAACAAACTTCAAATGAATCATCACCAAAGACAGAAAAATCATCCATAAAGATCTCCATGATATCTTCAATAAAATCAGAAAAAATTGATGTCATGCACCTTTGAAAGGTTGCTGGTGCGTTACACAACCTAAATGGCATTCTTTTAAAAGCAAAAGTGCCATAGGGACAGGTAAAAGTTGTTTTCTCTTGGTCTTTAGGTTCTATAGAAATTTGGTTATACCCTGAATCCGAAAAACAAAAATATTCCTTCCCTGCTAGCCTATTGAGCATTTGGTCAATGAATAGGAGAGGAAAATGATCATTTCGAGTGGTTGTGTTTAATTTTCGATAGTCCATGCATACTTACCATCCAGTGACAATTCTTGTAGAAATCAATTCTTCTTTTTCATTTGCCACAACTATCATTCTCCCTTTCTTAGGGACGCATTATACCAGACTAACCCAGGCACTATCTGAAATTGGATAAATGATTCTGGCATCAAGCCACTTGATGATTTCTTTCTTGACAACTTCCTTCATCATTGGGTTAAGCCTCTTCTGATTCTCTATAGATGGTTTATGATCTTCCTCCAATAAAATTTTATGCATCACAATAGAAGGGCTTATCCCTTTGATATCTATAATTGTCCAACTTAAAGCCTTTTTATGACTCTTTAGTACTTCAATTAGTCTCTGTTCTTGATAAGAATCCAATGATGTAGAACTAATGACAGGAAGTGTCTCTGAATCCCCTAAATATGCTTATTTTAGATGCTTAGGAAGAGGTTTTAACTCCAAAACTAGTGGTTACTCAATTGAAGGATTAAGAGATGGAACTAAATGGGAAGCCAAATCTAAAGATTCCACTTGCCAATGCTTTTTAACCCGAGTGGTTGAAAAATTAAATACTTAGGCTACTTCATAACTCGCTTCAGTCTTCTCATGCTTCACTCCCATTAATAATGCTTCAATAGGATCTTGAACTATCATTGTATTAAATTGTTCTTGAGCTAAATCATCAATCACTGAAACTCTGAGGCAATTTTCAACATCTCTAGGGTATTTTAGTGCTTTGTCCATGTTAAACACCACCTGCTCATCCCCTAATCTCATCACTATTTGCCCTTTCTCTACATCAATAAGAGTTCTAGCTATAGCTAAGAATGGATGGCCAACAATCAATGGATTATCTTTATCTTCTTTACAGTCTACAATAATGAAATTAGCCAAATATATGAACTCACCAACCTTTACTAAAACATCTTCAATTATACCCCTTGGATATGCTAAGCTCCGATCGACTAATTGCAATGTTACTGTAGTAGGTCTTGCCTTATTGAGTTGCAATTTCTCAAAGACAGATAATGGCATAAGATTTACACAGGCTCCAAGATCACACAAAGCGTTACCTTAAAATTGATTACCTATTTTACAAGGCACAGAGAAGCTACCTGGATCTTTGTACTTCATTAGACTCCGTGGGTTGATTATTTTGTTGTACTCTTTAGTAAGTGCTACAGTTTCAAATTCACCAAATCTTCTCTTCATACTTAGCATCTCTTTTAAAAACTTAACATACTTAAGCATGTACTCCAAATCTTTTGAAAAAGGAATATTTATATGAAGTTGCTTGAACACTTCCAGAAATGTTTGATACAGCTTATCTTCCACCTTCTTTTGAAATGTTTGAGGAAATGGCAATGGAGGTATTATCCTTAATAGTGTTTGTAGTTTTTCTGCTTGTTTCTCACCCTTATCAACATCCACATGTTTTTTAACTTCTTCACTACTCATTTTTCTCTTCTTTTCAGCTAATGCATCCACATGTTCTTCTCCTATTCTTTTATCTTCACTCTTCACCTTTGTAGCAATTTCACCTTTATCATCCTCTCCAACAGCATTTGATGTAGGTGAATGGCTAACCACCCTTGGTTCTTGAATATCTGGCAACACTTTTCCACTTCGAAGAGTTATAGCCTTACATTCTTCCTTGCCTTCTTTTCTAGGATTAGGCACCATATCACTTGGCAATCCCCCTTGTCTCAATGAATTCATTGCTGAAGCTAATTGACCCATTTGTAACTCTAAATTTCTCAATGAGATGTTAACTTTAGCATTCACTTGAGCTTGTTCTTCATTTTGCTTACTTTGAATACCAATGAATTTAGCCAAGGCATCTTCCAAATTCATCTTAGATTCTTGAATATGTGCATTTTTCCTCATAGGTTGAGCAAAACCCTATGGTTGAGTAGGCTTAGTGACTAAAGAAGATGCTAGTTGATTCAGTGCTGGGCCATGCTTCCAAGAGAAGTTTAGATAATTTTGCCACCCAAGATTGTAATTATTAGAGTAAGGATTCTGATTCTTCGAAAAGTTCCCCACATAATTAACTGATTTTGAAGATGCCAAGGGGAAATAATCCATTGAGTGTAGATCCCTATAATTTTCACAAGTAGTTAGGCCCACTTGAGTATAACAGACACTCATATGCTGACTTCGCTGCACTTGAGATTCTAGTATACCAAATCTCTTGTTCAGAGCAGAGAGAATAGTTGCAAGTGGAATAGAGGAATCTTCTTGAGTATTGGCAACATTAGCACTCACCCTTCTGTCACCTCCTCTTTGTACATAACTTTCAGATAATGTGTCCAATGCCTAAACAACATCATCTATAAGCATTTCATCCCAACGCCCATTTAAAATAGTATCCAACATTGTATCAGTTTATGGAGTTAAACGTATGCAGAAATTCTAAACAATGGCATAGTTATACATCCCATGGCTTGGGCATTGGCAAAGCAAATGTTTGTATCTCTGCCATGCAGCATACAAGTGCTCATCTGAAGCTTGCTTGAAGTTGATAAGCTCACGACGGGCATCTGCTATTCTATTGTTTAGAATGAAGCGAGCTCTAAACCTTGCCTTTAGCTTATCATAAGTATCAATTGAATCCTCCGGTAGAGTCAATAACCATTCCTTGCCTTTCTTTGTAGAGAGAATGGGAATAATCTAAGTTTCAAAACATCCTTTGGTACCCCATTCTGCTTGAATGAATCACACACTCCCAAAAATGACAGAATATGATGGTTGGGATCTTCATCAAACCTCTCACCAGTAAATTGTCCATTGAGCTACAACATAGAGATCATCAATAAGCTTTAACTCAAAATTAGCAGCTTGAAAGTTCGGCACTACTATGCTAGATTAAGTGCCCTTCATAATATGACCCACAAATTCTTTTTATGGACTAATTTTGATTCCCTTCCTAAGTCATTTCTTCACGTACTGAATTTTGAACTTTAGAAGGAGTTTCTTCAAAGTTCAAGTTCACCACAAGATCACTAACTTTCTTTGTTGTGCACTTCTTCTTTGTAAAGGATCGCCTCGGCATGTACCATGGTACCTATAAAGGATAATTCAACCAACTGTATTACTTTAAACAAAAAGCAAAAGCAAATGACAGAATGAAGAGAAATTCTAACTAATTAACTAACTAATTCTTAATCAAGGACTACTAAAGATTACACACTTCTAACTAAACATATAAGCCAATCTCTGACAACAGTGCTAGAAAACTTGATCACAAAAAATATATGTATTAACACAAGTGTAAGGGTTGGATCAAGTAGTTCAGTGATAAGTATGAGTATCGTTCCCACGAAGAATGACTTAAATGCAATTAGCCAATACACAATCTACTTTCATCTACGTTAAATGACTAATTAAACAAGTCATGAACTTAGAACTAATTTTAAAACAAAACAATTTAAAGAAAACTTAGTTGGCAAAGAAAATTTAGACAAAAATTTAAGGTTTTGAAGTTACTTAGAGTCACTATTCCCGTTATGCTTATTAGAACTTAATTACTTGTTCAATTGCAATTAATTATCACCTTGTAGGTTAAGAGATTCATAAGCTATAACCGTCCGTCGATGTAATTATAGCCCTACTCTTCCCTAAAATCTAAGTGTCCTTAGAATTAGGTTAGAGTGCATTAAATACTATAACCCTCTACAAACCAATTAAGGTAATAAGGTATATTTCTATCCTAATCACAAATTAGATAAATCTAAACTTAATCTATCCAACTCTTAAGTCCAATTAGAACTCCTTTTTTAAGGTAAATTCCAATTACCCAAATCAAATCCAAGAGGTGGCCAATCCCTAAGTAAACATTAAGCACAGAAAAGGATACACAAAGCTCCAATCATTACAATCAACAAGCAAAACAAAGATATAGTTCATATCAAGTTCATGTTGCTCTAGGTAAAGAGAATTTTAGCTATACATAGCTAAATCTAACGTTGAATCCCAATCAAATACATAGAGAAGATGAAGAAAGGAAGAGAAAGCAAACAAAAGAATGAGAGATATGCAGAAATTTGAGCTCCTATTTTGATTCTTCTTCTTTCTTCACTCTTATAAGCTCAATGAACCATAAGACCTGTGAAAATCACCTCCTGGAATGCTTAAAAGCCTTCTCTGTTGCAGACTCCCGAAAACCTAGCTGTATCTCACTTTTCTATTCTCATTAATCAAAACGTAGAGTTTTGTCACTGATTTTCGCAGCCGCATCTTCAGATAATGAGATCGCATCTTTGCTTGGAGCTTAAGAACAATATAATGGCTTCTAAATCCTCATAGATAATAATTCTGAAACAAGAAATATTTTCCATTAATGCAACATCTACTCAATCATAATTAATCACAATTAACTTCATTTCTCTCTTTCACTTTCAATTCCATAAATTACTTAAAAATAGTGGATAAATCCCACTAAAACTTTAATGGATGACTCCCAAATTTAATCAAATTGACTATAAGTAATACAAAATATTGGGAGTCATCACCCTACTCTCCCTTTTATTCAGTCCATTATGTTTCTGCCTCAAACTAGAGAAAAACCCTAGGGAGAGTGGCACACAAAAGGAAGAAGAAGAGGAGGAGAAATCCAAGCTAAAAGGTATGGAATTTTGGCAGTTTTTTATACTTTCTCCTTTCTAAACCTCTTTTTCTCCATTTCCTTTTCTTTCTTGCAATTATAATGAAGTTTATAAATCTGTTTTAAGGGAAAAATTAAGGGGAAAATTCGGATTTGAAGAGAGGAGGCCAAGGAAAGTGAGAACTAAGTAAGAAAACAAGGAAAAACAAGGTAAATCTTTCATCCCATGCTAGCTACTTCCTCCCCCTCCTTCTCCCTATTTCGCCCCATGTATGTAAATGCAAGAGGGCTGGAATTTTAAGGAAAACCAAGGATGAATTCTATAAATTTAAGGGAAGAGAGTAAGAATATGCAAAGAAATCCAAGTAAGAACCATGAATTTCCAAGATAGAAAAGTTAGGGTTTTGATTGCACCTTGAACTCTATCATGAACCCTAGACAAATTTTATAATGGTTAAGTGTTCATATGAGTTTCTAAGACATCAAGAGAGCTTCTTACATGATTATCCCATTAAAGGAAGCAAGGAAACTCCATTGGTGCTTTATAGAAGCATAGCTTCGACCAAGATGAGTCCATGCACCTAAGGAGTGTTTGAATTCCTTTCAAGCTTAGTTTTATATCATGTATAATGGGAGAGTATGAGAGAAAGCCTTAGAAAAAGTTTAGAAGTCATAGATAGCAAGATGGCCTTATATGTTCCATAATATGGCTTAAAGAAGCAATACCTAACTAGGCTCCTAGAATTGAGTGTGTGATGACTCCAAGAGGTTTAAATGGAGTCAAGAATCATTAATGAATAGATAGAATGGAGCCAAGGTAATGTTTTCCAAAGATTACTTCATCAAGTGCATTATAGAATCATAATAGAGCCTTATGGGTCACCTAGCTTGTTTAGTAATTATGTAGTCTTAGACTTTGCTTCAAGAGTATAATTAGCTTCCATATGATGTGTCTAGGCCAAAAGGAATGGTCTCCACTTTCTTAGGTGTATGAGGTCAAGGGAGAAGATTCAAGACTTAAGAAAAAAGTGTGCAAATGCAAGCACGGTAGCTCTCTCCACCTTCTCTCTTGCATAAATGTATACTTATATTGTTTTGAATGTGTGTATGTATGTTTTAAGCTATGAAAAGTATTCTAGCATAATTTTATATGCCACAGTACCATGATGATGTATTATATTTCTAAATTATATTTATAATGCTTGCTTGGTTTGCTTAAGTGTGGAAAAGCCAAGAACCCTGTAGCCATGGTGAGGATGAGCCAAGAACCCTTAGAATTGGTTGAGACAAAGAAAAAGGTCTCCCAAAAGTGTGGTTGACTCCCAAGAGCAAGGTTAAGTCCAAGAACCTCTTAAAGAAATGGGTAAGGCAAATCCAAAATCCATAAGTGAATGGGTGAGGCTAATCCACTTACTTGGCAAGCTTATGTATGTTATGTTTGATGTTTTCAAATGCCAAGAATGCTTCTTAAATGATTGCATATGTTAATATGCTCATACATGCATTTGTGAGACTTGTATTGCATGCTTTATGTGTGATTGAATGGGAGATGAGCTATTGGGATTCTTTGAATCTCATCCCCTCCTTTCCAATGTCTTAACATGCTAGGTGAAACAATTGAGCAAGGTATTGGAGGCCACGAAGTCTAGAAGAAGAAGAGGGGCATCAAAGTATATGAATATGCCTAGTTTTGCCTTCTTTTTAGCCATACATATGGCATAGGATGTAATCCCATGACAAAATTATTATGTAACCATATAAACATATGTAAATACCTAAATATATGATATATGAATGAAATTTGATCTCAAATGTATGAGATAGCATGTTTTGGGTATTAAATGGCAAGTTTAGCTCTTGAATAGTTAGATAGATTAGTGTAATAATGAAAGTGAAATGGACAAATTAAGATGCATGAGGTTTGAGACCACTTGAGTAGTACATAAAAGTTATGTTCATACTTTTAAACTTGTCCAAGAGGTGCCAACCTCAAGAGAAGGCCATTTGGACTAAAGTGACTCTTGATAGGGAGCAAAAATGACCATTTCATGAGGCTATATCACTTTTTGACCAAATAAGCTCTTCTTGATCTGAGACTTGGTATGCATGTAGAGCTTGTTGAGAGATTTTTGGGAAGCTAAAGAACAAAATTTTTGGAGGTCTAGAGAATATTTGATGAATTTTCAAAGTTGAGAAATTTTCTGATTTTGGTCTGGTGTACTATTCACTCAGGTCTGAAAATGAAATCTATCACTTAAGGGGAAAATAATGTTCAATTGCCACAAAATTTTATAGAAAAAAACTAGACACTCCCAATAACTTGTGCCAATTAGAAGCACCTCATTTGGATGTCTAGAGAGGGAGATATGAATTTTTAAAAATTTTGCCCAGTATCAGGCATCCAGACTAACCTCATGTACTATTTGATTAGGTTTTGGTAGCTAATCGTACCTGAACTAGTCTGCTGTTATTTTTTCCTTTAATTAACATCTGTAGCTTTCTAGATTGGTATCATTTGTATGCATTGGATTTTTTTGAAATTAATTGAATATTTTTGAAGTTTGCTGCAGAAACCTATGACAATACCAGTAGCCAGCTAGACCTCTGTCCCTTTTCGAATGTCAAACGTCTTCTATGTGGCGTTTCATGGCCCATTCATATTTTTAGTATAAATTAGACATGTGTAGCTTCCCATAATAGCTAAGAATGCATGATTTTAATTTTCCTAGAAGTAGTTATGATTTTCCAAAGTTGGTGACAGAAAAGCCAAAATTTTGGCCAAAAATGCAAACATGGGTTTTATGTGATCCTCTATTTTCCACGAGTTGTAAGCCAAATTTAATGATGGAAATGAGTTTTATTCATGTGTTTAAGTATGAGAATGTGATAAATGAGTTCATATGGCCTATGAGACTCTGAAAGAAAAATTTTACCCATATACAAATGCTTCTTGAGACTTAGTCCCTATGCCACTATGTTGTTCCAGATAGAAATTTTATGAGATGAGGTATATCAATTGCATGAATTGAATCTTAAAAGTATGGTGTTGCACCAACCGATAATTTTAATTCACTCCAAACTTGATTTTGAATCATATATGATGGGAAAGGATGAAAGGAAGCCTTGAAAAAATTTTAAAAGTCATGGATAGTGTGATGGTATCATAAGTTCCATATTATGACTTAAAGAAGCCAGATCTAGCTAAACTCCATGAAATGAAGGTGTGATGACTCCAAGAGACTTTAAAAGAGTCAAGAATCATAGATGGATGGAAAGAATAGAGCCAAGATCATGTTTTCCTAAAGTTGCTTCATTAGGTGCATTATGGAACCATAAATGAACTTTAGAAGCAAGCTAGCCTTTCTAATGAATGTGTAGCTTTAGAAATTGTTCCAAGAGTATAATTGGCTTCCATATTATATGTTTAGGCTAAAGGAACCATGTTCCATCTTCTTTTGTGTGTTTGCCGGAGGAAAAGGAGCTAAGTTCAAGAAGAAAAGTGTACATTTGT
Source organism: Erythrophleum ivorense (assembly GCA_026724425.1). Taxonomy (NCBI): domain Eukaryota; kingdom Viridiplantae; phylum Streptophyta; class Magnoliopsida; order Fabales; family Fabaceae; genus Erythrophleum; species Erythrophleum ivorense. The sequence continues at coordinate 9,915,800 of JAIUCV010000020.1, read as the reverse complement.
CACAAAGGTAGCTCTCTCTTCTTTCTCTCATACATGAGTGGATGTTTATCTTATCTTTGAATGTGTGTATGTATGTTTTGAACCATGAAAAATGTTTTAGTAAGTATATAAATGCCATAGTACCATGATGTTATTTTATGCATTTAAATGATGCTTTGTAAATTTGTTTTGGTTTGCTTGAGTGTGGTGAAGTCAAAAGTCCCCTAGCCATGGTAAGGATGAGCCAAAAACCCCCCCAAGAATGGGTGAGACAAAGCCAAAAGCCTTCAAAGAGTATAGCTTAGTCAAGAACCATTTAAGAAAATAGGTGAGACAAGTCCAAAATCCTTAAAGAGAATGGGTGAGGCTAAACCACTTACTTGGCAAACCTATGTATGTTTTGTATGACTTCTTGAATGCTAAAAATATTCCATGAATGATTATGAAAGCTATGATATCTGTGCATACATTTTTAGACTTGAATTTGCATTCTTTATGTATGGTTGAAAGGGAGAAGAGCTATTGGGATTCATAGAATCTCATCCCTTCCTCCCCATTTACTTAACATGACTAGGTGGTCCAAATAAGCCAAGGAATGGAAGCCACCAAGCTTGAAGAAGAGAGTTTGACAACAAAGTGTATGAAAATGTCCATTTTGTAGCCATATGAATGGCATATGATGTAATCCAATGTTGTATATGATTTATGAGCCCATGAACACTTGTAAATATATGGATATATTGTATATGAATAAGATTTGATGTCATATGTATGATATAGCAATTTTTGGGCATTGAATGACAAGGCATGGCTTACGTATTCTTGTGTATACCTTGGGGTGAAAGTGTGATTTTGTAAAATCTAGATTTATGCACCTTTGAGACATGTTTAGTAGACTATTTTGGTGCTTTCCCACGTGCTTAAGTAGTCATAGATATCTTAGAAGCCATTGTGAACCATTTGAGACCCTTAAAAGGCACTAAATTGGCCATTTTGGAACCCAATATCAGGACCTGACCAGATAAATGAATTTCTTCATGAAATTTGGCATGCTTATAGATCTTATCTAGGGCTTTTTGGAAAGCTAAATACCAGATTATTTGGAGTTTTGTGGGATTAATTATGATTTTTCAAAATTGCAATTTTGTTGTTGTTTTGGTATAAGCACTGTTCATATGGTTAATTTTTTGTGCTGTGTCATTCAAGGGGTAAATTTTGTCCAATGCTTATGAAATATTACAAGCATAAACTAGACATGATAAGCTTTTTATGGCCACTAAGATCACCCCAATTGGATATCTAAGCAGGGAAATATGAATTTTTGAAATTCCATGATAGTACTAGTAACAACAGGCGACTTTGGTTACTGTTCTATCAATTTCCAAGTGGCTAGATGTCTTTGTTCTGGTCTAAACTTATTTTTAGCATAAAGTAGAAATCTGTAGATTTCAAGAATGGCATAGTATGCAAGATTTTGAATTTTCTAGAATTACTTATGATTTTTTAAAGTTTATGATAGAAAGCTGAAATACCAACCTGAGGCTGCACATGCTATTTTCATGTATATACTTCATTAGCTCGAGTTCTTGGCCACTTCTTGGGATGGTTTTGAGTTGTATTTGTATATTAAAATATGAAAATGAGATGGATGACCTCATATGGTCCACAGGACATGAAATAAAAATTTTATCCATGATGTAACCCAAAATAATCCATTATTTTTATTGCTTTTTCTTGAGTAAATGCACTAGACCAAGGAAATGCAAGCTAGAATAGTATGAGATAAGGGAAATGAATATGGTGTTACAGTTTTCTTGTCTTTGAATGTGTGTGTGTATATTTAAACCATGAAAATGTTTCTAGCAAGTATTTATATGCTGTGGTACTATGATACTTGGTTTATAGGCTTGAATGATGTTTTTATGAATGTGTTTGGCTTGTTTGAGTGTGGTGAGGCCAAAAGCCCCTTAGTAAGGGTGAGAATGAGCCAAAAGTCCCTACAGTTGGATGAGACAAAGCCAAAAGTCTTTAGAAAAAGTGAGGCCTAGTTAAAAGTCCCTTAAAAGTGGGTGAGACAAGTCCAAAAGTCCAAAAAAAAAAAATAAGTGAGGCTAAACTATTGCCTTGGCAAGCCTATGCATGATAAATATGTCTTCTTGAATATGAAACATATTCCATGTATGTTTATATATTCCAAGATAGCCATGCATGTATTTTTAGACTTGAAATGGATCCTTTATATGCGTTTGAAAAGAAAAAGGGCTATTAGGATTTCTAAACTCTCACTTTTCCCTCCTCATTACCTAACATGTCTAGGTGGACCAAGTGAGCAAAGGAATGGAAGCCACCAAGCTTAAAGGAAGAGGATTGACATGGAAATGTGTTATGTATTCACTTTGTAACCATTTTGATAGCATATGATGTAATCTTATGATGAATGTGATGTAAACGCTTTTGAACATATGTAATTATATGGATACTTAATGTATATATGAGAATTGATACCATTTGAATGATATAACAAGTTTTTAACAATGAATGGCAAGAATTGCTTATGTTTGCTTTGTGTATATCATCAAGTGGGAGAGTGAATTTGTGAGATCTAGGTTTGTGAACCTTTGAGGCATGTTTAATAGGCTATTTTGATGCTTTCCCATGTGTGCAAGTGGCCCTAGAAAAGGTAGAAGCTAAATGGCACCATTTGTGACCCTTTAAGAAGCTAAATTATGACATTTTGGTACCCTTTGGAACAAACTGACCAAATGGATGAATTTCCTCATGAAATTTGGCATGCATATATATCTCATCCAAAGCTTTTTGTAAAGCTTAAGAGCAGATTATTTGGAGCTCTGTCTAATTAATTATGAATTTTCAAAGTTGCTAAAAAGCTGCTAAACTAATATGGTTACTGTTCATATGATCAATTTCTTCTCCTCTATCATTTGAGAGATAAATGATGTCCAATACTTATGAAATTTTACAAACAAAAATTAGACATTATAAGCTTTCTATATCCACTAAGATCACCTTATTTGGTTGTCTGAGCAAAGAGATATGAATTTTTGAAGTTTGGAGTCAGTACCAGTAATGCAACAGTACCTTTAGTACTATTCCATGATTTCCAATGCCTAAACATTTCTGTTTTGGTATGTACTTATTTTAACATAAATTCAACATCTATAGATTTCCATAATGGTATAGTGTGCCTGATTTTGATTTTTTTAGATTTTGTTATGATTTTTCAAATTTGGCACTAGAAATCTAACAGCAGAACCTGAGGCTGGTTATGTGATTTTATATATGTATGCTCCAATCTTAGGATTTTTGTGACATTTTGAGATGGTTTTGAGTTTTATGAATATATTTTAATTGGAGAATAATATGAATAAGTTAATATGATCCATGAAATATGAAATGAAAAATTTAAGTGCTACGCAACGCAAAAATATTCTATTATTTTATTTGAGTTGTTCTTGAGAAGTTGCTATCCTAAGGGAATGTAACTAGAATGGAGATGGGGAAAGGCTAAATCAATATGGTATTACAATGAACACCTTTTCTATATATTTTATTCTTCTTAGTTTGGGCATTTTAATGATAAATTGTGGCTTAATGATTCTAATCAGATAATATTTGATTGTACTAGCCATTCTTTGCACTTTTGGAATTAATTTGCAAAATTTTTAGTTTTTAATGTATTAATTCCTTTAAATAATTTTGTGAATTTTTCCTATTAAATATTCTCTATTATTTGTGCAGATTTTGTAGACAATGGAAATTCAAAAAATTGAAAGCCACATGATTGAATTAAAGGGGCCTAAAGTTGAATATGGAAGCTTCATATATGCAATGTTAAGCTTGGAATAATTGTCACATTTTTCATGTAGTCTTAGAAAATAAAATTGGAAATGGGAAATGAGGTGGCAAAAGAATAACACAAGGATGCATCTCTTACACACAATCATGGATGCTTACATCATACATTCACACATTTACACGTGCAAGGGCCCTTTCACATTAATACACCAACCACATGCTTTCACTTGACACATATAGATGCATTCCACATCACACATGTCTCTCCTCATACATATATAGCACTTGATTCTTGCATAGAAGCCTCCTTTCACACACGTAGGCACTTCCACCTTCATGTGGCACTCTCTCAGAGCCACGAATTCCTCCATTCAACTGCTACACGAGATGAAAAGCCACAAGTTCGTCTAAGATATTCACACACAATGCATCAGCTCATAAACTCTCTTTCACAGGCACACAATTGACATGGAAAGACATGGGTCCTTCCAAGTAGCACGTCCAACTCACTCGTATATCCATACATACAACCAGTCACTCATTGCATAGTTTATTTCATGCATAAGCACTAGGCTGGATAGAGAATGTGGAAGCTTAGGGAAGATACAATCCTGAGGAAGTTGGATAGGACGTGGTTTATGAAAAGAATAAGAAGTAGTACACGAGTCTTAGGTTTAAAGGAAGCTATACCAGGCACCATGTCACTCCATCTTCATAAGCTCACGTCATTCACTCACACCATAGTACACACACATAGGCAGCTTCTCCACATGATACATTCCTATAGTCCATTCACTCATAGACACACCATACTCTCCATTTAATCACACGCAGTACATGGGCTGGGGGAAGGGATAGGAAGCCATGGATTTGTGACTCCACGTCACAGGCTGCCACTAGAGAACATTCCACATGAGTAAAAATAGGCACGGTTTCCACTTTGATCCACATCCAGCCATTTACATTCCACCAGTTCATTCCATCATACACACAAGAAGCACATCCAGCACACACAATTTTTTTAAGGAGGAGAGCAGGTAAAATGCTACAATAGGGGCCCACTAATTCAGGAGGAGATAGGCATGAGAAGCATGGGTTTTAGAGATGAGGATAGAATATATGATCATTAAAGAGAAGGAAAAAGCACGTGAGGAGAATAAATGAAAATCACGTGATTCATTAGAAAAAGATGAAAGGCTCGAGTAGCATTCAGAGAACACGTGCTTCATCCATTCTATTCATTCATTCAATACACGCATCATTCCATTCACACTCCATTCTCTTTCATTAGCTGTAGGTCTCTCCTCCATCACCCTCCACTTCATGGAAGCTTAATTGACTTGGCGGCTAGCTAAGAGGAATATCTTGGATTGAAGCTTGAATTTATAGAGATTAGCAAGGGATTTTGGCTAAGATTTCTATTTCATTTTACCTCTCTTTCTATATCAATTCTTATTCTTGTACTTACTTGGTTGAGTTTGTAATTGACTAAGATTGGTGTGGTTTGTAATTGATAACTAGTTAGATATCAATTAGGAAAGTAATTGATGATTAATAGATTGATTTAAGTGCTGGATTTTTCATTGACCTTTAATTATCTATGTATGCAGTCAATGTGTTTGATGAAATGCATGTGAGAAATTCTATACTTGAATATCTAATTTGAGGTCTCTTTGGAGTTTAATTGGTTACTTAAACATCATAAAATAATAATTTAGAGGCTAAATTGATGGATCAATCATTCAAATTTAGTATTCATTAATCCTAATAACAAAAATTAATGATTCAATATGGAGTTGAGGTTTAAATTCAACATTAAATTATTAATCTCTTGAATCTTGTGTGGTAACTCAAAATACATTACCATCAACACAAATAGGGACTTATAGATTAGAAACATTAATAATTGAATTAGAATAAGGATAGTGGATATCAAAGGATAAATCCAAAGCTAGTCACAAGCCTATTAGTTGCTTCTTAATTCATGCACTTAGCTAGTAGTTAGGAACTTTATTTCAATCTAATTTTAGTTAGTTTAATTAAACCAAAACCCCTTTTAATTAGGTAGCTTTTAAAGTTCTTTTACACTTAGAAAACTCAATTGAACATTGAAAGCTATTTTTAAGAGAAACGATCTAAGTTGTGCCACTAGCTACAAATATTTTTCAACCTAGTTTATTTGATATTGCTCGACACAACCATTAGACTTCATTAGAACTCATTAGAGTTATCACCAATTCAATTCAAGGAGCTTAGACTTAAGTTGCTTTTTTATGTTTTTAAAAGGTACCTAACACTTCATATTACAAACCATAATTTCTAAATTCATACTAATGCTTCCTTTGATATTTATTTATCATATCTAGATCCTTTCTATCCTTAGAAGTGAACAAAAATCTCCCTAAATGCTACTCCTCATGCTTGGCCGAGACACAAACAAAGTGAAGGACCTATGGAGTTTTCTTGCATTTCCTAGGGAATTTGGCACTTGTAAAGCTTCCTTGATGTCTTGGAAGTTCATACATACTCTTAAACAACCTAAACTATCATTGGAAAGCTTTATAATTACCAAGGTACAACAAAATCCTTAATTTCCATAAGTCATTTTCCAATGGATCTTTTTGAATTATAATTGCTTCTTTATATTCCTTAAGCCTCAAAACCCCCATTTCTATCAAGTTTGGGTTGAGATAAAGTCTCTAATATACCACCCCTACACTAGCCAAATTACATAAGAAGAGGAGGAGCAAGATGCAGCAAGAGAGACCATATGTGTTTACCTTATTTTGGAAGCTTTTCAAGGGCTCTTTCTTGTGCTTCAAAGCTTCCTTTCATTCTTTACTTCTCCTCTACTAAATCAGTCCCAAAACCTACCCAAACAAACCATTAAAACCATGGGAGAAGAGAGGAGAAAGAGGAGAAGAGGTTTAGTAAAGGAAAGAGCATGAAAAAGTGACTAAATCTTACCCTTTTCAAGTTTCTTCTTCCTCCCTTGGCTCTCCCCTTTGGTGTGCCTCTTAAAACTCTCTTAAAATGTATTTGGACCAGAAACAAGTTGATGGTGAGGACTGGAGAAGATGGGGTTGTGATTTAATAAGCCTAAGGGTCCATTTACAACATTTTCTAAAATTACAATTTAGTCCCTCATCTTAGTTCTTTCCATTTAGGCTCATTTCTACTCCTTTTTTAGAACCGTCTTTTTCATCGTAAAATTTATCTTTTAATTTATAAAATACCTTTAGTTTCACCTAAATTGAATTTAAAACCTTTCCAAATAAATCAATTAAATTTTTAGTCAATCAATACTCTAAAATATAAACCAGAATGGTTTTAATCATTCTAAAGGTTCCTACGGTTTGTAGGGCCTCTATACCCTAAGAAATTCAAATTTTTTATTTAAAGATCCCTCCATTGAGTTTTCTAAAAAAGGCCTAAATTTACGAAAATGCCACTACATGTTCGTGAAATTTTGTTTAACTATTCTAGCTCCGTTTTTAAGGCACATTTAGCCTTGTATTCTCATTATTTGATGTCTAGATCATTCTTCTAATTGTGTTTACTTCAATTATTTCCATTTAGAGGACTTTCTTTTATAACTGATAAGTTTCGGCTATTTAAAGAGGAATCGAGTATTGCATTTCTCCTCCCTTAAATATAATTTGTCCTCAAAATTCAAGGGTATGAATATCACCCTACTTTTCTCATACTTTTTTTATACTCTTGCTAACTATTCTTTTCTTTCCTTTTTTCCTGGCTCTATTTATTTTTCTCAGAAGCTACACTCTTTCAAACTTCTTTCTACTAGAGAATTAATGTTTCTTGATTTATTGTATATAATTCTCTTTCTCTCGTTTATTTTTACAAAGCATATGGCTTGTTCTCATCATAAGGGAAACTAACTTCTGACATTGACACATACTCTAATACCTTTGGCCTATTTCTTGGGAGAGCTTGCTATTTTGTATTTGATTGGTCTTAACCCCATTTCATAGGGGTTAAACTTTCTTACTTAGTGGACTTACTTGTATATGTAATTGAAGATATTTTATTAGTATTAGATCTCCCATATCATCTTCTAACAGCTTTCTACAAAGCTTATTTGTCTTTCTCTATTCATTACTAGCCATTAGAGATTTCTATTTGCTTACTTAACTTATTTAAGTATTCAGTCCACTATTTACTCATACTTTCTTTCTTACTAGCTCATCCTATGAATAAGATTTATATTTCTTTTTTATTATGGGTCTTATATTTTAACCACTTACTAGGATCATAGCTCTTTTAAGGAGTTTCTATTCTTAATTTTCCTAGTCTCTTTACATACTCTGACCCTTCGCCATTTTAGGCTTGATCCTTTCTTTACTCTCTTTATTTACTTGAGAGTGGGCTTTATTTAGCTTCTCAACTTGATAACTGATTATTATAACTCTTACTTTTCTATACTAGCATTAAAGAGTAACTACCACTGACTAATACTGTATTCATGTAGGATATTGATTACTCATAATCTCAGCTACTAGAAACATGGTTTACCACTTATGCTATTATAATGAATTACACTTGACCCCTTTCTAAATAGATAGCTCTGGCATATAGGAATCTCTCTATCCCTTGGTCAAGTTTAATATCTGTTGGGTAGTGGTACATCTAACTATAACTCTGAAAAGTTACTTTCTTACTTTTCTCATCCCATATACTATGTTCATCTATCAAAGGAGACTAGTCAATGGTCTAACTATCTGAGTATAGCCTTAATATCTTTATGACAATAGTCTACCCAACCGTGGAAGTCTTTAGTTTCTAAGATGAAAATTGTCTGAAACTATATTGATCTTTGAGACTAAACTAATCTGTAAAACTTTCTTAAGTCATCATCTCCCAAGAGAACTACTATACTATGGTTGTGGACTCTCTATAACTCTGTGGGATCTACTATGACTTCTCAAAGCCCAACTAGGGTTTACTACAACCCACTACACTATGCTAGGATCTACTATGATCCATCTTTGGGAGATTTCAGAGCATAAGATCACTGTGTCTATAAATAGAACTCATACTCACTAGGTTCGATAACTATTGCTCGTAATCTCTAAAGCTAAACTCAAATGTCTGCTATACTCTTCATGTAAAGTGGGTTCTGTATCATTTGCTTCTTTGTTAATTCCATAGTAATAATACTTAGGAGTATTTTGGCTTTCACTTACTACTCTTTATGACCAAGTTCCCACTTCTAACCTTCTCATCATGCTTTCTTTCTTTACTCTTGCTGGCTTACTTTACTTTTATCTGTATTTATTCTATCTTTTCTATCTTATCCTACGACTTCTGACTATGCCTATATTCTACACTCAATTGCCTTCAGCATTAGGGCATCTCACATATTAAGTGTACCTAACATCTCTCGCAGGATAGATATCATATACTGGTCCCTTTTTGTTTCATTTAGTTATATCATAAAGGACTCATATTATGCATGCTACACTTATGCTGTCTAGCTTTTAACATTCTAATACTCTCAATATATTCCTTTTACATTATTCTATACTAGGAATCCCTTTCTTTGTAACAACCCTAACTTCTAATCATCATAATTAAGGTAAAGTACGTGATTAATAATCATATATCAAGATTTGAAGTCATTAAGATTAATTACATCGGGAAAAAGTGAGGAAATTTGAAACTTTAATGTTGTTAGGGTTATTAGTTAGACAACCATAATTATTCAAATGTGTGAGTGAATTTGATTATTAACAAGGAGCCTTTGATTCTCCCATCCATCAATTCCAACTCATAAAATCCTCCTACAAGTGTTTCTAGACCATTCCTTAGCATTACCTTAAGAGAAACTAAGGTTTCTCGGTGAATATGAGAAATAGAGCACTTTCACCGCGGCTAAATTCCTTTGCACTGCGGCTAATTACTCTCGGTTCAACTCCTTACACCTTTACAAATTTTTCACATTTCACCACGGCCAAATACCCATTTTCCTGCAGCCAAATACTCTCTGGAACACCCCCAAATCTGCCTATCAGACTTAGTCGCGGCCAACGTCGCTGTTCACCGCGGCCAATTGCTCTCTATTTTCTTCCCTGACAAGTTCGCCATATTTGGCAGAGGCCAATTAAATTTTGGTCGTGGCCAATTCCATCTGATCCTACGACTCCGAAAATCTTATCTCATACTCTTCACTCTCTTTCTAGGGACACTCTAGGACCACTTTCCCTCCATTTGTGAACCTTTAATGGTATTTATCTACTTAATTTACCTAGTTAATCTATCCTTATCCATCTCAAGATTAAAGTATTAGTTTCCACTTACCAAGCTATCACACATCAACAAAACCATAATTTAATGACAGTAATGTATTCTAGTCACAAGGTGCTTGGGGCCCATGCTTAATGTTTATACAAGATCAAGTCATTTATCCATTATTAGCCAATTACAACCATAATGTTCAATCTCATAATAATTAAATTACATATACAGTCCTTATACTTAGCAATTCATGATGCAATGTAGCAATGATGCAAAACTAGCAATCTAGTTACAATACAATTTGACAAGGCCTCCAAACCTATGTGCTACCAAACCATTTAATGTGCTTCCATAAATTTTCTCCTTGCCCCTAAGAGGTTCAGTCCCTGAAAATGTTAGTCCACAACGGGGTGAGATATATAATCTCAATAACAAAAGGTAATTCCCATATATATGTACAAATTAATCAATCCGATGCAATGTCATATCATCAATACTAGAATCATCAATTCAATTCACAAATGAACCAGTTGAACTACCCATAACTACTGTCTCATACCAGCAATCTTACACAACATGTTAATGGCCAATAACACTGGGAGAGGTTCATCCACGGCACCTACTCCATAATGAGCACAACCAGGGCTCAATGCATCTGGGGTCTGATCACAACCCGGTGCCCGATCGAAGCACATGCACGGGTGGCAGTCGCACCACAGCTCTACCATGGACTCACAAGGTCTAATCACAATAACAATTCAAGTAGTCAACCAATCATTTAACATTTCAAAATCATATATATGCAAACAATATCAGATTAACATGAACATATACATGGAATTGGAAAATTAATCCCAGTTACCTCAATGAATCCAATTACTCATCTGCTAGTTACCATCATGATTCAAAGCATACCAGGCCTAACATAAGCATAATCATCATCATTCAACTACCATTAGGAAAGAGTTTCCCTATCCACAGATAAATCTTAACAAGAGCACATTCAGAACTTCTTACCCAAGCATCCTAAGGGTCAATTGCTCAAATTCCAAGTCAAGACATCAAAGCTCACGACAGTTCACTCTCTACATTTTCATTTTCGCACATACACAGGCCATGCACCAAAAGTTAGTCCAAATGATAGGAATTTAGTACAAACATCTCATAAAAGGAGAAAAATTACTTACCTATACATTTAAGAGGTTAATAGATTGAGTTGAGCCTCAACTACTAGGAACACATCATGGGACATTCCTAAATTCGGATTTCAGTCATCAAGCCCAGAATTTTCATTGTTTCACTTTCATCTCCTTGTAATTTCGCACAATAACAGAACCCATCATGAAAATCAATCCTTGAGGATATTTTATAGCAAAATAATACACCAATTGAGAGGGAAATACTTACCCAATCACCTCTTTAGTTTCTACTCTGAAAATCTTCCAAGGGAACACTAAAACACCAATGTTCAGATTTGGAAAGGAGATGAAAATGCTCAAAACCAGAAACTAATTGGACCAAAATGAAGAGGAGAATGAGAGAGACATGTTTTGTATAGATTACGTTGGCCAAATCTTTCTCTAGAAGTGAGAAATGATAGAGGAATGCAGAAAAACCCTAGCCCCTCTTCTCAAGTACGAAAATAGCTTTTCCCTTCTGCAAAACCAAGTGTTTTGCTCTTCCAAATGGGTGTGGTTGATGGACTTTTAGGGTTTTTAATGAAAAATGGGCTGACCCATTAGCCCAAGGTCCAATTGAGCTCATTTCTAGTGGTTGGGCTATAGATCAATGAATAGGCTGCAGAAAATTTAGAGCTAGAAGTAAGATGTGCCGACCCAATGGCCCAATTTCTTGTGGGTTTAGGTTTTTATGCTTGTTGGGCCTGATTTCATAAGTTGGGCTGCAACCATTTGATAGGGTCTGGCCAAGAGTTAATCTAATTTGGGTCTGCATAATGTGTTTTAGGCTAGCTCATTGATAAGCATGATTTTTATACACTTTAATCCTCTTAACTTAGGCATTTTGATGATGGAATGGTCTTAAGGGTTTAATTAGATACAATTTGATTTCATCAGCCACTTATGCACTTTGTGAATTAATTGGCAAAATTATTGAGTTTTAATGCATGAAATTCTTTTAAACAATTTTGTGGATAATTCTATTAAATATTTTCCATTCTTTTGTGCAAAAATTTTGATGGGCAAATAGCTTGAATGAGAATTTAGATTAAAGAAGAGAAAGGAATGATTAAAGAAGCATACTTGAGTAGCCCTTCACTCAACATCAACACACATGCATGAAGAAAGCAGCCACGGTTTAGAGTCAGAACTTGAGGGCTGGAATGAGCTAAATAAGAGAAGCAACGTGATTTATGAAGATGAAAACATGTGAAGGAGCTCACTCGAGCAAAAGTAATGAAAAGAAGAACAACGCTGAAACAGAGGAGAAGGAAGGCCTGGCGTGATAGCTTGAACAGAGGAAGATATATGCTGCGTCTGGATTGGAGAAGAAGCCACGTTCTGGTCCTTGAGTGGGTAAGAGGAAGAACATGTAGAAGCTAAGAGAGTGTAAGCCATGTTCTCCTTCAGCAACACAAAGCTACTGGTTCACAAGAGAGGAGAAAGAAATGCTACGGGCTAGACAAAGAAGCATGAGTTAAAGGATGAATGCGCTGCATGAAAGGAAGCTAGAGGAGGCTGGGAACTAGCTTAATAGTAATGTTAATAGAGAAAGAGAGAAGAGAAGCAACATGTGAGAAGCTACGTGATTCATGAAGGGAAACAAAGCCATGCATGTAGGGGCAGCAGTTGAACAGAAATGAAGCCAACGTGGAAATCGTGGCTGGCAGCTGCAGGAAGAAAACACACACCAGCTAAGCACGTTGATTGGCACAGGTAGAATGCATGCAAAAGCAGCTTACAAACTCAAGCAGAAATGGAGGAAGCTACATGAGTTGAATGAAGGAAGTAGAGGCATGAGATCCTCACTCGAGCTTGGGTAGAGAAGAAGCACAGAACCATGCATGAAGAATGTCAGCGAGAGAAAGCGGGGAGCTAGTGTTTAGAGTGGGCTGAGCGTGACACATGAAAAGAATTTGCTGAGCACATGAGAATTTAATGAATCATAAGATGGAACTTAGCTACGGAATGACGTGGATTAATGAAGTGAGCTGGGAGAAGAAAATAAAATGTGAGCTGAGGATTAATTAATGAAAAAAAGGTGCTGAAGCATGAAAAAAAGCACGAGCTGTGGGTTCGGGAGAGAGGAAGAAAAATGTAAAAGAAAATTAGGGCTCGAGGAGGAGGCGGACTGGACGTGAAGAAATGCGAGAAATCCAAGGAGCATTCTCTTGTTGAATCATCCATGGCTGCAACTCAATTCATCAATTTTCCTCCAGTTAAAATCTCCATGGCCACTTGAATCATCCATGGTGGCTAACTGAAGCTTGGAAACTCCCAGATGTAGATTTGAGCTCCATATTTTCTCACCAAATTGGATAAACACTCTTTGCTCTATCTTTTTGAATTCTAGCATTAAATCTTTTATTAATTTGACTAGGTCTAGTTGATTGATTTAAGAACTTAATTGCTGGAAATTATTGGATTGGTCTGTTTTATGAATTAAATATAATTTGATTTTGGAATTTTAATTGTGATCATCACATGTTTGTAAAAATTCCAGAATTAGTACTGTGCAAATCACTTTTAAATTCCTCTTGATTTTTGGCTAATTGATACAATGGTTATTGGATTAAGTGGCTGGAACTTTTGTGCAATTAATTGTTTAAAGAATTAATTAATCTAATTGGCTAATTAGCATCTTAAGTGGATTGTGTAGTAGATTCTATTAATTAATTAAGATTGGTTGAAGTGTGTTCTTGTTCTTAATTCAATTAATTAGTTATCCAAGGTTTCTTGTGGTTGCAAATTCCTTGAATAATTAATGAATTGAATCTTGGATGCTTATTCAAGAATCTTTATAGGAAATACACTAAAGAGAAAAGAATTAAATCCAAATTTGGTAAACTAAAAAGGGCAAGGATAGTTGAATTCTAGGGAGTCCAATGCAAGGCTAGCTGCCACATCTTCTTAACTGTTCACTTCATTTAGTTTTAAGTTTTTAATTTTTGTCAATTAAATCTAGTTCAATTAAATTCTAGCATTTCAAACCCCCAAAACAAGTTCCAATTAGCAATACTTAGAATACCCTTTCATAAATAAATTGAGGCACAAACTCCTTGGGAAATGACCTAGGTTACACCATTAACTACAAAATTTATTTTGCTTCCTAGTTTTATTTGAGATTGCGTGACATAATCGTCAAATTTGGCGCCGTTGCCGGGGAGTTTAGTTTCTTATTTATTTGAAAGGCTTTCTTAGTATTTTTTTTGCCCTATTTTTGCTTTGTTTTTTTTCTATTTTTCCCTTGTTTTGAAGTTGGATTTGGATCATTTCGGTTGCTTAATCTGATTTTGTTGCTTGCTGGAATTTTTGTTTAAAGTGTCCAGAAAATTCTCAAACTTTGTTTTCCAAGGTTTTTTGGTGTTTTAAGCAAAAATAATAGAATAACTATTAGGTACCCCATGTTTTGGCCAAAATCCAACGTTTTAAGCACTTTTTTCTAATTTTTTAGTATTTTCTCAAATTTTCTAGGATTTTTCTAATTTTTCTAGATTTATTGTTTTAATTTTTCTTTGTTAATTTCTTGTGTTCCTTCTTAGTTTTTGCTTGTCTAATTGGTTTATGACAAGGAGCTCTGGTGAAAAATTAATTGATTTGGATCCATAAATTGAAAAGACCTTTAGAAGACAAGTAAGGATTAAGAAGAACAAAGAATGCTAACATGAATATGCATGTTCAGGCTAACTTGAATGCAAATGCCAATTTAAATGATAACATGCATGCCAGAACCATTAGAGAATTGACAGCTCCTAATGTGCATTATCAAAATATTTCTATACAATATCCAGAATTAGATGCAAATTTTGAGCTTAAATCTGGTTTGATTCACTTACTTCCTAAATTTCATGGACTTGCAGGAGACGACCCTCACAAACATTTGAAAGAATTTCACGTTGTTTGCTCTACAATGAAGCCACAGGGAGTCTCAGAGGAACAAATTAAGCTCAGAGTGTTTCCTTTTTCCCTAGATGGTTTAGCTAAAGACTAGTTGTACTATCTACCTCCTGGTGCCATTACTTCTTGGGAACAACTGAAGAGGCTATTTTTGGAGAAATTCTTTCCTGCGTCTTGCACTGCATCAATAAGGAAGGAAATATGTGGGATCAGACAGAATAGTGGAGAAACTTTATATGAGTATTGGGAAAGATTTAAGAGGTTGCTGGCTAGTTGTCCTCACCATCAAATTTCTGATCAGTTACTTATTCAGTACTTCTATGACGGGCTGTTGAAGATGGACAGAAATATGATTGATGCTGCCTCTAGCGAAGCCTTAGGTGATCTAACACCTATAAGAGCCTGGCAGTTGATTGATAAGATGACTCAGAATGCTCAACAGTTTGAGTCTAGATCAATGCAAATAATAAGAGGAGTCAATGAATTGAATGCTCCAAACTATGGTCAAAGACTTGAGAGCAAGATTGATGTAATGTCTTCTGTGCTCCAACGGCTTGCTTTAGATCAGCAACAGCCGTAGTCATCATTTACACCCTCTCAGACTTGTGCACCACAGTCCTACCCTACTCAGACATATTCTTATCCACAGTGCTATGCACCTGGGCAAACATCTACCTCTACTACCTTGGTGGGACCCCTGTGTGATATATGCTGTTTGGCCACATATGCCACTGATTAGTGCCCTATGTTAGAGGACAGAGTAGAGGCTTGTGCTGGGATGTTTCCAGTTAGGCCAATGCAACAAGGGCAGCAAAAATATGATCCCTATTCTAATACATACAATCCAGGATAGAGGGATCACCCCAACCTGAGATATGAGAGAGGGCAACAGCAAAATAGATATAATATTGTAGGACCTAGTGCACAGTCTTCCCAACCTATTAGGCAATCAGTTCCTATACAGGAGGAACCAAAGAAAGGGGATAGTATGGGAGACTTGATGAAGCATCTTATGGAGAGTAATGCAAAACTCACACAAGGGGTGCAAAATTTAGAAAGGAGGGTTGATACTCAGTTAGGCCAATTTGCCACTTCTCTCAATGAGATAAAAAGTCAAGGGTCAGGCCAGTTACCTTTTCAGATAATTGTCAATCCAAGGAATAGTGGCAATGTTAGTGCTACCACTCTTAGGAGTGGGAGAGAAGTTCAGGGATCCTCAGATATCATTACCATGGATAAGCCAGCGTCATAAAAAACACACGTTGCACCAAATGAGCCTAACAAAGAAGAGGAGCCAAAGAAAATCTTACCTTTCCCACATAGACCTACCTTGGGAAAAAGGCAAACTGAAGCAGATATGGAAAAAGAAATTCTTGAGACTTTCAAGAAGGTTGAGGTTAACATACCATTGTTGGAAGCAATCAAGACTATTCATAAATATGCCAAGTTTCTTAAGGAAATATGTACCAACAAGAGGCGTCTAAGAGGGAATGAAAAAGTCAATTTTGGCAAGAATGTTTCAGCACTCATACAGCCGACAATGCCCACTAAGTGTCAAGATCCGGGCACTTTTACAATCCCATGCACTATTGGGAATTTTTAGTTTTCTGATGCTTTGATTGATCTTGGTGCTGCTATAAATGTTATGCCTAAATCTGTTTATTCATCTTTACATATGGGAGAGCTGAAACCTACCGGAGTGGTTGTGCAGCTAACAAATAGGAGCATTGCCTATCCTTCAGGACTGTTGGAGGATGTTCTAGTTAAGGTAAATGACTTAATTTTTCCAGCTGATTTTTATGTCCTTAATATGGAGGATGATAGATATAGACCTAGTGGAAATGCCCCACTCATCTTAGGTAGACCTTTCCTAAAAACTGCAAAGACAATTATAAATGTGCATGAGGGTACTCTTCAAATGGAGTTTGCTGGCAATGTGATACAATTTAATATATTTGAGGCCATGAAACATCCTTATGATGATAACTCTATTTTTAGTGTCAGCCTGATTGATATGCTAGTTGATAATGCTAGTGCTGATTTTAGGGATAGTTTGTTGACTGACTCCTGTGATATTGCTGATCTTGATGATTCTCTAAGACATAATTGTGATGACTCTCATTCTTATACTATATGTAGAGAAATCGATGAATTTTTGAGCTTATATGATGATATTAACTCTAAGGAATCTATTACTTATCAGATTGATTATATTTCATCTAGAACCTCTGTTGATTTCACTGGTCTTATTGATCTTTCTGGTACTGATGATTCTTTGCATGTTGTTATGGATAGTTTAGGGAATCATGATGCTAATATTCACTTGACTGCTGATTCTTCTGATTCTTCCCATACTACTGATATTCCTAAAGCTGGGAAAGTTGTTTCTTCTATCTGTGAGTTGTCTGAACAGGTATTTGATATGGAAGAGATTGAAATCAAATAACTCATACTATCAGTTGAGCAAGCTCCCACCTTAGAGCTCAAACCGCTGCCAGACAATCTCAAGTATGCCTATTTGGAGAAAGATGAGAAGCTTCCAGTGATTATAGCTAGTGACATTACTCCAAAGGAGGAAGAGAAGCTTCTAGTGGTCTTAAAAAGGAGAAGACAAGCAATAGGGTGGACCTTGGCTGACATACCTAGCATTAGCCCTGATACATGCATGCACAGAATTCTGTTGGAAGATGGGGCAAAGCCAGTACAGCAACCTCAAAGGTGACTAAACCCACTTATTTTGGATGTGGTTAAAAAGGAAGTTTCTAAACTTTTATCTGCTGGTATTATATATCCTATTTCTGATAGTCAGTGGGTTAGTCCTATGCAGGTGGTTCCAAAGAAATCAGGGATCATAGTTGTCCGGAATGAGAATAATGAATTGGTGCCCACCCGTGTACAAAATAGTTGGAGGGTTTGCATTGACTATAGAAGGCTTAATTTAGTCACTAGAAAAGATCATTACCCCCTCCCTTTTATTGATCAGATGCTTGAGCGTTTAGCTGAAAAATCTCACTACTATTTTCTGGATGGATTTTCAGGGTATTTCCATATATGCATAGCCCCAGAGGATCAAGAAAAGATGACATTCACATGCCCATTTGGAACATATGCCTACAGACGTATGCCTTTTGGTCTTTGCAATGCCCCTGGAACTTTCTAGTGGTGCATGGTTTCTATTTTTAGTGATTTCCTGGAACACTGTATAGAAATTTTTATGGATGACTTCACTGTATATGGGAAGTCCTTTGATGATTGCTTGTGTAGTTTGGATAGAGTTCTAGCTAGATGCATAGAGAAGAACCTTGTACTTAATTTTGAAAAGTGTCATTTTATAGTTTGAAAAGGCATTGTATTGGGTCATATTATATCTGAACAGGGCATAGAGGTTGATAAAGCTAAGATAGATGTTATTACTTCTCTACCATACCCGACATGTGTTCAGGAGGTCTAATCTTTTCTAGGTCATGTAGGTTTCTATAGAAGATTCATTCAGAATTTTAGTAAAATTGCTTTGCCATTGTCTAAGCTGTTACAAAAGGATGTTGATTTCCATTTTGATGATGCATGTAAAATAGCTTTTGATGATCTTAAGAAACGCTTGACTTCCCCACCCATTATTCAACCTCCCGATTGGAACCTTCCATTTGAACTTTTATGTGACACATCTAATTTTGTTGTAGGTGCAGTTTTGAGCCAGAAAGTGAATAAGAGGTCCCATGTGATTGCTTATGCATCCAAGACTCTAGATGGGGCCTAAGCAAATTATACAACCACAGAAAAGGAGTTTCTTGTTATTGTTTTTGCTTTGGATAAATTTAGATCTTATTTGCTTGATACTAAAGTCATTGTTTTTACTGATCATGTAGCCTTGAAGTACTTACTGAAGAAGCCTAATGCAAAGCCAAGATTGATCAGATAGATGCTTCTACTTTAAGAATTTGATATTGACATCCAGGATAAAAGTAGAGTTGAAAACTTGGTGCAGATTACATGAGCAGAATTGAGGCTCCAAAGGTAAATTCCTTACCTATTGATAATGATTTCCTTGATAAGCATTTATGTGTTGTGCATAGTTCCTACCCATGGTAGCAGATTTAGTGAATTATCTAGCTGCTTCTGAACTACCTGTTGATTTGAATAAACATCAGTTGAATAAGTTTCAGAGTGAAGCTAGGTATTATATTTGGGATGATCCATATTTGTGGAGACTATGCAATGACCAAGTAATTAGACGTTGTGTGCCTGATATAGAATCTCATTCTGTTTTGAATTTTTGTCACACACTTGCATGTGGAGGTCATTTTAGTCCAAAATGCATGGCTAAGAAGGTTCTAGATAGTGGATTGTATTAGCCTACTTTGTTTCGTGATGCCTTTGCTTTTTGTAAAAGATGTGCTAGGTGTCAACAAACAAATAGCATATCTAGGAGAAATGAAATGCCACAGCATCCCATTTTGTTTTGTGAAGTCTTTGATGTGTGGGGCATTGATTTTATGGGACCTTTTCCTACTTCTTTTGGATTTTCATACATCTTATTGGCTATTGATTAGTTTCGAAGTGGGTGGAAGCAAAACCCACTAGGACTGATGATTCTTCTGTGGTTGTAGAGTTTGTTCGCTCTCACATTTTTTGTAGGTTTGGTATCCCCAGAGCTATAATCAGTGACCGGGGCACTTATTTTTGCAACCGGAGTATGCATAGCTTGCTTAGTAAGTATGGTGTTGTGCATAAAGTAGCTACTTCGTACCACCCTCAAACAAATGGCCAGGCAAAAATTTCTAATCGAGAGGTGAAGCAAATTTTGGAGAAAACAGTGCAGCCAAATAAGAAAGATTGGAGCAAGAGGCTCGATGATACACTTTGGGCCTATAGGACTACCTACAAGACTCCTATTGGCATGTCACCCTATCGGCTGGTATTTGGAAAAGCGTGTCACTTACCGGTAGAAGTGGAGCACAAAGCTTACTAGGCTGTAAAGAAATGTAATTTGGATTTGAATGGAGCAGGATCTCACAGGAAATTCCAACTCCAAGAGCTTGAAGAAATCAGATTGGAAGCCTATGATAATGCAAGAATCTATAAAGAAAAGACAAAGGCATTCCATGACAAGATGATTGCAAGGAAAGAGTTTGTTGTCGGCTAAAAAGTTCTACTTTATAAATCTCGCTTAAAGCTTATGCCAGGTAAACTTCGTTCTAAATGGGAAGGTCCTTATATAGTTTCTGATGTATTCCCTTTTAGTGCAGTTGAGCTTCAGGATGAGCAGACGGGAGCTAAATTTAAAGTTAATGGACATCGGCTCAAGCACTTTCATGAAGGAGTTCCAAGCAATGACAAGGAAGAGCTCCAGCTTCATGATCCACCCTGATCTTTGGTTGTACTCTTTCCCTTTCCCCTTTTCTATTGTGTTGTCCCTATTTGTTTACTGGATTGTGTGCTAACATTGAGGACAATGCAATGTTTAAGTGTAGAGGGGATACAAATAAAACTTTTTGGTTTTGTTTTGTTTTGGTTAGTTATTTTTTTTTAGTTTCCAGGCTCTTAGTCAGTTGTGTGTTATTCCCTAGTTTAAAAGAAAAACTATGCTTTTGTGGAAGTTGCTGGTATTGAGGGGATTATAGCTTTGATATATCTTAATTTGATAGGGAATTGACCTTGTGTTGAGAATGCAAGTTAAGTGGTAATTAGCTTGTTTTAATGAAATTTGATGATGGTCAATTTGCCTTGTGAGATGTTTGAACTTATTGCTTATTCATTTCTAGTGTGTATTCCCTATCTTGCTTTCATTCTAGAACTTGGCTTGAATCTTATTCAAGGCCACATTTATTCATTTGCCAGGCATGAAAAGGATTAAGGCATTCATTCTTGTTTTGTTTTAACTAGAGCCAAAAAGCTATCCTACATATGTTTAATCCATTTGTTTTCCCCTTTTGAGCCATATATATGTTTCCCTTCTAGCCTTTTAGCCTTAAAAACCAAACAAATGGATATTCTTCCTACCTTGTTTTGGATGCTTTTGATTATTAAGAGCATTGTATCTTGCTAAGGTGGGTGGAGGTGCATTTTGCACATCATTTATAGGCCAGTTGTTTGTTCTTCTTCGAAAATATTCCAAGAAAAAAAAATGATAATAAATGAAAAAAAAAAAAGAGAAAAGCCTTTGAAATAATTAAAAAAATGAAAAAATGAAAAAAAAATGAAAAAAAGAAGAAAAAGGAAAGAAAAGTTGTTCTTTTAGTGCATATCTTTTGGTTTGTCGTAATTAAGGCCTTTAGATGCACTTGCATTCCATCCTTATTCTTATTTTAAATGCTCTTGATGATTTTTGGCATCCGAATTTGCTTTTTGAATTTCCTCATTCTTTTGTTTTCCACTTGTTTCATGCCTTAGCCTACATTACAACCATAATAAAGACCTTCTGATTCATTCATTGGCATTTGATTTTAGTGGTGGAGATGTAGATGATTGCCAAGCTTATGGTAGTAAGGTTGGGTAAGATGGAATTTGAGAGTAAGCACTTCACCCTAAACACTAAAGAGTAGAGTGATAAACAGTAATCCAAGCGAGGGACTTTCATTGCATTTCATTTTTGATTAAGTGTATTGCCATGGTATTTGCTGCATTGATGCAAGTGATATGACTTTGAGAATTAACCTATTGATTTGCTTTGAGCTTCCATGTGCTAAGTGATTTGCACAATACAAGTTTTCTTGATTTCTTTTCCATTATCTCTTCCTTGGAGCTTTAGTCTTCTTTTGCCCAAGAGTGCAAAGGTTTAAGTGTAGGGGAATTTGATAAGCATGATTTTTATACACTTTAATCCTCTTAGGCATTTTGATGATGGAATATGGTCTTAAGGGTTTAATTAGATACAATTTGATTTCATCAGCCACTTATGCACTTTGTGAATTAATTGGCAAAATTATTGAGTTTTAATGCATGAAATTCTTTTAAACAATTCTGTGGATAATTCTATTAAATATTTTCCATTCTTTTGTGCAAAAATTTTGATGGGCAGATAGCTTGAATGAGAATTTGGATTAAAGAAGAGAAAGGAATGATTAAAGAAGCATACTTGAGTAGCCCTTCACTCAACATCAACACACATGCATGAAGAAAGCAGCCACTGTTTAGAGGCAGAACTTAAGGGCTGGAATGAGCTAAATAAGAGAAGCAGGGGCATGAGATCCTCACTTGAGATTTGGTAGAGAAGAAGCGCAAAACCATGCATGAAGAACGTCAGCGAGAGAAAGCTGGGAGCTGGCGTTTAGAGTGGGCTGAGCGTGACACACGAAAAGAATTTGCTGA
The DNA here is from genome assembly GCA_026724425.1 of Erythrophleum ivorense. Classification (NCBI taxonomy): domain Eukaryota; kingdom Viridiplantae; phylum Streptophyta; class Magnoliopsida; order Fabales; family Fabaceae; genus Erythrophleum; species Erythrophleum ivorense. Next base: position 9,893,367 of record JAIUCV010000020.1, on the reverse strand, counting down.
GCACGTGAGAATTTAATGAATCATAAGATGGAACTTAGCCACAGAATGACGTGGATTAATGAAGTAAGCTGGGAGAAGAAAATAAAATGTGAGCTGAGGGGCACGTGATTAATTAATGAAAAAAAGGCGCTGAAGCATGAAAGAAAGCACGAGCTGTGGGTTCAGGAGAGAGGAAGAAAAACGTAAAAGAAAATTAGGGCTCGAGGAGGAGGCGGACTGGACGTGAAGAAACACGAGAACTCCAGTGAGCATTCTCTCATTGAATCATCCATGGCTGCAGCTCAATTCATCAATTTTCCTTCGATTAAAATCTCTATGGCAGCTTGAATCATCCATGGTGGCTAGCTGAAGTTTGGAAACTCCCAGATGCAGATTTGAGCTTCATATTTTCTCACCAAATTGGATAAACACTCTTTGCTCTATCTTTTAATTCCAGCATTAAATCTTTTATTAATTTGACTAGGTCTAGTTGATTGATTTAGGAACTTAATTACTGAAAATTATTGGATTGGTCTATTTTATGAATTGAATATAATTTGATTTTGAAATTTTAATTGTGATCATTACATGTTTGTAAAAATTTCAAAATTAGTGCTGTGCAAATCACTTTTAAATTCCTCTTGATTTTTGGCTACTTGATACAATGGTTATTGGATTAAGTGGCTGGAACTTTTGTGCAATTAATTGTTTGAGGAATTAATTAATCTAATTGGGTAATTAGCATCTTAAGTGGATTGTGCAGTAGATTCTATTAATCAATTAAGATTGGTTAAAGTGTGTTCTTGTTCTTAATTCAATTAATTAGTTATCCAAGGTTTCCTGTGGTTGCAAATTCCTTGAATAATTAATGAATTGAATCTTGGATGGTTATTCAATAATCTTTATAGGGAATACAATAAAGAGAAAAGAATTAAATCCAAATTTGGTAAACTAAAAAGGGCAAGGATAATTGAATTCTAGGGAGTCCAATGTAAGGCTAGTTGCCACATTTTCTTAACTGTTCACTTCATCTAGCTTTAAGTTTTTTATTTTTGTCAATTAAATCTAGTTCAATTAAATTCTAGCATTTCAAACCCCCAAAACAAGTTCCAATTAGCAATACTTAGAATACCCTTTCATAAATAAATTTAGGCACAAACTCCTTGGGAAATGACCTAGGTTGCACCATTAACTACAAAATTTATTTTGCTTCCTAGTTTTATTTGAGAATGCGCGACACAATCGTCACTCATATAAATTGGGTCTTGGGCCCCTATTTTACTAAATCAGATTAGGCCATTGTTAGGTAATCTCTCTTGGCCCAAGTCTCATGATAAGAAGTTGGGCTTGCACCCAAAATCATTAGGCCTCTATAAATCCTTATCTATAATTTACTAAAATTAATTTTGGGCCCAAATTAAGATTTAACCTAATTGAAATCTTAAACCTACATTGATAACTTATTTCTCTATAAATTTTCATTCATATAGCTTACTTAATTATTCCATAATAATTATTCTTAATTAGTCTAAGTATGTTATTAACATCTTAATTAATTTTTAGGTGTTACATTCTTTATACTTTTCCTTATAGTTCTAGCATCACTAGAATCCCTTACCTTTCTTTTCTTTAGCTTATCCTTTAACTTAACTAACTAGGATACTCTTCGATCATCAAAACACTCTTTATGGTTGATGCCATTTTTTGCTATGCACTTAAGTTACATTACTACTGAGTTGGCCAGACTCAATATCATATAACCATCATTACAAGAAAACTATAACATCAATCACTAATACACAGGCATATCATGATCCAGCTCAAGCCATTATCACCAGTATATTACAAGTTTTCTAACAATCTAAAGTACCCTTTTGTTACTTCTCTATATCTTTCTTTATATCATATGGCACTCAGGGAAGAAAGGAAACTCTTCCTTTAATCTCTTACATAATTCACTGTTCTATCTTAAGGTCATTTCTATTGCCCAATTATCTCTACTTAGGGCATTACATCATACTTTATGAACAACTATACTAAGGACAACAATGCTTTCTAATGCATTCATTCATATTACCTTCCTATATGTTCTTAATTTATCATATCATCAGCTCTAACATTGTCCCATGTTTTCTCTTTAGCTTTATTATCCTTTTACCCATATGGATAAGGTTATCTATTACCCATTCATTTCTTTGTTATTTTTCTACTTGTCTATACTGAAAAGCATTTTCATGCTTTCCTAGGTTCACCTCTGCTTACTTACTCTCTATAAGGGTTGAGGAGGTCTAATTCCTCTTATTCTCTTCCTTTATTCTTAACTAGACCGTTTCTCCTAGAAAGACTTATTTTATGTGAACCTTAGGACTTGTTTATCTTAAAACTTTTAAGCTTATGTTGCTACATTGCATGGCCCTGAAACTCACCTTTTAGGTGGTTTTCCCCTTTTCTCTCGCTTCCCTGGGAGCATTGAGGTACTAGCTGATTGCCTAAGCTCCTCTCTATATTTTGATCAAGGTTAGGTTCTCTTTTTACTTAGGCTTTCTACTTTTAAGAGCATCGTTTACTAATTTTAGGGTTTTACTAACTTGATTCAAGTCACACATCCTCAATGTGTCGAATCTACTCTACTAGAAACTATATGCTTCACTTAGTGCCCTTACTACTCTTGTGCTTTTTACATCGCACAAGTCTCATATTAGGGAGGCTCATCTAACTAAGCACTATAATGTCTATTTTTTCTTAAAACATTAAAAATGAACTAGTTATAAAAGGAAGTCCTCTAAATAGAAAGATTTAAAGCCAAATAAAATCAGGATAAAATTTTAAATAATGAAAAATGAGGATCCAAGGCTTAAGACGCCCAAAAACTGGAGTTAGAGTAACTAAATAAAATTAAATGAAAGGTAGTGGCATTTTTGTAATTTCAGGCACTTTTTAGAAAACTCAAAGGAAGGATCTTTAAATGGAATTTTTTTTTTGGTTCTTAGAGGCTCTGAAAACCATAGAAACCCCTAGAATAGTTCAAACTCCTCCAGTTACATTTTAGAATATCAGTTGACTAAAACTTTGACTGGTTCATTCAGGAAGGTTTTAAATCCATTTTGAGTTAAACCAAAGGAATTTTATAAGTTAGAGGATCTAAATTTTATGATAGAAAAGGCAGTTTTGAAAAAAGAGTTAAAATAAACCCAAATGGAAGGAAAAAAGAAAAGAGGACAAATTAGGAATTTTAAAAAGTGTTTTAGTGACTTGGCCCGTTATATATATCACGTCCTCCTCCTTCTCTCCACTTAACCAACCTAAGTTGTGCCTAAAATAAAGCAAAGAATAGCAGAGAAGGGCACACAAGAGGAAAGGAAAAGGAGGAAGAAAAGCTTGGTAAAAAGTGTAAGAAATCTTTGGTTTTTCATGCTCCCTCCTTTAACAAATTTATTCTCTTCCTTTTCCTCTCTTTTCTTATAGTTTTAATGTTTGATTTGGGACTATTTTGGTAATGGTTCAATAGGGGGAGATTAGAAATTAAAAGAGAAGCTTGAAGCAAGTAGAAGAAGTCTTGAAAAGCTTTGAAACCACGGTATGAATCATGGTGTTTGTTGCTTCTCCTTTGTTGTTCTTCAAAGGGTGTGTTTTGACCAAGTATAGAACACTTAGAGGAGAGTGAGTTTTGACCAAAACCAAATAAGGAACAAGGGTTTTAAAGTGTGGGAATTAAGGATATGCAATTGGAATTGAAAAAGAAGCACTAAAAATCAAGTTACAAAATCTAGGGTTTTTGTTATACTTTAATATATATAAGAATTTTTAGTGGTAATTTAAGTTGTCTAAGAGTGGTAATGAGTTCTTAAGACACCTAAGAAGCCCCACATGTGCCAACTCTGTAAAAAAAAGTTGCAAAAGTCCATGGGTCCAATTGCTCCCTAATGTCTCGACCAAGACCATTCCATGCACCTAAGGAGAGTTTTAATTTCTTCTAAGGCTAGAAAGGGACTAAATATAATAGATGAACATCAAAGGAAGCATTAGAATGAATTTAGAAAGCATAGTTTGTAAGATGGAGGTGTAGGCTCCATTTTAAGACATAAAAAGGCAACTTCTACCTAGGCTCTTTGAAATGAATTTGTGATGACTATAAGGAGTCTAAATGGAGTCAAGAGACTTAGATAGAATGAGAAATTGGAGCCAAGATCATGAATTCCAATAGTTGCTTCATTATGTCTTGTATGGAACCATAATTGTATCTTAAAACAAAGTAGTCTTACATAGAATTTGTGAGAAGCTAAAGTTTGTTCCAATGATTGAAATATGTCTCATTTGATGTGTCTAAGCCAAGAAAATCAAGTGCCACCTAGTTGCAAGTGCTTGACCGAAAAGGGGAAGAAGAATTAAAGAAAAAAATGTGTAAATCTTGCTTCAAGATAGCTCTCTAACCTTTTTCACATGCATTGCTTGGATATTTACTTGTCTTTGAGTGCTTATGTGTATGTTTAAACTGTAAGAAATGTTTCTAGCCATTACTTACATGTTATGGTACCAATATGCTTCTTCAAATGTGTTTATGAATGCAAAGTATCTTGAATGGGTTTGGTTATACCAAAAGTCCCTTAGCATAGGTAAGGATGAGCCAAAGGTCTCTAGAAATGGGTAAGAGAAAGCCAAAAGTCTCAAGAAGAGTGAGGCTAAGTTAAAAATCCCTTGAAAGTAGGTGATGTAAATCCAAAAGTCCCAAGGAAGTAATGTAAAGCTAGACCAATGCCCTTGAGAACTTATGTTTACTATGTATGAGTTTATGTAATACGGAAAATGAGTTTTGTATGTTCATAAGTAGCCTAAATGCCATACATGCGTTCTTTGACATATATATGCATCCATTATATATGTTTGAAATGGTTAAGAGCTATTAGGATTTTTTGAATATCACTCTTCCCCCATATATGTCTAACCATATCTAGGTGAGCCAAGTGGACCAAGAAATGGAGGCCAACAACCTTGAGAAGTAAGACTTTGACAAAGGGATAGCGAAATAAACTTTTTAATAGTATTTTTATGTCAAGAATTGTAACCATATGATGTATATATGATGTAGACCTTTGAACATGTTCAAATGTATGTATATATGATATATGTATCCATTGTGGAACCAAACGAATGAATATGAGTTTTTGCCACCCATGAGCCTTTATATGCATGTGTATAAATGTAAGTGGCAAGATGAGAATGAGATCCATGATGACTTGAACCATTTGGCATATTCCTATATGTTGTGATTATGCTTTTGGATGTGCCTAAGTGGTTATGGAATGTTAAAAAAGTCATTTGGTGCCTTTATGATACCATTAGATTTCAAAATTAACTAATTCTTGAACTAAACCAAAGTCTGACCAAATAGATGATGTAACACCCCATAATTAATTAAGGTGTTAATCATGGATTAGGTTAATTAAGAATAATTAATATGGGATAATTAGGCAAGTTAAGTGAATGGAGATTTTAGAGAGATAAACTACTAATATAGGTTTGAGATTTAATTAGGAGAGAAATTTCATCTAGACCCAAATCAATGTAGGAGGTCATGATAAGAGCCTAATGGAGGCCCAATAAGCTAAGTGCAGACCCAACTTGATCTAATATGGTAAAGACCCAAGATCTACCTTGTATAGGCTCTTAGGAAGGCCCAATAAACCTTGTGGAGACCCAAAACAATGGAGATCCTAAAACTATGTCTGGCCCAATAGAATTCTGCAGCCCAATAACTTAAAAACTGGCCCAACAAAGCAAAAATCTAAGCCCATTAGGAGTTGGACCTTGGAGCAATCCATGACCCATATTTGACCCAACTTAAACCCTAAATGCTTCAGCCACTATCCCATTTCTCTAAAACATAAAGGAGAAAATCGGAGGTCCAAAGGGGAGGCTAGGGTTCTTGGCATAAATCCACATTCTCTCACATTTAAAGCAAGATTCAGCCAAGATAATAGTTATATAACTTAATTCTCTCATCTTTCTCTTCATTTTGGTCCAATTAGTTTTTCATTTGGAGTATTTTCACCATACCCAAAATCTGAAATGTGGGTGTTTAGGATTTTCTTGATGAAATTCGTAGGTTGAGGCTAGAGCTGACATTAGGTAAGTATAAACCCTCCATTTTGATACTTTCTTTGCTAGTTTGAGACCCCCATAGTTGATTTATAATATGGGTATTAATTTTGTACGAATTTGGTTAGGATTTTGGATGAAATATTGAGGTTTGTGGTAGAGGACACTTCAATCCAAATTTGAGACTCATACTAGCTGGGTAAGTATTCCCCTAGGTGGTCATTAACATTTTAAATTATTTGGATACTTGTTGAAACTGTTAATAATGGATTAGAGTAGTAATTCTCTGATGCTATGGTTATAGGGAGATTTTTGTACCATTGGTGGCTGTTGCAATTGTCTACAAGTGAGGTAACCGGGTTTATATTAATTCCATGTATATATCTGATTTAATTTCATATGTTGCTGTATATGAATGATTTGAAATATTGAATGAATTGGTTGGCTATCAATTGAATTGTGATTGGACCTTGTGAGTCCATGGTGGAGCTGTGGTACGGCTGCCACCCATGCATGTGCTTCGATCAGGCACCAAGTTATGATCAAACCTCAGATGCACTGAGCCCTGGTTGTGCTCAATGGGGAGTAGGTGCCGTGGACGGGCCTCTCCTGGTGTTAATGGCCTTTAACATATGAAAATATGATTGTTAGTATGGGATAGTAATCATGATAGCCTAATTGTTTCATTTACTGATATGACTAGTATTTTTCTGATGCTTATGTGAAATTATGCATGTATGCTAATTAAACTGTAATATATGATGGAATTGCCTTAGTTACTGAGATTCGTATCTCACCCCGTTTTATGGGATTAATATTTCAGGTGAAGGTCCTTCAGGTAAGGATAAGGGTAAGCAAGTAGATGAACATCCATGAGCTAAGGCCGAGTGTGGGGAGCTATACTTGGTTTGAGTAGAATAGAGTAGATGCTAATTTTTGTCAACTTTTGTATAGCATTATCATGTATCTGTATTGCCAAGTGTAAGAGATTCTTTTTTGATAACATGGAATGTAACTAATGAAAAATAGGCGTTACCTTAGCTGTTGATGGATGTATGAACCTTGACACTCATTTTGACTAGTGAAATCCTATGATATATTAGATTGTTGATTTGAATCAGTGATGTATGGAACTTTAACGGAATGTATGCTTGAATGTTAATTGTTGGAAGCTTATGTAATTTCTGCTAATATCAATCTGTGAAATTGCTGACATATGGTAGTTGGATGAGTAGGAATTTATATTTAAGTTTGAAATTAGAGATGGCAGAATAGCTGGGTAAATAAGGTGCATAAACACTATTAGAGTTGCATAATTCAAGGTAGAGTGACCCTAGGGGGTTATTGGAGGGAGAGTGGAGAGTATGAGGCAAGGTTTTAAAAATAGTAAGATCAGAAGGCATTTGGCTGCAGCTAAAAATTGTTAGCCACGGCCAATAGTGGCGAAGTTGCCCAGGGAGCGTTCCAAAGAGAAATTCACCGCGGCAAATGTAGAGTTACCCGCAGTGAAATATAAGAGGCTAAATTGGGAGTCGTCCATAGGGAAATTTGCCATGGCAAAGTAGGCAATTGGCCATGACAAACTTTTATAAAAATAAGCCAGGCATTCTAAAGAGGAATTGGCCATAGCTAAAGGGCGTATTGGCCGTGGCCAATAGCGAGAGGCAAGCGAGGGAAGTTCCAGGAGGCTTCTTTACTGTAGCGCCATGTAGGTTGGCCGCAGCGAAGGTCCAACTTAGTAACAATGCGAAGGGTGAAGTCAATGGGAATTGGCTGCGGCTAAGGGGAAATTGGCCATAGCGAATGTCCTAAAACTCTTATATTAATTAGAAAATCTTGGTTTTCCATATTGTAACCCCAAAGGATGACTTGTAAACATTAATAAAAGATAAATGTGAGTTGGAAATGATAGGTAATAGAATCAAGACTCATAAATGGATGTTCGTTTCCCCTTATGTATGTAAGTGTTGGTAATTGTATGGTTGATTACTCTAATAACATTAAGGTTCAAATTTCCTCATATTTCTACAATGTAATTAGTCTTAATGACATGTAACCTTAGATTATGGTTATGAATCACGTATTTAACCTTAATTATAATGATTAGAAGTTAGGGTCATTACAGTTGGTATCAGAGCAATGGTTTAGGCAAATATGTTTAATTTACAGCTTTGCAGTTAGAAAACTTGGCAATCATGATGCATGCATGATAGGAATAGGAACATTGTGACCTGATGATAACCCTCATACATATATATACCTGCCATGGGTGGATTGTGTTTTGTTACCTTGGGCTACAGTTTAATGGGGCATGCTTGTGGTTGTGCTTGTGGCATTGCAGAACTAGATGGCTACCTGTAAAGAAACAACTAAGATGCTAAGAGAGATGCAAAAGCCCATGGCTGTAATGGCCAACTGAATGAGAGAACAAGCTGAGGCCCATGAGACTACGGTTAGGGTAATGACTGACCAGCTTCAAGAGTAAGCTGAGGCTCATGTAGTGACTGTGCAAGTGCTGTAACAGCTACATGAAAATATGAACAAGCAGAATGAGGAGGTGCCAATAGAAAACCTTGTGGAGGTTGGTTATAACCCTGGTGTGGGACACCAAGGGGAGGATAGTGACCTCTCTATTGCATTGGCCAAATTCAAAAAAGTTGATCCTCCATTCTTGGGGGAGTTAAACACTGAGAAAGCTAAGAGATGGTTGATGCGACTAGAGAAAATCTGAGGTTATGAACTGCACTATAGAATAAAATGTAAAGTTGGTCATCTACAAGTTGGAGGGTAAGGCTAAATATTGGTGGAGGAATGCTTCCAAATTGTTGATTGCAAGGGAGATACCCTTGATGTAACACCCCATAATTAATTAAAGTGTTAATCATAGATTAGGTTAATTAAGAATAATTAATATGGGTTTGAGATTTAATTGGGATAAAAACTTCGTCTAGGCCCAAATTAAATTAAGTAGGCCAAGGATAAAAGGCTAATAGAGGCCCAATAAGCTAGTTACAGGCCCAATATAATGCAATGTGATAGAGGCCCAATATCCACTTTGTATAGGCTCTTATAATTGTCCCAATAACCCTTGTGCAGACCCAAAACCTTTGAGTTCTTAAAACTTGTTCTGGCCCAATAGAATTTTAGCAGCCCAATGCATACAAGTTGGCCTAACAAAGCTAAAATCTGAAGCTCAAATGGAGTTAGATCTTGGAGCAACCATGACCCATATTTGACCCAACTAAAACCCAACTAAAACCCTAATACTTCAGTCTCTTCCCCATTTGCTGAAACACAAACACCCATCTCAAAATTCGGAGGTCCAAAGGAGGCTCTAGGGTTCTTGGCATAATTCCATATTTTCTCACTTCTAGAGCAAGATTTAGCCAAGGTAATAGTTATATAACTTAATCCTCTCATCTTTCTCTTCATTTTTTTTTGATTACTTTTTCATTTGGAGTATTTTCACCATACCAAAAATCTACAATGTGGGAATTTGGGGATTTTCTTGATGAAATTCGTAGATTGAGGCTAGGGCTGTCATTAGATGGGTATGAACTCTTTTTTTTTAGATCCTAATGACTTGATTATAGTGTGGGTGTTAATTATGTACGAATTTGCTTAGGAATTTAGGTGATATACTGAAGTTTCTGGTGGGGGACATACTCAATCCAAATTTGGGACTTGTAGTGGCTGGGTAAGTGATTCTTAGGTAGTTATTAGCATTTTAAATTTTTTGGGTACTTATTGTCACTGTTAATGATGAATTAGAGTAGTAATTCTATGATGCTATGATTATAGGGAGATTTTGGCACCATTGGTGGCTGTTGCAATTGTCTACAAGTGAGGTAACCGGGTTTATATTAATTCTATATATATATCTATTTTAATTTCATATTTTGCTATACATGAATGATTTGAATGTTGAATGAATTGGTTAGCTATCATTATATTGTGATTGGACCTTGTGAGTCTATGGTGGAGCTGTGGTGCGACTGTCACCCATGCATGTGCTTCGATCGAGCACCGGGTTTATGATCAAAACCCAGATGCACCGAGCCCTGGTTGTGCTCAATGAGGAGTAGGTGCCATGGATGGGCCTCTCCAGTGTTAATGGCTTTTAACATGTGTAAATATGATTGCTAGTATGGGATGGTAATCATGATAGCCTACTTGTTTCATTTACTGATATGACTGGTATTCTTCTAATGCTTATGTGAAATTATGCATGTATGCTAATTAAACTGGAATATATGATGAAATTGCCTTAGTTACTAAGATTTATATCTCACCCTGTTTTATAGGATTAATATTTCAGGTGAAGGTTCTTCGGGTAAGGATAAAGAGAAGCAAGTGGATGAAAATCCATGAGCTCTAGCCATGTGTGGAGAAAGCTACACTTGGGCTAATTTGAGTAAAGTAGATGTAATTTTATTATTAGTTTACATAGCATCATCATGTATTCATGTTGCCAAGTGTAGGTGTTTATATTTTGCTTAGTGGAAATGTAACCGTTAAAGAGTTAAGTCTCATTATAGTGGATATTAATGTTTAAATTGGTAACATTTGATATATATATAGCTTTGTTGAATTTGTAATATGGTTTACCATTTGGGAATTGTAGTCATGTGATGCATTAGATGTTGATATAAACTATTGATGAATGAAATCTCTATGGAATGTGCATAGGATGTTAATTATCACTAATGCATGAGTTCTTGCTATCATTATTCTATAAATTTGCTGATATGAGATAGTTGGGCAGGTAGGAAATAATATCTAAGTTTTGAATTGGTAATGGAGAGTTAGATAAGTAAATAGGATAGATAAATACCATTAGAGTTATACAAAATGGGAGAAAGTGGTCCTAAGGTATTTCTAAGATGAGAATTAGAGTGTAAGGGATGAAACTTAGGAGAAGTAGCTACAGGAGGGAGTTACACCGCGGTTAAGAATGATTTGCTACAGCCAAACAAATGACAAAGTAGAGGGGCGCCGCGGCATGATGAATCCTGCCGCAGCGCAAGAGAAGTAAATTGGCCTGAGGAGTGACAATGGTGAGGAGCGCCACGGCTTGAGAAACCTCGCCGCAATGCAAACCAAGAAAAATCACCCAAGAGGGTGACAAAACGGAAACTCGCCGCGACGCGAGTGGGGAAAACTAGTTAAGGGTTGTACAGTAGCAAAACTTATCGCAGCGCAAATATATTCTGCCGAGACGAGAATCTTGGGACTTAGAATAGTAGCTCTAGGGAGCATTTCCGCTGCGGCGCCATGTAGTCTCGCCGTGGCGATGGTCTAACTAGCCGCATTGCCCAATGATTCCGAGTACCTATCTTAGCTGCGGCGTGAGACCCCAAACCCCTACCCTTAGCTTAGAAACCCCAATTTCTTCAATGATAATGCTAGGAAATGATATAGGAGTACTTGTGGGAGGTTTTTGTGTGTTAAAACTGATGAATGGATGAATCATAAACCCCTCATAGTAGTATGATTTCTTTTATGCACTTTGTTTTGGTTGTGGTTGTTTAGTGATGACCCTAGCATCAAGGTTCAAATTTTCCTGTATTTTCATCATGTAACAAAATGTAATGACTCCAAACCTTGATCATTAACTATTAATTGTGCATTTAACCATAAATACAATGATTAGAAGGTAGGGTAGTCACACTTGGCTTGGGAAAGTTTTCAAACAGTTTTTGAGAGAAAATATTTCCCATCATCGGTAAGGGTGGACAAGGAAGCTGAATTTAACTTCCTTGAGCAAAGAGACATGAATGTAGACTAATATGTAGCTAAATTCATCCAATTTTCTCGCTTTTCCTCTTACTTGAAGCGATTTAATGATGAGCCATGAAAGGCTGAAAAGTTTGAAAGAAGCCTAAGACTGGAGATTAAAGATAAGATTGTATCTCTACAGATCTACAATTTTGATGAATTGGTGGAGAAGTGTAGAGTGACGGAAAAGGTTATGATAGAGAGTGAGGCCAAGCGAAAGAAGACCTTAGAGGGTAAGCGTGACCGGGGCATGGAGCCTTTTAGAGGTGGAAGTAAGAAAGGAGCCAATAGTGGAAGTGGCTCTTAGGGTAGGAGACCACCCCCAAGGAATGTCCCTCAAAGAAGAAGCATGGGACCACTAAGAAGTGCAATAAGTGCCCCATCCATTTGTGCCAAGAGTGGGAAGAACCATAGAAATGGGCCATGCCCAATGTGCTATAATTGTGGGAAGCCGGGACACTATGCACGAACTTGTACGGTGTCACGGGAGTCAGCCTCATCGGTTAAACCACCTACCCAAGGAAGGGTGTTTGCACTTACATAGCAAGAGGCTAGTAGATCCCTTAGTCTGATCTAAGGTACTTTACTTGTCCATAATCATGTCATAGATACATTGTTTGACTTGGGTGTAACCCACTCATTCATCTCATATGACTGTGTTAAGCGTCTGGGTCTTAAAATTAGCCTGTTGCCATTTGAGTTATCTGTGTCCACCCCTACTGGATACTCTATGATTACATCTGATGTATGCTTAAATTGTATAGTACAATTAGATAGATGTTATACTACCCTTGATTTGATTTGCATCCCTTTGTGTGACTTTGATGTAATCATTAGTATGGACTGGCTGTCGGCTAATAATGTGATACTTGATTGTAACCGTAAGACTGTTTCATTACCTACAAATACTTGAAACTGGTCTGGTGACTGAGCTTCCTTGTGTGTCTACTGCCCAAGCTGGGAGGTGCCTTAGGCATGGTTGGTAAGGGTTTTTTAGTATTCTTTTCATTACATGTTGAGGTTAATGATGGGTTAGAGGATATACCTGCAATTAAGGAGTTCCCTAAGGATTTTAGTAGACTACCTCTGGAGAGAGAGCTAGAATTTTCTATTGATTTGGTACCCGGTATAGGTCCGATCTCTAAGGCCCCGTATAGAATGGCGACTGCTGAGTTAGTTGAGTTGAAGAGTCAATTAGAGGAGCTACTTGAGAAAGGGTATATTAGGCTAAGTGTGTCTCCATGGGGAGCACCAATGTTGTTTGTCAAGAAGAAAGATGGTAATCTTAGGCTTTGCATTGACTATAGGCAATTGAACCAAGCAACTGTCAAGAATAAATACCATTTTCCTAGAATTGATGACTTACTTGACCAATTAGTTGGAGCGTTGATCTTTTCAAAAATTAACCTTAGATCGGAGTATCACCAACTTAGAGTCAAGGCTGAGGATGTACCTAAAACTGCCTTTAGGATGCAATATGACCATTATGAATTCCTAGTTATGCCTTTTGAGTTAACCAATGCCCGTGCCATTTTCATGGATTACATGAATAGGATTTTTAGGCCCTATCTTGACCAGTTTGTGGTAGTATTCATTGATGACATTCTTATCTACTCTAAAAGTAGTGAAAAGCATGAAGAGCATCTTAGGATAGTTCTTTAAACCTTGAGAGAGCATTAGTTGTATGCTAAGTTAAGCAAGTGTGAGTTTTGGTTGCGAGAGGTCAAGTTCCTAAGTCATGTGATATCAAAACAAGGGGGTAGCAGTAGACCCTAGCAAGGTAGAAGCAGTACTGAATTGGGAGAGACCCAAAACGGTGACTGAAATCTGTAGCTTCTTAGGTCTAGCTGGCTACTATAGAAGATTCATTAAGGGATTTTCTCAATTAGCCATGCCTTTGACAAAATTGACTAGGAAGGACCAACCATTTGTGTGGGATGCTAAGTGTGAGAATGCCTTTCAGGAGCTTAAGGATAGGCTTACCACTGCACCTGTGTTAGTGATACCTGACCCTAAAGAGACATTCACAGTCTATAGTGACGCTTCTAAGAAAGGATTAGGGTGTGTCTTAATGCAACAAGGTAGGGTGATAGCCTATGCCTCTAAACAACTTAGACCCCATGAGGAGAATTACCCTACCTACGACCTAAAGCTAGCAGCTGTAGTTTTTACCCTTAAGATTTGGAGACACTATCTCTATGGTGCCCAATTTGAAGTGTGTAGTGATCACAAAAGCTTGAAGTACTTGTTTGACCAAAAAGAGTTGAACATGAGGCAAAGGAGGTGGATGGAATTCCTTAAGGACTATGATTTCACCTTAAAGTATCATCCAAGGAAGGCGAATGTGGTCATTGATGCCTTGAGTAGGAAATCTATTCACATGGTAATGATGATGCTTAGAGAGCAAAGGTTAATTGAAGAGATAAGGGATTTGAATTTATCAATTTGAATGAACCCTAGTAGCATTCTTTTGGGAGAATTGAGGATAGAAAATGACCTTAGGAAGAGGATTAAAGAGGCCCAAGAGCTAGATGCCTACTGAGGAGGAATTAGAGAGCAACTGGGGAATGGTGAGGTCAAAGATTTTAACATATCAGAAGATGGTTTGGTGAGGTACCAGGGTAGAGTGTGCATACCCAAGGACGAAGAGTTGAGGAACATAGTGTTGTTGGAAGCTCATAAGAGTAGGTACACCATTCATCCAGGCACCACTAAGATGTATAGGGATCTAAAGAAGAGCTTTTGGTGGCCTGTGATGAAGTCAGACATAGCGGAGTTTGTTGCTAGATGCCTAATTTTCCAGAGGGTTAAGATTGAACACCAAAGGACACACAGGTTTGTTACACCCTTTAGAAATTCCAGAACAGAAATGAGATAGTATATCCATAGATTTTGTGATAGGTTTGCCTAGAACATCCTTGGGTTATGACGCTATTTGGGTGATCGTGGATAGATTGACGAAGTCTGCCCACTTTCCACCTATTAAAGCCACTTATCCTTTAGATAGACTAGCTCAACTGTATGTTCATGAAATTATAAGATTGCATGGTGTTCCTAATAGCATTGTGTCTAATAGAGACCCAAGATTCACATCAAAATTTTAGCGGTCTCTACAAGAAGCTTTAGGTACTAACCTTAACTTTAGCACTGCTTATCATCCTCAATCTGATGGACAGACTGAGAGGACCATTCAGACCTTTAAGGACATGCTTAGAGCGAGTATGCTAGAGTTAAAAGGGAGTTGGGATGTGTACTTACCTTTAGCTGAGTTTTCTTATAATAATAGTTACCATTCCAATATCCAGATGGCACCATTTGAGGCACTTTATGGGGAGAAGTTTCGGTCACCCTTATGTTGGGTAGAACTTGGTGAGAGAAGTCTCTTAGGTCCAGATATAGTGGACGAAACTACCCATCAAATAGAACTCATCATAAAGAAGTTATTGGCTACCTAAAGTAGGCAAAAGAGTTATGCGGATAAGAGAAGGAGACCCTTAGAGTTTGAGATAGGAGACCATGTGTTTCTTAAGGCTACTCTAGTGACGGGTGTAGGACGGTCTATCAGGACAAGAAAGCTTAGTCCTTGTTATCTTGGTCCTTTCCAAATCCTTGAAAGGATAGGACCCGTGGCCTATAGAGTTGCTTTACCTCCAAACCTGGTCAGATTGCATGATGTGTTCCATGTGTCCCAACTGAAAAAGTACCACCCAGACCCTTTGCATGTCATTGAACATGAGAATGTGCATTTACAAGATGATTTGTCTTATGTGGTTGAGCCAGAAAGGATTGTGGATTCAAAAGTCAAACAGCTGTGTAATAAGGACATCCTCCTGGTAAAGGTAGTATGGAAAGGACTTACTCCGAACGAACTAACTTGGGAGACAGAGGAAGCAATAAGGAAGGATTATCCTGCATTATTTGAGTAAGGTATTCTAATTTTGAGGACAAAGTTTCTAAAAGGAGGGGAGAATGTAACACCCCATAATTAATTAAGGTGTTAATCATGGATTAGGTTAATTAAGAATAATTAATATAGGATAATTAGGCAAGTTAAGTGAATAGAGATTTTAGAGAGATAAACTACTAATATGGGTTTGAGATTTAATTAGGAGAGAAATTTCATCTAGGCCCAAATCAATGTAAGAGTTCATGATAAGAGCCTAATGGAGGCCCAATAAGCTAAGTGCAGACCCAACTTGATCCAATGTGGTAAAGGCCCAAGATCCACCTTGTATAGGCTCGTAAGAAGGCCCAATAAACCTTGTGGAGACCCAAAACAATGAAAATCCTAAAACTAGGTTTGGCCTAACAGAATTCTATAGCCTAATAACTTAAAAACTGACCCAACAAAGCAAAAATCTGAGCCCATTAGGAGTTGGACCTTGGAGCAACCCATAACCCATATTTGACCCAACTTAAACCCAACTAAAACCCTAAATGCTTCAGCCACTATCCCATTTTTTCTAAAACATAAAGGAAAAAATCAGAGGTCCAAAGGAGAGGCTAGGGTTCTTAGCATAAATCCACATTCTCTCACATTTAAAGTAAGATTCAGCTAAGGTAATAGTTATATAACTTAATCCTCTTATCTTTCTCTTCATTTTGGTCCAATTAGTTTTTCATTTGGAGTATTTTCACCCTACCTAAAATCTGAAATATGCGTGTTTGGGATTTTCTTGATGAAATTCGTAGGTTGAGGCTAGGGCTGACATTAGGTAAGTATAAACCCTCCATTTTGATGCTATCTTTGCTAGTTTGAGACTCCCATAGTTGATTTATAATATGGGTATTAAATTTATACGAAGTTGCTTAGGATTTTGGGTGAAATATTGAGGTTTGTGGTAGAGGACACTTCAATCTGAATTTGAGACTTATAGTAGTTGGGTAAGTGTTCCCCTAAGTGGTCATTAACATTTTAAATTATTTGGATACTTGTTGAAACTATTAATAATGGATTAGAGTAGTAATTCTCTGATGCTATGATTATAGGGAGATTTTTGTACTATTGGTGGCTGTTGCAATTGTTTACAAGTGAGATAACCGGGTTTATATTAATTCCATGTATATATCTGATTTAATTTCATATGTTGCTGTACATGAATGATTTGAAATGTTGAATGAATTGGTTAGCTATCTATCGAATTGTGATTAGACCTTATGAGTCCATAGTGAAGCTGTGGTGCGGCTGGCACCTGTGCATGTGCTTTAATTGGGCATCGAGTTATGATCAAACCCCAGATGCACTGAGACCTGGTTGTGCTTAATGGGGAGTAGGTGCCGTGGATAGGCCTCTTCCGATGTTAATGGCCTTTAACATGTGAAAATATAATTGCTAGTATGGGATAGTAATCATGATAGTCTAATTGTTTCATTTACTGATATGACTAATATTTTTCTGATGCTTATGTGAAGTTATGCATGTATGCTAATTAAACTGTAATATATGATGGAATTGCCTTTGTTACTGAGATTCGTATCTCACCCCATTTTATGGGATTAATATCTCAGGTGAAGGTCTTTCGGGTAAGGATAAGGGTAAGCAAGTAGATGAACATCCATGAGCTGAGGCCGAGTGTGGGAAGCTATATTTGGTCTGAGCAGAATAGAGTAGATGCTAATTTTTGTTAACCATTATATAGCATCATCATGTATCTGTATTGCCAAGTGTAAGAGATTGTATTTTGATAACATGGAATGTAACTAATGAAAAATAGGCTTTACCCTTAGCTATTGATGGATGTATGAACCTTGACACTCATTTTGACTAGTGAAATCCTATGATATATTATATTGTTGATTTGAATCAGTGATGTATGGAACCTTAACGGAATGTATGCTTGAATGTTAATTGTTGGAAGCTTATGTAATTTCTGCTAATATCAATCTGTGAAATTGCTGACATATGGTAGTTGGATGAGTTGGAATTCATTTTTAAGTTTGAAATTAGCGATGGCAGATAGTTGGTAAATAAGGTGCATAAACACCATTAGAGTTGCATAATTTGAGGTAGAGTAACCCTAGGGGGTTATTGGAGGGAAGTGGGGAGTATGAGGCAAGGTTTTAAGAGTAATAAGATCAAAAGTCATTTGGCTGTGGCCAAAATATTGTTAGCCATGGCCAACAGTGGCGAAGTTACCCAGGGAGAGTTCCAGAGGGAAATTCATCGCGGTGAATGTGGAGTTGCCCGCGATGAAATATAAGAGGCTAAACTGGGAGTCGTCCAAAGGTGGAATTGGCCACGGTGAAATGGGGAATTGGCCACGGTGAACTTTTGTGAAAATGAGCCAGGCATTCAGGGAGGAATTAGCTGCAGCTAAATGAGGTATTGGCCCTGGCCAATAACGAGAGGCGAGCGAGGGAAGTTCCAGGAGGCTTCTTCACCGCGGTGCCATGTAGGTTGGCCTCGACAAAGGTCCAACTTAGTAACGATATGAGGGGTGAAGCCGAGGGGAATTGGCCATGGCTAAGGGAAAATTGGCCGCGACGAATGTCTTGAAACTCCTATATTGACTAGAAAATCTTGGTTTTCCATATTGTAACCTCAAAGGATGACTTGTAAACATTAATAAAAGATAAATGTGAGTTGGAAATGATAAGTAATAGAATCAAGGCTCATAAATGGATGTTCATTTCCCCTTATGTACGTAAGTGTTTGGTAATTGTATGGTTGATTACTATAATAAAATTAAGGTTCAAATATCCCCATATTTCCACAATGTAATTAGTCTTAATGACATGTAACCTCGGATTATGGGTTTTAATCACGCATTTAACCTTAATTACAATGATTAGAAGTTAAGGTCATCACAGATGAGTTTTGTATGAAATTTGGCTAGCAAGTAGGTCTCTAGAGCTTTTCATAAAGCTAAAAAGCACTCTATTTTGAGCTCTAAAGAATTTATTATGATTTTTCAAAATTGACTAAATATGCAGAAATGGTATGGGTACTATTGATATGGTCAGTTGCTTCTTTGTGTTACATATGAGTCAAATAAAGTCCAATACTCATGAAATTTTACAAGCATAAACTAGACATGATCCATAGCCACTGAGAGCACATCATTTAGAGCTCTGTAGAAGGAGAACCAAGTTTTTAAAGTTTCAGGTCTTGGAATTGTCCGAGAATATACCTAAAGTATTGTTCTATTAATTTTTATAGGTTAAATGCTACTATCTTAGACTAAAACTATTTTTAGTCATTATTAAACATCTAGAGCTTTCCATAAAGCTATCATATCATGATTTTGATTTCTTTTAGAATTAGTTATGAATTTTCAAAGTTCATATTAGAAATCTATGACAGCAAACCCGAAAGCAATTCTAGTTCTCCTTCAAATTTTGGTTCCAAATCCAAGCTTCTTGTGATGAATTATGATGTTTATGATTTGAATGGATATGTTATGGATGGAAAATGATATGGATGAGCTCACATGGTCCTTAAAGCATAAAACAAAATAATTAAGCTTTCCATTATGTAATTATCCATGCATAAAAGTGTCACACCCTTGCAAATATGTACCAATATAACAAATATATGTAGGATAGCCTATGTGACCATTGTGTAAGGGCTAGGAGGTTAAGGTATTACAAGTATTGAATTTTGATGTGTTTGCCTTTATTATGCTCACTCCCTTACTTTCCTTTAGTCACTACTAAAGCAAGGGTATCTTTCGCTATATACTAGTTTCTCAACTCTTCCTTGTCGTTCCTCTATCACTCTAGTTACTAAATTGGGGCTTTACCTCTCGAAGAGTTGCTGATGACTAATTGGGTGGTCCTTAATCCCATTACATCTTATTTTCTTCTTATCAAACTCAGAAAAAACTCATATAGTTATCTTTCTAAACTATTTTCTCTTTTTTGAATTTCTAACAGCAAACTAGTCACCTTCATTTTAGAGTATCACCCCTAAGGTACACCCTCCTTGTATACTCACTACATTCCTTTATATCATTAGCATTAAATCATATCAATTTAAAGGCTATGAGAACATCCTGTCAATAAGGCTCAAGATCTTGTCGACAAGGTCTTGTATTCTGCAATGTGAAATTTGAGACCTTGTCCACAAGGTTTTCTTGACAGTAAGTACAAGATCTTTTAATAGTGAGTAATAGAATATAATATGTAAGGGTATGACATTTGTTTTTTTATATGGTTATATCCTTCCTTTGCATATATACTCATAACATGATTTACATATCTGGAGCTCACAGTGTTAGCCCATCATTCACTATCACACAAGGTAGCATTCTAGGTTAGAGTCAATGCTTTATGGGTGGGTCTCTACAACCTTACTCCTATGTCTAACAATCTAGCTCTAGGTGCTACTCAATCTTAAATATCCTCAAACTCAGTCATAAACTATGCTAGTCTCTTTCTTAGACTCATGCACTAGGCCCGCTGCTCTTCTATCACTTAATTATTCTCTATGTTTGCTAAGTGGGTCATTTATATATCATTTATCTTGTTTAAACTACAAGCCTTAACTCTGTGTGCTCTGATTTACCCCATAGCAGTTCATTTCTTATGTTAGCCTGAATATGACCAACAAAGTCTTCCATTCTATAATACACTCCATTATCACCTAGTACATCCTTTCTAGCTTTACAGTCTGAGCCTCAACTGTCTCTGTATTTAACCAAACATCAAGGCTAAAGGGTTCTACATCTTGCTTTATTTATTTATAGCCAAATGATATATTTAGGCTGTTAGGGCTCTATGGAGTGTTACCTATAGGTCTTGGCTTCAGGGAATAACTTTCTGACTTGTCTAATTCATCTAAACATCTAGGTATTGTGACTAGGGGGTAACTCTCTCTTGTTTTCCCCTCTAAGCTTACTTCTTAATAGCTGTAGTTTTTTACTCCCTATTGCGTTGCATCATTTCCAATCTTTATATCAAGCAAAACATCTCTAAATGGTTTGAGTGTAGTGATCAAGGAGGATTAAGCCTTTCATTTTCCTTCTGTAAGCAAGCCTTTCTTGTAGTCGTATAATAACTTTTGTTGCTAACACAACATGGCTTGCTACTGATTTCGGTGAGCTATAGTAGCCTGTAGAGCTCCAGCTATAGGATCACTTAACTCCACTTTGAAAACTATAGAGGCCTACCCATCTTAGTGTTCACTATCTCATCTAACACCATTCTAGCATAACTTAAGATAACACAAGAATATATGCCACACTTTAGCTCCCAAACATCCCATTTAAGTTATACCTAGCTAGATAATTCATTTCCTCAAGCAATAACAATTACTAAAGTTCTTGAACCATTGCTCTAATATCAAAAATGTAATACCTTAGCTCCCTACCCTTCAAATCATATCACATAGGATTATCTTAATACAATCTTGGCATATAATACACATTTGCATGAAAGTGGCACTTTTATCCACGGTTAATTATGTAATTGAAAAGCCATATACATCATTCTTGGATTTAGGGACCATTTGGACATACAAATTTCATTTTCCATCCATAAAATATCTATTCATATAAAAAACATCACAATTCATCTCAAGAACCTCGGATTTAGAATCACATTTCAAGAAAACTAGAATTTGCTCTCGGGTTAGTATTTTAGATTTCTGATATGAATTTTGGAAATTTATAACTAATTCTAGGAAAATCAAAATCATGCACATGATAGCTTTTGGAAATCTCTAGATGTCAAATAATGAATAAAAATAGTTCCAAACTAAGACAATAGGATTTAACCTATAAAAAATAATAAAATAGTAAATCAAGTCTACTCTGAGATAGTTACAGGACTTGGAAATTCAAAAATTTATGTTTCCTTCTACAGAGCTCCAAATGAGATGCTTTTGATGCTTATTTAAAGCTTATGATATCTAATTTATGTCTATAAAATTTCATAAGTATTAGACTTCTTTTGGCCATGAATGACATAGGAAAGCAAACTAATCATATGAATAGTACCCTTGACAATTTCTACATAATTTGCCCAATTTTGAAAAATCATAATAACTTCTCTAGAGTTTCAAATTGTGTGCTCTTTAGCTCTATGAAAAGCTCTAGATGAGACCTATTTGCTTGCTAAGTTTCATGCGAAAACTCATCTATTTGGCTAGACTTTGGTTTAACTCAAGAAAGTCATTAATTTGAAATCTATAAAGGGATAAAAAGGCAACAAATGGTCTTCTACTCAATCCACAATTATTTGAGCATGTCCAAAAGCATGAATATAACCTATGAGAGCATCCCAAATGGTTCAAATTATCATGCATCTCAAAACCACCATCCTAGTTGCTAACATACACATGTACATCATAGGCCTAGGATGTCAAATTCTCACATAAGCATACATTTAACTTCAAATCCCATTCATACATGATCATTACATACATTTACACATGCTTGTACATTTACATCTCATATACATCATATAATTACAAACTTTGACATCAAATTACATTAAAAGCTATTCTATGGTCAAAGTATTAGTAATTATGCTCCTTGGATCCCATTTTTGCTTCCTTGACCTTCACCTAGACATGGTTAAACATAGGTGGGCGAAGAGTGAGATTCAAAGAATCTCAATAGTTCTTTACCCCTTTAAACATACATAAAGGATGCATTCATATGTCAAAGAATGCATGCATGGAATTTAAGCTACTAATGAACATACATAAATCATTTTCCTTGGCATTTAAGCAAAAATAGGCTCTCAAGGGCATTGGTTTAGCCTCACCCTACTTCTTTGAGACTTTTGGATTTGCCTCACCCACTTTTAAGGGACTTTTGGCTTTGTCTCACCCATTTCTAGGGACTTTTGGCATAACCATACCTATTCAAGCCATATTTGATTCATAAACATCTTTCAAGAAGCATAATGGTACTATCTTATCTAACCAATGGCTATAAACATATCTCATAGTTCAAACATACATACAAGCACTCATTGACAAGCAAACATCCATATAATGCATGTGAGAAAGGTTAGAGAACTACCTTGAAGCAAGAACACAACACTTTTTCCCTTGGTTACACCTTTCCCTTCTCAGCCTCACACATCTAATGATGGAGAGCTTGATTAACTTGGCCTAGATGCATTCAACAAGGCACAAAAACATCATTGAAACCAACTTTAACATCCTTTAAGCTCTGTACACTCATATTCTAACTTATGGTTAAATTATAGATCTATATAAGGCATAATGAGGAAACCCTCATAATCTTTGTTCTTGGATCCCATTTCTCATTCAATCTAGGACATATGACTCCATTAGAACTCATTAGAGTCATCACAAATTTAATTCAAGGAGTCTAGACTTAAGGTGCTTCTTTATGTTTTTAAAAGGTACCTAACACTTCATCTTACAAACCATGACTTCTAAATTCATACCAATGCTTCCTTTGATATTTATTGATCATATCTAGGTCCTTTCTATCCTTAGAAGTGAAGAAAAATCTCCCTAGGTGCTACTTCTTATGCTTGGTTGAGACATAGACAAAGTGAAAGACCTAGGGAGTTTTCTTGCATTTCTTAGGGAATTTGCCACTTGTGAAGCTTCCTTGATGTCTTAGGAGTTCATAGATACTCTTAAATAACCTAAACTATCATTAGAAAGCTTCATAATTATCAAGGTACAACAAAATCCCTAATTTTTGTAAGTTGTTTTCTAATTGTTCTTTTTGAATTCTAATTGCTTCTTTGGATTCCTTAAACTTTAAAACCCTCATTTCTATCAAGTTTAGGCTAAGATAAAGTCTCTAATATACCACCCCTAAATTGACTAAATTACATAAGAAGAGAAAGAGCAATAGAGACCATATGTGTTTACCTTATTTGGAAGCTTTTTAAGTGTTCTTTCTTGTGCTTCAAATCTTCCTTTCAATCTTTCCTTCCCTTCTATTGGACTAGCCCCAAAACATGCCCAAACAAACCATTAAAACCATGGGAGAAGAGAGAAGAAAGAGGAGATGAGGTTTAGTAAAAGAAAGAGCATGAAAAAGTGACCAAATTTTATCCTTTTCAAGCTTCTTCTTCCTCCCTTAGCCATCCCCTTTGGTATGCCTCTTTAGACTCTTAAAATCCATTTGGACTAGAAGCAAGTTGGTGGTGAGGGCTGGAAAAGATGGGATGTGATTCAATAAGCCTAAGGGTCCATTTACAATATTTTCTAAAATTATAATATAGTCTCTCATCTTAGTTCTTTCCATTTTGGCTCATTTCAACTCTGTTTTTAGAACTATCTTTTCTATCCTAAAATTTAGGTCTTCTAATTCATAAAATGCCTTTGGTTTCACCCAAATTGGATTTAAAACCTTCCTAAAATGAATTGATCAAAGTTTCAATCAACTGATACTCTAAAATGTAAACCAGATGGGTTTTAACAATTCTACGGGTTCCTATGATTTTTAGGGCCTCTATACCCAGAGAAACTCAAATTTTCTATTTAAAAATCTCTCCATTGATTTTTCTAAAAAATGTCCAATTTTACAAAAATGTTACTGCATGTTCATTAAATTTTGTTTAACTATTCTGATTCTGTTTTCAAAGCACCTTTAGCCTTGTATTCTCATTCTTTAATGTCTAAATCATTACTCTAATTTTGTTTGGCCTCAATTCTTCCCATTTAGGGGACTTCCTTTTATAACTAATTAGTTTCAAGCTGTTTACAGAGAAGCCAAGTATTACACTCATATGTATGGAATTTCTTGAGTAAGGAAAAGGGGAAACAAGTGGATAAACGCCCCTAGGTTTATGCCCAGCATAGGCCTCCTACACTTAAAAGGCTTTTGAATTGTATAGATACTAATTTTGTTTAACTTTTATTATATAACATCATGATGCATCCATTTTTGCCATATGTAGGTATTTTGACATTTTGTAACCTAGGATGCATTCTCTAATACTAGGTTTTAATTTACAGGAATTTTGATGTAATGTTATTATTGATCAATTATAAACTGACATGTGTGTATCAAACTTAAATGGTATTTTATGATTGAGGATGTTGCTGTCATAAGAAGACATAGTCTAAATTTCTATTTCATAAAGGTTTTTACTGATAGCTATGCTTTGGATGTGAAATGAGTTAGATAGTATAGCCATTTGAGATCAAAAGCAAGTCCATTTAGACAAAGAAAACTTGTCCAAGGTGGTCTAAGGTTAGATGGTAGGGATTACACACCTTGATATGGTCATCAGTGGCTTTAGGTACCCTTTTGCTATCACATTTAGTGAATTGCTAATATGTGGCAAGGTAGTTTGGTTTGATCAATCTGAAAGCTCTCAAATAGTGAAACTTAGTAATTAGAGGAGTGTATAAGCTAGCAAGTCATTAAAACCATGCTAATAATCCACCAAAGGATTTAGAACTCAAGTAGAAAGAGTTATAAGTGAGTTAAGGTGAATAAGGAAGAGTTTAAGGGTAGTAGGTGTAACAATGTATGTACCTAACATTTATTATGCATAACAAATAGCTAAAAATGTTCATTTTCATGGATTTAACACTTTTGGCAATGAATATTTGCGTTATTGAAAGCTAAATTAATTCATTCTTGGCTTAATGGACCATATGAGCTTACCCAACTCAATTTCCATCCCTTAACACATTTGTTCAATCAGAAATATCACAAATTGAAGCTCAAAATCTCAGGTCCAATGCATACATCTCAAAATCACATTACACTTTCTAAATTGTCATTAAATTTCACATTTTGATATGAACTTTGCAAAATCATAACTAATTTTAAAAAAGTTAATTCAAGCAACCGATAGATTTCTAGAAACCTCATAATGTTATCTAGCTGCCATAAAAATGTTAGATTAAAACAACCACATTTGGCCTATGAAAACATATGAAATAGTACTTTAGGTCTAATGGTCATTTTACTGCAAACTAGAAATTTCAAAAATTCGTTTCTCCCTTTATAGAGCTCCAAATTAGGTGCTCTCAATGGCTATGAAAAGCCTACGATTTCTACTATATTCTTGTAAAATTTGCTAAGATTGAACTTTATTTGACTCCTTAGTAACATTAAAAACTAAATTGATCACATGAACAGTAACAGCGATAGTTTCTCCATAATTTGGCCAACTTTGAAAAATCATAATAAATTCTCTAAAGCTCCAAAAATAGTGCTCTTTAGCTCTATGAAGAGCTCTAGATGATACGTATTTGTTTGCCAAATTTCATGCAAACAATCATTCATTTGGTTAGACTTTGGTTAAGGTCTTCAAAATGGTCAAAAATGGAATCATAAAGGGTTCACATGATGTGAAATGGTCTTCTAACCATATCATAACCAATTGAGCAATCCAAAAGCATAAACATAGCATATAGAAACATCCCAAATGGAACACTAGATCACCTTCCTAGTTGTTCATATACGCATATACATCAAAGTTCATGAGTGTCAAAAACTCATATATTCATACATTTGGTTCCAAAATTGATTCATAGATCATAATTACATACTTTACTTGTGTTCAATGGTTTACATCTCATAAACTTCATATACATACAAAATTTGACATCAAAATGTATAAATTTCCTATTCTATTGTCAAAGTCTCATTCTTCAAGTTGCTTGGCTCTCATTTCTTGCTCCGTATGGCTCACCTAGACATTGTTAGACATAATATGGGGAAAAGTAAGATTCAAAGAATTACAATAGCTCTTTTACCCTTTCAAGCATACATACATGGCATATTTTCATGTTAAAGAATGCAAGCATGCAATGAAAGCTTCTAGCAAACATACATAATAATTTTTCAAGTTACATAAATTCATTCAAATCAAACATAGGCTCTAGGAACTTTTGGTTTACCCTCACCTAATTTCTTTAGGATTTTTGAATTTGCCTCACCCACTTTTAGGGACTTTTAACTTAGCATCACTCTTTCTTGAGACTTTTGGCTTTGTCTCACTTATTCTTAGGGACTTTTGGCTTTTCCTCACCTATTTTAAGATACTTTTGGCACAACCTCACTTGTTAAGAATCATCTTGCATTCAAAATATGTTTCAAGAAGTATAATGGTACTATAGCATTTATTTAATGGCCATAAACATATCTCATGATTCAAACATACACATAAGCATCCAATGTCAATCAAACATCCAAAAAATGCATACAAGAAAGGATAGAGAGCTACCTTGAGGTAAAAATCACAAGCTTTCTTCTTGGAATTTTCCTTCCCTTTTTTGGCCTCACACATACACTTAGGAGAATCTTGAATTGCTTGGCCTAGACACATCAAATGAGACATAAATACATCATTGGAACTAATTCTAGCCTTACATAAATTTTTTGCAAACTTGTCTTAACTCATAGCATGGTTATTGTTCTATATAAGAGCATAATGAAGCAACCCTTAAAATTTATGATCTTGGCTCTAATTTTTCATTCAATCTAGGTAATGTGACTCCATTTAAACTTATTAGAGTCATCTCTAATTCAATTCAAGGAGTCTAACACAAGTTGCTTCTTTATGTTTTAAAAAGGAACCTAAACTTCCATCACATAAACCAAGGTTTCTAAATCTAAACTAATGGTACCTTTGGTGTTTATTAATCATATCTAGAACATTTCTATCGTTAGAATCAAAACTTTCCCTAGGTACCCATTCCCTTCCTTGGCTGAGACATGCATACTTATAGGAGCCTATGGAGTTTTCTTATTTTCTTTAGGGAATTTGGCCTCCATGAATCTTCCTAGACTTACATAAGCTAGATTATCATTAGAAAGCTTCAAAAATTGCTAGGTGCAATAAGAACCTTGGGTGACATAACTTAATTTCTAAAACTTCTCTTTTAGTTCCAATTGCATATTCTTAATCCCTGTGCTCTACAATCTTTGTTCCTACCTTGATATGATCAAAATTCACTCTTTCCTTTATGGGCCGAGGTCTAACTATAACATCTATGGAAGAAGAAGACAAGATAAAGCAAGACAATCCTTATTTGCAAGCTTTTCCAAGGAGCTTTCTAAAATTTCTAATCTCTCCTTCAAATTCTCTCCTCCTCTTGCTGAACCAACCATGGAATAGCTCCAAATAAATTATCAATACTATGGGAAAAGAGAGGAGAAAGAGGAGAAAAAGTTGGAAGAAGAAGAAAGCATAAAAAACCATGGATTTCTTACACTCTTCTACTAGGTTTCTTCCTTCTTTACTCTCCCTCTTGTGCACCTCCTCAAGCTTGTCCAAGTTCTATTTTAGAGCAAAATGAAGTTAGTGGAAAAGGAAGAGAAGAGGTTATCATAACTGGTAACTTCAAAATTGAATTGAACCCGATGAAGTAAAAGAGGAACACCCTAAAGCAAGTTAATTAGAGTCCAAATGAGACTAGCAAGTAAATTAGAATATCTTAAAATATGAATTAGAGCCTAAAGTTAGCCCAAAATTAAAGTTAAAATGGCCAAACAGAAAGCGACAAAGGCCAATAGCATTTTCGTAATTTTGGATAAATTTTAGAAAACTCAAAAGAGAAATCTTTAAATAAAAAAATTGAGTTTCTCAGGGTTTTTAAAGGCTCCAAAAATCATTGAAACCCTTGGAATGGTTAAGACCCCTCCGATTTGCATTTTTGGTTATTAGTTGACCAAAACTTTGATTGAATCGCTCAAAAAGGATTTAAATCCAATTTGGGTGAAACCAAAGCCATTTTATGAATTAGAGGACTAAAATTTTATCATGGAAAAGATGATTCTCAAAAAGGAGATGAAATAAGCCCAAATGGAAAGAACTAAGATGAGGGACTAAATTGTAATTGTGGAAAATGTTGTAAATGGACCTTTAAGCTTATTAAATCACGTCCCCTTCTTCTCCAACCCTCACTACCCACTTGCTTCTGGTCTAAACAAATTCTAAGAGAGTCTCAAGAAGAGCACCAAAGGAGAGAGCCAAGGGAGGAAGAAGAAGCTAAAAAGGGTAAAATTTGGTCACTTTTTCATGCTTCTTCCTTTACTAAACATCTTCTCCTCTTTCTCCTCTCTTCTCCCATGGTTTTAATGGTTTGTTTAGGTATGTTTTAGGACAAGTTTAGTAAAGGAAAAGGAGAGATCAAAAGAAAGCTTTGAAGCATAAGAAAGAGCCATTGGAAAAGCTTTCATGATTATGTTGCTTCTTCTTGGCTTTTCTCCTTTTCTACTATTTTAGCTAGAATAAGGGGGAGGTTTTAAGGACTTTATATCTACCTAAACTTAATAGAATTAGGGATTTTGAAGCCTAAGGAATCCAATGAAGCAATTAGAATTCAAAAAGAACCATTAAAGAACAAGTTATGATAATTAGGGTTTTTTTTTGCACCTTGACAAATAAAATGCTTTCTAATGGTAATTTAGGATGTCTAAGACTATGAATGAGTTCACAAGACATCTAGAAAGCTTTATGGATGACAAAATTCCTAGGAAATGGAAGAAAACTCCATAGGTTCTTCACTTAATGTGATCTCGGCCTAAGGGAAGAAGTGATACTTAGGGAGATTTTTTTTTATTCCAAGGATAGAAATGACCTAGATATGAATAATGAACACCAAAGGAACCATTAGTTTGAATTTAGAAACTATATTTTGAAAGACAGATTTTAGGTTTCTTCTTGGTCATAAAGAAGCAACTTGATATTTAGCTCCTTGGATTGAAATTGTGATGGCTCTAATGACTTTCAATGGTGTCATGTGACTTAGAATGAGTAAGAAATAAGAGCCAAAACCTTGAATTATATAGGTTGCTTCATTATGCCCTTGTATGGAACCATAATGGTGTCACAAGCTAGATTTAGCTTATGTAATGTTTATATGAGGCTAGAGTTAGCTCCAATAATGTGTTTGTGTCTTGTTTGATGTGCCTAGGCCAAGTGAATCAAGTCCCTCCCAGGTGTAGGTGTGAGGCCGAGCCAAAGACATAAGAGATCAAGGAAAATTTTGTGCTTCTTGCACCAAGGTAGCTCTCCACTCTTTCTTGTGTGTATTTCTTGGTTATATGATTGTCATTGAATACTCGTATATGTGATTGAATCATGAAAAATGCCATTTGCTATCGGTTTGTTGCTATGATACTATTATGTTCTTGAATTGCTTTAAAATTGTGAAATTGCTCTTTATGGGTGAAGTTATGCCAAAAGTCCCTCAAAATAGGTGAGGTGAAGCCAAAAGTTCTTAAAGATGGGTAAGACAAGGCCAAAAGTCTCAACGATGAGTAAGGCTAAGTCAAAAATCCTTAAAAATTGGGTGAAGCTAATATAAAAGTCTCAAATAATTGGGTGAGGATAGACCAAAAGTCCCTAAAGCTTGTTCTTAACTTTGACATGTTCATGTGACATGGAAATATTGATTTAAATTATTCTTAGAAGTGTTTAGTGCATACTTGTATTCTTTGACATGAATAGATGCCTTGTTTGCTTACTTGAAAGGGTGAAAGAGATATTGGGATTCTTTGAATCACACTCTTCCTTATTTTCTATCTAAACATGTTTAGGTGAAGCTCAAGGAAGTAAAATGAGAGACAAGGAGCATGATTTGCAATACTATGACAATAGAATAGTTTTTTATGTAATGAAATGTCAAATTTTGTATGTATAGGTTATTTTTTAGATGCAAATCATTGACCAATTGCAAAAGTATGTATGTATGATGTATGAACCAAGTTTAGAACCATATGTATGGAAATATGTGATTTTACCACCTTGGAGCTATAATGCAAATGTGTACATATGCAACTAGGATGGTGATTTTGAGATGTATGATGATTTAGATCATTTAGGACACTTTTATATGCTGTGCTGATGCTATGTAACATGCTCAAATGGTCACGGATGGTGTGGGAGACCATTTGGTGCAAATTGACCCTATTATGGTATCAAAAAGTAATATAATCTTGAGCAAAACCACAAACTAAACAAATGGATGAATTTGTACATGAAATTTGGCATATATTTAGGTCTCATCTAGAGCTTTTCATAGAGCTAAATAGCACTCAATTTGGAGCTCTAAAGAATTTATTATGAATTTTCAAAGTTGGCCAAATTATGTAGATCTATCAAGGTTATTATTCATATGGTCAGTTTGCTTCTCTACATCATTCATAAGCCAAATGAAATCCAATGCTTATGAAATTTTACAAGTATAAACTAGACATTATAAGTTTTCCATAGCCACTAAGAGCACCTAACTTGGAGTACTATAGAGGCTGATATGATTTTTCAAAATTTGAGTTTAGCTACAGGATGCCACCCAGACTAATGTTACTCTTCCATTAATTTTCATAGGGGCAAACCTAGTTGTATTGATCTAAAACTTTTATGAAAATTAGGGGACATCCTAAGCTTTTTAGAATGGTATAATATCCATGATTTGGATATTTCTAGAATTAGTTATGAATTTTTAAATGTCAAATCAGAATATGGAACCAGAAAATTCTGCATTTGAACTTGAATTTGTGTTGCTCACTCCAAACCCGAAATGTTAGCAATGAATTGTGGTATTTTTGGTCCATTAAGTATATTATGGATGGAAGAAAATGTTGGTAAGGCCAAATGGTCCATATGATTAAAATTGAATTATTTTAGCTTTTAATGATGATTATTTCTACTACAAAAAGTGTGATTTTCATGAAAATGGATGTTTATGCCATGTGTGATGTAAATTGAGAAGTATTTTGATATGGTGTTATATTTATTAGTATTAGAGCAAAGGTTTAGGCACTTTTGCTTGGTAATTAGCTCTTGAATTGTATAAATGGCTTATGTTGTGGTGTGGTATGCCATGGAACTTGTGGAATGCATAAGTAATTGTTGTTGGATTACATTATATAATGAGATTGTGGCTGTTTTCAGATAAGATGGTTAACACTAAATGAGGCAAGCCAGCTAGGGGTAGAGGGTTGCGCCTGAGGACCCTCTACGTACCATCATGGAGAGGCTTGATAGACAACAAGCCATGATGGAATAACAGCAGAATATGATAGAACACTAGAGGCAAATTGCGTAACAGCAATATGATATGATTATGTAGCTATAGAATGCCCTAGCTAGACAAGAAGAGATTAGGAAAGAGGCCCCTATACCACAGCCATCTACCTCTGGCATTCTACCTGCACCCTTTCAAGAGCCAGCTTAGACCCAGACACCTATTTAAAAGTTACTAAAGCAATTCAAAAAGAATGCTATACCTTCCTTTGACGGGGAGTTGGACGTGGAGAAAATAACAGCATGGGTCATGCAGCTTGAGAAAACATTTACAGTGATGGATCGTACATCTGAACAAAAAGCTCAGCACTTTTATGTTAGAAAAAGAAGCTAACAAATGGTGGCGTAGAACAAAACCTCTAATGCAGACTAAGAATATCCTGATTAACTAGGAAAACTTCTTGGTAGAATTCTATGAAAAATACTTCCCCAGTTCAATGAGAAAACAGAAAGAGATAAAGTTTATAAGGTTGAAGCAAACGGATGAGATGTTTGTAGATCAATATGTGGCCAAATTCATTGAGCTATCTTGGTATTCCTTTTACCTCTAAAGATATGATGATGAATTGTGAAGATGTGAGTAGTTTGAAACTAGGTTAAAGCCCTTGATAAGAGACAGAGTCACTCCATAGTAGATTAGGAATTTTAATGCCATTATGGAGATTATCAGACAAATTAAGAATAACATGTGAGACATTATGCCTGCCATGACTTCAATCAGTCAAAGAGGAGCTTTAAAACTAAAAAGACTGAGACTGAAAGATGCAGGAAGCTCAACACCTAGGAGCAAAAGAAGAGGCAAGGTGCAATGGAACAGAAGGTCATAAAAGGGCAAGAAAGCATAGACTCCCAGGACCCAGCCATCCTTAGTGATGTGCTTCATGTGTGGGAAGTAGGGGCACATTGCCAAAAATTGCCCACAGATAGAGACAGTGCCTCCACTTAAGCCATAGACCTAGGGCAGAGTGTTCGCCCTTACTTAGCAGAAGGCCAGTGCATCACCTAGTTTAATTTGAGGTACACTCATAGTGAATGTTTTATTATGTTGACTATATTTGATTCAATTGCTAGTCACTCGTTCATATCTTATAATTATGTGAGAAAATTAGGTCTAGCTATTAGTACTTTACCATTCGATGTATCTATCACTACACCTACTGGAGGCCACATTGTGACTTCCTATGCATGATTTAATATCACTGTATAGTTTAATCATTGTTATACCATTATTGATTTGATTTGTATGCCCTTCCATGACATTGATTTGATTGTTGGCATGAATTAGATGGCTGCGAACAATGTTGTGCTTGATTGTAAACATAGAACCATTTCCTTACTTGTAGGACTATACCTAAGATAGGGGCTGAGTTATCCTTTTTGACCACTACCCAAGCTTAGAGAAACTTAAAACATGGATGTCAAAGGTTTCTAGTCTTGTTCACTATTCAGGTTGAGGTAAAGGAAGGGATAGAGGAGATCCCTATGGTTAGGGAATTCTCAAAGGTCTTCCTTAAAGATTTTAATTTTAGTAATCTACCTCCTGAAAGAGAGATGGAGTTCTCGATAGATATAGTGGCTGGGGCTGGATCGATGTCCAAAGCTCTTTAAATAATAGCTCCCACCAAGCTTGCTAAGATGAAAAGGCAGATAGAGGAACTATTAGAGAAAGGGTTCATACGTTCTAGTGTTTGACCCTAGGGAGTTCCAGTGTTGTTTGTGAAAAAGAAAGATAGTAGCCTGAGATTGTGTATAGATTACAGAGAGTTGAATTAAGTTATTGATAAGCATAATTTTTATGTATTTTATTTCCCTTAACTTAAGCATTCTAAATGTTAAATGAGGCTTAATGGATTTACTTAGATGGAATTTAATTTTAGTAGCCATCTTTTACACTTTAGGAATTAAATCACAAAATCTTGGATTTTTAATGCATAAATCTTTTTAAATGAATTTTGTGAATATTTCTATTTCATCCTTTCCATTCTTTTTGTGCAGATTTTCAATGCAAAATTGAGCTTGATTGGAAATTAATTGAAGGAGAAATGAAGGCTTTATGTGTACAATTTGAGAGGAAAATTTACAATAGAAGCTATGGTTAACGTGGGAATGGAGAAGCATGAGAGAGATGTAGCATGAGTTGCATGGGAGAACTAGCTACGTGTTGGACAGAAAAGAAGAAGCTACGTGGTGAAAGAGCTGCAGTTTCAACGTAAAAAGCTGAGAATGAGGTGAAGAAGCTACTGCACGAGCTAAGAAACGAAGAGCTACAAGCTTTTGAGCAGAACAAACACACCAGACCAGTAGTTAAGCAGAGCATGAACAGAGGAAGATAAACTCGAATAAAGAACGTGCATGTGAATAGTAGCTGACGTGAGAAACGTAGAAGCCACAAGCAGATTTAGAACCACGTGATTAAGAAGAGAAAAAGCTACGAGCTGACTGATGGAGAAGAACAGAAGCTAGCCACGAGGTCGAGTGAAGAACGAGCTTGGTTTTGATGTAGCAACGTGAAAACAACGTGGAAGTGAGAAAGTGACGTGGATAAATGGAAGAAAAGACCACGTGAACAGTGGTGGAGCTTAAGCTACAGTAGCCAACATGGAATGGGAAGCAAATGAAGAAGAGAGCATGACAGGTTTTGAAGGGTTCCAGCAAGAAAAAATGAGAAGATTTCCACAAGTTCTAGCAGCTCAGAACACACATACACAGCAAAAAGAAGCTACGGAGCTTATGCAGAACGTGTGAAGAAAGACGCTGGAATGAGCCACAGAACCATGCATGAGGTTACAGCAGAAACAAGAAGCACGAGCTGGGCATGTGATCACTTAAATGAAAAGATGAAGCCATGGGAAGCACGTGATTTAGGGGGCTCGGGTAGTAGGCAAAAGGCTGGATCAAAATGCACATATCACATCATTCCATTCATGCTTCATTCATTCCTCCATCCAGAACACGTGAGCAAAGTAAATACAAGGCACGTGAACAACAAATGAAGCACGAGGGGGGCTGGACACATCATCCATCGTATTCATCATATTCACTAGGTCATTCCACATAGACGCCGTATTCCATTCGCGGCAGTCCACCCTTCGTCCAGCAGCAATCCACCATGCCATCTCCTCCATTTTCCATTCTTCCACTCCCATGAAGCTTTAATCTCCATCTGTGGCTAGCTAGGAGGAAGATCCTTGGTGCAAGCTTGAATCTATGGAGAAGAACTCAGAATTTTGGCTAAGATTTCTTTAATTTCCTACACTTTTTCTGTTTCAAATATTGTCTTGGTTAAGTTGTATTTGATAAATAATTTATGTAATTGTAATTAGTGACTGGTTAGACACTAATTAGGAAGCCTTTTTGTTGATTAATTGATCTGATTAAACACTGATTTTTCATTATTCTCTAATTTCTCATGTGTGCCTCGAAGGTGTTCGATGAAATGCATGAATGAAATTATGTGTTTGAATGTTAAACTTGAGAATTCTTTAGTGTTTAGTTGGTTAATTAAACATTTTTGGATGATAATTCAGAGGCTAATTAATCAGTTAATCAATCAAATTAGGGGTTCATTGATCTTAAAAACAAGAATTAATAATTAATGTAGGATTAAGGTCTCAATTCAACATTAGATCATTAATCTCTTGAATCTTGAGTGGTAACCCAAGATAATTTATTATGAACACATTAGGAACTCTTCGGCTAGAATTAATCATAATTGGAATAGGATAAGGATAGTGGATACCAAGGGACGAATCCAAAAAGCTAGTTACAAGACCATTCTCCACCCACAATTCATATAATTAGGTAGAATTTAGGAATTTTATTTCAATTTCATTTTACTTAGTTAATTCAATCAAAAACCCCCTTAGTTTAGAAATTTTTAGAGTCTTTTAACATTTGGAAAACTCAATTAATCATTGAACTCCAATTCCAAGGGAGATGACCTAGGTTGTGCCACTAGCTACATATTTTACCAACCTAGTTTTATTTTGAGAGTTGCACGACGAGCCTCTCAGTTACCATCAAAAATAAATATCCTCTCCCTATAATAGATAATTTGTTAGATTAGTTAGTTGGGGCATCGATATTTTCTAAAATAGATCTTAGATTTGGGTACCATCAGTTGAGAGTTAGAACTGAAGATGTCCCAAAGGCAGCCTTCAAAACCATATATGGGCATTTATGAGTTCTTAGTGATGCCGTTCAGGCTTACGAATGCACCAGTTATGTTTATGGATTACAAGAACAAGGTATTTGGACCATATTAGATAAATTTGTTGTGGTCTTTATTGATGATATTCTGGTATATTCCAGATCATTTGAGGAGCATAAGAGACATTTGAGACTAGTAGTAGAAACCTTGAGAGATAAAAGGTTGTATGCCAAACTTAATAAATATGAGTTTTAGTTAACTGATGTGAGATTCTTAGGTCATATGATATCACAAGCGAGGGTTGATGTTGATCCCTATAAAGTAGAAGCTATGTTATAATGGGCTAGACCTAGAACTATCACTAAGGTTAAGAGCTTTCTAGATTTAGCAGGGTACTATAGACAATTCATTCAGGGCTTTTCTCTTATTGCCTTACCATTGACGTAGCTAATTAAGAAAGAAACACATTTTTGTGTGGGATGATAGTGTTAGATATTGTGCCCTAGGCCTATCAATTTACTATGAGCATTGTCTTAATTTAATAAAGAGTTTTATTATCATTATTATATTATTTATATGTTTGCCATATAATAAGATCCTTGTGTAATTATAGTTATCCTAAATGTCCATAGTTGATCCTTATTGTGAGAACAATAATGAATTAAGATTAGTATAATTTTGATTGATGATCATGATATGATCATGTATGTAGATACAAATCAAAGTCATAAGTACTTGTTAGAAACCAAGGTGCTAAACCAACCTGTCATAAGATGGCTACATAGAATAGGTCATAAACGTATCTCATCTATAGCCATGTCACCAAGCCCATAGACCTGAAACCACTATAGATTTCTACATGAGGAATGTCGTACTTTGATATAATCAAAAGTCACCTTTAATCAGGTGATCATAAAGGTTGTGATCAGATATAATGGGACACATGCAGAGGAAGATGAGTGATCAAGATAGAATTTGTTCCTCTTGCTAAGAGAGAGATAAATATTTGGGCCCCTCGATAAGCAAGATTGGAAAATACATAGTCGTGCTCAAATGAAAGGAGTTTCATTTGTTTTGATAGTCTACTTAAAGATCGAAAAAGTGTGGTCAAGCGATACAAGGATGACGTCTCCATACTTTGTACTTGACCTAAATATCGTGTGACAAAAGAGACTTGACATGGGCTATAGGATAGGTTGCATCAGATTATCAATTCTCATATAATTTGGGTAGTCATAATGTCTTGCTAGAGGCACTTATGACTTGTGGGCTAAAAAGAGTTTTGGACTTATTGCCAATATTATATGGGCCCACTGATAAGCATGATTTTTTATAGATTTTATTCTCCTTATCTTAGGCATTTTAATGATCAAATATAGCTTTAGGGATTTACTTAGGTGGATAATTGATTTTAGTAGCCATTTTCTACACTTTAGGAATTAAACTACAAAATGATGGATTTTAATGCCTAAATCATTTTGAATGAATTTTGGAAATATTCTTACTTAATTTTCTCATTTGTGTTAATGCAAATTTTTGGGCAAATCAAATTTAAAAGTTGGAGAAAAAATTGGAAAAGGAAGGTTTTCCAAGATTGAGATGCATATTCAAGTTCATCACATGGGAGATGAAGCTAGGAGGAGGTTAACATGAAGAAAAAGCTACGTGGAGAAGGAAGAAGCCCAGTTTTGGAATGGCAGAATGTGGAAAAGAAGAAGTATGAACCAAACCATGTAGCAACGTCCATTAGAAACATGGAAATTATGTGGAATAAAAGGGAGAGTAACACGTGAACAAGGCTGTGAACAAAAGCGTGGAAAGAAGCGTAGATAATGCCTTGTTTTGGTGAGAAGCAGGACGTGAGGTTTGCATGAAGAGAACATAGCACCCTCAAGCCATGTACTAACACACACATACAAGCTACAGGTTGAGTGGGAAAGAGGAGGAGAAGCATCGTGCTTGGCTAGAGGAGTAAAACACGAAGCATGCAACTCAGTTGAACATGGAAAGCATGTGAATACTAGAGGAGATAGTCTTAGGTTTAAGAGGTAGAACATGCCACTATTTGAGGAGGAAGAACGTGAAGAACTTCAGCTAAAGAAGAGAAGCATGAGTCCAGAACTAGTGGCTACCCACCCATGAAGAAGTTGATGGAGAAAGAATTAAATGAGCAGATTTAATGCAGACGTGTAGAGGAAGCTCAGTACAGCATTTAAGCAAAGAAGAAGATTTTGAGGAATAAAAAGTAGAGCTGGGTCTGGCGTGGATTGCTATGGGCTGAATTAAGAAGAGCATGTGAGAAATGAGAGCCATCCATACAACATGTGATCATTACTTGGGCTAACTTGTATTAATGAAGCTGTGAAAAGGTACTGGATAGGCACGAGTTGGGAAGAAAGGAGCTTCATGATTCATATACAGGCTGTAAAATACGTAAAAGATGTATGAAGAAAACAGAGCAAAAGCTACAGTTTGGAAGAGCTACATGTGGTAGGAACAAGTAGCATGAAGAAAGGAAGCAACACGAATGAAAACCACATGAACAGTAAGAAGATGAAGCATGGAAGATAGAAGCACATAGGAAGTAAATGAAGAAGAAGCTGTATGAAGGAACATGTAAGGAGCTACGGGCTGACATGGGAATGATTAAAGCTAAATGAGTTAGGAGCTGGTGGAATAAAAACGTGAAGAAAAAAGACGAAGGGCGATTGAAAAACAATGTAAAATACGATGGGGAAAAAGGGAGCTGGATTGAAAGCTACAGAGCATATGGAGATAATAAGAAGCATGCAGCTCGAGTTCTATGTGCATATGAGCAAAATGGAAAGGAAGCTACAAGAGAAGAGAGCTGAAGGTGAAGCCATCGGCCAGAGAATGTAATTACAAGCTAAATAAGCGAAGAGGCAGCAAGTGGAATATTATAAAAGAGAACAAAGCGGGGCCCATAATTATATACACATGAAGGAGATTGCATGTGATTCATCAAGAGAGGTTGGGCACGTGAAATGATTAAGGAAGCACGTGAAAAGGTCTGGAAGAGAGGAGGCATTCACATTATACACATATTCCATCGTCAGACTTAAGGGGGATCCATCGTCATTCATCGTCAAACACTCCATCCAAAACACACTCCATCCATAACGCCGTAGCATTCCATCTTCCATTCTCCATCTCCATCTCACCACCATAGAGCATTAATCCACCTTATGGTTAGCTAGGAGAAGACCCTTAAAGAAGCTTGAATCCATGGAGATATCATAGGAATTTTGGCTAAGAATTTCTTACTTTCCTACACTTTTTCTTTTTCTTGTACATACTTGGTTGAGATGTATTTGATTGAGATTGGTGTAATTGTAATTAGTGGCTAGTTAGACACCAATTAGAAAACCTTTTGTTGATTAATTGATTGGATTAAACATTGAATTTTGTATTTTTCTCTAATTTCCCATGTATGCCATCCAGGTATTTGATGAAATGCATGAGTGAAATTGTGTACTTGATTGTTTGAGTTGAGGATTCCTTGGTGTTTAATTGGTCAATTAAACAAACATCTTAAGGTGATAATTCAAAGGCTAATTAATCAATTAATCAATCAAATTAAGTGTTCATTGATCTTAGAGACAAGAATTGACAATTTAATATGGGATTGAGGTTTCAATTCAATATTAGATTGTTACTCTCTTGATTCTTTCATGGCAACTTAAGATATGTTTGCCATGAACATAATTAGAGACTCTTTGTAACAACCCTAACTTCTACTTGTGGCAATCAAGCTTAAGCATGTAATTAATAGTTATAAATCTAGGTCTAGCACCATTTAAATTAATCAATTTCGGAAAAAGTGAAGAAATTTGAACCTTAATGTTATTAGAATCATTAACCAAGCATTCATGTACATAAATGAAATAAATCTCCACTTAAAAGCATTTAAATCTATTCCCATTCATTTTCAACTCTCACGAATCTCCTATAAAAGCTTGCCCTTTACAAGTGCTTCTAAGTCATTCCTTGATGTTGCCATAGGAAAAACCAAGGTTTACATCACATTGTAGCTAATTACTCTAGGTTCACTCCTTACATTGTCACTATCGTTGTGGTGAGCCCATATGGCGCTACGACAAAAGGACCTCCTGGAGCATAACTCACTTGCCCTCGATATTGGCTATTGCCAATTTCCCTTTTCGTTGCAACTAATTCCTCTCTAGAACACGACCAATCTCACCCCTAGATTTTAGCCACGGCTAACTCCATTTAATCTCGTGGTGAATTACTTTGTGGATGACTTCTAGATTAGCCTCTCACATTTCGCCATGGCTAATTCCATTTCTTGCCATGGCGAATTGCTTTCTGGACCTCTCCTTGGGCAACTTTGCCTCTATTGGCCGTGGCTAAGACTATTTTGGCCTCGGTGAAACACCTTCTGGTCCTACAACTTCTAAATCTTGTCTTATACACTCCAATTCTCCCCTAGAGACTCCCTAGGGTCACTCTACCTTAAATTGTAGGGCTCTAATGGCTTTCCTCTATCTAATTTACCTAGCGTATCTATTGTTACTAATCCAAAACTTAAGTGTTAATTCTTACTAATCCAACTACTATATATCAGC
Organism: Erythrophleum ivorense; assembly: GCA_026724425.1. Lineage (NCBI taxonomy): Eukaryota > Viridiplantae > Streptophyta > Magnoliopsida > Fabales > Fabaceae > Erythrophleum > Erythrophleum ivorense. The sequence goes on along the minus strand of JAIUCV010000020.1, from coordinate 9,852,825 downwards.
AAGTTCATGAATTGATGACAGCAATAATTTATAAGCTACCAACAATTATCATTCAAATATATATTTCATTAGAAATTTCATGCATCACAAGTTCAGGTTTACATCCAATGTATCACATAATTATATTTCCCAAGTAGTAAACCATATCATAAGTTCAACAAAGTTCACAACAGATGTTATAAGTTCATACATCTAATACCAAGCTAAAATGAAGCCTAACTCCTCAATAAATACATTCTAAGTAATCAAAACACAAACACCTACACTTGGCAACATGATTACATGATGATGTTATACAAAAGAATACAAATTTTAGCATCTACTCTATTTAAATCAGTCTAAGTATAGCCTTCTCCACACATGATTGGAGCTTATAGATTTTCATCCACTTGCTTCCCCTTATCCTTACCTAAAAAGTCTTCACCTAAAAGTATGATCCCATGAAATGAGGTGAAATGCAAATCTCAGTAACTAAAGGCAAATTCCATTCATATATTCCATTTTAATTAACATATATGCATGGTATTATATAAGCATCATAATATGTACTAATCACATTAACAAATGAAACAATTAGGCTATTAATGATTATTATCACATACTAGCAATCACATTTCCACATGTTAAAGGCTAATAATATTGAGAGAGGCCCATCCACAGTACCCACTCCCCAATGAGTACAACCAAGGCTCAGTGCATCTGGGGTATGATCATAACCTAGTACCCGATCGAAGCACATGCATAGGTGGCAACCACACCACAGCTCTACCATAGACTCACAAGGTCCAAACATAATACAATAGATATCCAACCAATTCATTTGTATTTCAAAACATTCATGTACAACAAATATGAAATTAAAGCAGATATATGCATAAAATTAATATAGTCCCTGGTTACCTCACATGTAGCCAATCCTCTAAGAGCCAACTGAATGTTACATTTAAAACCATCCAAGAAAGTGACTTTGAACTCATACAAGTGGATAAAACACACCAATTTCCACAAATTAGCTAGGGTTAGATTTTCAGTTTTTCTATCACAACTTCGAAAATTCATAACTAAATCCACAAAAATCAAAATCCAACAAACTTTAGCATTCTAGAAAGCTCTAGATGTTATCCCATGTTAAAAATAATTTCAGCTCGTGAAACATTAATGGGAGAATGTTTGACATCCAAAAAGCCACTAAGATCGCTGCTGTCTGGGCTATTGGGTCAGATTACTGATATGAACTTTCAAAATTCATAAATAATTCTATAAAAATTGAAATCACACATATTTTGGTCATTCTAGAAAGCTACAAATGTTAAATTTATTTAAAAAATAATTCTATGATTAAACTGATATATTAGCCATTGGAAATCTATAGAATAGTAACTAGACTTAGGGACTCTACTACTACTGATAGCAAAATTCAAAATTGCATAACTCTTTACTCAGACCTCCAAATAAGATGATCTCAATGGCTACAGAAAGATTATGACCTCTAATTTATGTCTGTAAAATTTTACAAGCATTGGACACCATTTTCCTATTGGATGTCACAGAACACAAATATGTCAATGTGAACAGTGCACATACCAGAATCAATTGAAAATCCTAACTTTGAAAATTCATCAAATATTCTCTAGACCTTCAAAAATTATATTTTTTAGCTTTTCAAAAAGCTCTCAACAACCTCTAATTACATGCCAAATATCATATCAATAAGAGCTCATTTGGCCAAAAATTAACATAAAGATCTATTATGGTCAATTTTGGCTCCATATAGTGTACCAAAATGACCAAATGGCTTTCCTTGGGTTTTGGCACCTTTTGGGCAAGTCTAACAACATAATTGGAACTTGTGTGAACTGTCCAAATGGTTCCAAACCTCATGCATCTCATTTTGGCCATTTCATCCACACATATGCATAATTCCATAAAACTATTCATGAAGCTAGTTTGCCATCATATACTCAAATCACTTTCTAATGGCTACATGATATGTTCTCTCATTCATACATGACATATTATCATAATTACTTATGCTCAAGAGGCCATAGACCATACACAATAGTGGGTTACATCATTTGACATACATATGGCCTTAAAGAACCAAAGCCATGCATTATGTTGTCAAGCTCTCTTCTTCAAGGTGGTTGGCTTCCATTACCTTGTCCATTTGATCCACCTAGCATTTTAGAACATTGGAGAGAAGGGAATGAGATTCAAAGAATCCCAATAGCTCATCTCTCATTCAATCATACACAATGGATGTAAACAAGTCTCATAAATGCATGTATGGTCATGTTGACATGTACAAACATTCAAGAGACATTTTCATCATTTGAGAAAGTCATAGATAGCATACAAAGGCTTGCCAAGTAAGTGGATTGGCCTCACCCAATTTCTTATGGATATTGGACTTGCCTCACCCATTCTTTAAGAGATTCTTGGACTCAACCATACTCTTAGTAGCCCATCTGGCTTTTGGGAGACTCTTTGCTTTGGTTCAACCAATCTCAAGTGTTCTTGGCTCATCCTTACCATAGCTATAGGTTCTTGGCCTCACTACACTCAAGCAAACCCAAGCACACATAAAAAACATCATATAAGAGCATATTGTAACATCATGGTACCATGAAATTAAAGTCATGCTAGAACACTTTTCAGGGCTTAAAAATACACATACATACATTCAAGACAAGTTAAGCACACATGTATACATGAGAGAAAATAGAGAGAGCTACCTTGCTTACATTTTGTACACTTTTTCTTTAAGCCTTGAATCTTCTCCCTTGACCTCACACACCCTAGAAGGTGGAGATCATTTCTCTTAGTCTAAACACAATTTATGAAAGCCAATTAGGTTTATGGAATTAATTCTAAGGCCACACAACTTGCTTAGACTCTAGCTTGGTCTATAAACCTCATTATAGTTCCATAATTGCCTCTAATGAAGCAACACTCCTGAAATAAAATCTAGACTTCATTCTTTTCTTTCAAATATGATTCTTGACTCCTTATAAGTTTCTTGGAGTCATCACACAATCAAAACTAAGAGCCTAACTACATGTTACTTCTTTAGGTCATAATATGGAACTTAAAGCACTAACTCACTTTCTATGGATTCTACATTTTTTCCAAGGCCTCCTCTCATTTTCATTCATCATATATGACTTAAGAATAGGCTTAGAAAAATTTAAAACTCTCCCTAGCTATGCTATCCTTGCTTGGCTGAGGCTAGGAGGAAATGGAGCTCCTTGGAGTTTGCTTTGTTTTCTCAAGGGAAGAAGCATATGGGGTGTAACATCCGGGTCCCTCCGTAAATGTGAGAAACGCAATGTTCGATTTCTCCGTAAACGTCAGAAATGGGCCAAATATAAAAGGAAGTCCTCGAAATAGAAGGAATTGGGGCCAACTAAAATTATGATACAATTTTAAATATTAAAAAATGAGGATTTGAGATTTGAGATGCCCAAAAACCAGAGCCAGAAGAGCTCAGAAAATTTGCCGAAGAAAGTAGGGCCATTTTTGTAATTTTTGGAAAATTTTGAAATCTCATAGGAGGGCTTTTTAAATGGAAAATTTGAGCTTTTCAGGGTTCTCAGAGGCCCCGAATACCATGGGAACCCCTAGAACAGTTGAAACCCCTCCGGTGAGCAATTTCGGTCGTTAGTTGACCGAAACTTTGACCGAACGGTTCGGAATGGTTTTAGATCCTTTTTGAGTGATTCCAAAGGCAATTCTTATGATTAAGAGCCTAAGAAATATGATGGAAAAAACATATTTCAAAAAGGAGTTTAAATGAGCCCAAACGAACAAAACTACAAAGAGGGACTAAATTGCAAATTCTAAAAGTTGCTTAAATGAATCCCTAGCTTATTAAAAACGTCCCTCCTCTGCTCAGATCTCCTCACCCACTCTCTCACACACTAAAACATAATTAAGAAGGGCTAAGAGTGGTGCACAAGAGGGGAGGCCAAGGAAGGAAGAAGAAGCTTTGAAAAATGTAAGTTTTAGACACTTTTTCCTACTCCTTGCCTTGTTAAACTTCTTCCCCTCTTCTTCCTCTTCCTTCTCATGGTTTTGGCATTTAATTTGGTGCTGTTTTGAAGGCAAAACAAAGGTGGAATTTTTGGATTTGGTGAGGAGAGGCTAACCAAGTGAAGAACAAACCAAGAAAACTAAGAATCCAAGGTATTTTGCTACTTCCTAAGCTTAGATCTCCTTGCTCCTCTTCTCTTCAATTTCCCCCCCATGTAAGACCAGCCATGAGGGATTAAATTTCTGGCCAAACCAAGAATGAATCACATGAATTAGGGTGTGGGAATTTAGAATATGCAAAGGAAACCAAGTAAAAGCCATTGAATTTTAAGTTACCAAAGTGTAGGATTCTTGAAGAGTTTGTAAAATCTGTTTTGATTCATGAATTTCCTAGGCTATGTAAGTGTTTAATTGAGCTTCTAAGACCTCTAGGAAGCCTCCCAAGTGACTCTCCCATCAAGGAAAAATTGGAAACCCTTTAAACCCCAAATACTTCCATAATGTCGACCTAGGTTAGAAAGAGTACCAAGGGGAAGTTTTAATTTGTTTCAAGCTTATTTTTGAGTCATGTAGGATGGAAGAGGATGAGAGGAAGCCTTGAAAAAATTTTAGAAGCCCTAGATAGTGAGATGGAAGTGTAGGCTCCATAATGTAGCATAATGAAGCAACTCCTAGCTAAGCTCTTTAAAATAATTGTGTGATGACTCCAAGGAGTCTAAATGGAGTCAAGAATCATAGATTAAAGGAGAGAGGGGAGCCAAGATCATGAATTCTTGAAGTTGCTTCATTAAGTGCCTTATAGAAGCATAATGGAGCCATAAACCAAAGTAGCATCATGTAAAGTGTGTATAATGCCAAGGCTTGTTCCCATGAGTAATTCATGTATCTTTTGGTGTGTCTAGGCCAAGAGAAATGGTCTCCACCTTCTTGGGTGTGTGAGGTCAAGGGAGAGGAGTCAAGACTTAAGGAAAAAGTATGTAAATGCAAGCAAGGTAGCTCTCTCCACCTTCTCTTATGCATGGATGTGTGTTTGGTTTGTTTTAAAATGTGTGTATGTGTATTTTCAAGCTAAGAAAAGTATGCTAGCATGCCTTTATATTCCATGATCCTTGATGTCATGTTATGTTTTAAATGAATCTATGATGTTTGTATGAGTTTGCTTGAGTGAAGAGAGGCAAAGAACTCTTCCCTTTGGTGAGGATAAGCCAAGAACCCTTGAACTTAGTTGAGACATAGCAAAGAGTCTCCCAAAAGCAAAGTGGGCTCCCAAGAGTATGGTTGAGTCCAAAGCTCTTAAAGAATGGGTGAGGCAAGTCCAAAATCCATGAGGAGAAGTGTGAGGCCAATCCAAACACTTAGAGAACTCTTGAATGTCTTGTATGATTGATTCACATGCCAAGGTTGCTTTGAAAATGTCCATGACTTCCATTTTTCCATACATGCATTTGAAAGGCTTGCTTTGTACATATTATGTGTGATTGAATGGGAGATGAGCTATTGGGATTCTTTGAATCTCATTCCCTCCTCTCCAATGATCTAACATGCTAGGTGGACCAAGTAACTATGGTGAAGGGAGCCAACATCAATGAAGAAGGAAGAATGACAAGTCTATGTCTAGCTTTAGCCATTTTAGAACCATAATTGTGTTTCTTGATGTATATGTTGTTGTAAATGTACCATGACTCTTGAGACACATGTAAATATAATATTATATGATGTTTAGATGTATGAATATGAGGTATGACTTCTAGCCTACATTTTGAGCATGAGATGCCAAATTATGCAATATGAAAGTATGATGGAAGTGTGCATAAATGTGGGTTGAATGGCCAAAATGAGATGCATGAGATTTGGGACCATTTGGGCAGCTCACACAATTCTTAAATGTACTTTTAGACTTGCCCAAAAGGTTCCAAGACCAAGGGAAATCCATTTGGTAATTTTGGTACCCAATATGGAGCCAAAATTGACCATAATAGAACCCTATACCATTTTTTTGCCAAATGAGTTAGTCTTGCCCTAAAACTTGGCATGCAATTAGGTCTCATTAAGAGATTTTTGGGAAGATAAATATCGTAATTTTTGGAGACCTAGAGAATATTTGAAGAATTTTCAAAGTTGGGATTTTTCATGGATTCTGGTATGGGTACTGTTCATACTGGCAGTTTTGAATTCTGTGTCATCCGATGGCCAAATGGTGTCCAGTGCTTATGAAATTTTACATGCATAAATTAGAGGTCATATTATTTCTGTGGACACCAAGATCACCTCATTTGGAGGTCTGAGCAGTGAGTTATGCATGTTTGAAGTTAACAGTCAGCATCAGTAGCGCCCCATGAGTCCGGTTACTGTTCCATAGGGTCCATTTGACTAAACGTATTTGTTTCATTCTTAAATTATTTTTAGCATAAATTTAAGATTTTTATCTTTCCATAATGACCAAATTTGTGTGATTTCTATTTTTATATAATTAGTTATGAATTTTAGAAATTTGTATCAGTAATCTAAAACAGCAGCCCAGTCAGCAGCGACCTCTGGACCTTTTTGGATGTCAAACGTCCTCTGTGATAAATTTTATGCTCTGGACGTATTTTTAGTGTAAACTAGACATCCATATATTCCTACAATGACTATGATTTCATGATTTCAATTTTTCTAGGTTTATTTATGAATTTCCAAAGTTGGGTCAGAAAATGGAGCAAATCTAGCCGAAAATGTGCTTGTTTATTTTGAGCTCCATTTCGGTTTCCATGGGTTGTAGGAATGCTTTTGTGATACAAATAAGTTTTAATAGTGAAATTAAATATGAGGAAGTATAGTATGAGCTCACACAGTCCACGTGACACCAAATTGAATTTTTTTGATATAGCGCAACACGGAAAAAATTTATTATTTTCATCTCCTTTTCATATGATCTTGTGGGATCGATAATACAAAACTTATAAATGGCATCAAATGAGCTAGAAGTTATGGTGTTACATGGGGAGCCTCTTAGGATCTTAGGAGCTCATTTAAACTCTTATTTAGGCCTAGAAATCATCATACAAAATCAGATTTTACAAGGTGTAATTGAAACCCTAGAACTTGCATCTTGAAATCTAATGGTTTTTTGTTAATTCTCTTTGCATATTCTTAATCTCCACACCCTTTTTCCTTAGATTTGTAACATCCAATCCCTCCATAAACGTGAGAAACACAATGTTCAGTTTCTCCGTAAACATCAGAAATAGGCCAAATATAAAATAAAGTCCTCGAAATGGAAGAACTGAGGCCAACTAAAATTATAATAAAATTTTAAATATTAGAAAATGAGGATTTAAGTTTAAGATACCTAAAAACTAGAGCCAGAGTGATTCAATAAATTTGTCGAAAGGCCAGTGGCATTTTCGTAAATATGAGTAACTTTTTGAAAACTCACAGAAGGGCTTTTTAAACAAAAAAATTGAGTTTTCTGAGGTTCTCAGAGGCTCTGAAGACCATGGGAACCCTCAGGACAGTTGAAACCCTTTCGGTGAGCTATTTTGGCCATCAGTTGACCAAAACTTTGACCAAATGGTTCGAAATAGTTTTAAATCCAAATTGAGTGATTCCAAAGGTATTTTATAAATTAGAAAACCTAAAGTCTATAATGGAAAAGATGGTTCTCAAAAAGGATGTAAAACGAGTTCAAACAGCTTGGTCAAATACAATGGCAAAAATGTAAAGAAGGTGAAAAGTTACAAAAATCCCTTTTCTTCTTCTTAAAAGTGGCATGCCCCTTCTTCCTCATTCTGCCACCGACTTCCAGCATCTTAGAAACAAACCAAAAATGGCGTGAGAATTGGGAGAAGAGAGAGGAAGAAAACAAAGGCAAAAAGGTATGAAAATACATGGAGTTTTACAATAAGTTAGTTATCAAATTTTCTCCTCTCTTCATTCTCCTTCTCTTGATGGTTTTAGATTCTTAAAAGGAGGAATTTGGTGGCTGATCTCATGAAAAAAAGTGGAGGTTTTAAGCAACCAAATAGAGCAAGAGAATCACCATTTAGCAAGCTCTCAAATGAGGTATGATGTGCACTAAAAAAAACTTGTTTTTCTTTGAATTCCAATGGCTTCCATATTAGGTCTGGAGAGAGAAACTAGAGAGGGAAAGGAATTCAAGCCAAAACAAGGTAGAGACAAGAATATTCAAGCATGAGAAATAAGAATATGCAAGGGAAACCAAGTAAAAGCCATTGAATTTCAAGTTACCAAAGTGTAGGATTCTTGAAGAGTTTATAAAATCTATTTTGATTCATGAATTTCCTAAGCTATTTAAGTGTTTAATTGAGCTTCTAAGACCTCTAGGAAGCCTCCTAAGTGACTCTCCCATCAAAGAAAAATTGGAAACCCCTTGAACCCTAAATGCTTCCATAATGTTGACCTAGGTTAGAAAGAGTACCAAGGGGAAGTTTTCATTTTTTTTAAAGCTTATTTTTGAGTCATGTAGGATGGAAGAGGATGAGAGGAAGACTTGGAAAAATTTTAGAAGTCATAGATAGTGAGATGGAAGTGTAGGCTCTATAATGTAGCATAATGAAGCAACTCCTAGTTAGGCTCTTTAAAATAATTGTGTGATGACTCCAAGGAGTCTAAATGGAGTCAAGAATCATAGATTAAAGGAGAGAAGGGAGCCAAGATCATGAATTCTTGAAGTTGCTTCATTAAGTGCCTTATGGAAGCATAATGGAGCCATAAACCAAAGTAGCATCATGTAAAGTGTGTATAATGCCAAGGCTTGTTCCTATGAGTAATTCATGTTTCTTTTAGTGTGTCTAGGCCAAGAGAAATGATCTCCACCTTTTTGGGTGTGTGAGGTCAAGGGAGAGGACTCAAGGCTTAAGGAAAAAGTGTGTGATTGCTTTCAAGGTAGCTCTCTTTCCCTTCTCTCATGCATGGATGTGTGTTTAGCTTGTTTTAGAATGTATGTATGTGTATTTTCAAGCTAAGAAAAGTATGCTAGCATACCTTCATATGTCATGACTCTTGATGTCGTGTTATGTTTTAAATAAATCCATGATATTTGTATGAGTTTGCTTGAGTGTGGAGAGGCCAAGAACTCTTTCTTTGGGTGAGGATGAGCCAAGAACCCTTAAGCTTGGTTGAGACAAAGCAAAGAGTCTCCCAAAAGCAATGTGGGCTCCCAAGAGTATGGTTGAGTCTAAAGTACTCAAGAATGGGTGAGGCAAGTCCAAAATCCATGAGGAGAAGTGTGAGGCTAATCCAAACACTTGGTGAGCTCTTGAATGATTTGTATGAGTTGTTCACACACCAAGTTTTCTTTTAAAATGTTCATAGCTTTTATTTTCTCCATGCATGCATTTATAAAGCTTGCTTGCACATATTATGTATAATTGAATGGAAGATGAGCTATTGGGATTCCTTGAATCTCATCCCCTCCTTTCCAATGCTCTAATATGCTAGGTGGACCAAGTAGAAATGGTGAAGGGAGCCAACAACCATGAAAGAAGGAGATTGACAAGCCTAGGCCTAGCTTGCATTCTTTTTGAACCATAATGATGTTCAATGATGTATATGATTATTGTAAATGGCACATGACCCTTGAGACACATGTAAATATGATATTATGTGATGTATACATGTATAGATATGATGCATGAACTTTAGAAATGAATTTGGGTATGTAATGCCAAGTTATGCAAATTGGAAGTTTGATGCAAATGTGTATAAGTGTGGGTTAAGAGGCCAAAATGAGATGCATGAGGTTTGAGACAATTTGGGCAACTCACACAAGTCCTAAATGTGCTTTTAGACTTGCCCAAAAGGTGTCACAACCAAGGGAAAGCCATTTGACAATTTTGGTACCCATATGAAGCCAAAATTGACCATAATGGAACCCTATATCACTTTTTTGCCAAATGAGTTAGTCTTGATCTGAGATTTGGCATGCAATTAGGTCTCATTAAGAGCTTTTTGGGAAGCTAAAGAACATAATTTTTTGAGTTCTAGAGAATATTTGATTAATTTTCAAAGTTGGGATTTTCTATTGATTCTGGTATATGCACTGTTCACACTGGCATATTTGTATTCTGTGTTATCCGATAGGAAAATGGTGTCCAATGCTTGTGAAAATTTACAAGCATAAACTAGAGGTCATAAGATTTTTGTAGCCATTGTGATCACCTCATCTGGAGGTCTCAGCAAAGAGTTATGCATTTTTTAAATCGGTTGTCAGTAGTAGTGGCGCCTCAGGAGCCCAATCATTGTTCCATAAATTTTCAATAGCTAAACGTATTTGTTTCATTCTGGAATTATTTTTAGCATAAATTTAAGATTTTTAGCTTTCCAGAATGACTGAATGTGTGTGATTTCAATTTTTATAGAATTAGTTATGAAAATTGGCTGTCAATAGCAGTGGTGCCCCAGGAGCCCAGTCACCGTTCCATAGATTTCCAATGGTTAAACGTATTTATTTCATTCTAGAATTATTTTTAACATAAATTTAAGATTTGTAGCTTTCCAGAATGACTAAAATGTGTGTGATTTTAATTTTTATAGAATTAGTTATGAATTTTAAAAGTTTGTATTAGTAATTTAAAATAGCAGCCCAGGCAACAGCGGCCTCTGGACATTTTTAGATATCAAACATCCTCTGTGATGAATTTTATTCTTTAGATGAATTTTTAGTGTAAAGTAGACATCAATAGCTTCCCAAAATGATCAAGATTATATGATTTATATTTTTCTAGATTTAGTTATGAATTTCCAAACTTTGGTCAAAAAGAAGGTCAAACCTGGCCGAAATTAAATAGCCACTTTTTATGCTCCATTTCGATTTATATGAGTTGTGGACATGATTTTGAGATGGAAATGAGTTGTATTGATGTATTTAAATATGAGAATATATAGCATGAGCTCACACGGTCCACGTGACCCCGAATGGAATTTTTAAGTATGACGCAACGCAAAGAAAGTCACTATTTTTCCCTTTTGCCTTATATCTTCATGAATATAATAATTTGAGGCATGTATATATATGATATGATGAGCTAGAAGTTATGGTGTTACAAGATTCACTCTTGTTTCTGCTTAAAAATCAACTCCTCCTAGGGTTTTCTCATGTTAGGCAAAATGGAGGAGGAAGGAACCAAAGATGACAATCATAGGAAGAGAAATTACCTTGTTTTCTTGCTTTTTCTCACTTGAATCTTGTGTTCTTTGAGCTCCTCTCTTCAAATCCAAATTTTTCCCTGAATTTCTCCTTTAAAACAGATCCATATACTTCATTATAATTATAGGAAATAAAGGAGAATAAAGGAAAAGAGGTTTGGAAGAGAAGAGAAAGAACATGAAAAACTACTAAATTTCTATACCTTAAACCTTTGATTTCTCCTTCTCTTTGGCTTCCCCTTGTGTGTCATTCTCCTTAGGATTTTCCTCTGGTTTTGGGCAGAACTTGGTCATGCAACATGAAGGGAGAAGAAGGGTGCATCATATATATAGGTAGGAGGAAGTTACACTTTTCAAAAATTTTCATTTTGCCTTTCGTCCTCAGTATTTTTATTTTTCCTTCATTTTAGTTCCTTTTTTAGAACCATCTTTTCCATTATGAAATTTAGGTTCCCAATTTAGTAAAATGCCTTTGGAATCACTCGAATCGGAGCTAAAACCTTCCCAAATGAATTTATCAAAGTTCAAGTACACCAATGTTGGAAAACGTCCATCAGAGGGGATTTAACTGTCTCGAGATTTTCCATGGTTTCCAGGGCCTCTGAGAAGCCCGAAGAACTCAAAATTAATTTGTTCAAAATTACGAAAATGCCATTACGTTTCATAAGTTTTCTTTCTGTCTGAACCTAAAATTTTCATTTTTAGGAGTCTAGAATATTTTTTAAATTTTTTGGGACCTTAACTACATCATCTCAAGGGATTTTCTTTTGTATCCAATGAATTTTGTTTGTTTACAAAGAAATCGTACGTTGTGTTTCTCACGTTTTCAAAGAAGCAGATGTTTCACCCTTGTATGAAACCATAATGGTGTCATAAGCTAGATGTAGCTTTTGTAAAGTTTATGTGAGGTTAGAGTTGGTTCCAATGATATGTCTGTGTCTTGTTTGATGTGTCTAGGCCAAGTGAATTAAGTCCCTCCTAGGTGTAAGTGTGAGGCCAAGCCAAAGACATAAGAAAGTAAGGAAAAGTTTGTACTTCTTGCACGAAGGTAGCTCTCTACTCTTTCTTGTGTGCATTTCTTTGTTGTATAATTGTCATTGAATGCTTGTATATGTGTTTGAATCATGAGACATGTCATTTGCTATTGGTTTGTTGCTATAATACCATTGTGTTCTTGAATTGCTTTGAAATTGTGAAATTGCTCTTTATGGGTGAAGTTATGCCAAAAGTCTCTTGGAATGGGTGAGGTGAAGCCAAAAGCCCTAAAGATGGGTGAGACAAGGCCAAAAGTCTTAATGATGAGTGAGGCTAAGTCAAAAGTCCCTAAAAAATAGATGTGGCTAATCCAAAAGTCCCAAATAATTAGGTGAGGGTAGACCAAAAGTCCCTAAAGCTTATTCTTGACTTTGACATGTTCATATGACATAGAAATATTTATTTTAATGATTCTTGGAAGTGTCTAGTGCATACTTGTATTCTTTGACATGAATAGATACCTTGTTTGCTTACTTGAAATGTATGAAAGAGCTATTGGGATTCTTTGAATCTCACTCATCCCTATTTTCTATCTAACCATGTTTAGATGATGCTCAAGGAAGAAAAAATGAGAGACAAGGAGCATGATTTGCAATACTATGATAATAGAATAGTTTTTGATGTAGTGAAATGTCAAATTTTGTATGTATGGGTTAGTTTTGAGATGTAAACCTTTGAGCAATCACAAAAGTATGTATGTATGATGTATGAACCAAGCTTAGAACCATATGTATGGAAATGTGTGCTTTTGCCACCTTGGAGCTATAATGCAAATGTCTACATATGCAACTAGGATGGTGGTTTTCATATGTATGATGATTTAGATCATTTGGGATGCTTCTATAAGCTGTGCTTATGCTATGTAACGTGCTCAAATGGTTGCGGATGGTGTGGGAGACCATTTGGTGCAAATTGACCCTATTATGGTATCAAAAAGTGACATAATCTTGAGCTAAACCACAAACTAACCAAATGGAAGAGTTTATGCATAAAATTTGGCATGTATTTAGATCTTTTCATGAAGCTAAAAAAAACTCAAGTTGGTGCTCTAGAGAATTTATTATGAATTTTTAAAGTTGGCCAAATTATACCGAGCTGTCAAGGTTACTATTTATATGGTCAATTTGCTTCTCTATGTCATTCATGGTCCAAATGAAATCCAATGCTAGTGTAATTTTATAAGCATAAACAAGACATTATAATCTTTCCATAGCCACTAAGAGCACCACATTTAGAGTTTTGTAGAGAGAGATATGATTTTTCAAAATTTGAGTTTAGTTGTAGGATGCCACCCAAACTAGTGTTACTCTTCCATCAATTTTTGTAGGGCAAACCTTGTTGTAGTGATCTAAAATTCTTATGGAAATTAGGGGACATCCTAAGATTTCCAAAATGGTATAATTTACATGATTTGGATTTTTCTAGAATTAGTTATGAAGTTTTGAATTTCATATCAAAATATGGAACCAGAAAAATCTGCACTTGAACTTGAATTTGTGTTGCTCACTCCAAACCCGAAATGGTAGCTATGAATTGTGGTATTTCTGGTCCATTAAGTATATTATGGATGGGAGAAAATGTTGGTAAGGCCAAATGGTTCATGTGATTAAAATTAAATTATTTTGGCTTTTAATGACAATTATTTCTGGTGCTAAAAGTGTGATTTTCATGCAAATGGATGTTTATGCCATTTGTGATGTAAATTGAGAAGTATCTTGATATGGTGTTACAGAGGTGGTGTGCTAAAATAAGGAGCAAGGCTAAGTTATAATACTTTTTTAAAATTTCCATTTTATCCCTTTTCTTAGTTTTTTCTATTTAGGCTCATTTCAACTCCCTTTTTAGAACCGTTTTTCCATTATAAAATTTAGTTCATCTAACTCATAAAATGCTTTTGGTTTCACCCAAATTAGATCTAAAACCTTCCCAAATGAATCAGTTAAAAGTTTCAGTCTACTGACACTCTAAAATGTAAACCGGAGGGTTTTTAACTATTCTATGTATTCCTATGATTTTTAGGGATTCTAAGTGTAACACCCCATAATTAATTAAGGTATTAATCATGGATTAGAATTAATTAAGAGTAATTAATAAGGGCTCATTGGGCAAGTTAAGTGAATGGAGACTTTAGAGAGATAAATTATTAATATGGGTTTGAGATTTAATTAGGATAGAAATTCTATCTAGGCCTAAATTAATAGATCATGAGAAGAGGTTAATAGAGGCCCAATGGATTATGTGCAGACCTAACATAATTTAGTGGGATGGGGGCCCAAGATTTATCTTGTATAGACTCTTCTAAGTGGCCCAATAATCTTTGTGCAGACCTAAAACTCTTGAGCTCTTCAAACTTGGCCCAAACTCAATTAAACTTCAGCAACCCAAATGCATAAAAACTGGCCCAATAAATTCTGCAGCCCAACACCTCTAAACTGGCCCAACAAACTTAAAAATCTGAAGCCCAAGTGGAGATGGATCTTGGAGCAGCCCATGACCCATACTTGACCCAACTCAAACCCAACTCAAACCCTAATACCCCAGCCACTTTTTCACTTGCTGAAACATAAGATTCAAGAGGCAAAATCGGAGGTCGAGAAGGAGGCTAGGGTTTGGGACCAAAATTCTGCATTTTCTCATACTTAGAGCAAGATTCAACCAAGGTAATAGTTATACAACTTAATCCCCTCATCTTTCTCTTTAATTTGGCCCAATTAGTTTTTCATTTAGAGCATTTTCATCCTACCCAAAATCTGAAATGTAAGTGTTTGGGGGTTTTCTTGATGAAATTCGTAGGTTGGGATTAGGACTGACTTTGGGTGAGTTTAAACCCTCCATTTTGATGCTTTAATGGTTAATTTAAGACTCCCATAGCTAATTTATAAAATGGGTATTAATTATGTACGAATTTGCTTAGGATTTTGGGTAGAATATTGAGTTTTCTTGTGGAGGAAACTTAAATCCGAAATTGGGACTTGTTGTGGCTGGGTAAATGATTCTTGGGTAGTCATTGGTATTTTAAATTCCTTGGATACTGATTATGATTATTAATGATGAATTAGAGTAGTAATTAGGTGATGTTATGGTTATAGGAGGAATTCTGCACCATTGGTGATTGTTACAAGTGTCTACAAGTGAGGTAACTGGGTTTATATCAATTCCATGTGTATATTTGATTTAATTCCATATGTTGCTATATATGATTGATTGCAAAATGCTGAATGAATTGGTTGGCTATCTGTTGATTTGTGATTGGACCTTGTGAGTCCATGGTGGAGCTGTGGTGCGGCTGCCACCCGTGCATGTGCTATGATCAAGCACCGGGTTATGATCAAACCCCAGATGCACTGAGCCCCGGTTGTGCTCAATGAGGAGTAGGTGCCGTGGACGGGCCTCTCCGGTGTTAATGGCCTTTAACATGTGATAATATGATTGCTAGTATGGGATAGTAATCATGATAGCCTAATTGTTTCATTTGCTGTTATAATGGATATGATTCTGATGTTGATTTTGATTTATGCATATATGGTAATTAAACTGGATATATAATGGAATTGCCTTGGTTACTGAGATTCATATCTCACCCCGTTTTGTGGGATTAACATTTCAGGTGAAAGTTCCTCGGGTAAGGATAAGGGTAAGCAAGTGGAGGAACATCCATGAGCTGAGGCCGGGTGTGGGGAGCTACACTTGGTCTGAGTAGAATAGGATAGATGCAATTTTTGTTATTAGTTACCTAGCATCATCATGAAATTATATTGCCAAGTGTAGGCGTTTATATTTTGCTTGATTGAAATGTAACCGTTAAGGATTTAGAGTACATCATAGTGGAATATCAATGTATGAACTTATAGCATTATATATATGTATGTGGATTTGCTGGAATTATGATATGGATTACCATATGAGGATTGTAGTCATATGATGCCTTAGAGGTAAGCTATTGTTGAATGGAATCTTTATGAAATTTGCATGGGATGTAAATTGCTGATAATGTATGTGATCTTGCTGCCACTTATTTATGAATTTGTTGGTATGAGTTAGTGGAACAAGTAGGAAGTGACATTTGAGTTTCACAATGGTAATGGATGGATTGATGGGTAAATAGGGTAGATAAACACCATTAGGATCACTTAAAACAAGGGTAGGTGGACCTAGAGTGTTGCTAAGGTAAGAATTGGAGTGTAGAGGGCGAAATTCGGGTAAAATGGTCACAGAAGGGAATCTCGCCGCGGCCAAGAAGGCTTCGCCGCGGCCAAAGTAGAGACAGAGCCAAAAGGAGCCGCGGCGCAACAAACCTCGCTGCGGCGCGAAGCGAAAAATTCACCCAGGGGGGGTAACAGAACCAAAACCCGCCACGACGCAGTATTTCCCGCCGCGGCGCGAGTCGAAAAATTAAAATTTATGTTGGACAGAAGCAAAACTCGCCGTGGCGCGAATATATTACGCCGAGGCGAGAATTCTGGGAGTCGAGTAGAAGTTCCAGGAAGCATTTCCGCCGCAGCGCCACATAGGTTGGCCGCGGCGAGATTTGTGAAATAAGGGGAATGATTTAAGAGTACAAGCCGGGAGGTTATTGAGTGTTGAAACTAATGGATGATTAAATCATGAGCCTCTTATGGTAGTAAGATTTCTTTTATGCACATTTTATTT
This sequence comes from Erythrophleum ivorense, assembly GCA_026724425.1. Lineage (NCBI taxonomy): Eukaryota > Viridiplantae > Streptophyta > Magnoliopsida > Fabales > Fabaceae > Erythrophleum > Erythrophleum ivorense. Next base: position 9,835,959 of record JAIUCV010000020.1, on the reverse strand, counting down.
TGCTAAGGTGGCATGGTGATGACCCTAACATCAAGGTTCAAATTCCCTCACATTTTCGTAATACGGTAAAATATAATGACCTCAAACCTTGATCATTAACTAATAATCTTGTATTTAACCATAATTACAATGATTAGAAGGTAGGGTTGTCACACTAAGAACCCCATAAACTCAATTTTCCTATTTAAAGATTCCTCCTTTTGAGTTTTCTAAAAGTTGCCCAAAACTACAAAAATGCCACTGCCTTTTCTTCTAGCTTTGTTTAGCTATTCTGGCTTCAATATTTGGGCGTCTTTAGCCTTGTATCCTCATTTTTAGGTGTTTAGATTATTACTCTTATTTTGTTTGGCCTCTAATAATTTAATTTAGGGGACTTCCTTTAATAATCTCCTTAGTTTTAGACTTTTAGAACAACAATTGTTACAGTAAGAGTCCAAGTCACAGCCAAAACATCTTGAATCGCGGCCAAAAAGTAAGTTTGGGGTAACAAAGACTAAAAGCACCATGGCGCAGGTCCCTTAGCCACAGCACAACTTAAGGAAAATAAAAGGGAAGATTTCCAAAGAGTAATCTCACCGTGGCAAGACTTGGGAAAAAGTGAGAATAGTGTTCCAATAGCGCATCTCGCCATGGCACAGAATTCTTAAGTCGTAGTGAGGATCATGAATTTTGCCCAATGGAGTTATAGTAGGCAACATCACTATGGCATGGAGAGCTTGAGTCGCAGGGGGTGATGAGAATTTTGACCTTTTAGTTCCAATAGCAAGTTAAGCTATGGCATGGATACTCCAGGTCAAAGCGTTAAGTCTAAAATTCAATTTTTGTGTTATAGAAGCCAACTTAGCCATAACTAAATCTTCCCAAGTCATACTAAGTCTTCAAACCCCCATTTAGCTTATAAGTCTTGATTTCCTCCCTGGTAATAAGTTTATAAGCTTCTCTAAGTGACCAAGGATGTAATGGAAGTTTAATATGAGGATTTATTTAACTTCACACATGGATTCTCATGTTTCCTTAACTGGTGACTGGTATTGATTAAATAGGTTCAAATTCCTCCATATTTTTATCCTAAAACAAATTATTAAGGATGACTAACCTTCAATCCCAGTGATTAGGAACTCAATTACGATTAATTAACTTAATTAGTAGTTAGGATTGTTACACTTATGAGGGTCCTCATCTTCAAGATCATGAAACTTTGGAAGCAAATGTATTAATCCAAATTTAAGCTCAAAGGTAGCATTAAATTCAAGATATTGAATGCACAATAGTTGGTAATTAACATCAGCTACAGCCAATTCCCTAAAAGTTCTATCATTGTTTTCATTACCAACCAAAGTTACTAAATCAAAATCAAAATAATCAAAAATCAATTTACAATCAACTTCTATATTGTGAATTAATTCAAAAACTAATTAAATCACCACAGCCTCTTTAATCATATTGTTTCTAAGTTGTTTACAAAAGCTCTTCTCAATTTTAGGATCAAATTTAATCTAATCTCTATTGGAGGATCTTGTCATACACCAAGAATGAAATAAAATGAAAGAAAACACCTAAAAATTGCCAATAAAAATTAAAATAAATTTTAAAAAAGAAAAAATCACTAAAAATTAAAAGCAAAAATTAAAAAATTGTCTAAACGATAGAATTTGGCCAAAAAGTGGCCTAGCAAGCAACAAAGTGACAACTCTTTTTCCTCACAACACCTAAGACCTAAATATCCAGTTTCAACTTAATTGAAGTTAGTCACCCCTAGTGTCGGTATTGCCCAGAACAACCATAGAACACCGAAAACACCAAAAACTAGCCACAGATATTTAGTAAAAAGGCTCAAATTAAAATTGAAACTAAGAAAATTCCTATTCTAATTGATTATGATTAATTAGCTCTTCGATAACAGTGCCAAAATCTTGGTGCTAAAAATTTTCACTTGCAATTGTCAAACTAGCCAATATTAGTGATTTTTTGCTAGTTTGCAATATAATACCCACCAAGTCATTTCCCAAGGAGCTCTTAATCAAATCAGTTAGTGAAAGAATCCATAAAATTGAAGTTAAAATAAATGGGGATTGAATACAAAATTAAAAAAATAAATAAAAACAAAAAATTAATTAATAAAACTTAAGAAATTAAACAAAATGTAACCAATCTAGAATCCTTCCCCTGGTATTTTCCCTTCCTTATCATCTAAAAATCTCTCTAATTTGATTTTAATCCCTTGGTTATTAATGTTTAATGTTCCTAAACTACCACTTAAGATTTTAATTGGTTTGTATCGTTAATCCTAACGCAACCACACTTAAGCTAATAATACGAAGCATTTCTATTTCACACACAACCAAAAAATGCACACAGAGACCTTAACATGGTTCAGAATGAATTTTGTTTATGTAATCAACTGATTAAATCAAACTAGGTTCTCAGATAACACCAATAAATCAGTAATCATGCAAACAAAATCATCTACCCAAAATTATATAGATTACATGAAAACATAAAGAATAGAAACAAAATTCATCTGAAATTAAAACCAAACCAGTATTTAGTACAACTATGGACTCAAGTTTAACATTAGGTTCTGTTTCTAGATTGATTACAGAAGGAAAACTAGAAAGCCATTACAAAATATTGCTCCAGAACCACATCTCTGTACAATTGCGCAAAAGAAAAAAATATGGAATGATGATATTAAAGAATAATCAACTAACTAACATGCCCTAAGGGGAATCTAAGGGCTCAAATGGGCTACATACATCTAATAGTCTAGAATTTTTAGAGAAATACATTGTTATTTTTGGAAAATGGTCCAGCATCCTTAGCACAAATTCAAAGCATTCGATCCAATCTACTGGCTCATCTTATCTACAAAACAAAAATACAAATTGGGCCTCTATTGGAAAAATTATAATAACAACAATTTAAACCTAAATTCACTAATGATGAAATTAAGACTCATTAAACTAAATTTAGCCCAATTAATATAAAATAAACCTAAATTCATTGATAATTCATATATTTTCTATATTTTTATCCATTAATTATGGAATTTTTATTAATAATTTGATAATAATTTAACTTTATTTGGAGTTAGAAGTGAAATTTTATCTTTTGGAATTTTATTACATAAATTAGACATTTTAATGATTTTATTTTCCAGATGACAATTATATTTCATGGACCATTAATTTTGTTTCATTTTCTTTTGACTTAGGGAATTTTATGTAAAGAGGTGTGGCATATAATATAAGGATGGAGTTTCACACTACATTCTCTCTCTCAGGTTCCACTCATTGCATAGCTCACTTCACATTCATAATTCTTCATAGGCTCCCTCATGAAATCACATACATTGAGGCATGGACGAAGCACTAGAACTCTCATAATTCACACAAACTTCATGCTACATTATTCCATATGGAAGCATACATCGTAATTATCACACACTCCACTCTATCCGTGCATTTCACTCCCATGTGGCTCTCTCATCAATACACATTCAATTCACTCCATGAGATGGATCACAATGCACAGCCCTCTCCCTCACTTGATACACATTCATGGATCCACTAATCATACACATGACATGCACACATGAAATTGAGGCATGGGAGGCTCTCCAAGATTCTTATGCTAACATGTCTAGGAAGTTACATGAAGATATATGGAATAGGAGGCATCAGGTTATACAGCCATTTATTAATACACAAACACGTGAGAAGTATGTGGAGGGAGTTGTAATATACACAATATGCATGGATTATTATTGCTTCATATATTCACTCTACACACAAGTTATTCTGCATAGTAAAATCACACTCACACGTGGATAGATGCACGACCTTCTTCATCTCACGCACAATAAGGCACCATTCACACATTCATTCACATATTCAGATACACAGCCTCTTACTATCATGTGGATAGCTCACATGTTGAAACATGAATTACATTCTCATGTTGACTCCCAATTCAAGCTACACAACCCTTGCACTTTCACACAACATGTCATCACATACACAGAAATAACACAAAAGGAGGAGAACATGATAATCACGTGCGAGAAGGCTTTGATGTAGGAGGTGGCTCAGGTTTGAAGGTCCATAAAAGGAGGTAACACATATGATTAATGAAGAACGGAGTCTCAAGTATAGGGGGAGCAGATGGAGTGACACATGAGACCACTAATCCTGATTGAAGAAAAAAAGAATCACATGGAAAGTGAAAGGGGTGTGGATTCTCAGGTATAGAGAGAAGGGTTCTCTGAAGGAGGGAGGCACGAAAGACAAAGAGAGGATTCATAAAGGGGAGCCTTGGGTTTTGGATTGGAGGGGGTCCAAAGGAGAAGGATTGATAAGGAAAGAAGAAGCACACATCACATTAGAATCTATTTAATTCATTCTCCATCCATCAAGCTTTCCATGGCTGAAGATCATTACCACCATTTCCTCATCAATTCTCTCCAATTGAAGCTTGATCTAACCATGTAGCTAGCTTGGGATGAAGGCTTTGAAGTGCATATTTGAATCCAAGACAAATGTTTCAAGAATTGGCTAATTTTCTTCTCCTTTTAATGTTAGAATTTTCTAGCTTTATAAGTCTAGGTTTAGCTTGGAATTACTTGAGAATTGTGGCTAAAATTTTGGATTGGATTCTTGAATTTGTTAAGTTATTAGATTGACATTTTGGAGAAGGAATTGGGGATTAATTGTTCTATTTAATGGCTGCACATTTTTTTCTATTTTCCTTTAAATTTTTAGCTTGATTAATGCAACGGTCACTATGTAATCTTGTTGGAATTTTATGCTCAGTTGTTGATTTAAGAAATCTTAATGTTTGATTAGTTAATTAGGCATCTGTGATGAAAGTACAGAACCTATAAAAATCAAATGATCTTTGATTTGGTGTGTTCAAGGAGCTTAATTCAAGGATTAACAATTTAGTGTAATCTTGAGATTTTAAAAGTCATTAATTTGCTAATTTCTTGCATCTTAAGTGGTCACTAGAGGAAATTAATTAGGAATACATTAAAGAAGATTAGGTCTAGCTCTTAGTGAAATCTAATTTGGATGATGAGAATCAAACTTCAAAGAATTCACTCAAGACTAGCTACATTCATTTGCTTAATTGTTGTTACCTCTTTTGATTTTAATTATTATTTTTATTTTATTTCTTGAATTGCTTTTAATTTTAGTCATTAAACCCCCAATTGAGTTCTGGAATTATTAGTTTTTAAGTTGTATTTGAAATTTAGGAAACTCTCTTTAATAATTGGAATCCATTTTCGTGGGAGACAATCGTGGTTACACCATTATTCACAAATTTATTTTACAACTAAGTTATTTGTGACTATTCGATAGTAGTTATTGTCATCAAATTAGCCATAATGAATTTTTATTAAGACTAAATATGAGAGATATAAAATATAATAATATCAAATTATCAGGTCCCCAAAACATAGTTATAAATTTCCTTAAATTTAGTAATAACATCCTTAAACCTTGTAGTAATGGTTTTAAAACTTATCAGTAACTATGCTCTATTAACGCCATTTATCTTTAAACATAGTAGTAAATTTCCTTAAATTTTGTAATAACATCCTTAAACCTTATAGTAATGGTTCTAAAACTCATCAGTAACTATGCTCTATTAACGTCATTCATCCTTAATGCCATACTTTGCCTTAAGTGCTATCTTTGACCTTAAATCAGTTTCAAGGCCATAAAGTCATCCAATGCATTATAGGTACATTAGTAACTATCCACGTACCTCTATCCATTAAAATGGATAACATTTGAAAATCATCAACTAGCTCATCATATGACAAAGGACATTTCAGTGGAGGGCCAATAAAGTCAGAACCAATCAGCTCAAGTAACAAATGGGATTTTCTGGGACCCATGAGTAATTTTGGCAGCATAATTAAGGTCTACTCTTTGGGAGAGAACAAGTATATCAGTTTCATTGACTTCAAAGGCCTCACATTTCCAATCAGGCAATACCCACGCATTAGTTTGCCCATACATAGTCTTAGGTCTCAATGTTACAGTTAATAGAAATGCCTTCCTTCCTTTCAACAGCCTAAATTTAAAAGGGAGAGTTAGATGCATCTCTATCTATAACACCATATTCATATAGGTTATCTCATCTCATTTCTAGTGCATATTTATTAGCCAAGCTATTTTCTTAAGGAAATACAATAAAAATAATGGAATTTTTTGCATTGCATCATGAATAAATTTTTCATTCCGTGTCCTGTGGACTATATGAACTCATCTATCTCATTCTCATATTTAAATACACAATCACAACTCATAACCATCTCAAGAAGTGGCCAAGAACTTGAGCAAATGGAGTATGTACATAAAAATAATACATGTAGCCTTGGGTTGACATTTCAGTTTTCTATCATGAACTTGAAAAATCATAACTAATTTTAGAAAAATTAAAATCAAGCACACTATACCATTCTAGAAAGCTACAAATGTCTACTTTATGATAAAAATAAATCTAAATCATAACAGGGATGTCTAGCGACTAGAATTTGGTGGAACAGTAACCAAGGTCACCTGTCACTATTGGCACTGTCCCTAAACTTCAAAAATTCATATCTCCCTCCTCAGATGTCCAATTGGGGTGATCTCAATGGCCATAGAAATCATGTCTAGCTTATGCCTATAAAATTTCATAACCATTGGACACCGTTTGACCTTTGAATGACACAACACAAGAAACTGATCATATGAACAATTCTTATACCAAAATAGTAAAAAAATGACAACTTTGAAAAATCATAATTAATTTCATAGGGCTCCAAATAATCTAGTCTTTAGCTTCCCAAAAATCTCTAAATGAGATCTATATGCATGCCAAATTTCATGAGCAAATTCATTCATTTGGTCAGATCTTGACATTGGGTTGCAAAAATGTTATTTTAGTGCCTTCTAAGGGTCTTAAATGGTCCACATTGGCTTCTAAGACAACCACGGCCACTTGAGCACATGGAAAAGCACCAAAATGGTCTATTAAACTTGTCTCAAAGGTGTACGAACCCAGATTTCATAAACTCACTCATCCACCCTAAGACATACACAAGAACATAATGCCTCATCTTGTTGTCCAAGGTCCAAAAATCACTATATCATACATATGGCACTAATTTTGATACATATATAACATAACTATATGATGATATTTCAGTGTGAAATCATAATCTTTTAGAAATTCTAATCATCTCCGTTGCCTCATATTTAGCTCTTTTTGTTCAAATAAATATTTGAGGCTCTTATGGTCGTTGTAAATTTCTATTGCTGCCCCATACAAGTAGTGTCTCCATATTTTCAAAGTAAATACCACTGCGGCTAACTCTAAGTCATGTGTGGGGTAGTTTTCCTCATGAGATTTCAACTGTCTAGAAGTATAAGCTACCACTCGGCCTTTCTGCATAAGCACACATCCTAACCCTTTCTTAGAGGCATCACTGTACACTATAAAAGTTTCTTTAGGGTCAAGGAGTACTAGAACTAAGGTCGTGGTCAACTTATGTTTCAACTCTTGAAAACTACTCTCACATTTTTCATTCCACACAAATGGCACATTCTTTCTAGTAAGCCGAGTCAGTGGCATTGCTATCTAAGAAAAGCCCTGAATGAACCTCCTATAATAACCTGCTAAACCTAGGAAGCTCCTGATCTCTGTCACTGTCCTAGGTCTCTCCCACTGTAATACTACCTCTACCTTATGGGGATCTACTGCGACCCCTGCCTGGGAGATGACATGACCTAAGAACTGAACCTCAGTGAGTCAAAACTCACACTTACTAAGTTCAGCATACCTTAAGCTTGGGTTTCTTCCTCCTTCTTCTTCCTCTCTTGGGCGCCTCTCCCTTAGGGTTTTGGTTGTGGCTTGGGGCTAAATTTTCTAAAGTTAAATGAGGGCAAGTGTGAGGCACCACATATATATAAGTAGGGAAATTTGACTTTTTCAAAAATTCTAATTTTGCCCTTCATACTTTGCATTTTCATTTCTCCTTCATTTTAACTCCTTTTTTAGAACCATCTTTTCCATTATAGGCTGAGGTAGAAGAGGGTATAGATGAAATTCCTGTAGTGAGGGAGTTCCTAGAGGTATTTCCCAAGGAGATTATACTGCCCCCAAAGAGAGAGGTTGAGTTTCCTATAGACATTATGCCTAGGGCAGGTCCAGTATCTAAGGCCCCGTATAGAATGGCTCCCACTGAGCTAGCAGAGTTTAAGAAATAGATAGAGGAGCTTTTAGAAAAGGGTTTTATCAGACCCACTATCTCGCCGTAGGGAGCTCCAGTCCTATTTGTAATAATGAAATTAAATATGAAGAGACATAGTATGAGCTCACACGGTCCACGTGACACTGAGATGAATTTCTAGATACGACGCAATGCAAAAAAATATTCATTATTTTCCCTTGCTTTTCTATGAGAAACCTACATCCTCTTTGATAGTAAGTCACTGAAAGGCATAGGATAAGCTAGAATTATGGTGTGATAATAACCATATATTTACAAATGTTTATGGGTTCATACATCATATACAATATTGGATTACATCTTTTGCCATCCATATGACTACAAAGTAAGCAAAATAGCACACTTTCTTGTTAGTTTCTCTCCTTCAAACTTGGTGGCTCCCATTCTTTGGCTCACTTGGTCCACTTAGACATATTAGATAATAGGGAGGAAGGGATGAGAGTTTAGGAATCCTAATAGCTCTTCTCCCTTTCACCATACATAAAAGATGCAAATACAAGTTTAAAAATACATGCATGGAGAACATGGAATGCATAATCATTCATGAAACATTTTTGCACACAAGAGGTCACACAAAGCATACATAGGCTTGCCAAATAAGTAGTTTAGCCTTACCCATCATCTTAGTGGATTTTGGACTTGCCTCCCCTATTTTCTCAAAGGCCTTTAACTAAGCCTTACTTTTGGAAGACTTCTGGCTTTGTCTCAACTATTTTTGGGGACTTTTGGCCCATCCTCACCATTATTAGGGGACTTTTGGCTTCACTATATTCAAGCAAACCAAAACATGTTCATAAAATATCATTCAAGCATATAACAAAGCTTTATGGTACCATGACATATAGATACATGCTAGGACCTCTTGTGTAGCTTAAAACATACATACACACATTCAAGACAAGATAAATATCCATTCATGCATTAGAGAAAGAAGACAGAGCTACCTTGAAGCAAGAGTTCAACACTTTTTCCTTTGGTATTTCTCCCCCTTTTGGGCTACACACTTGCAATGAGATGGGGCTTAGTTCTCTTGGCTTAAACACATTAAATGGGGAACAATTACATCATGGAAGTAAGTTCTATCATCACTCACTCGCTATGGGAGCTCATTTTATCCTATGGTTGCATAATGGTGTCATATAAGACCTAATAAAGTGAGTTCCAGAATTTAAGGTCTTGGCTCCATTTTCTCCTTCCATCTAGGTCTCTTGATCCCATAGAGTCATTATAATTTCATTCCCAAGAACTTAGACCTAAGTTGCTTCTTTAAGCTTTATTATGGTGCATACGCTTCCATCATACAAACTAAGGTTCCTAAAATTTTTCTAAGCCTTTCTTTGATGTTCTCTCATCATGTTTAGTCTCTTTCTACCCTTAAAAAAATTTAAAACTCTCCCTAGGTGTTTCTTCTTGACTAGGGCAAAATATGTACTCATTTATGGACCCATGGAATTAGCTTTGTTCTCTTGAAGGAAATGGCACATGTGAGGCTTTCTAGGCATCTCAAGAATCCATATATACTCTTAGACAATTAGAAATACCACTAGAAAGCTTCATACATACCATGGTGCAAAGAAAACCTTAGGTTTTGGAAACTTGAAAACTAGTGGTTCCTTTTGGAATTCTTTGCATCCACTTGTTCCTCACCCTTAAAAACCTAGGTTTCATGCTCAATTTGGGTCAGATTTTACTCCCTCTTACTAGTTCTATATGAGGCCAAAAATGAGCTATGGAGCAACAAGAAGGAAGAAGCAAGGAAAGCCATAGAAATACCTTGATTCCTTAGCCTTTTCAAGAGCTTTTTCCCTTGTCTTCACTCCTCCTTGGAATTTTGAACCTCTCCCCTCTGAATAGGACTCAAAATAGACCCAAAACATGCATCAAAACAATGGAAAGAAAGAGGAGAAGAAGGAGAGCAAGTTCAATAAAGGAAGGAGCAAGAAATTCCTTAATTTTCCTGACCTTTTTTTAGACTTTTCTCCTCCTTTTGTGATCCTCCTTGTGCGCCACTTTTTACAGAATCTATCCCTGGTCTTGCACAGAATTTAGGTTAGCCAAATGTAAGGGATAAGTGAGACGCCACACATATATAGCTAGGGATTCCTAAGGAGCTTTTTAAAATGCCAATTTTGTCCTTCATTCTTAGCTTTTTTGTTCAAGGCTCATTTCAACTCCTTTTCAAAAATTATCTTTTTCATCATAAAATTTAGTTCTTTAACCTATAAATAGCCTTTGGAATCACTCAAATTGGGTTTAAAATCTTCCCGAACGAAAAGGTTAAAGTTCAAGGTCATCAACATTCAAAACTATAAATCGGAGGAATTTTAACTGTTTTAGGGGTTCCTATGGTATTCAGGGCCATTAAGAACCTTGGAAAACTCAAATTTTCCATTTAAAGGTCTCTCCTTTGAGTTTTCTAAGAGTTTCTCAAAATTACAAAAATGCCACTGCATTTCGTCAGAAATTTCTTTAGTCATTCCGACCTCAGTTTCTGGGCCTCTTAAGTCTTGATTCCCCATTTTCTAATATTTAGAATTTTATGAAAATTTTATTTAGCCTTAACTAATTCATTTTAGGGGACTCTCTTTTATATCTGGCATATTTCCGTCGTTTTGACAAAAACTGGGTATTACACTATCTGCATAACAATGTACTGTTCTAGGTTCTCTTCTTCACTAGGAAAGACAGTTATCCTCATTCACTGGATAGTCATCTTATTGGTTATCTTGTTCACTAAGAAAGACAGATGACTTTCCAATTTGTTGGATCTCTCTTGCAAGTTTATCAGCTGAGGCCTTAATAGGCATACTCATGTAATGGAAAGCTAATGGAATACGTACTAATAATTACTAATTTTTATATATTTTAATCCTCCTAATTTGGAAACTTTGATGATTAAATATGGCTTAATGGATGTAATTAAATGAAATTTAATTTTATTAGCCATGGTTGCATTTTAGGAATTAATTTGCAAAATTCTTGATTTTAATGCATAAATTCTTTAAAATAATTTTGTAAATTTTCTTAATTAATGTTTTCCATTATTTTTGTAGATTTTCATTGGGCAAATGGAACTTAAAGGGAGAATATTTTTTTGGAGAAGAGATGCAATTGAAGTGGATGTGAATTAGAGGCTTTCACATGCTCAGGAGATATAAGGCATTTCATTCATTCTTCACAATGGTTTTGATGCATTAGGAGGCATCAACACATGGATATATGAATCACATGTAGGGGAAATCACACTCCATGAGTCCAGCCACTCTCTCACAGTCTCGGGCCCACTTGTTGCAATAAACACACACGTCCAGCTCACCCACAGCACACTCATCCACGTAGTACCAGCACTAGATTCAGCATTCCATACATACTCCATGTAAACACAGTTTCACGTAAATGCACAAACACACAAGACATGAGAGGCACGAAGCACAGGATCACAGGTAGGCCCACTCTTTCATGCACAAAGAAGGAAGCTACGGGAGAGAAAGCCCAAAAAGAAGCTCTCTCGTGATTAGGAGGAGTCTTGGGTTTAAGGGGAAAAAGGAAGCAACATGTGAAAGGGCATGAAGGAAAGCACGTGATAAAGAAACAAATGAAGCTCACATGGAAGAGTATGGGAGTAAGAAGCATATTTTTAATACACAACAGCTGAGAAAGCAACACGAAGCACATGAAGGAAAGAAAGAACATGAGAGAAGAGGAGGCTGATGGGAGCACGTGAAAAGCTAATAAAAAAAAAGAAGGGGCCCCACTAATTAAAAAGGGAGGGAGCATGTGAAAGGTAAAAAGAATAAAAGGAGGCTCGGGCAGTAGGCAAAAAGAAAGGCATGTATCAGGCATTCATTCATTCTATTCACTCATTCACGCTCCATTCACTTTCCACGAAGTCGTGACTCATTCCTCCATTCTTCTCCATCACTCTCCTCTCTATGGAAGCTTAATTGACTTGATGGCTAGCTAAGAGGAATACCTTGGATTAAAGCTTGAATCCATGGAGATTAGCAAGGGATTTTGGCTAAGATTCTTATTCCATTTTTTCTCTCTTTCTACATCAATTATTGTTCTTGTACTTGCTTGGTTGAGCTTGTAATTGACTAAGATTAGTATGGTTTGTAATTGATAGCTAGTTAGATATCAATTAGGAGAGTAATTAATGATTAATGGATTGATTTAAGTGCTAAATTTTTCATTGACCTTCAATTATCCATGTATGCAGTCGAGGTGTTTAATGAAATGTATGTGAGAAATTGTATGCTTAAATATCTAATTTGAGGTCTCCTTGGAGTTTAATTGGTCAATTAAATATCCTAAGATGATAATTCAGAGGCTAAATTGATGGATTAATCATTCAAATTTAGTGTTTATTGATCCTAATGACAAGAATTAATGATTCGATACGTGGTTGAGGTTTCAATTCAACATTAAATTATTAATCTCTTGAATCTTGTATGGTAACTCAAGATACATTGCCATGAACAAGTACGGACTCTTAAACCAAAACCATTGACAATTGAATTAGGATAAGGATAGTGGATATTAGGAGACAAATTTAAAACTAGTCACATGTCCATTAGTTGCTTCTTAATTCATGCACTTAGTTAGTAGTTAGGAACTTTATTTCAATATAATTTTAGCTAGTTAAATTCAATCAAAACCTCCTTTAATTAAGTAGCTTTTAGATTCTCTTTTACACTTAGAAAACTCAATTAAATATTGAAATCCATTTCCAAGGGAAACAACCTAGGTTATGCCACTAGCTGCAAATCTTTACTCAACCTAGTTTATTTGAAGTTACTCGACATAATTGTCAAATACATTGGTACCTCTCAATCTATGACAAATTGAAGGGAAGAAAGATGAAGAAATAAGGCAACAAAGGTCATAGAGGAAGCCAAAAATGGCGAAGAACAAAAATGGTGAAGGAAGAAGAAACCATTTAAAGAAATGACAGGAGTAAATGGCGAAGGAAGAATATGGGACTAAATGGGTTGTATAACAAAGCGAATGAGGAGGATATCTTCATCCATAAATTGTCATTAATTCTTACAAAATAATATCAATTTTAAATGTCCCTTATTATAATTTCTACAAAGTTTAAGTTTTTCTAAGTAATTTTTCCAAAAAAATATTTATCATGCTAAGATATCTCAAAAGCCTTAATATTTTTCAATCAGTTATCTCAAACAAGATGTCAAATAGGATATTTATCTAGAAACTTAACTTATAAGTCCTTGCCATTAATCCCATTTAGAGTTCTCAAATTGCATATACACAATAGCTAGAATAGCAACAACATAGGGAAATATGAATTATGAGTACAACATAATCATAAATAAGAGTTTTTTTTAAGATCCTTCTAATGTAATTACAAATATAAAATAGTTTATCATGATCTTGCCTAAGGGTCCCAAATCATAATAAACCAAGAGAACTTAAAAGCATAACAAGGATAACAAAACTAATGTCTCTATTACTTTTGTATCAATTGATAAGGTACAAGAAATATTGAAACATCAAATTAAATGTATCATAATACCAACAGATAATGTTAACAATGCCATATGTTAATAAAAAATATCTTTGATACAAAAGTCCTACACAATCAACACTTTTATATTTATAAAATTTCTCATTTATCATAATTCATATATTATCCAAATTATAAGGTGTGTATATTACTTTTATAATCTATCTCACGTAATCTAATTACCAAAGTAAAAGTATTTTATTTCGCATAAAAAATTTTCATGACTAGTTCCATGATAAATGGATGCATATTTATGTAAAATAAAGTTACACAAAAATTAAAATTGTATTACCCATAAAATGACATATTCATCTTCATTTGCAGGTAACACATAATATTCCAAAGGGTACAAATCCATCCATATGATGTTACCAATTACAAAGGTTTCTAAGAATTATATAAACAACTAAATGATATGAGAATTCTTTCATGAATGTCATTTGAGATTTATGGATACTTACAAGAAAAATAGGATTAATTTATAATCCTCTAAACAATTTCACTAAGCCATTGACATAAAGAATTTCTCCTTAGTCATAAATGCAAAACTCCCAACATTAACAATATAAATATTCATTATTGAGAGTTAAGCATGCTTTATACGATCTATATATATATATATTAGGTTTTAATGTGCCTATAAATGGATAATGCACCTTTCATAAAATTTGACTCATTGATTGTGAACCAAAAAATATTATAAAACATTTATCATAGAATGGCATATATGTGAAAGTTTCACATTTATCAATTTATAAAAATGCCCTTAATTCAAAAAATACACTAGAGCTCTCTATCACAATGACAACACAAGGCATATGCACTGTTCATGTAATTTGCCAAGCAATAAGCATGCAACAAAGATTGATAGAGATCTTTTGTAATACTCGCTTGATCTAAAAGTTGTAAATTAAGCAGATTATAAAAAGAAGTCCCCTAAATTGAATTATTAGAAGCCTAATAAAATTAGAGTGATAATCAAGACATTTAAAAATGAGGATACAAGGCTAAAGATGCCCAGAAATTAGAGCTAGAATAGATAAACAAAATTAGACAAAAATGGAATGGCATTTTTGGTAATTTTGGGCAACATTTAGAAAACTCAAAGGATGAATCTTTAAATGAAAATTTTAAGTTCCTCGGGGTTCTCAAAGGCCCTACAACCTATAAGAACTCCTAAAATAGTTCAAACCCCTTCAATTTTTATTTTAGAGTGTCAGTTGACTAAAACTTTAACTAATTCATTCAAGAAGGTTTTTAATCTAATTTGAGTGAAATCAAAGACATTTTATGAATCAGAGGACCTAAATTTCATAATGGAAAAGAAGATTCTTAAAAAGGAGTTAAAATGAGCCCAAATGGAAAGACCAAAGAAAAAGGACAAAATTAAAATTTTGAAAAGTATTAAAATGGCCCCTCTTACTCCCTATTTACATGTCCCACCTCTTCCTCCTCTCTTAACCAACTTTCATTTGCTCCAAACCAAAACTTGGACAACCTTGAGGAGGCACACAAGAGGGAAAGCAAGGAAGGAGGAAAGCCAAGTATAAAAGGTAAGAAAATCCATGATTTTTCATGCTTTCTCCTTCTTCCAACTTCTTCTCCTTTCTTTTCCTATGGTTTTGATGATTAATTTGGAGATATCCCATGGCTGGTTCAGTAAGAGGAAGAGAGATTTTGAAGGAGAGAATAGAGGCAAGTGAAAGCTTCTTAGAAAAGCTAGAAAATAAGGTAATTTCCATGGTTCGTTTTGCTTCTTCTTAGTTGTTTCTCTCATAGTGATTTTTGGCCAACCCTAGACCATCAAGGAGGGAATGATTTCTGGTCATATCAAGGTAGGAACAAGGGTTTTAAGGCATGAGAAGTAAGAATATGCAATTAGATTTAAAAGAGAAGCTTTAGAATTCAAGTTGTAATGTCTAAGGATTTTGTTGCACCTAGTAATTCATGAAGTTTTCTAAGGATAATTTAGCCTATGTAAGAGTATGTAAGAGTTCATAAGAGGTCTAGGAAGTTTCACAAGTTTTATTTTCCTAAGAAAAAATAAGCAAACTCCATGAGTCATCCACCTAGCTCTATGTCTTAGCCAAGGGAGAGAAAGAGTACCTAGGGAGAGTTTTTCTAAATTCTAAGGATAGAGGTGGCCTAGATATGATTAATAAACACCAAAAGAACCATTGTTTTGAATTTAGAAGCCATGGTTTATGAGATGGAAGTTTAGGTTCCTTTTAAGGCAAAAAGAAGCAACTTGAGTTTAGGTTCTTTGAAGTGAATTGGTGATGACTCTAATGAGTTTAAATGAGTTATATGACTTAGACTAAATGAGAAATAGGAGCCAAGATCATGAATTTTAGGAGTTGCTTCATGATGTGCTTATATGGAACCATAACTATGCCATAAGATAAAGTAAGCTTGCATAGAGTTTATGTGAGGCAAGAACTTGTTCCAATGATGTAATTATGTCGCATTTGATGTGTCTAGGCCAAGAAAATCAAGCTTCTTCTAGTTGTCTGTGTGTGGCTAAGAAGAAGGAGAAACTCAAGAGAAAAAATGTCCTTCTTGACTTGAAGTAGCTCTTTATCCTTTCTTACATACATGCCTTGGATGTTTGATTATCATTGGATGCTTGTGTGTGTGTTTAAACCATGAGATATGTTTATAGTTATTGATTTAATGCCATGGCACCATTATGCTTCTTAAAACATGTTTGAATGCAAGATAGTTTGAATGGGTGAGGTTATGCTAAAAGTCCCTTAGAATGGGTGAGGAGATGCCAAAAGTTCTTAAGAATGGGTGAGACAAAGCCAAAAGTCTCAAGAAGGACTAAGGCTAAGTCAAAATTCTTTAAAAGTGGGTGAGACAAATCCAAAAGTCCAAAAGAATTGGATGAGGCTAGACTAAAAGCTCTTAAAGCCTATGTTTGATTTGTATGAGCTTATATGGTATGAAAATATGCTTATGTATGCTTATAAAAGGTTTCATGACATGCTTGCATTCCTTAACATGAAAATGTGCCATGTATGTATGGTTGAAAGGGTAAAAGAGCTATTGGGATTCTTTGAATCTCACTCTTCCCCCACATTATATTTAACCATGTCTAGGTGAGTCACATAAAGTAAGAAATGAAAGTCAAGCCACTTGAAGAATGAGCTTTTGACAATAGAATAGGAAATTATGCATTTTTTACGTCAAAGTTTAGATATATGTAATGGTTATATGATGTAAACCTTGAAGCATATATAAAAGTTTGTAATTATGATGTATGAATGGAATTTGGAATCAAATTCATGAGTATATAAGTTTTTGCCACCTTAGAACCATAGAATACATGTGTATGAATTCAAGTGGAAAGGAGAGTATGAGTTCTATGATGATTTGGACCATTTGGTATACTTTTATATACTATGTTTATGCTTTTGGACATGCTCAAATGGCAATGGTATGATGAAAAGGCTATTTGGTGCATGTTGACCCCATTATAGTCTCAAAATTAGCTACTTTCTTTACCTAAACCACAAACTAACCAAATAGATGAGTTTTTGCTTGAAATTTTGCTTGAAATTTGGCAAGTAAATAGATCTTATCTAGAGATTTTCCCATAATCAAAGTGCACCATTTTTGGAGCTCTAAAGTTTTCAAAATTGGCCAAACTATGCAAAAATTGTCACTGTCACTATTTATATAGTCAGTTTGCTTTTATGTGCCACTTAAGGGCCAAATAAAGTCTAATGTAATGTCTAGTTTTCGTCAAACGACAGAAACAAATATATTTTCAAAGCAAGTCCCTTAAAATGAATTAGTTAAAATCTTAAAAAAAATTATGTAGTATTCTAGATTCCTAAAAATGAAAATCCTAAGCTCAGACAGAAAGAAAATAGAGCTAGAATGAAGAAATGAATTGTAACGAAATGTTGACAAAACGTAATGGCATTTTCATAATTTTGAGCAAATTT
Source organism: Erythrophleum ivorense (assembly GCA_026724425.1). Classification (NCBI taxonomy): domain Eukaryota; kingdom Viridiplantae; phylum Streptophyta; class Magnoliopsida; order Fabales; family Fabaceae; genus Erythrophleum; species Erythrophleum ivorense. The sequence goes on along the minus strand of JAIUCV010000020.1, from coordinate 9,818,192 downwards.
TAGAATTCTCATAGAAGGCCTTTTTAAAATAAATGTTTTGAGTTTTCCAGGGCTCTCAGAGGCCTTGAAAACCATAGGAAGCCCTGGGACAATTAAAACCCCTTTGGTGTACGTTTTTCAACGTCAGTTGACCTAAACTTTGACAGATTCATTCAGGAAGATTTTAGCTCCGATTTGAGTGATTCCAAAGGAATTTTATAAAATTGGGAACCTAAATTTTATTATGGATAAGACAGTTCTCAAAAAAGAGCAAAAACAAACTAAAAACGAAAATGCCAAGACGAAGGGACAAAATTGAAATTTTTGAAAAGTTCTTCCTAACCAAGCTATATATATATATATATATATCATGCCCCACCTCCTCCTTCATTTAACTACATTTGTTTCTGCCCTAAACCAAAGAAGAGAGCTAGGGTTTGAGGGGCACAAGGAGGAGAAGAAAGGGAGGAGAAAAATAAGGAAAAATGTATGGATTTTCTTAGTTTTTCATGCTTTCTCTTTAGCAAACTCCTTCTCCTCCATCTTCCCTTTTTTCCTATAATTTTATTGAATTTCTTGGATCTATTTTGTGGGCAAAACAAAGGTGGAATTTTCGGATTTGAGGAGAGAAGGCCAAGAAAAGGAAGAATCATCCAAGAAATCAAGAAAAAAAAAGTAAATCTTCATTCCAAGGTAGCCACCTCTTGTTTCCTTCTTCTCCTTGGTTTGTCCCACCTAGAAAGCTTTAACAAGACAGATTTTGGGCAGAACCAAGGGTGAGCCTTAGGGAATTGAGTGTGGAGAATAAGAATAAGCAAGGGAAGCAACAAACTAGCATTAGATTTCAAGATAGAAAACCTAGAGTTTCAAGTGTCTCTTGCATATTCTGAATTGATATAATGAATCTCAGGTCTAAATGAGTGTTTGAATGAGCTCCTAAGATCCCTAGAAGGCTCCTCACATGCATCTTCCATTAAGAAAATAAATAAAACTCCAAAGGTGCCAAGAAGGAGCATAGCCTCGACCTAAGGGACTTGGAGCACCTAGGGGTAGTTTTAATTTGTTCCAAGCCTATTTTTGAGTCATATATGATGGAAGAAAATGAGTGGAAGCCTTAGAAAAATTTTAGAAACCATAGAAAGTGAGATAGCATTATAGGTTCCATAATATGGCCTAAAAAGGCAACACCTAGTTAGGCTCCTTATTTTAATTATGTGATGACTCCAAGAGGCTTAAAAGGAGTCAAGAATCATAAATGGAAGAAAAGAATGGGGCTCAGAACTCAAATGATGGATGTTGCTTCATTAGGTGCATTTAGGAACCATAAATGAACCATAAGACAAAGTTAGAGTTCCAAGTAGATAGGTAGCTTTGAGAATGGTTCCAAGAGAATAATTGGTTCCTATTTTATGTATTTAGGCTAAGAGAAATAAGCCTCTCAACATTGTGAGTGTGTAGCCGAGGAAGGGAGTGCATTTCCAAGAGAAAAAGTATGTAGTTGCAATAAAGGTAGCTCTCTCCTCTTTCTCTCATGCATGAATAAATGTTTGCCTTGTCTTTGAATATGTGTATGTGTGTTTTAAGCCATAAAAAGTGTTCTAGCATATGCCTATATCCCATGGTACCACAATGTTATATTATGTTTTCAAATGATATTTAGTATGTTTACTTTGGTTTGTTTAAGTGTGGTGAAACCAAGAACCCTTTAGTCATAGTGAGGATGAGCCAAGAACCCTTAAGAATGGTTGAAACAAAGTCTAGAGTCTCTCAGAGTAAGACTTAGTTCAAGGCCTTTGAGAACAAGGGTGAGGCATGTCCAATAACCTTGAAGAGAATGGGTAAGGGTAATCCACTTACTTGGCAAGCTTATGTGTGCTTTGTATGACTTGTTCAAATGCCAAGAATGCTTCTTGAATGATCATATATTCTATTATGCTCATGCATGCATTTTAAGACTTGAATAGCATTCTTTATGTATAATTGAAAGAGAAATGAGCTATTGGGATTGTTTGAATCTCATTCCCTCCTCTCCAATGTCTTAACATGCTAGGTGGACCAAATGAGCAAGGCAATATAAGCCACCAAGTTGGGAGATGAAAGATTAACAACAAGATCTATTGTTTTGTTTTTAAGTTGTAGCCATATGAGTGGTCCATGATGTAATACATTATTGTAAATATCCAATGACCTTATGAATATATGTAAATATGGAAATGTATCATGTACAAGTGAGATTTAATGTTATATGTATGATATAGTGCATTTTGGACATTGGAGAGAGCAAGACTTGACTTGTATATTCTTGTGTATGGCTTGGGGTGAGAGAGTGAGTTTTTTATTTTTGGGTTTATGCACCCCTGAGACATGTTTAGTAGACCATTTTAGTACTTTTCCACATGCTCAAGTGGCCATGGTTGCCTTAGAAGTTAAAATGGATCATTTGGACCCCTTATAAGACTTAAAAGTTACCAATTTGTAAGCCAATGTCAAAATCTAACCAAATGAACGAATTTGCCCATAAAATTTGACATTCATATAGATCCTATCTAGAGCTTTTTGGGAAGTTGAAAACCAAATTATTTGGAACTCTATGGAATTAATTGTGATTTTTCAAAGTTGGTATTTTTCTATTAAACTAATGAAGACACTGTTCATTTGGTCAGTAGCTTGGGCTATGTCATTCAAGGGTCAAATGATGTCCAATGCTTATGAAATTTTGTAAAAATAAACTAAACATAATAAGCTTTCCATGGCCACCAAGATTTCCCTAATTAGACCTTTGAGCAGAGAGATATGAATTTTTGAAGTTGGAGGATTGTACCAGTAATGACAATTGACCTCTGATATTGTTCTATCAATTTTCAATAGCTAGCAGTCCTAATTGTGGTCTAAAATTATTTTTACCATAAATTCAACATTTGTATCTTTCTAGAATGGTAAAGTATGCATGATTTTAATTTTTTTAGAATTAGGTATGATTTTTCAACATTTGTGACAATAACTTGGAAATTCAACTCGAGGCTGTATTCTTGAATTTCATGTGTACACTTCATTTACACGAGTTCTAGACCACTTCTTAAGATAGATTTGAGTTATATTTGTGTAATTAAATATGAGAATAAGAAGGATGAAACCATATAGTCCATGAGACACCAAAAGAAAAATTTGTCCACTACATAACACAAATTAATTCATTATTTTTAATGTCATTCTTTTGCCTTCTTGTGAAATGCATGGGATAAGGCATGGAAATAGCATGAGATATGCTAAAGAATTATGGTGTTACATCTAATACTTATGAAATTTTACAAGCATATAGTATACATCATAAGCTTTCTATAGCCACTGAGAGCCCCTCATTTAGAGCTCTGTAGAAGGAGAAATAAATTTTTGAAATTCCAGGTCTACTGTAGAACAACCACCAGACCTGATGTACTATCCCATCAATATTTATGGGCTAATGTGGTTTTTTTATTTGAAATTTTTATGGCAACTAAATGACATCCTAAGATTTCCAAAAAACTATAATTTGCATGATTTGGATTTTTTTAGATTTAGTTGTGATTTTCCAAAATTCATATCAAAATATGGAACTCATGGCAAAATGCAAAGTGTAATGCTATTTCGAGTTCTATGGCTTGGACCCGAATTTTAAGCTTCAAATTGTGATAATTTTGGTTAAACAAATGTGTTAAGGATGGAAAATGAGTTTGCTAAATCCACATGGTCCATTTAGCTAAGAATAAACAAATATAGCCTTTAATGATGCAAATTTTCATTATTAAAAGTGCTATTTTGATATAAATAAATGCTATAAGCCAATTGTGTCATGAGTTAAGGCCTATATAGATATGGTGTTACATATTTCAATATATACTTATTAATTGAATCAAATATTTTACTTAAAAACAAACACATTTATTATTAGTCTCACTCACAATCACAAATTGTTAATAACCAAAATTATCTTATAAAAGGCATGCTATAATACTCAACAAAAAATGATATCTTTAATATCTCAAAATAATAGTGCATAAGAGAGTATCAACATGTAATTTTGATGACATAGTGTTCAAAATATACACATGTTGTTGCCAAGACTGTGAAAAACAAAATGTGCTCCAACAACAAAAATAAAGAGAGTAGCTCATTATCAACAAGTCCCATATAGATAAATAATTTATTTCATTTACTGCATTGAATCTAGAACCCCAAAATATTCTCAAGCAAAGTTCCATTATCAGTCATATTTCACGAAGAAATAAGATCATAACAAACTCCTTTCATATACAAAAAAAAAATTATCACCTTAGTGTTCACAAAGTTTATATTAGTATGTATTCAATAATACAGAGAGTGAAATTCTCAGTAGCATTTCACATTAATATTAACATATTGTGGAATTGGAAAACATAATTTTTTTACCATATTTATAGCATACCTAATAATCTATATATCACTTTAACGATCTCAAAAATTATATACAAATTCATCTACCAATAATTAGAATATTTAGGGATGTCACTTGATAAAATTAGAATCCATCTATAATTATTATTACACACTATATGTAGCAATGTCACATGTTAATTTTATAATATCTACCTCCTGTGGCAATTATTAAAAACAACAGTACAACAATTCCAAGAATTTCTTCAATTCTATTTGCAAAAGCACTTTCACAAGAAACATTAAAAAAATGAATTTTTAATATAAGTCTTATGAGTTCTATAACACCTTAGCTATCTAGCTCTTATTTAACTTCTATGATTCAACAATAAGTCCATTTATTGATGATAGAAACATACTGAATCCAAAAATTTTTAGAATTCATGTACTTGCCTTTTTCATAATTTCTAAGTCCAAACAATTTAACAATAAAAAATAAACATACATAATATTCTAAGAAGAAATTTGGCAGAGTTTCCCCTTATAAAACTTACCATCGAGGCTAATCAAATGGTCACATAACAGCCCAAACTAATAGAGATAAGAAAATACAAATGATAACAATGTCATATACTGCAATCTGAACATAAAACACCAACTGAGACTAAATAACTCAAGTTGGAGTTATACATCACTATTTATGGTGCACTAATATACATATTACATCTTGATGGAGTTAAACATAATTCGTATACATTTCTCATATATTATAACAAAATTAGATATAAAGCATCCGTATAGTTCTACAAATTCATCTTTCTCTTTTCCTTTGTTGGCATTGGTACTTCCACCTAGCACTAATTAATGGGAAAATAGAGATTGGGGTGAAATTCGAGAGAATCTCAATAGCTATACTCAGATCACCCAAAATAATCATGAGACAGTCAAGCAAGAACAATGCAAGTATGCATGGTCATATGAAACTAACCTAAATGTTTGCATGTTTGCAATGTACTCAATCATGGCTATAAAACTTTGCTTAGCTTAGGCTTTTCTCTTGGGTTTGGAAGAACTATTGTGTTCATTCCCATATCCCTTCTATATCTCTTAGCCTCCTCTTATTAAACATTACATGCAAATATGACATACAACTGATTTAAAATACACTAAAGCATATACTATAATAAAACAACCAATACAATACAATACAATGAATATCAAGCTCATACAAGTCTGCATGTAACTAGATAGGGATGAGTAAGCTACCTTAGATTAATGATAAAACCTAATAAAAATCTCTAATTTCTCCATTCTGTTTCTTGCTTCATCTCTTTTTCTTTCTTAGCTCTACACTTACAATGGGGTGGAGTCTCGCTAGTTTGTCCTAGAAATAACATATAAACATGTCATCTACATCTCATGCTCATAACTACTTCTTTTAAGTCTCTTTGACTTTTATTTATACTTTAGGCCACTTAAGTGCACTTAAAACCCCCTTTTTGCATACTTCCAAGAGACTTGCTTATTAAGTGGTAAATATGCCTTCTAAAATGTTCAAATTTGACCATAATCAAGGGCCTAAATTTGTGAAATTCCTTTTGGATTTTAGCTCCCCATGATTGGTTCAACACTTAGGGCTCGTTTGGTTTGCGGGAAAGTAGAGTGATGGAAAGAGAAAGGGAGTGGGATTAAAGGAAAAGCCTGTTTGGTAGGCAGGAGACCTCTTTCCTGGGAGACAACATTCCCACTAATATAGGAGAGTCCATTCCTTTGTTTTGCAATGGGAGATAACCTTACTGAGTAGGGGAGAGCTTTACTGAGTAGGAAAAAAAAAGTTAAAATTATTTTATTCTTCTTCAAATATTTTTTTCTATTAAAAGTAAATTAAAAATAAATTTTTAAATTAAAATGTTATTTTATTATTTTTTATTATTATTGATAATTAAAAATAAAATATTTTATTATATTTTATAATTATTTAAAATATTTTAATTTTTTAATTCTCTTCTCATTTTATTTTTATGTCATTTTTATCTAACTAAATATAAAAAAAAGTAAAAATATTCCTATTTCTTTTTCCATCATACCAAACATAACTATGGGGTACATGATTCCTTTTCATTCCCATTCCATCAAAACCTAACCCCTCATACCAAACGAGCCCTTAGGCTTTAGGTTAAGGATTTCACTAAGCTTAAATCATATGCCAACTTATACTTCTAGAATTCATAATTCAATCCACAAATGACTATTCATTTGGTCATTGGCACTATTTATTTGGTAAAATTCACTTTTCTACACAATAGAACTCATTATGGAACCTTAAGCCTGAATGGGGAAACTTCAACAATTCAACTTCTAGGATTCAAAATCTTGCCATACATGATTTATATAGCCACATTAGAATTGATTAGGAGCATTACAAGCTTGGTCACACAAGTCTAATGTCAATTGTTTCCATAATACTCTTTTTTGACTTTTAAATTTTTAACTTTAAAATTCTGCCATCTAAATTCAATCTAATACTTTCATTATTGTTCTTATATCATTTGAAGACTATCCATAGGCCAAGAATCCATTGAACAACTTCCTAATCCCTTGAAATCATCCTTGGCCAAAAATGGAATTATAAAACCCTAACTTGTACATTTCAAAGTTTTAATCAATTCTAAACTTAGATTCTTGTTCCTTGTATAACATTTAGTTCTCTGAAAATAAGAGAAAATGTGAGAAATGTAACATACGGTTTCTCCATAAACAAATGAAACTCATTGGATACAAAAGGAAGTCCCCATAAATGATGTAGAATGAAGAAACAATTTCTTATGGAAAACTTACAAAATATAATGGCATTTTTGTAATTTTGAGCAAATTTTGGAATTCATATAGGAGGGCTTTTTAAATGGAAGTTTTGAGTTTCCCAGGGTTCTCAGAGGCCCTGAAAACCATGAGAAGGCTTAGGATAGCTAAAGCCCCTCCGGTGGATGTTTTCCAATGTCGATGTGCTCGAATTTTGACGGATTCGTTCGAAAAAGTTTTAGCTCCGATTTAAGTGATTCCAAAGGCATTTTACTAAATTGGGAACCTAAATTTCATCATAGAAAAGATAGTTCTCAAAAAGAAACTAAAATGAAGGAAAAACAAAAATGCCGAGAATGAAGGGCAAAATGAAAATTTTTAAATAGTGTAACTTCCTCCCACCTATATATATGATGCGCCCTGTAACATCCAATTTTTGTTAAAAGACAAAAATGGGCTCGTTTTCAAAGAAAGTTCACTAAAATGAATTAGTTAAGGTCCCAAAAAAGTTTAGCAACATTTTAAACTCCTAAAAATGAGAATCCTAGCCTCAGATAGAAGGAAAAATAGAGCTAGAATGAAGAAAAAAATTTTGATGGAAATCTTACGAAACGTAATGGCATTTTTGTAATTTTGAGTAAATTTTGGAATTCACACAGGAGGTCTTTTTAAGTGAAAGTTTTGAGTTCTCTGGGGTTCTCAGAGGTCCTGAAAACTATGGGAAGCTCCAAGACAGTTAAATCCCCTCGGTGGATATTTTCTATTGTTGGTGTACCCAAACTTTGACAAATTCATTTGGGAAGGTTTTAGCTCCGACTTGAGTGACTCCAAAGGCATTTTACTAAATTGGGAACCTAAATTTTATAATGGAAAAGACGATTCTCAAAAAGGAGCTAAAACAAAGGAAAAACAAAAATACAAAGAACGAAGGGCAAAATGGAAATTTTTGAAAAATGCTTCCTCCTCCCGTTATATATAGGTGGCGCCCCACTTTCTCCCTCATTTAGACTCAGAATTTTCTGCCCAATTTTAGAGAAGGGAGCTAGGTTTTAGGCGTACAAGAGAGGAAGAAGAAGAAGAAGAAATCCAAGCTTTAAGGTATGCTTTCTTGGTAGTTTTTCATGCTTTCTCCCATCCAAACCTCCTTTCCTTCATTCTCCTTTGTTTCCTTTGATTAAAATGAAGTTTACAAATCTGATTTAAGGGATAAACTTAGGGGAAATTTCGAATTTGAAGAGAGAAGGTTGGAGAATGCAAGATTCAAGTAAGAAAAAGTAAGAAAACTAGGTAATTTCTCTTCCTATGGTTGATACCTTTGGTTCCTCTCCTCTTCCATTTCGCCTAGCATGAGAAACCCTAGGAGGACTTGAATTTTAGGCAAAACCAAGGATGAATCTAAGGGAAAAGGGTTTGAAGATTAAGAACATGTAAAGGGAATTAACAAAAAATCATTAGATTTCAAGACACAATTTCTAGGCTTTCAATTGCACCTTGTAAAATCTGACTTTGTATGATAATTCCTAGGCCTAAATAAGAGTTTGATTAAGTTCCCAAGATCCCTAAGAGACTCCCCATATGCTTCTCCCCTTGAGAAAACAAAGAAAGCTTCAAGGAGGCCAAAAATGCTCCTTGTCTCAACCTAAATAGGTTAGGGTAGCTAGGGAGAGTTTTAAATTTTTTCAAACCCATTTTTAAGTCATATATGATGAATGAAAATGAGGGGAGGCCTTGAAAAAATTTTAAAACCCATAGAAAGTGAATTGGTGCTTTAGGTTCCATATTATGACTTAAAGAAGCAACATGTAGTGAGGCTCTTTGTTTTAATTGTGTAATGACTCCAAGAGGCTTAAAAGGAGTCAAGAATCATATTTGAAAGGAAAGAATGGAACTTAAAATTTATTTGAGGAATGTTGCTTCATTAGGTGCAATTATGGAACCATAATGAGGTTATAAGCCAACCTAGTGTCTAAGCAAATTGTATGACCTTGGAATTGAGTTCATGAACCTAATTGGCTTCCATAAATTGTGTCTAGGCCAAGAGAAAGCACCCTTACACTTTTGTGTGTGTGGCCGAGAAAGGGAGCATTCTTTCAAAGGGAAAAGTGTGTGATTGTGTGCAAGGTAGCTCTCTCCACCTTCTCTCATGCATGGATGTGTGTTTATCTTATCTTAGAATATATGTATGTATATTTTCAAGCTATGAAAAGTATGCTAGCATAATTTTATATTCCATGATTTCATGATAACATATTATGTTTTTAAATGATATTATGATATTTGTTTGAGTTTGCTTGAGTGTGGAGAGGCCAAAAACTCTTAACCATGGTGAGTGTAACGCCATATATTTCTAGCTCATTTCATCATATTCATATGTTTCATATTCATAATATCCATGAAAGAGCAACAAAGGGGAATTAAATAATGCATTTTCTTTGTGCTGCGTCATGTATGAAAAATCCATTTGATGTCACATGGACTGTATAAGTTCATATCATACATTTTCATATTTAATTACATGTATACAACTCATTTGGATCATAACATGTGGCCTACAATTCATGGAACTTGAAGGGAAGCTTAAAATATGCATATTAAATTTCGGCCAGAATTTGGTTATTTTCTGACCAAACTTTGAAAATTCATAACTAATTCTAAAAAACTCAAAATTATGCATTCTTGGCCATTATAGAAAGCTACAGATGTATACTTCATCCTAAAAATATTTCTAGACCATAAACATCCATCAAGAGGATGTTTGACATCCGAAAAGATCTAGAGGTCAAATTGTCCACTGGTGCTGTTATAGATTTCTGCAGTAAACTTTGAAAATGTCTAATTAATTCCAAAAAAATATAATCTATACAAATGATACTAATCTAGAAATCTGTGGATGTTAACTAGAGGAGAAAAATAACTTTAGACCAGCTCCAGAAGCCCAGACCTTGGAATTCGATGGAACAGTGACTGAGGTTGGGCAAAACTCATAATACTGGATAGATTTTTAAAAATTCATATCTCCCTCTCTAGACATCCAAATGATGTGATTCTAGTTGGCAAAAGTCACTATGAATGTCTAGTTTCTATGTATAAATTTTCATAGAAATTGGACATCATTTGAGCCCTATGTGACATATTTAATTTTCGGACTAGATGAACAGTGTATCAGACCAAAATCAGAAAATTTGCCAACTTTGAAAATTCACCAAATATTCTATAGACCTACAAAAATTATGATCTTTAGTTCCTCAAAAATCTCTCAACAAGATCTAATTTCATGCCAAATCTCAGATCAAGAAGAGCTCATTTGACTAAAAAGTGATATAGGGTTCCGTTATGGTCAATTTTGGCTCCATATAGGGTACCAAAATGTCCAAATAGTTTTCCTTTAGTTTTGGCACCTTATGGGCAAGTCTAAAAGCATATTTAAGACTTGTGTAAGCTACCCAAATGGTCCAAAAACTCATGTATCTCATTTTGGCCATTTCATCCACACATATGCATAGTTCCATCAAACCATTTATGAAGTTACATTACCATAATATACTCAATTTACATTCCATCATGCACATAGCACATTTTTTCATTTCTACATCATATAATATCATAATTACATATGTCCCAAGGGCCATAGACCATTTACATCATTGGATTACAACATTTGACACAAATATGGTCTTCAAGTAGAAAAACTCAAACACTTTGTTGTTAAATTCTTTCCTTCCAAGGTGGTTGGCTTCCATTACCTTGTCTACTTGGTCCACTTAGCATATTAGATCATTGGAGAGGAGGGAATGAGATTCAAAGAATCCCAATAACTCATCTCCCATTCAATCATACATAACATATGCAAAGCAAGTCTTGAAAATGCATGCATGGATATAATGGAAGTCATGAACATTCAAGAATCAAGCTTGACATGTGAATAAGTTATACAAGACATTCAAGAGCTTACCAAGTGGATGGATTGGCTTGACCCTTTTCCTCATAGATTTTGGATTTGCCTCACCCATTCTTTAAAGCGATTTGGACTCAACCATACTCTTGGGAGCCCACTTTTCTTTTGAAAGACTTTTTACTTTATCTCAACTAATTCTAAGGGTTCTTGGCTCATCCTCACCATAGTTAAGAGTTCTTGACCTTTCCACACTCAAACAAACTCATACAAACATCATAGCATCATTTAGAAACAAAATATGTCATCATGAAATCATGGCATAAAAAAATCATGCTAGCATACTTTTTATGGCTTAAAAATACACATACACACATTCTAAGACAAGCTAAACACACATCCATGCATGAGAGAAGGTGAAGAGAACTACCTTGCACATAATCACACACTTTTCCTTTTGAAATTTCCTCCCTTGCTTCGGCCACATACACATACACATACACACTTGTGGATATGCTTTCTCTTGGCCTAGACACAATTTATGGAAGCCAATTAAGTTTATGAAACAATTTCTAAGGCCACACAACTTATTTAAACACTAGGTTGTTTTATAAACTTCATTATGGTCCATAAATGCACCTAATGAAGCAACACCCCTCAAATAAATTATAGGCTCTATTCTTTCCTTTAAAATATAATTCTTGACTCCTTTTAAGCCTCTTGGAGTCATCATACAATTAAAACAAAGAGCCTAACTACATGTTGCTTTTTTAGGTCATAATATGGAACCTAAAGCACCAATTCACTTTTTATGAGTTATAAATTTTTTCCAAGGCCTCCTTTCATATTCATTCATCATATATAACTCAAGAATGGGTTTAGAAAAATTGAAAACTCTCCCTAGCTATCCCATCCATGCTTGGCCGAGACATAGAGCAATTTGGCCTCTATGGATTTTGCTTGGTTTTCTTGAAGGAGGAAGCATGTGGTGAGCATCTTAGGGATCTTGGGAGCTCATTTAAACTCTTAATTAGACCTAGGAACCATCATACAAAATCAGATTTTGGAAGGAACACTTAAAACCCTAGATATTGCATCTTGAAATCTAATGGTTTTTTATTAATTTCCTTTGCATATTCTTAATCTCCACACCCCTTTTTCCTAAGAGTCATCCTTGGTTTAGCCTAAAAATTAGATCCTCCTATGGTTCCTAGGGTTAGAAAAAATAGAGAAGAAGGGAGGATGAAGATATCAACCATAGGAAAAAGAATTTACCTAGTTTCCTTGCTTATTCTTGCTTAAATCTTGATTTCTCCAAGCTCCTCTCTCCAAATCCTAAAATTGCCTTGAGTTTCTCCCTTGAATCAGATTTATAAAACTCCATTTTAATCAAATGAAACAAAGGAGAAGGAAGGAGAGGAGATGTGGATGAAGAAAAGCATGAAAAACTACCATGGAAACATATCTTTAAGCTTGGATTTCTTCTCTTCTTCCTCTTCCCTTGGTGTGCCTCTCTCCTAGGGTTTTTCTTCTGATTTTGGGCAGAATAATCTAAAGCTAAAGGAGGGGAAAGTGAGGCGCCACATATATATAGGGGTAGGAAAGTAGCTTTTTCAAAATTTTCTATTTTACCTTTCATTCTTTGCATTTTTGTTTCTCCTTCATTTTAGCTCCTTTTTGAAAACTGTCTTTTCTATTATAAAATTTATGTTCCCAATTTAGTAAAATGCCTTTGGAATCACTCAAATCAGAGCTAAAACCTTCTCGAACGAATCCGTCAAAGTTCAGGTACACCGATGTTAGAAAACGTCCACCGAAGGAGATTTAACTATTCCAGGGCTTTCTATGGTTTTTAGGGCCTCTGAAAACCCTGGAGAATTTCAAAATTTCATTTAAAAAAGCCCTCCTATGTGGATTCCAAAAATTACTCAAAATTACGAAAATGTCATTACGTTTCGTAAGATTTTTGTCAAAATTTGTTTCTTCACTCTAACTCTACTTTTCCTTTCGTTTGAGGCTAGGATTCTCATTTTTAGAAGTCTAAAATGTTACTCAAATTTTTTTGGGACCTTAACTAATTCATTTCAGGGGACTTACTTTGAAAACGCACCAGTTTCTATCGTTTAACAAAAATCGAACATTACAGTGAGAATGAGCTAAGAACCCTTGAGATTGGTTGAGACAAAGCAAATAGTCTCCCAAAAGCAAAGTGGGCTCCAAAAACATAGTTGAGTCCAAGAATCTCTTAAAGAATGGGTGAGGCAAGTCCAAAATCTATGAGAAAAGGGTGAGGCCAATCCATCCACTTGGCAAGCTCTTGGATGTCTTGTATGACTTATTCATATGCCAAGCTTGCTTCTTGAATGTTCATGACATCTAATATATCCATGCATGCATTTTTCAAACTTACTTTGCATATATTATGTGTGATTGAAAGGGAGATGAGCTATTGAGATTCTTTGAATCTCATTCCCTCCTCTCCAATGATCTAATATGCTAGGTGGGCCAAGTGGACAAGGAAATGGAAGCCAACCACCTTGAGGATGAGAGAATGACAACAAATGCAAAGTTTTGATTTTTTTAAGACCATATTTATGTCAAATGATGTAATCCATTGATTCATATGGTTTATGACCTCTTGGATATGTGTAATTATAATAATATGTGATGTATAAATGAAAGAATGTGATATATGAATGTTAGAATGTAAATTGAGTATGTAATACCAAATTATGTTTCTTGAACAGTAGATATAAGTGTGCATATGTGTGGATAAAATGGCCAAAATGAGATACATGAGATTTGGGACCATTTGGGCAACTTATACAAGTTCCAATTAAGCTTTTAGACTAGCCCAAAAGGTGCTAAACCTCAAGGAAAACCATTTGGATATTTTGGTACCCTATATGAAACTAAAATTGGCCATAATGGAACTTTATGTCACTTTTTTAGCCAAATAAGCTCTTCTTGATCTGAGATTTGGTATGCAATTAGAAACTTGTTGAGAGATTTTAGGGAAGCTAAATAACATAATTTTTGGAGGTCTACAAAATATTTGATAAATTTTCAAAGTTGGCAAATTTTCTAATTTTGGTCTGATGCACTGTTCACATGGTCTGAAAATGAAATCTATCACACAGGGCTCAAATGATGTCCAATTGCAATGAAATTTTATACAGAGAAACTAGACATTCCCAGTGACTTGTGCTAACTATAAGCACCTCATTTGGAGGTCTAAAGCGGGAGATATGAATTTTTAAATAATCTATCCAGTATTAGGAGCTTCACGCGACCTCAGTTATTATTTAATTGGATTTCGAGCTCTGAGCGTGCCTAAGTTAGTCTGGAGTTATTTTTTCCCTCTATCTAACATCCACATCTTTCTAAATTGGTATTATTTGTATGGATTAGATTTTTTTGGAATTAATTAGAAATTTTTTAAGTTTGCTACAGAAATCTATAATGACACCAGTGGGCAGTTTAACCTCTGGATTATTTCGAATGCCAAACATCCTCTGTGATGGATGTTATGGTCTGGACATATTTTTAGTATGAAGTAGACATCTGTAGCTTCCCAAAATAACTAATAATTCATTATTTCAATTTTTCTAAATTTAGTTATGATTTTTTAAAGTTGTGATAGAAATGAACCAAATTCTGTCCGAAAATGTGTATGTATATTTTAAGCTTCCCCTTCGAGTTCTATGAGTTGGAGGCCACATTTCATGATTCAAATGAGTTGTATCCATATAATTAAATATGAAAATATGTTATATAAGCTCACACGGTCCGCGTGACACCGAATGGATTTTTCATACACGATACAACATAGAAAATACATTATTTTAATTCCTCTTTCTTGCTCTTTCATGGAAATTATGAATGTGAAACACGTGAATGATATGAAATGAGTTAGAAATATATAGTGTTACACGCCCTCCTTCTCCCTTCATTTTGCATGACCAAGTTCTGCCTAAAACCAAAGGAAAACCCTAAGGAAAGTGACGCACAAAAGGAAGGCAAAGGGGAGGAGAAATCAAAGGTTTAAGGTATACAAATTTAGTAATTTTTCATACTCTTTCTCTTCCAAACCTCTTCTCCTTCATTCTCCTTTATTTCCTATGATTATAATGAAGTATATGGATCTATTTTAAAGGAGAAATTGAGGAAAAATTTTGGATTTGAAGAGAGGAGCTCAAAGAACACAAGATTCAAGTGAGAAAAAAAATAAGACAACAAGGTAAATCTTGCATCCCATGGTAGCTACTCCCCCCCCCCTTTCTTCTCCATATTTCGCCCCATGTATGTAGATGCTAGAGGGCTAGAATTTTGAGGGGAACCAAGGGTGAATTCCATGAATTTAAGGGAGGAGAGTAAGAATATGCAAAGAAATTCAAGAAAAAGCCATGGATTTTCAAGATGCAAAACTTAGGGTTGCAAGTGCACCTTGTAAAATCTGATTTTGTATGATGATTCTTAGATCTAAATAAGAGTTTAAATGAGCTTCCTAGATCCCAAAGAGGCTCCCCACATGCATCCTCCCTTGAGAAAACAAAGCAAACTCCAAGAAGCCCTATTTCCTCCATAGCCTCAACTTAAAAAGGTTTGTGTAGCTAGGAAGAGTTTTAAAATTTTTCTAAACCCATTCTTGAGTCATATATGATGAATGAAAGTAAGGGAAGGCCTTGGAAAAATTTAGAACACATAGAAAATGAATTGGTGCTTTAGGTTCCATATTATGACCTAAAGAAGTAACATGTAGTTAGGCTCTTGGTTTTAATTGTATGATGACTCCAAGAGGCTCAAAAGGAGTCAAGAATCATATTTGAATGGAAAAAATGGAGCCTAGAATTCATATAAAGGGTGTTACTTCATTAGGTTTCATTATGGAACCATAATGAAGTTATAGACCAAACTAGTGTTTAAGCAAATTATATGGCCTTAGGATTGAGTCCATGAACCTAATTGCTTCCATAAATTGTGTCTAGTCCAAGAGAAATCTTCCTTGCACTTTTGTGTGTGTGTGGCCAAAGCAAGGGAGGGAGATCCAAGAAGAAAAGTGTGTGATTGTGTACAAGGTAGTTCTCTCCACCTTCTCTCATGCATGGATATGTGCTTAGCTTGTCTTAGAATGTGTGTATGTGTATTTTCAAGCCATGACAAGTATGCTAGTATGATTTTATATGCCATGCTTTCATGATGACATATTATGTTTCTAAATGATGTTATGATGTGTGCTTGAGTTTACATGAGTGTGGTGAGGTCAAGAACCCTTAGCTATGGTAAGGATGAGCCAATAACCCTTAAGATTGGTTGAAATAAAATAAAGAGTCTCCCAAAAGCAAAGTGGACTCCCAAGATCATGGTTGAGTCCAAGAATCTCTTAAAGGATGAGGCAAGTCCAATATCCACAAGAAATTAGGTGAGGCCAATCCACTTGCTTGGCAAACCTTTGTATGCTATGTGTGACTTTTTCAAATGCTAAGAATGCTCCTTGAATGATTGCACATGTCCATATGCCATGCATGTATTTATGAGACTTGTTTGTATCCATTATGTATGATTGAATGGGAGATGAGTTATTAAGATTCTTTAAATCTCATCCCCTCCTCTCCAATGTCTTAATATGTTAGGTAGACCAAGAGTGCAAGGTAATGGAAGCCAATCACCTTAAAGATGAGAGTATGACATCTAAAAACATGATTTTTGCTACTCTAAGGCCATATAATTGGCAAATGATGTGATTAATGAATGTATATGTATTATAATGTTATAAACATATATAATTATGATAATATGTGTAACAACGAGTAAAAAGAGAAAAAAAAAGCTGAAAAATTTTTGAGGGGCTGAAAATTTTCTAAGTCTACTAGCTATAGCGAGAAATGGCCTAACTATAACGAATGTACCTGTTCGCTATAGCAAGAAATGGTCTAGCTTTCTCGCTATAGCGAGAGTGCCTTCTAGCTATAGCGAGAGTGCTTTTAGCTATAACGAGTGCAGGAATCCTATATAAAAATCAGGGAGTCACTCGTCGTAGCGCGCACCATAGCGAAAACAGGGGTCTGGGACTGATACGTGCTCACCGTAGTGAGGGTTATTCTTCGTTATAGCGAGGGTTAGTCCAAAAAAGCATGAAAAAAGAGAATTTGACTTCTTAAAGGGTTCTAATTCATTCCTTCTCTTTTTAACTGACTTAGGCTTCATCCAAGGCAGAGAAAAGGGCGAAGGAGAGAGAGAGACACCTAGAGAAGGAAGAAGAACAAGAAAAAGGTAAGCATAACTTGAGATTTCCCTAGTTTTTCTTCTTAGAATCTTGTTCTTCTCTCCTTGCCCCTCTCTTTCTATGGTTTTGGTTGTTGAATTAGCTATGTTTTGGGCTTGATTCAGAAGAGGGAAAGTGGAAAACCACTCTTGAAGGAAGTTAGAACTCATGTAGCTTTACTTCTTTGCTTGAGAAAGGAAGGATAGTTAGTGAACTTCTAGAGAGAGAGAAAACCCCTAATTTCTTATATGCTTGGTAGGGTTTGCTATAAAGAAACCCCTAACTTTGTGAATAAGTGTTAAGGTATGAGAGAGTAATTCCATGCTCTTTGTGTGTCTAGGCTCAAGAGAAACACTTCCATCTAGTTATGATTGTGGAACCAAGGGGGAAGACAAATTGAAAGGGAAGGCTTATGTTAGCCTATAAGATAGCTCTCTCCCCCTTTCTCTCATGCATGAATGTGTGTTTAGCTTGTTCTAGAATGTGTGTATGTGTATTTTCAAGCTATGAAATGTATGCTAGCATGCCTTTACATGTTATGATCCTTGATGCTATGTTATGTGTTAAATGAATCCATGATGTTTGTATGAGTTTGCTTGAGTGTGGAAAGGCCAAGAACTCTTTCCTTGGGTGAGGATGAGCCAAGAACCCTCGAGCTTGGTTGAGACAAAGCAAAGGGTCTCCCAAAAGCAATGTGGACTCCCAAGAGTATGGTTGAGTCCAAAGTGCTCAAGAGTGGGTGAGGCAAGTCTAAAATCCATGAGGAGAAGTGTGAGGCCAATCCAAACACTTGGTGAACCCTTGAATGTCTTGTATGCTTGATTCACATGCCAAGGTTGCTTTTAAAATGTCCATGACTTCCACTTTTCCATACATGCATTTGAAAAGCTTGCTCTACATATATTATGTATGATTGAATGAGAGATGAGCTATTGGGATTCTTTGAATCTCATCCCCTTCTCTCCACTATCCTAACAGGCTAGGTGGACCAAGTGAACAAAGACAGGGGAGCCACCAAGCTTGAAGCTAGGAAAATCGACAAGGGATTTGTGAAATAGCTATCCTGTCACCATTTTTGTTATTAAGAGATGTAATCTAATGATGTACATATTGTAGGCACTTATGAATACTTGTAAATGGATGTACATAATGTATATGTATGAGAATTAGAACCATATTGAATGATATAGCAAGTTTTTGGTATGAATAGCAAGATCTTGGCATTATGTACATGGTGTCTATTTTGGTGTAGGAGAGTGAGTTTTGCAAATCTGGGTTGTTAGACATTTGAGCCATGTTTAATATCCTATGTTGATGCTTTCCCACGTGCTCATAGAGCCTTAGGAGTAGGAGAAGCAAATTTGAACCCTTGGAGCCCTCTTTTAACACAAGAAATGAACACTTTGCCCCCTTACGTCAAAGTCCGACCAAATGACCTTTTCTTGCCTTACAATTTGGCATGTGATTAGATCTTGCCTAGAGATTTCTAGGAAGACAAAGATTAGGTCATTTGGAGGTCTGAGGAATTTTCTATGATTTTTCAAAGTTGGTATCAGAATTTTGGATTTGTACCAGCACTATTCATTTGGTCAGTTGTGTAATTATGTCATCCGAGGGGTAAACGTGGTCCAATAGCTACAAAATTTTATAGGACAAAACTAGATATTCACAGTGACTTGTATCAACTAGAATCACCTCATTTTGAGGTCTAGAGAGGAAGATATGAATTTTCGCATTTCTACCCAGTATCAGTCATCTTGCCTGACCAAAAGTACTATTCCATCAATTTCTGAGAGCTTGGCTTGATGAACTGATCTGGAGATATTTTTTTCTCTATTTAACATCCACATATTTCCATATTGGTATCATTTTTACACATTTGATTTTTTTGGAATTAGTTAGACATTTTTGAAGTCCATATCAGTAAACTGTGATAGCATCAGAACCCAGTCTGACCTCTAGACCATTTCGCTTGTCAAAAGTCCTGTGTGTAGGATTTTATGACTGGTACATATTTTTAGGATGAAGTAGACATCCCAAGCTTTCCATAATGACCAAGATTACATGTTTTCAATTTTCCTAGATTTAGTTATGATTTTCCAAACTTTGCCCAGAAATGGGGCCAAGTCTGGCCAGAAATGGAGATACATGTTCCATATCTCTTTTTAGTTGCCATGGGTTGAAAGTATGTTTTTGGGATTGAAATGAGTTGTAATGGTGCAATTAAATATAAGGATGTATAGCATGAGCTCACACGGTCCATGTGACACTGAAATGAATTTTTAACCATGTCAATGCAAGAAAGTGTATGAATCCAATGGAAGTTCTCACTTTATTCTTACTATATCTCACATGAGCATGCAAGGGATGATGGGTATGAGTTAGAAATGATGGTGTTACAATATGTCATGTATGAATGAGAGAATATGTCATGTAGTCATTAGAATGTGATTTGAGTATATGATGGCAAACTAGCTTTATTGATGGTATTATGCAATTGTGTATAAGTGTGGATGAAATGGCCAAAATGATATGCATGAGATTTGAGACTATTTGAGCAGCTCCCTCAAGTCCTAATTATGCTTTTAGATTTGCCCAAGAGGTGCCAAACCCCAAGGAAACCTATTTAGACATTTTGGTATCCTATATGGAGCCAAAATTAACTATAATGGAACCCTATATCACTTTTTGTCCAAATGAATTTTTCTTGATCTAAGATTTGGCATGAAATTAGAGCTTATTGAGAGATTTTTGGAAATCTAAAGAACAAAATTTTTGAGGTCTAGAGAATATTTGATAAATTTTCAAAGTTGAAAAATTTTATAGTTTTGGTCATGTTACTGTTCATATTGGTCAGAAAATGAAATCTGTCACACAGGGCTCAAATGATGTGCAATTGCCACTAAATTTTATATAAACAAAACTAAACATTATAGTGACTTGTGCCAATTGGAAGCACCTCATTTAGATGTCTAGAGAGGGAGATACAAATTTTTAAAAATTCTATCCAGTATCAAGAACTCCACCCGACCTCTGTTGCTGCTTGATTAGATTTTGAGGTCTAGGCGTGCCTAAGCTAGTTTGGAATTATTTTTCCCCTCTATTTAACATCCACATATTTATAAATTGGTATCATTTGCATCGATTGGAATTTTTTGGAATTAATTGGACATTTTTGAAGTTTGCTACAGAATTCTGTGATAGCACCAGTGAACAACCTAACATCTGGACCATTTTGAATGTCAAACGTCCTCCGTGTTGGATGTTATGGTCTAGACATATTTTTAATAAGAATTAGAAATATTTAGATTTCCATAATGGCCAAGAATTCATAATTTCATTTTTTCTAAAATTAGTTATAATTTTCCAAAGTTGTGATAGAAAAGTGAAAAAATCTGGGCAAAAATATGTATGTATATTTTGAGCTTCCCTTCGAGTTTCTTGAGATGTAGGCCACTTTTCATGATGCAAATGAGTTGCGTTCATGTAATTAAATATTGTAATGTGTTGTATGAGCTCACATGGTCCACGTGACACCGAATGAAATTTTTATACACGACACAACGTAAAGAAATGTATTATTTTTAATCCATTTTCCTTACTCCTTCATGGAATTAATGATGGAAAGCATGAGAATGTTATGATATAAGCTAGAAATATATGGTGTTACACCTTGCATCAAATAACATCTAAATATGCTCATTGGGAATGAAAAATAACATGGTTAGCTATTGAAGAAGCCTAGGCCGAACCATTACATAACATGGTCTAAAACTAATGTTAGATATGAAATTCTTGCATGCTAAAACCCTTAGTTCCCTCAAGAACACATGAGAAAAAACTCTCCTCCTCACTTTCTCTCTCTAGGCCGAAGCTTACAAAAGCTACAACACAAGATTTTGCAATTATTTCAAATAAAATCTTACCTTAAATTAAAGCTATCTTCGAGTAGATTAATTTTTGCCAATTGATTTCTTGAAAAGAATTCCTTTCTGGCTTGGGTTAAACTTGGATCTTCAAGTTTTCAAGAAAAAGAAACCACCATTAGAGAGTTCTTAGAGAGAGGAACAACTTTTCTAACTAGCGCAAGGTGAAACGGGGCCATTTACTTACCTAAACAGAGGCTTAAACTTTTCTCTCTCCCTTCCCTTAATGTAACGCTATGGCTGGTCTCAAAATCTGAAAATGGAAGCTTGGAGAAGATGATTAGGTGTGTCTTACTTAAGAAGCCTCATTTTATAATATTTCTAAATGACCATTTTGCCCCTATGAACACATTTGCTCCATTTGACCCATTTTTTAGGCTTTTTCATAATTTGATTGCTCTTTACAAATTTTTTGGTACTATTTCACATAAAGACATTACTTTTGGGGTTTAGATGGTTTAAAATAGTAAAAACTAGCTTTGCTTAAAATTTCGACACTGTTCGACCCTTGCAATATCTCAAAAATGCTTTAGCTAATTTTGACTATTCTTATGATTTTCAGGATCTCTAAAAACCTTGATGAGTTTAATTTTAGGCTTTACAACTCTTTCTCTTGAGTTTTCAAAAATTTACTCAAAATTACAATTTTGCCACTCAAAAGCCCTTTTTTCTCTATTTTAGCTTCGTTTTCTTTCTGTGTATAATTTCCTATCCTTATTTCTCGACGTGTTGATTAATATTTTACCCTTATTTAGCCTTGATTCAATTTACTTTAGGGTCTTCTTTTATTAACATACGAGTCCCAATTCAGTTAAAAAGCCAATTGTTTCAAGTTTAACCAAGCAAATAAAATGAAGTAATTGTAAAGAATAACATGGAGCTAAATATAGAAAGATTTGAGTAATTCCATGAATGGTTCACCATAAAGACAACACTTGTCACACCATAGAAAGATATACCTCAATTATATCACAAGTGGCATTATAACTCCATTTCAATCAATTTACCACTTTTAGCAACAGAATTAATTGATCTTACAGGCCATAATAATTTAATTTTAATCATATGGGCCATTTGGTCTTACCAACATTTTCTTCCAACCATAATATACTCAATGGACTAGAAATGACACAATTTCAAGGACTCCATTTCGGTTTTGAGTCAAGCAACCTAATTCCAAAAGCAAGTTGCAGAATTTTCTGGTTCCATATTCTGATATGAAATTCAAAAATTTATAATTCTAAAAAAAATCAAAATCATGCAAACTATACCATTCTAGAAATATTTGGATGTCAACTAATGACTAAAAATAATTCTAGACCAAGATAATAGCATAGGGTCCCTGAAAATTAATGGAACAGTATACTAGTCTAGGTGGCATCTTGCAACTGACCTTAAATTTTGAAAAATCATATCTCTCTTTACAAAGCTCCAAATGAGATTCTCTTGGTGGCTATGGAAAGCTTATGATGTCTAGTTTATGCTATAAAATTTCATGAGCATTGAATTTCATTTGACCCATAAATGACATAGAAAAGCAAACTAACCATATGAACAGTAACTTTGATAGATTTGCATAATTTGGCTAACTTTAAAAATTTATAATAAATTCTCTAGAGCTCCAAATTAAGTGTTCTTTAGCTCTACGAAAACCTCTAGA
Organism: Erythrophleum ivorense; assembly: GCA_026724425.1. Classification (NCBI taxonomy): domain Eukaryota; kingdom Viridiplantae; phylum Streptophyta; class Magnoliopsida; order Fabales; family Fabaceae; genus Erythrophleum; species Erythrophleum ivorense. The sequence goes on along the minus strand of JAIUCV010000020.1, from coordinate 9,795,282 downwards.
TGAGACCTATATTCATGCCAAGAATATTCTATTTGGTTAGATTTTGATTTAACACTTTTTGGTATCATAAGGGGGTCAAAAGGCACTAAATGGTCTTCCACAACTTCTATGACCATTTAAGCATGTCTCATAGCATAAACATAGCATGTATAAGCAGTTCAAAACATCCAAATCATCATACATCTCAAACTCACCATCCCACATGCAAAACTGCATATTCAAGTAAAGGCTCCCAATTGCCAAAATCATACATTCTCATATATATGGCTCTAAATTTGGTTCATACACCATATTTAATGCTTTTACAATTGCTCAAGGGTTTACATCAAGTTAATAGAAATCATTCGATTCTCGATTCAAATTGTACAATTTGTCATGGTTTAGTGTTTCAGCGATACTAATCGAACTTGAATTGTTCTTTAGCCAGAATCATACGTTGGAATCATGTGTGTCGAGCCAGAATCAATGGGTCACAGCCTTTCAGCAATTTTATAAGCCTTAAAGTTGACAGGTTGCTACAAGTCTAACGAGTCACGAAGTCAGATCTCTCATGACCCGACACACTGAAGGAAACCCATTGCTCTAAGGAAGACGATGCGCTTAAGAGCAGGAGTTGGGACCTCAGGTGTTTGCTGCTTTGCTTTTTTTTTTCTTTGAAGTAATGTTGCTTGAATATGTTGTTTAGACAAGCTGGTAGTAGAGACGTGACCCGTGATGCATTTGGCTAGCTGGACTTTTTTTTTTTAATTCTCCTATTAGGTTTAGGTTTTTGACTTTAAATAGAATTGCTAAACCACGTTAGACAGCCACAAGCTGCAAGACACCAATAATCTTATCTATATCTAATCCAATAAAATACCTATTATTTATCCTTCAATCTTAGTCTTTGCCACAAGAAAGTTATGCATCATCTTTGGCGTCTCAAGCAATATTCTTCTCTTATGTGCATTGTTTTTGGGTTAATAATAATTGGAGTTTGAACTTGGGAAACTACTATTGATAATGTCGCACAAAATAAAGGAAAAGGCATTTTGTAACATCCGGTCTCTCCATAAACGTGAGAAACACAATGTTCAGTTTCTCCGTAAACGTCAGAAATGGGCCAAATATAAAAGAAAGTCCTCGAAATAGAAGGAATTGAGGCCAACTAAAATTATGATAAAATTTTAAATATTAGAAATGAGTATATGAGGTTTAAGATGCCCAAAAATTAGAACCAAAAGAGCTCAGAAAATTTGCAGAAGAAAGTAAGGACATTTTTGTAATTTTTGAAAAATTTGGAAAACTCACATGAGGGCTTTTTAAATAAAAAATTTAAACTTTTCAGGGTTCCTTAGAGGCCCTGAAAATCATAGGAACCCCTAGAACAGTTGAAACTCCTCCAATGAGCGATTTCGGCCTTCGATTGACCTAAACTTTGACCGAACAGTTCAGAATGGTTTCAAATCCTTTTTGAGTGATTCCAAAGGAAATTCTTATGACTAAGAGCCTAAGGAATATGATAAAAAAGACAGATTTCAAAAAGGAGTTGATTTGAGCCAAAATGATAAGAACAAAGAAAATGGACTAAAATGCAAATAGAAAAGTGCATAAAGTGGACTCTTCACCTTCTTAAAACATGTTTTCTTTTGGCCTCTAATTAATAAACCTTCTTTCTACCCAAAATAGAGCATGAGATCAAGGGAGAGAGATGCACTAAGAGAGCTCAAGAGGAGGAAGAAAAGGCTAACAAAAGGTAGGGATTTCCATAGTTTTTCTTCTTAAAGCCTTCCTCTCCTCTCTTTGCTTCATCTTTCCATGTTTTTGATGAGTGAAATGGTTCTGTTTTGGCCTTGAACCAGAGGGAAAAAGTTAGAAATCCAAAAAGGAAGCTAAGGCAACAAGAAACACTCTTGAAAGAAGGTTGAATCCAAGGTAATTTCTTGCTTTTTGTTGCTTCTTCCTTCTTGCTCTTCCTTGTGTGTGGAACGCCTAAAAACAGAACCATTTAGGGGAGGAAATTCCTAACCTAGAACTAATAAGAAACCATGAAATTGGAGTGTGAGAACTTGGAATATGCTAAGAAATTGCAAGCAAAACCAAGGAATTTCAAGGTAGAAAAGTGTAGAGCTTTTGAACACCTTGCAAAAATTGATTTGATATATGAGTTTCCTTGCATGTGTGAGTATTTGATTGAGCTCCTAAGACTTCTAGGAAGCCTCCCAAGTGTGTCTCCCATCAAGGAAAAATAAAGAAGGCCATGAACTCTTCTTCCCCCTCATGTCTCGGCCTAGGCTACTTGAATAGGTTAAGAAGTGTTTTAATTCATTCTAACCTTGGTTTAAGACTTTTTATGATGGTAGAAGGTGGGAGGAACCCTTGGGGAAAATTTAGAAATCATGGATTGGGAGATGAGGTAATGGCTTCCATAATGTGACCTTATGAAGCAACTTGTGTCTAGGCTTTTGCAAATGAATATGTAATGGTTCCAAGGACTTTAAATAAGGTCAAGAGGCCTAGAAATGATAAGAGAATAGAGCTAAGAACTTAAATCATGATGGTTGCTTCAATAGGCCATTTATAGAACCATTATGTGACTTATGGAACCAAGTATGTTCTTAAGAGTAAATTAAATGCTTTGGCTTGCTTCAAGAATATAATTGAGTTTTATTCATTATGTTTAAGCCAAGGAAACCAACCCCACCTAAGTGTTCTTGTGGAACTGAAAAAGGGAAGGAGTAAGGCAAAGTAAAGTTTGCATAGATAACAAGGTAGCTCTCTCTCTTTTCTCCCATGCATGACTGAATGTCTACATTATTTTTGAATGTGTGTATAAGTATTTTAAGCTATGAATTGTATTTTAGTATGATGCCTATGTTCCATGGAATCATATTATTGCACTGTATATTCAAATGATGCATATAAATGTCGCATTGGTTTGCTTGAATGTGGAGAGGTCAAGACCCTTCTATCTTTGGTGAGGATGAGCCAAGAGCCCTTAGAAGTGGTTGAGACTAAGAGAAAGTCTCCCAAGAGCAAGGCTTAGTTCATGGCCTTTGAGAAAAAGGGTGAGGTAAGTCCAAGAACCTTGAAGAAAGTGGGTGAGGCTAATCCATTCATTTGGCAAGCCTAAGTATGTTATGTATGCTTTGTGTAAATGCCAAGAATGTATTTTGCACCATTTTCCATATTAATATGCCATGCATGCATCCTTAAGACTTGTATTGCATTCTTTATACATGATTGAATGGGAGATGAGCTATTGGGATTCTTTGAATCTCATCCCCTCCTCTCCAATGTTCTAACATGCTAGGTGGACTAAGAGAGCAAGGTAATGGAAGCCAACCCCTTGAGAGAAGAGAGTAAGATATTAAAGTCCATGAAATTGGCTACTTTAAAGACAAATGAATGGAAAATTTTGTAATCCATGGTTGTATATGTTCTATGAGGTCATGAATATGTATAAATATGTTAATGTATCATGTATGAATGAGAGATTATGGCATGTGAATACTAGAATGTAAAATGAGTATGAAATGGCCATTTTTGCTTCTTGAAAGTTTGATGCACTGGTGTATATGTGGAAGTGGCATGGCCAAATTAAGATGCATGAGGTTTGGGACCCCTTGGAGAGTTCAAACAAGTCATATTCATGCTTTTAGACTTGCCCAAGAGGAGCCAAACATTAAGAAAAGTCATTTGGACATTTTGGTACCCTATATGGGGCATAAATTTGCTATCTTAGAACCTTATATCACTTTTTGTCCAAATGAGCTCTTCTTGATCTGAGATTTGGCATGCAATTAGAGTTTGTTGAGATGTTTTTGGAAAGCTAAAGAACATAATTTTTGGATGTCTAGAGAATATTTGATTAATTTTCAAATTAGGATTTTCTATGGATTCTGGTATGTGTACTATTCACACTGGTAGATTTGTATTCTTGTCATCCGATGAGAAAATAGTGTCCAATGCTTGTAAAATTTTATAGTCATAAACTATAGGTCATAAAATTTCTGTGGCCACCAAGATCACCTCATTTGGAGGTCTGAGCAAAAAGTTATGAATTTTTGAAGTTGGCTATCAGTAGCAGTGGTGCCCCAGGAGTCCAGTCACTATTCCATAGATTTCCAATGGCCAAATGTATTTTTTTTTTCATTTTGGAATTATTCTTCTCATAAATTTAACATTTGTAGCTTTCCATATTGACTGAATTTGTGTGATTTATATTTTTATGGAATTAGTTATGAATTTTAGAAATTTATATCAATAATCTGAAACAGCAGCCCAGGCAGCAGCAACCTCAGTAAATTTTCGAATGTCAAATGTCTTTCTCTTAATGATTCATGAACTGAAACTATTTTTAACATGGGGTAGACATCTATAAATTTCTGGAATGATAAATTTTTTTGGTTTTTGATTTTTTTGGAATTAATTAGACATTTTCAAAATTTTCTGCAGAATTCTTTGACAGTTCTAGAATTCAGTCTGACCTTTGGATCATTTTAGATGTCAAATACCCTCTGTGATGAATGTTATAGTCTAGGAATATTTTTCGTGTGAAGTAGACATCCATAGCTTCCCATAATGACCAAGATTGCATGATTACAATTTTTCTAAAATTAGTTATGATTTTTCAAAGTTTAGACAGAATAAGGGGCAAATCTGACCAAAATTAAACAAACCCATTTCATGCTCCATTTCGGTTTCCATGAGCTGTGAGTATGATTTTATGATGAAAATGAGTTTTAATGATGTATTTAAATATGAAAATGCATAGCATGAGCTCCCACGGTCCATGTGACATCAAATACAAATTTTTAAATTCAACGCAATGCAAAGGAAGTCATTATTTTATCCCCTTTTTTCTAATACTTTCATGAATATAATGATATAAGGTATGTGTATATGATAAGATGAGCTAGAATTTTATGGTATTACACATTCAACTACAAAATGCTATTGAACAAAATATTAAAGATGATGGTGATTTTGAAGAAGAAGAGGATGAAGGAATTGTTATGTTGGATGATGACAAAAATAATAACAACAGTGATGATATTAGTCTTGATGGATAGGAAGATAATTAGTTTTGAACTTGGTTACTTATGAAATTTTTTTTAAATTAAAGTTATCAATTAGATAGTTACTCAATCATGGCTTTAGTTTAGAATTATAATTATATCTTGTGAAACTTACGATTACATTTTTGTTAATTCTTGGATTAAATTCAGTATTATGATTATTTATATCTATAAATTATTTATATAATATATTTTAAGCTATTTTTCAATATGTTTCTAAATCATATAATTTGATATGATTTATGATTTATGATTCAAAAATTAACTCTTTGATTTATGATTTGAATTGCCATCCGATTACCTTGGTTTACATCTCAAAAATAACTCATATATATAAATTTTGACATTTAATTACATCAAAAGCTATTCTATTGCCAAATTATTGCCAATTATGCTCCTTGGCTCCTATTTTTGCTTCTTTGAACTTCACTTAGACATGGTTAGACCGAAAATGGAAGAGAGTGAGATTCAAAGAATTTCAATAGCTCATTCACACTTTCAAGTAAGCAAACAAGGCATATATTCATGTTAAAGAATACAAGAATGCCATAGACACTTCCAAGAATCATTCAAATCATGATTTTCACATCATATAAATATATCAAAATCAAGAACAAGCTCTTAGGACTTTTGACCTAACCTCACCTTATTATTTAGGACTCTTGGATTAGCCCACCTACTTTTTAGGGACTTTTGACTTAGTCTCACTCATTCTTGAGACTTTTGGCATGTCTCACCCATGATTAGGGACTTTTTGCTTCACTCACCCAATCCTAGGGACTTTTGGCACAATCTCACCCATAAAGAGCAAATTCACATTTCAAAAGCAAATCAATAAGCATAATTGTACAATAGCAACAATTCAATAGCAAATGGCATGTCTCATGATTCAACCACACATACAAGCATTCAATGACAAATTATACAACCAAGAATTACACACAAGAAATGATGGAAAGCTACCTTGGTTTAAGAAGAGAAATTCTTCCTTTGTTTCCTCACTTCCTTGGCTCGACCTCACACCCACACCTAGGAGAGATTTGATTCACATGGCCTAAACACATCAAACAAGACACAAACACATCATTGGAACCAACTATAGCCTTACATAAATATTACACGAGTTACATCTAGCTTATGACACAATTATGATTCCATACAAGGGTATAATGAAGCAACCTATATAATTCAAGGTCTTAGCTCTCATTTCTCACTCATTTTAAGTCACATGACTCTATTGAAAGTCATTAGAGCCATCACAAATTCAATCCAAGGAGCCAAAGATCAAGTTGCTTCTTTATACCTAAAAAGGGAACCTAACTTCCAACTTTGAAAACATAGTTTCTAAATTAAAACTAATAGTTCCTTTGGTGTCTATAATTTATATCTAGACCATTTCTAACCTTAGAATCAAAGAAAAACCTCCCTAGGTGTCTCTTCCCCCTCTTGGCCAAATTGCACACCATAATGGAAGCCTATGGGATTTTCTTGGTTTTCCTAAGGAACTTGCTATCCATGAAGCTTCCTAAATCTCTTGGGATCTCGAGCACACTCTTAGACGACCTAAATTACCATTAGAAAGTTTTAGATTTGTCAAGATGCATCCAAATCCCCAATTACCATATTTTGTTCTTTAATGGTCCTTTTTGCATCTTAATTGTTTCATTTGATTTCCCATGCCTCAAAGCCTCACTTACTATGAAGTATCAATCAAAATAAGACCCTTAACATATGGTCTCAATTTTGGCCGAAATACATAAGAGAAGAAGGAGCAAGACAGAGTAAGAGAGACTATGAGAATTTACCTTATTTAGAAGCTTTTCAAAGGTGCTTTGCTATGCTTCTAAGAGCTCTTCCAATTTCTCTTTTCTCTTGACTGGACTAGCCACCAAACATACCATTAAAACCATGGGAGAAGATAGGAGAAAGAGGAGAAGGGGTTTAGTGAAGGAGAAGACATGAAAAACTAAAAGATTATTATACTTTTCAAGCTTCTTCTTCCTCTCTTGGCTTTCCCCTTTGGTGCATCTCCTTGAGCAGAGTTTAGAGTGCAAGAGAGTCAACCAAGAGAGAGGGCAAATCTGGGATGTTTTTATCAAGCAAAAATCCACTTTTTACAACTTTTCAAATTTGCAATTTGGTCTCTCTTCTTGGTTTTGTCCATTTGGGATCATTTTAACTCTTTTTTTAGAATCTTCTTTTTCTTTATAAAATTTAAGTTTTCTAATTCATAAAATGGCTTTAGTTTCACCCAAATTGAATTTAAAACCTTCCCAAACAAAATGGTCAAAGTATTGATCAACTAACAACTAAAAATGTAAATTGGAGGGGTTTTGACCATTCTAGGAATTTAAATAGTTTTCGAGGCCTCTAAGAATCCCAAAAAACTTAATTTTTTTCATTTAAAAATTCCTCCTTTACATTTTCTAAAAGGTGCCCAAAATAACAAAAACGTCACTTATTTTCGTCTAATTTTATTTAACTATTTTAACTCTAGTTTTTTGGCATCTTTAGTCTTGTATCTTCATTTTCAATTTTCTAACTTATTGTCCTAATTTTATTTAGCCTTAAATCCTTCTATTTAGGGGACATTCTTTAGTAATTAGGGTTTTTTAGAATAAACGAGTATTACAACACTCACTTCCATTATTAAACCCTTTTAGATTAAATAATTGCTCATAAAATTTTTATTTTCACTTAAATAATTCCCTTTTAAGTTCATTGCAAAAAAGCATCAAATATTGCTGAAAAATAATTTTTCATGATAGGGAAAATTTTAAATAGCACTTAAATTAATTTATTTTTTTCTTTTTGGGATTAAATTTTGATCTAGGCTATTCAAAAAATTCCCAAACTAACTCATAAAATGAGCCAAAATGACCAAAAAAAAAGCATTATTGTCTAAGGGCCTATAACAAGATTTTTCCAAAAACTTCTAAAAAGTAAGGCCTTAAACATTTTTCTGCCCAAAAATATGAACATCTGCTTAGTTTTTTACAAAATGACACATATATATATATATATATATATATAAACAGACACATACACACACAAACACACATATATGATTCAGAATAGTACCCTAAACAAAAGCATCAAAAACGTTATATATGATTCAGAACAATTGGGCCTAATAACTCAAACAACCTAAAATTAGACTTAACGAAACCTACATTTCATTTATGAAGAAATAAATGACATGTTGTTTCTATATGGGTCAAAATGCAAACTAACTTTCAATTAAAACAATGTGTCATTTAACACCAAGATCAAAATGGCATGTCTCCTGGGTCTCCTTCAGCCTCTGGCTAAGTTAAACTGACCTAACTCAGGCCCATGATGAACCAATGTTAAATTTATTTTCCAAACCTAGACTAAAATTAAGAATTAAGAAATAAATCCATAATTCAAAGAATAGATAAAATTAAGAGATTTAAGTTTTAATATTTTTATTAATATTTATTTTGGTTAAATATTTATAATAAGTATAAAATTAATTTTTGTATTTAAAGGAAATGACTAATTAGGCTAGGACTTGATAACTTAATTTTATTTTAAAAACACTACTTAGTACATTCAAGAAAGTCAAAAGGTCTACTTTCATTACCATGAAAGTGTGGGACGCCACTTTGGGAATAAAGTCCACTAGCCAAAACAAGAATTATAATTTTCATTTTTTCCATTTTGTGATGGTCGTATGTTCACCAAGAGGAGAAGAGGTTCATTAAGCTAATTACATGGCTAATTGATTTGGAGACACCTAATCCTTCCCACCTCCTCCACTAACACCATGAGTCATAACCTTAATTATGAAGCTAATCCAAGAGTGACACCTAATCCCATTTTAGTCAAACTTTATCATTTCACCTCCACTAATTATCATACACTTCAATACTTAAGATTATTGAATTTAATCTAAATTAAAGGTAGTGACTAGCCAAACACATGCATAGCTATTTGACAAAAAAAAATCATCTTTATAGTATTTTTCGCCAAGTAATCCCTTGTCTTCCATTTCATTAATTTTGTTGCTTTGCCAAGACAATAGGGGAGAGAGAGCATTAGAGGAAATGATATAGCAAAAATTTAAGTTAATGAATTGATTTAGTACTTGCCACCTAAGTGCATGAAGGCAATTTAGCTACAAGCCACCTCACCTTTTTTGGACTTTAATAAAGTGACGTAGAGCATGCCACAAATCTCCTTAGACTCCATAAGCTTCAGCCATTCTATAAACTCATCACATTTCCTCACCTTCTTGTATTGCTGAATATGTATATATATATAGAGAGAAGGAGAGAGAGAGAGAGACATGAAGAACTCCATAGAAGCTTAAAGAGATAAGGTGGAAAACTTGCTTGCGTGAGGTACATTCAAGTCTTTTCTCACTTAGCACTAGAATGGTTGCATGAGGTACATTCAAGTCTTTTGTCTCTTGGCAGTAGAAGAGAAACTGTGTAAAATTTCAAAAGCTTTCTAATAATCTAATTTTCTTCTCCTAACTCTAAATTTGATTCTTGGAGAGTTTGGATATGGTGGACTAGGAAGAAAGGAAAGGGAAGGAGAATAAGGTAACTATTGCTTTCATTTTGATTCTTAGTTTTAAGACATGATTTAGGTTAGATCCAATTAAACCTTATTATCTTGATGGCCATGAGTTTAAATGGGGAACTTAAGAAAAGAAGACCTAAAAATTGGTGGTAAAATCTCAAGTTTAAAAGGGTAAGGATAACTAAGCTTAAGTTTTGATACATTTAGTGCATTTTGGGTTTGCTTATAAAATGAGGCAAAATTGAAAACTAGTGTAATTGACCAAGTAAACCACATCCAAAATTCATGATTTTTTATAGGGGATTAGAAGACATATGAGGACCTATATATCAAATTTCATAATTTTCTAAGATGTTTAGAGTGTTCAAATAAATCCCTAATAATGTTGTTGTGTTTTGAGATCCTTAGTTAGGTAGTTTTAGAAATATGTTAAGTTGAGGGGTCATGTGAAGGAATTTTTAGATGAAACTTGACTAGAACTTAGTCAAGATAAGGTGCGATTTGGATAGTTTCATAATTTTTAGAGTTCATTTGCTAGCTCAATTAGGTCAAAACAGTGTAGGTTCAAAACCTAAATCGAAAAAGGGTAGAAATAGTAATTTAAATAGTTAGGTGGTCAAATGGGCAATTCTTCATTTGAAACTTGGCCACATTGAGGTGTAAGTCTAATACTTTGTTTTCATATTTCATGCTACATACAAGAACATCATGTCTCATCATGTACAAATCCAAGTATCAAAACAACATGACTTTCAAATAGCTTGTAATCATATTGCCTCCTTTTCTCCTGTAGTCTTCTTGTTATTACCTAGAAAGGACCTTTTTTTTCCCCCAAAAAAAGACAATGGAAAATCATGATGAGATTACAAAATCTTAATAGTTAGCATAGTTCTAAAATGATAAAACACAATTATGACTATTTCTATGGTTTATAGTTGTCCTTTATCATTTTTAAGTAATGTACATTAGTTTAAAAGATGTTCTAATGACTAGAAACCAAATACAGTTCTAAAACTCTTGGCTAGCATTGAAATTGGAAGATGCATGCAATGTATCAGTCACATTGGAACCTAAATTTGTTCTCCCAATTCCTATCTCATGCCAACAAAAGGGGTAATGGTACTTCCCAAATACAATTCCATGCCTACAAAAGGGAGTCTCTTTCGTAATTAGGTTAATGGCCATTCAACTTATGGTTTGTCAAGGGCTAGTCAACAAATCCATAACATAAGGGTTGATCTACGATCACATGCCTTTCTCATGACATAATATAACACAACTTACCAAACAAAAATAAACCAAATTCAACCTTACATAATAAGGCAACATAAATCTTATCATCACTTCTCTTAAAAGTAATTTCAACCAAATCAAGCTAGCAATACATTTCACATAATACACTTGGATTTTCCATTTATAAAAGTAAAACCTTTAACTCATACTTTGCAAATTACTAACTTTCTCATTGATTTACAAGATCCCCTCCTCGTCCTTATTAGTTACAAAATAGTGAGTCTTCCTAATTGCTAGGTTGCCCAATGATTAACAACTATGATTTAGATTCATTACTTTTTTTAAGTTCTAGCTAACTAGAAGTTGTTCCAATTAACTGGAAGTTCTACTAGGCTACACTATTTAGTTTTGTTCTATTTTAGGAAAATTAAAAGAAATAATTATCATACTAAAAAAAGTTTCAAACTTTCTAGAATTGAAGATTTATATGTTAGTATCTTGGTATGTTATAGAAAGTTATAATGTATATATTTAGTTGTACATAGTTTAGATGTTAAGTGTCACCTTGTATCTTGGAAACATTGTAGTATAATAACTATATTCTTAAAACAAGGACTGATTTAAATGTCTTTGTGAATTTCATGCACTATCTTGAAAATCCCAAGATTTAGTTAACTAGATTCAAATTCAATTAACTTTATCTTAAGATTTCGCAAAGTGAAATACAAGATACAATTAATTAGATCTAGTGTAGATTAACTAGAATCTATAAGTGAGGTAACTTGAACTAATATTAGTTAACTGGATATATAAGTTAAGAAGAACAAACAAAGATTAAGATTAAACTAACTAAAATAAGACTCAGTTAATTAAAACTTTGGATAACAATGATAGAGTCTTACTAAAATTTAGTTAACTTGATCTAGATACAATTAATTAAACTAATAAAGTTAGGAAAAAAAAAAGTTCAGCAATAGTATTTTAACCAGCATATACTAGGTACATTCCCTTAATTAAGATCATCACATATAATTGTATTAAGATTAGCAATAGTAAGACCTAATTATCATTACTGGCTTCCTAACCCGATGGTTTCTCCTTCTCCAGGGTTCCATTTTGGCTAATTCAGAAGCCAAAATTTTCATAATTTCTTAAGGAATTTATTTCCTACATCAAAATCTATCAAAAGCATTTGAAAATGTCCTAGCAATTTGAACATAAATGAAACTTTTAGGCTTTCAAAATTCTAGTCAAAAAACAAAATTAACTTTCATCCTTCAAAGTGAACACACAAGCATAGCAACCTCGATAACATCGATTTGTATCATGTGGGGTGTAACGAACGGTAAATTTTGTAAAACGACAAAATGAGTTGTATAAAAGCAAGTCCCCTAAAATGAGTTAGATAATGTCCCAAAATATTTGGGTAGTGTCCTAGGCTCCTAAAAATAATAATTCCAGGCTCAGATTATAACATTCAATTCTCTGAAAACGAGAGAAAATGCAAGAAATGTAAAGTACGGTTTCTTCGTAAATGAACGAAATTCACCGGATACAAAAGGAAGTCCCCTGAAATGATGTAGTTAAGGTCCCAAAAAATTTAGGAAGCATTCTAGACTCCTAAAAATGAGAACCCCAGGCTCAAACTGAAAGAAAAATAGAGCTAGAATGAAGAAACGAATTATAACGAAAAGTTAACAAAATGTAAGGACATTTTCGTCATTTTGAGAAAATTTTGGAATTCACATAGGAGGGCTTTTTAAATGAAAATTTTAAATTCTCCAGGGTTCTCAGAGGCCCTGAAAACCATGGAAAACCCTAAAATAGTCAAAACCCCTCCAATGGATATTTTCTAACGTTGGGTTGACCTGAACTTTGACTGATTCGTTCGGAAAAGTTTTAGCTCCGATTTGAATGATTCTAAAGGAATTTTACTAAATTGGGAACCTAAATTTCATAATGAAAAAGACGGCTCTAAAAAAGGAGTTAAAATGAGTTAGAAACAAAAATGCCAAAAATAAAGGGCAAAATTAGAATTTTTAAGAAAGTTGAAGCTTCTTGAACACTTTTTAAGTTTCTTATTTCTTCTTCCCTTCATTTGCATGACCCATTCTGCCCAAAAACTAGAAAAAACACTAACTCTCTTACGTGCACCATGGAGGAGAAGAAAGGAAGAGAAAAAGCAAAGAAAAGATAAAGAATTTCATGGATTTTCATGTTCCTTATTCTTCCAAACTTGTTCCTCTCCTCTTGAGCTTCCTTCCTATGGTTTTATTGAAGTTTTTGGATCTGTTTTGAGGGAAGAACAGAGGGGAAAATTCGGATTTGAAGAGAAGAGGCCAAAGAAGACAAGATTCAAGTGAGAAAACATGGAAAAATAAGATAATTTCTTCTTCTATGGTTGCTACCCCCTTGCTCCTCTTCTCCTTATAGTTTGTCCCTGTCAAAAAGTCATAGGAGGGCTTGGTTCTTAGGCATAACCAAGGGTGATTCTTAAGAAAAAGGCTATAGAGATTAAGAATATGCAAAGAGAATTAACAAATAACTATGGAAATTCAAGATGTAAAGTCTAAGGTTTCAAATGTTCCTTACAAAATTTGATTTGATCTTTTAATTCGTATACCTAAATAAGTGTTTGAATGAGTTCCTAAGATTCCTAGAAGTCTCCTCATGTGCCTCCTCCATCAAGAAAATAAAGCAAAGTCCATGAAGGCCAATAAGCTACCTAGTTTTGGCCAAGAGAGGTTAGGGTAGCTAGTGAGAGTTTTAAATTTTTCTAAACCCAATTTTGAGTCATATATGATGAAAGAATATGAGGGGAAGCCTTAAGAAAAATTTAGAAACTATAGAAAGTGAGTTGGTATCTTATGTTCCATAATATGACCTAAAGAAGCAACATGTAGTTAGACTCTTTATTTTAATTGTGTGATGACTCCAAGAGGCTTAAAAGGAGTTAAGAATCATATTTGAAAGAAAAGAATAGAGTCTAGAAGTAATGTGAGGGGTGTTGCTTCATTAGGTACATTTTGGAACCATAAAGGGGTTTATAAGTTAAGCTAGTGTCTAAGCAAGTTGTGTGGCCTTAGGCTTTGCTTCAAGAATATAATTAGCTTTCATATAATGTGTTTAGGCCAAGATAAATGATCTCCACCTTCTTGGGTGTGTGAGGTCAATGGAGAGGATTCAAGGCTTATGGAAAAAGTGTACAAATACTAGCAAGGTAGCTCTCTCCACCTTCTCTCATACATAGATGTGTGCTTACATTGTCTTGAATGTGTGTGTATATGTTTTAAGCCATGAAAAGTATTTTAGTATGATTTTTTATGCCATGGTACCATGATGATGTATTATATTTCTAAATGATATTTATGATGCTTGCTTGATTTGCTTGAGTGTAGAAAAGCTAAGAACCTTCTAACCATAGTGAGGATGAGCCAAGAACCCTTAGAATTGGTTAAGACAAAGCTCCCAAAAGTGAGATTGACTCCCAAAAGCAAGGTTGAGTCCAAGAACTTCTTAAAGAAATGGGTGAGGCAAATTCAAAATCCACAAGTAAATGGATGAGACTTATCCACTTACTTGGCAAGCCTATGTATGCTATGTATGATGTTTTCAAATGCCAAGAATGCTTCTTAAATGATTGCACATGTTAATATACTCATTTATGCATTTGTGAGACTTATATTGCATGCTTTATGTGTGATTGAATGGGAGATGAGCTATTGGGATTCTTTGAATCTCATCTCATCCTCTTTAATGTCTTAACATGCTAGGTGAAATAATTGAGCAAGGTATTGGTGGCCACCAAGCTTAGAAGAAGAAGATGGGCATCAAGGTATATGAATATACCTAGTTTTGCCTTCTTTTTAGCCATACATATGGCATAGAATGTAATCCCATGATGAAACTGTTATGTAAACATATGAACATATGTAAATACTCAAATGTATGATGTATGAATGAAATTTGATGCCAAATGTATGAGATAGCATGTTTTGGGTATTAAATGGCTAGTTTAGCTCTTGAATGGTTTGATAGATTAATGTAATAATGGAAGTGGAATGGCCAAATCACGATGTGTGAGGTTTGAGACCACTTGGGCAGATATAAGTCATGTTCATATTTTTAAACTTGCCCAAGAGGTGTCAACCTCAAAAAGAGGCCATTTTAGACTAAAGTGACTCTTGATATGGAGCAAAAATGACTATTTCATGAAGCTATGTCACTTTTGGACCAAATGAGCTCTTGTTGATTTGAAACTTGGCATGAATGTAGAGTTTGTTTAGATCTTTTTGGAAAGCTAAAGAAAAAAATTTTTGGATGTCTAGAGAATATTTGATAAATTTTCAAAGTTGAGAAATTTTTTGGTTTTGGTCTGGTGTACTGTTCATTCAGGTCCGAAAATGAATTCTATCACTCAAAGGGAAAATGATGTCCAATTGCTACAAAATTTTATAGAGAGAAACTAGACACTCCCAGTGACTTGTGCCAACTAGAAGCACCCCATTTGGAGCTCTAGAGAGGGAGATATGAATTTTTAAAGATTCTGCCCAATATTAGGCATCCAGATTGACCTTATGTACTATTTGATTAGTTTTCGATGCCTGGACATGCCTGAACCAGTCTGGAGTTATTTTTTTTACCTCTAGCTAATATCTGTAGCTTTCTAAATTGGTATCATTTGTATGCATTGGATTTTTATGGAATTAATTGGACATTTTTAAAATTTGCTGCAGAAACCTATGATAGTATCAGTAGCCAGCCAGACCTCTATCCCTTTTTGAATGTTAAATGTCTTTTGTGTGGTGTTTCACGGCCCAATCATTTTTGTAGCATAAGTTAGACATGTGTAACTTCCTAAAATGGTAAAAAATGTATGATTTTGATTTTTTTAGAATTAGTTATGATTTTCCAAAGTTGGTGACATAAAAGCCAAAATTCTAGCTGAAAATGCAAACATGGGTTTTATGTGATCCTTTGCTTTCCATGAGTTGTAGGCCAAATTTGATAATGGAAATGAGTTGTATTCATGTGTCTAAGTATGAAAATGTAATAGATGACTTCATATGGCCTATGGCACTCTGAAAGAAAAATTTTACCCATATAAAAATGCTTCTTGAGACTTAGTCCCTATGCCATTATGTTGCTCCACATAAAAATTATATGAGATGAGGTATATCAATTGTATGAATTGAATCTTAAAAGTATAGTGTTACAATTTCGATTTTTCTAGAATTAGTCATGATTTTTCAAAGTTTATGATAGAAATGGCAAAATTCTGACCAAAAATATAAGTATGAGTTTTATGCTTCCCTTCGGTTTCCACGAATTGTAGGCCACTTTGGGTGATGCAAATAAGTTGTATTCATGTAATTAAATATGAGAATGTGATGTATGAGCTCACATGGTTCATGTGACACCAAATGAAATTTTTATACGTGACGTAACGCTAAATAATACATTATTTTAATGCCATTTTGCCATTCCCTTTATGCAATTCATGATGTGAGACTTAGAAATGATAGGAAGCAAGATAGAAATTATGGTATTACATAGACAAAAAGAAAAACAAAAGTTAGGATGGTGAAACGAAATTGTTACAAAATTTATGAAACGTAGTTGTATTTTTGTAATTATGCACAAATTTTGAAAAAACTCATAGGAGGGCTTTTTAAATGGAAAATGAGTTGTTCAGGGTTCTCAGAGACCCTGAAAACCATGGAATGCCCCGGGACAGTTAAAGCCCCTCCAGTGTACATTTTTCAATTATGGTAGTCCTAAACTTTGATAGATTTGTTCACGAAGGTTTTAACTCTAAATTTAGTGATTCCAAAGATATTTTATTAAATTGGGAATCTAAATTTTATGATGGAAAAGACGGTTCTCAAAAATGAGCTAAAACAAAAATGTTACAATAGAGGGGCAAAATTGAAATTTTTGAGAAAACCAGCTTCTTAAACCTTCCACATAAGTCACACCCTTTCTCCCATCTTTTTTAGGCTGACCTTCCTCTTCCCAAAAATAGAAAAGAGAAACAACATCTTGGGCGCACAAGAGGAGGAGAGAAAGGAGGAAGAAAACAAAGAAAAAGATAGGCAAATTCAAGGATTTTCATGCTTCTTCCTTTTGCAACTTTGTTCCTCTTCCTCCAAGCTTTCTTTCTATGGTTTTATTAAGTTGTTTGGTTCTGTTTTGAGTCCAGAACAAAGGGGGATAGTTTGAATTTCTTGGGGAGAAGCAAACCAAGAAGAAAAGCCCTTGAAAGCAAGCTTGAATCCAAGGTAGTTTCCTATCCTTGTTGCTTCTTCTTCTTGCTTTTTCCTTATGTGTATTTCAACCCAAACTAGAACCATATGATGGAAGGATTTTTTGTCCAAAAAAAAGAAAGGAACTTGGGTTTTAGACCATGGGAAAGTAGAATATGCCAAGAAATTACAAGAAAAACCAATAGATTTCAAGTTAGCAAAGTGTAGAACTCTTGAAGGGTTTGTGAAATTTATTTTAATTCTTGAATTTTCTTGCATATGTAAGTGTTTAATTGAGCTCCTAAGACCTCTAGGAAGCCTCTCAAATGGCTCTCCCATCAAGGAAAAATCAAAAGCTCCTTGAACTCTTCCTTGAGGGGGTGTCTCGGCCAAGGTAGAACCATTAGGTTAGGGAGTGATTCAATTTGTTCTAACATTGGTTTGGGACTTTATATGATGGTAGAAGGTGGAAGGAACCCTTGAAAAAAATTTAGGAGCCATGGTTTAGGAGATGAGACAATGATTTCCATAATTGAGCTTTATGAAGCAACATGTATCTAGACTTGTGTAAGTGAGTGGTGATGGCTTCAAAGACCTTAAATAAGGTCAAGAGATCTAGAAATGAGAAGAGAATGGAGTTTAGAACTTGAATTATAAAGATTGCTTCAATAGGCCATTTATGGAATCATTATGTAACCTATGGAACCATTTATGCTTTTAAGAATAAGTGTAGTGTCTTGGCTTGCTTTAAGAGTATAATTGTGTTAGTTATGATCTTTAGGCCAAGAGAATTCCAACCCGCCTAGGTGTTCTTGTGAAACCGAAAAAGAAAAGGAGTAAGACCAAGAGAAGCTTGCATAAATACTAAGGTAGCTTTCCACCTCATTCTCTTTGCATTCTTGGTTGTATATATGTCATTGTGTGCATGTGTATGCTTTTGTGACTTGAGAACATGCCACTTGATGCTTTGAAATTGCATTAGTACCAATGTGTTATCTTGAATGTGATTGATTGTGAAAAATAGCTCATAAGGGTGAGGTGATACCAAAAGTCTCTTAACGTAGGTGAGGAGATGCCAAAAGTCTCATGGCATAGGTGAGGCAAAGCCAAAAGTCTCTTGTATGGGTGAGGCCAAGTCAAAAATCCCTAGGCCAAGGGTGAGGCAAAACTAAAAGTCCCTAAAGTATATTTTTGAATTTAATATAAATTGGTGGTATGGAAATGTGATCTCATATGATTTTACTTTCTATACTTGTGCCTTTGATGTATGTGTGCCATGAATGGGTGTGTGAGCTATTGAGATTCCATGAATCTCACCCCCTTCCTTCCTTCATCTTAATATGTCTAGGTAGTGCTCAAGAAGGAAAAAATGCAAGCCAAGGGGTTTAAAAGACTAGACCTTGACAATTATGTAGTTTTTCTTGTACTTAAATGTCAAAGTAGAT
Organism: Erythrophleum ivorense; assembly: GCA_026724425.1. Lineage (NCBI taxonomy): Eukaryota > Viridiplantae > Streptophyta > Magnoliopsida > Fabales > Fabaceae > Erythrophleum > Erythrophleum ivorense. The sequence continues at coordinate 9,776,748 of JAIUCV010000020.1, read as the reverse complement.
GTGTACATATTATTTTTTAGTTGTAAACCATTGAGCAAATGTATTATTATATGTGAATGATGTACGAACCATATGTGGCATAAAATCAACGCAAATAAGAAAAATTGACACTTGATGGCATGCATGTATTAGTGTTGTGGAATGACCAAAATGAGATGTATAGAGTGTGGGATCACTTGAGCAGTTACTACAAGTTGTATTTATGCTTTCAAACTTGCCCAAGAGGTGCCAAACTTGCCTAAGATGCCTTATAAGATGTAAAATTGACCATAATGGTGAGTTATGACACAATCTGTCCAAATGAATTCTTCTTGGTATGAAATTTGGCATGCATATAGATCTTATTAAAAGCTTTTTGGGAAGCTAAAGTTCGTAATATTTGGAGGTCTATAGAATTTTTGATGAATTTTTGAAGTTAGCAAATTTTTTGATTTTGGCATTGGTACTATTCATATGATCCAAAAATGGATCTCTATCATTCATAAGGAAAACGATGTCCAATTGCTGTGAAATTTTACAAAGAGAAACTAGACCTTCCTAGTGACCTGTGCCAACTAAAAGCAACTCATTTGAATGTCTAGAGAGGGAGATATGAATTTTTGAAGTTTTTGTTATGATCTAGGGCTCCATCACTATTCCATCAATTTTTGGGGTTTGAAAGTTCTTGGATGGATCTGAAACTATTTTTCCCCTATAGTTAAAAGCTTTCCAAATTGGTATAGTTTGCATGATTAAATTTTTGTGGAATTAATTGTAAATTTTCAAAGTTTATATCAATAAGTTGTATCAGTAATACTGGACAGTTTGATATTTGTATCTTTTTCTATTGTCAAACATGGTCTAGATAAGATTTTTGTGGCTTAGAATTATTTTTAATGTAAAGTTAACATCCAGAGCTTTTTAAGAAGTTATGGGTTGCTTGATTTCGATTTTTTTAGATTTAGTTATAATTTTCCAAAATTGCTAGCAGAAAACTAAATTTCTAATCCGAGGCAAAACATGAGTATTTGTGATTTTTAGCTCTTGGTCCGTAGTTTATGTAAAGTTTTGAGATGTTTATAATTTATATGGATGAAAAATAATTAGAGGATGCTGTTGGTAAGTTTTTGGGGTCCACGAATCAAAAGTTGAATTTTTAACCTTGACATAATGCAAAGAAATGGCATTATTTATTCCCTTTTCTTGGTGTTTCTTTATTTACACATGAAAGTTACCTTGAATATGGAAATACGAAGTCTAATAAGATACGGTGTGACATGGGGATTTTTTTCATAATTCCTCTAAGCAAACAAAATTAGGGCAAAAACATTATTTCATTTTTCAAATCGTAAAATCTTGGCTCCAAAGGACAATGAAAGAATAAGAAGTATTCAAATAAAATTGTCATATAATGTTACCATTATCCAAGAAGTAGCCAGCAAATAAATTGCTTTTCCCATGATAACCAAGTTATAAAAAGTATTGACAAATTCAATTGACGCCCATCTCAATAAAATGGGCTTATTAATTCAATGATGGCAGAACAGTTTTAGACGTGAGTTAAAATTAAGTATGATTTTCTGAAAAGCTTAATGTTATTAAAATATAACATTCAAAATTTATTCACTTTTATAAATTCCAACTCAGTTATAAGGAAAGTGTCAAAGTTCATATCACATTGATAATTATCTTGAATAACATCACATGGATAAAACCTGATTCCGATGAGTAAAAGTAAAATTCAAGATCAAGGGCTCAACACACCATGCCACATTAACGTCTGTTTCAAGAATTGACACCATATTTAGAGTCTTTTTTTTTTTTTTTTGCAATAATGATTACCAAACAAATCCCTTACTTAAATTTTGCTATCATTCAATTTTGGTCAAAGATAGACTTTCGATCGTGGGAATAAGGTCCAACAGTTTGATGCTTCACTCAATAGCAAAAATTTGCAGTAAATATCCATGCCACCAAAAGATGGAAAAATAAAAAGTGTAGAAGAGGAACCAAAAATAATTATTGAATTCATAATGGCTTTGATACTAGTTGTTGAAAATTAAATTGAAAGATAAGTATAGATTAAGCTTGAAACAAGACTTGTCAGATTGAAAATTCCAATGAGAAAACATCAATTATAAAAGATATAAAGAATAAAGAATACAATTCACAATACCTCAAATATATATATATATATATATATATAAAGAGTCTATCAGAATACATGTTATGTTAACTAATAAACTCTAACTAGCATTAATTAAGGTCACTAGCTTTAGAAGAGTTATGAATCAGTGTTTGTTCCTTAAATAAGCTTATAGATAGTCTATCATATTATAAATTACCCATAAGATTCAATAACCCAATTCATTTATACAATACCAAAATATAAAACTACTTATTTGATATTATTAAAATATAATATGTTAATTGGTCTAATAATTAATTAATTCTAATTCATAAATGTTAATTAACATTACTGTAATTCCTTATATTTTTAAATTATGAATGGAGATACATAAATTTTGATCATGTATACAATAAAACTCCTCTCTCTCTCTCTCTCTCTCTCTCTCTCTCTCTCTCTCACACACACACACACGTTTCTTTATATTTTTTTTCATCTTTTCCTTTCACTTGTACGTTGTTCGACCTCTCCTACCTTTTATTTTCTCATCCTTGTCTATCTACAATTTTTTTGGAATTAAATTTTAGGAAAACTACATTCTATTTTTCTAAATTAAGATTTTTTTACAAAATTGATAGATAAACTTTAAAATATAAAAAATACCTTTTTAAACTTTGGACTAAAATGAAAAAAAGAAAATTTAGTCCTCTTCTTCTTTGAGTGGGTGCCAATCGAACTAAAAGGAAAATTTTAGCCAAACCCTACCCGCACATATGTGGGTCCGATTCATGTGTTAAAGCTTTTATAAATTTTAGAATCGTTCAAAACCAAAAAAAAAAGATATTTTAAACTAAAATTACTCTTCTACAAATAATAATCAATATTAGGAATTAAATTACATCATTTTATTAAAATAAAAACAAATCAAAAGTAATAAAATTTAATATTTTGGAAATAAATAAATAAAATTATACATTCTTTCCTCTAAAGCTAAAATATGAAAATATATACAACACTCTCTTAAAATTAAAATCTAACCAAAATTCCTTCAAAAACTATATTAATTTCTTTTATTAAATATATAATTTTAAAAAATATGTTTTTTAAACTTTTACTTTGATGTTATTTATTTTGTATTGAAATTATAAATTTAATTTATTTAAATTTTTTAAAAGTAATTATTTTTACATTAGTCAAATACATTTTAATATTTGTTTTATATATATATATATATATATAAGAGGATACTTTGATCAAAATACGTGTAATTATGACTTATTTTTTGTTACATGAGAGGTTAATGTAGTATATTTTTTAATTTCAAAAGAGAAAAGTATAAAATTTCGAAATGTAAATTTAAAGATTTCTAGAAGAAAGTGTAATTTACTAAAAAAAAAACTGCTTGAAGAAATTGGTAGGATGAGTGCGAAGGGCCAACCTAGTTCAATTCGCAAAGCTAACCCAATCTTGCAAAATTATGTACATATTGGGTTGGACAACCCAACCCGCTACCCCCCCCCCCCCCCCTTAGTTTGGGCAGCCCTCAAACGAAATCAATTTGTGGGAGCCCAAGTCTGATTGCTTCTTCTGGGTCAGCTCTCAAATGAATCCTAATGAGAGAAAACAAAAAAAAACAAGCAAAGCAAAACAAAAACAAAAAAGAAATCATTAACTTTGCAGTTTCCTGCCCAATGCGTTTTCAAACATGAGGACCTTTCCGTCTCACCTTCCTGAAGTGAAAAAAGAAACGCTAAAAGCAGAGTCAAAAAGCAAATCCAAACTCTCTTCCAGAAAAATCCGATAATTGATTCTTGGTTTGTCCTCATCAAAGAAATTTCTTTGTTGCTTCCATCCCCTTTTTGATTCCCTGAAATTGTCGTCCCTTCGTCCAAATCTCCATTGCATTCTCCAACCTCATCCACCCACAATCATGGATTTGGACTGTGCAGAACAGGGCAGAAGAAGCAAGAGGACCAAGCTCGAAGAAGACGCACCAGTTGATATACTCACGAGGCTCCCTCGCGAGCTCGCCACAGAGATATTTTCAAAGCTACCCGTTTCATCTTTGGTCAATTTCATGTACGTTTGCCGATCATGGCGATCGTTGGCACAAGACCCTTCTATTGTTACGCATCTCTCTAGCATCACCGAGAACAATCAGTGCCTAATTTTTCACTGTGACACTCCAATCCGTAGTGAACTTTGCTGCGTAGACTACAATACTTCTCCAGGTAACATCCAAAAGGTCACAAATCTCATTCCAACTTTCACTTCTTCGATGCCTGAGTTTGATGTAATAGCCTCATGCGATGGCGTCCTGTGCTTAATTGATTCCTTGTTTGGAAATAAACTCTACCTGTACAACCCTTTTACTAATTTCTTCAGACAATTGCCTAAATCTGTGGAATACCCAAATCATCAAGAGGCTGTGATTGGATTTGGGTTCCTTCAGAAAACTCAGGAATTTAAGGTCGTTCAGATTGTAAATGTAAACCACTACAAAGATGCTCCGAGAGAAAAAGGACCACGTTCGAAGACTCTGATTTTGACTTCGGGAAGTTCAAATTGGAGAGATATAGGTGAAGTGGCGTATCACTTTGTTCAGTGCACTTCACAGATTTTTGTTAATGGGAGGCTTCATTGGATGACTCAGCCACCAAAACATGGAAGAAATCGTTCAAGTGCTCTTGTGTCATTTGATCTAGCAAATGAGGTATTTGAAGAAGTTCCCAAACCTTCTAGTGAAGCCTTAAAGAAATATGACTACCATTTGCTTGTCATAGAGGGTTGTCTTTCTGCAGCATTTTATTGCAAACGAGGAAAATTGGAGATATGGTTAATGAAAAATTATGGGGTTAAGGAGTCTTGGATCAAGAAATTCAGCATTGGAAAGCATGTTCCTAAGGGGTTAAAAGAGAATGAATGGGATCGGGATTTGAAAATCTTGAGCATTCTAGCAAGAGCTAAAGCTGTTAGAGTTGTGTGTGTTCTAAACAATGGGGAGATTTTGTTATTGTATGAAGGGAAGGCACTGGCTACTTATAAACCCACCAAGAGAAAATTCCAGGACATCAAAATCCAGGGGACGCCCAAGTGGTTTCAAGTGGTTCATGCAGGCAGCTTCAATTGGATTAATACATTCCTTCATAATAGATCTTAGAATCATGTAAGTTAGTGCCCAGTATTGGGTTTGCCAATTAATTGTTTGAAGCTTTTGGTGTTACAATGATTATTTATAAAAAGAGTGCTATTATTTTAGATTAGATAAATGCTTTTTAACCTAATTATTATGATTTTAAATTGCGATTATGGTCATATTTATTACAGATTATAATTGTAATTACTACGTTGTGAAATTTTTGAACGCTTGAACGCCCAGAGTTTTCTAGCCCTTGGGTGGCATATATGAGCTTTTGGGATGTGCTCATGCAAGCTATTTAATACAAAAATTATAATGCAATTAGTAATTAGATTAGTCTAGCTTTAAAGCAGAATCATTTAACTAATAAGAATGTCGTCTGACTCAATCTTTTTTATTTTTGTAATGATGTAAATTTTTTTTTATCTCTATAGTATTGTAAAAATTTTAATTTAATTTTAATTAAGTCAACATTGTTCTCCAATATTTAGAAATAACATAATTAAATCATTTCATTTTATTTTGCTTTTATGATAAAAAATAATGACATTGCAATTAACTCACCCGTATAAATGTGATTGGGTTACAAAAACTGGCTGGAAGACAAATAATAAAATGAGAGAGACAACTCTTAATTCCTCCTTCAACGAGTGAAAGGATTCCTTCGGGAGGAACTTGAGCGCTAATCTTACTTGAAGATTGCGAAAAAATGAATTAGAAAAGAAAGAACACTAACTAAAAGTTTGGATCATGTTTTGTATAAGAGAAGATCTTGTGGGAGCTCTCTCTCCCGCATGACCATCTCTTTGTACACAGGAAATGGTCCAATCTACACCAACGAATGGGTGATCTCACTTGATTATATGTTATCTAATGAATTCATGTGGCCCAAATCGCATATGCGTAAGTTAATTGAAACATTTCCATTTCTTGTTTTCACGTGGACGAAACAAAGACATGATTTAATTACATTATTTTTAAATATCAAATGACAATATATTAACTCAATTAAAATCAAATTAAAAAATCTTACAATACTAAAAAGATGTTTTTAAGCTATTAAAAAAAATGAAAATTTGATTTCATCGCCAAAGTATTTGGAGCTCAAGTGGATGTTGGTTGCAATAAAAGTCAGCTACATGAAGGATATTGTGAATAAAATTGATAGGAAACTTTAAATGTGGAAATCCATTTTATTGTCTTAGGTCGGTCGTTTTACCTTAATTTGGTTTGTTTTGATCTTTATTTTGCTATATCCTTTTTATCATATTTTGAATTACCAAAAAAATATTGTCATGAGATTGACATTAAAATTGCAAAAATTTTTGGGGGGCTATTCTAATATGCACCCTAAGCCTCATTTACTTAATTGGGATGGGCTTTGCTTACCGCGGCATTTGGGTGGGTTAGGCTCTAAACACACTCATCTTTTGATCAAGACTTGTTGATTAAGCACAGCTGGTGACGGATGGATGTTGGGTCTTAGTCCTTGTTTGTTCGCATTTTAAGATACAAGTATTACCAAAATGTATTATCAAGAAGCTTGAATAGACATTCAACAATGGCATGGATGTGGATAGAAATACATAAATCTAGTTTAGTTATCACTAATAATCTTTAATGGTAAGGGGCAAAGGTAGTAAGTACTATTTTAGTAAATCACTATTTTTGGTGGCTAATATAGTCAAAATTATTTTCGTCTATTAGGATTGTAGGTGACTTCATTTTGCATAAATATGGTTGTTGGAATTTTCGAGCTTTATATTATCCTATTGTGGTTTGTTAGATTGCTCAAGAGTCAAGAGTCAAGAGTCATTCTCCATCACGGTTCAGCAAGATCATTTCATTTGGACTGGTAATTCCTTAAGGCAATATGCAGTTAAAGATGTCTTAGTTTGGGAGCAATTATGGCGACTTCGACTTCCTTACCAAATAGTTTTAGTTTTATGGAAACTAATGCGAAATGTATTGCTATCTTGATATTCACAAATTATCGTTATCAAATTTTGGCTACTGATATTTATCGTTTGACTTGCATTTTCTCTACAGTACATTTCAGTTATATTCCAGCATCAGTGCGCAATTGAGATATAGTCTCTTTGCATGCTACTCTTTAGCTTTATTACTTTCGCCAATTAAATAAAAAAGTTCAACCCTTATTAATCAATGAATATTTTTAAATGTTAAAAAATAACGTTGATTCAATTAAAAGTAAATTACCAAGACTAATATATTAAAAATATTTTAATGAATGATCAAATAAAATGAAAGAATAGATACAGAAGAAATTAAAAATTCGTTATCTTGATTAAAACAAATGCATCTATCTAGGGCGAGAATAAGATTTGTCACAACTTTTTTGTTTTTAATTTATTTATTTTTTTCTTCACGGTGTCAAAATACTGTAAATCCTCGCAGCGATAGTGACCGGCTGAGCTTTCTGGGCCTAACATGAACGATCGTTGAATGATTGTTGAATCCCAAGTAAGCCTAGGGGTCCAGAGACTCTGCACCTCAAAAAGCCATATTTGGGAAAAAGAAAAAAGAAACTTGAATCTGTTTCTTTTACTTTACTGGGTAGAAAAGAGCAAAAATAAAAATAAACTTTTAGCATATAGTTGCCACACATTAAAATCAGCAAGATTTACAAGTGTTGGATTTTGGATAACTACTGATACTATTAGCATCGGTAGAAATGCGACACTCCACTGCACAACATGAATCTAGATTCTCTATTTGGTGATTTTTTTTTTATCCAATTGTATTTATCTCACTTTTTAAATTTAAAGATAAATTTTTAATTGTTAATTTAAAAAATTAATAATTAAAATTAAAAAAAAACTATAGACAAATTTCTTAAATTTAAACTGTTCAAGTAAATTTAAATAGTTCAAATAAGATAAATACAGTTGAATAAATAAACCACTGTATAGGGAATTCAAACATGCGTAGACTTATATATAAATAAATTATGTTAATAAATTTTATTAAAAAATGTATTGAAATCAGTGGCCTGTTGGAAGAGGGCTGGGGATTCAACGCACTCCTCTCTCTCCTTCCTTTGTTATTAAAAAAAAAAGTATTAGATATGTTTTTACAACTAATTTAATTGAATTATATTTTATAGACTGAATCCGAAATTTTGGTGGTACGTATCTTTCCTGGGCAAATGAGTCGTGGCAGTAGATAACCTTTACGGCGGTCAACGGTCAACAGAGCGAAAATCAGAGGTTACAAATTTGGCGGCTGTTCTAAAATCCGCTTCTCCAATTGGGTGGGATATATTCTTATATTTATATTGAAATTGATATTGATGGATTTTAAATTTTAAAATTATTTTAAAAAATTTAATCTAAAATTTTAAAATGTAATTTTTAATAAAAGTACAATTTTAGATCTAATCATTCTTCAAAGTAATTTTAAAATTTAAAATCTTTAATATAAATATTTTTAATTTAAATCTTAAACTATAATTTTTCTTATATTCTTTTGGCTATTTTCAAGCCCTCCACCATTGCAAAAGGTTCGGCCGACATAGCACTGCACCTTCCAACAATCCAACTTTTTCAATCCCGTACCTATTACGATTAGATTCTTTATATTTTATTATCTAATTTTTAATTAAAATATTATATATATGAAATTTTAATTAAAACCTAATAAATATATAATTTAATTAAAAAATCATACATGTATTTGTAAAAATCATATATATCATATTATTATTAGAAATCATATAATTATTATAATTTGATTAAACAACTTAATAGTAAAAATATAATATTGTATATAATTTTTTCCTTTCTAATATCCTAATCCATGCTTGAAAATTTAGAATCACGTTCTTAGAATAGTAAGTAAAAATAAAAAAATTAAATTATACATTTTTAATTTTAAAATTTAAATAATTGAGCCATCTCTTTTTTAGGAACTAGAAAATATACTTCTTTCGAAATTTAAAAATACATATAAATATTAAAACAGATATCAAACAAGTGAAGTGTTATAAGTTAGGCTTTGTCAGTACATTTGGCTCAACTTAATCGGTAGTATATTTGAGCAGAGTGAATTTTAAATTTAAGCTCAAGTAATGTGTCTATGAATCTTTAGAGAATGTTTAGATGGGAGATAATGGAAGTGAAAAGAAAAAAAGAAAATGGAAGGTTTTATTAAAATTTTTCCTCAGATATTAATAAGGGATGATAGCACACAAAAATTTCCCAATATTTTTTTAGGGTCCTTAATTTTACAAAGGAAATGAATGAGCATTGGACAATTCGGTAACAATTAGTTTTTTTTAATGAATACAAAAAAGAAAAATTTAGATAGGAAGAAAGGCCCAAGCACCAAAATAATGGACATTTAATAACCCAAATAACTTTTTTTTTACTATTTATTATTATGTTGTCTGATACGAATATGACATGTAAAAGAGATTTTATCTATATAAAAAAGTCAATAATATGCTTCTGAGTATAAAAAATTATTATTATTATTATTATTATATGTATTTTTTAATATATAACTTAATAACAAATATACAAACATAAACCCATATGGTAAATTTGTAAGAGTTTACATTTGTTAATAATTATATCTAAAATATAATATACAAAAAAATTATGTAAATACAATTTAAATTATACTAATTTTAAAAAAATTATTTATATTCCATAATTTATATTTTTGAATATAAAAATTTTAATTAAATTTATACATAAATAGTCATTCAACATATCTAAATTTTAAAGATATAAATAAAAACTCAATAAAAATATTTAAAAGTCAAATTATCATCATCTTCATCTATTTCACTACTATCATTATCACCAAAATCATTATTATTATAATTTTTTTCAATGTCATCATTCAAAATCATATTTGAAGTATCGCCACCTATATTATTAACCTTCATATCAACCTTTAAATGATCGCTCAACTGTATCACATGAGTAGAATTAGTAATATTCCCATTAACTTAAATGAGCAGAATAATCTCATCACTTTCTTTCTCCGCATTATCTTCATTTCTTTTGTTTTCAATTATCCATTCATCATTGGAATGAATATCATTAAAGTCATAAATATGAATTCTATTATTTTATATTTTTAAATTAAATTTAATTCAATTATATGATAACTCATCAAATTTGGTTCAAAAAATACTAAGTTAATCAAGTTTATTTGAGTTAAAGTTAAATTAAATTAAATTTATAAATAAGTTGATACAATATTTTTAAATAAAAACTTAAATTCAATAAATTCACGAGTCAACTTGTGAGTTTAATTTAACAACAATGATTAGTTAGATTATCATTAACCAAGAAAATTCTATGGTCATACATTAAAAACAGTTAGGAAATATCTTATATTTTTTCACCAAGATAAAGTTTTTTAATTTTTAATTTTAGCTTTTTTCTTTTCTTTTATTTGAGTTCAGCTATGTCTCAACTAATCTGGAATCATGCGTGTTTGAACCAATTTTTGTTTTAACTTTTTGACATATACAAATGCGTGTTGGACATGAGTCGTCCAACGTTTTGTAACAATATCAATGTCTGACGTGTTTCGCACTCATTGACACCTATGAAAGTAAGTGTGTTTGACCCACCGACAAGTTTGAAAATAGGCCCGTCCAACACACTAGCACCATTGAAAATAAAAACAAAAAATTCGTGTACATTACTTACACTATTGAACAAATAACTCACAAAAAATTGTAAATTACATGATTGAAGACTTATTGCTGATTGCAAATCTTTCCAACCTCTTGATGTTGTTACACAGTGCTCTGTGTAAGTAATTTACAAGCTGATGATCCCCTTATAGTTACTTTACATAAATAAAATATAGAGTAGTAACTTTTGAGAGGCCAAATTTAAATAAATAGTGTCTCTGAAATATGTTGAACTGAGATATTATGTAGTAAACTAGTAATAATAATAAAGACTTTTTTAGAGTTTTATTAAAATTACATAATTTTTTTAAAATTTTAAAATATACATAATTTTTTTAAATAAAAAGTGATCATACACTTTATTTTAATTTAAAATTTTGTTAACTAAAATATTCTTTATTAATTTAAATACATATTTTTTTAACTAAAAAAATTTAAATGAAAGATATTTTAGTCAAAACATTAAAAATTAGATTAAAATATAACATAACTTTTTATTTTAAAAAAATTTGTACATATTTTAAAAATAAAAAATTATATTTAATTTTAAAAAAATTAATATATATATAATTTACTCTAATAATAAGAGATACTTAGAATTCTATCCATACGAAGTACATATGCAACACAGTATCCATCTTTGCAAGAAATTACTACTGTTTGTGTGATCTGTGAGTGAGAAAAACGTAAACTACACGATTCAGGACTTATTGCTGACTGCCTTTAAAAGAACATTTCTTAATGAAGCTTGAGATCTTTCCAATCACCTTATAATATACGGCGCTCTGTGTGCGTTATTCACAAGCTAATGCACTTTAAAAAAGAAAAAAAAAAGTATCTTGCGTAAAGAAAATGGAGAGTGGAAACTTCTAATCAACAGTGCTTCCAAAGCATATAGAAGTGAAATCTTCTACACACAAGATATATTTGAGAGTAAATTTATAATTTGTTCCTTAAAAAATATTTCTGATCCCAAATTTATCCCCGAAAAACATTAAAGTACAGTTAAGCCCTCAATTTTCTTCAGTTTTGGGGCCAACAGTCTTTTAGTGAGTCAGAAAACTATATTAAACGCAAACTAAAAGAAGAAATGAGGACACAATTATTCTCTATTTTATTCTTGGTGACAAAACTCAAGGTTTAGTACATTTTTGTCTCATAAATGAAATAATTCCCATGTGGTCAAGCAAGTCAATGGATTGTTTCTCGCTTATCATGCTTTTTAACAATCTATTTTGTCAGTGAGTCGATTGAAAGAGAAGAGTACTAGAAAGTAAAATTAAGAGGATAAAATTTGTATGAATGAAGTTTGTGATTGGATTAGGAAAACGTAAAGCAAGGGAAAATCGAAAATTTACGAAGACAAAAAAGCCAACTAAATGGCTCGAAAGTTAAAAATGAATCTGTCTCTATATGCCAAATGTGCAGCCACTCTAAAGAACTTTATCCACTAAGCATCATAAGAAATTCCCCATGCTAAAACTCTCATTAATCCTACCGACAATATATCCTTCGTCTAATTGTGACAGCAAAAAACATCATCCACTTGGAATGATGGTGTTGGATCAAAAGGATAATGTTTTAATTATGTCAATCATTTACTAATTATAAATTTTTTTTATAAATGTTCTTAAAACAAAATGAATTTTGAATTAATTAGAATGTCTGTCATAACCTGTGAAAGTGAAAGTGTTTCATTTGGGCCGAAAGATATGACCCTTGGCTGAATTGTTTCTGATCACTTGGGCCAAAATTCCTTAAAGAGACGAAAATGTTATTTTGGGCCAATTTACCCTTTATACTAAACTAAATGTGGGCTTTGTGCCAATAGCACGGGAATTTGTGCCTTCAAATTCAAATTTTAAAAGAAAACCGAAAAAAAAAATTGCATATAACATGTAGCTCTATAACCAAGTCGCATTATTCACGATTTTGAAATAGTGCTGGTGGTCTCGACAATTTATATATATAGTTGATTGGGTTCAAGTTCTTCAATCAATCCCAAGAATAAAATGCAAGCCCAAAAAGTTTGAAAGAAAATTACTTTAAAAAATTCTGTCTTATAGGTTTTAAAAGAGAGGCTCACTTCTAGGTCAACATAGTATAGGCCCATATACTTAATTAACTTACCATAATCCAAATGCGGAAAACTATTACTTCCCAGGCAATGCCCAACATGTCAAAATGAATGGACGGTAAAAATAGGAAAGCACAATAGAAAGTACACCAATCATATACCTCATTCAGCACATTACATGATATTCGGATATTAACATATATAATCATTTAAATAAATAAATACATCCTTGCCTATCATGCGACGAACTTGTGTGGAATTTAATAGAAATAAAAAAAAAAAAAACTGTCCACGTTTAAGTTTTGAAGAAATCTAATTCTACACAAGTAGATGCTTTCATCTAGTTGTACACAAGTAGATGCTTTAATCTAGTTCTACACAACTAGGTGCTTTCCCCTCAATTATAGGTTTCACGTTAGCACATATAGCATCAGCAGGAGCTCCATTGAATGTGAGATCAATTTCACTGAGAATTGCATTCTCACAAGGTACACCACTGCTACAAATAAGGGTGACACCATCTTGAGTCGCAGAAGTTCCTTTGATGCTTTTGAAGATAACCTTACTTATCTTTACTTTTGATGGAGTCTGCATCCATTGAAAGTAATCACAATTGATAACGACTTCGTTGCTTTTGTAGAATTAACAGAAAATTAATTAAAAGAATGATTGCAGCAGAGGTAATGCGATCACGTAAAATCATATAACGTACTTTAAGCTTTGTTTTCATAACAGAATTGATATTATCCTAGTATTAAGAAGAGTTCTAATAAAATCCTATTATTAAGCAACTGATAGAATATATCTAACAGTTTTTAAATTTAAATAACTTTAAATATTAATTATTAGATAATTCTTCATTTAATATCTTAAATCAAATATTAAAATAGTTAATTGGATTTTTGATTTATTTCATCATGGAGAGATAAATCTAAAAGTGAGGTAAAAGGAAGATTCTTTTTTAAAAATTGATTAAAAAACCAAATTTGTTTATCAAACTCAGATCAAGCGAGCAATATCAAAAACAAATATTTAATTAAAATGTCCTAAATTAGAATATTTGAATTACTTACCTCCTTTGAACATTGATGATGTGGGCAGTAATCTTGTTCTATATGGATTGGATTGCTGACATTGACCATTGTAATATTCTCGTAATGCAATTCAGATATAATAGTGGATCCTGGGGTACCGGGCCATGTTTTAATTCTCAATCCATTATCTGTATTGTTTAAGGTACAGTTCCTAACTGTGAAACCTTGTATAGGCTCTTCGTTTGTGTACTTTCCAAGGCTTCCAATGCTAATTCCATGTCCTGGTCCACAAGTCACGTTGCGGACATTAATATGTCTGCTTCCATCACCCAAAGAGATGCAATCATCACCGGTGCCTATGTAGGAGTTGACGACGTTGATCCTACTTGATCTTCCAATGTGAATTCCATCAGTGTTTGGGCTTTTTGCTGGAGCAGTAATGGTGAAGTTTACAAATGTAACATTAATGCATCCCAAAACATTTACATGAAAATTTTTGCTGTCTTTTGAAGTTATGTCTCGAACAATCGAATTGTTGAGGAAGCCAAAACCAAAGTTCTGAATGACAAATTTACCCAACTATAAGCATTTGATAAAACAACAAGACTTCATTTGATAAATAATATAGTCAAGAACAGCTTACCAAATAAATTCTACTAAGATTAATTCAGTCTAAAAGAAGCAATTTATATAATAAAAAATTTATGATGAAAATTTTATAAAAAGTTACTGTAAAACCATAGTGCGCCTATGATGTTTTATTAAAATAAAATTGCAAAGGTAAGAGGTTATAAATGCAACTACATACAAAATTGCTAAGTAAACATATTAGATTTACCATGGAAAGCTTCTTGCAATTCTTATTTTTTTTGCAATCATTTTGTTTCCATGCAGTTTGACCACGGCCATCAAAAGTTCCACTCCCAGATAAGGTGAAGAAGTTAATATACGTAAATTTAACCCATTGAGCATCTCCATTGAGTTGATTTGGATCTTCTGGTGCAAGAATTATGCCATCAACTTGAACCTTAATAGGAGCATTGCAAGGACCTCTTAGATCCACTTGTCCTAATTTGTATGTTCCAGCCTGAATCAAAATTTTGCTTCGACTTGTTGAAGTACATGCATCTTTCCAAGCATTTATCAATGCCTTAAGGGTTAAAAAACCAAACCAAACAAAATTAATTTAAAAAGCATTTCAAAAGATGAAGAAAGTAATTAGTTTGATCACAATTTTTATGGGAAAACTCCGAATGCACTTACCTGAGTTATATCTTGATTGGGCGATGCACCATATTTTTTCACATCAAAAACCACATATTCAGCTTTAGCATAAGAAGTTAGCAATAAGAACAAAGCAAAAGTTGTTATACCCAGAATCATTTCCATCGATAAAGCCATGGAAGGATGAACAAAATAGAGTGAGAATTAAAAAAGAAACCTCCAAGCAAAAACTTCAGTTAACCTAATGAAAAATGATGGAAATGATTTGACTCAGCATCTAAAATTTAAACTTTAGTTATTTAAAATTATATTTTAATATAATTATTGGATATTTAATATTTTAATAAAAAGATATATGATATTATATTTAATATAAGCATATCTATATTTAAAATTTTAAAATGTGATCTTCATCTTTCATTTGAATTAGATTTTAATTGTGATTACAACCAACATAACAGAATTTAGATGATAGTCATAAAAAATTAGAAATTCATCTCTTTTAAATATAAATATTA
The DNA here is from genome assembly GCA_026724425.1 of Erythrophleum ivorense. Taxonomy (NCBI): domain Eukaryota; kingdom Viridiplantae; phylum Streptophyta; class Magnoliopsida; order Fabales; family Fabaceae; genus Erythrophleum; species Erythrophleum ivorense. The sequence goes on along the minus strand of JAIUCV010000020.1, from coordinate 9,760,972 downwards.
GAGAGTTTATATATATATATATATATATATGATTCTTAACTTACTTTTTTTTTCTCACTACTTATTTCCTAAGCCTCCAGTTTTATGGAACAAAAAATTTCTTATTAAATTGCAAAATAATGCCATTTTGAATAAAACAGAAGATTAATGATATATATAACAACATTACTTTTATAAATGTCCAAGAAAAAAAATGATATTGAAAGCTCTCACCCCAAAAATTAAAAAAAAAAAGAGTAAAGTTTGAATTTAGATGTTGAACATTTGTTTTATGAAAGGCTCGTCCATTAGAGAAGGTTTTGTAAATAGCATTTCTTAAATATGAGTGGGAATAGAATAAAATATTTATTGTTTTTCTTTTTTTAGAGCAATTTGGATTGTTAAGTTTCTTTATTGCTCCCTTTGGAATAATCTTGACCATCCAGATTTAGATAGTCTAGATTGCTCCAAGAAAAACATCTGGAGATTCTACACTTGGTAATGACGTGCAAGACTAAGTGGGAAAGCAAGGTAGACAAATTGCTTCATAAGATACTATTATTTTATTGGGACCAACATTGTTATGATGCTTAGACTACATGCAGTCATACATTTATGTTGCTTCATTTTCTGCCACCCATTTAGGCTACTACCAAGCACATTGAAACTGAAAGGAAATTTTAAAAACAGATACATAAGTACTACATGCATGCATGTCTCCTCTTAATTCTCTTCATTCGGTCTTCTCAGTTGGAGCTTCTGTGGTCTCCTCACCCTTTTCAGCTGACGAGGCTTCTGTGTCCACCTTCTCTTCACTTTTCTCAGCTGCTTCTTCTTTCTCATCTTCCTTTTTCTCAGCTGATGGAGTTTCTGTCTCAACTTTCCCTTTAGTTTCAGGCTCATCAGCTACCTTCTTCTGATCTTCTTCTTCCTGAACGATCTCTTCTTTCTCGATCACTTCATCAGTCTCTACAGGCTCTGCTTTTTCTCTAGTTTCCTCAATAACTTCTGGCTCGGCTGCTACCTCCTTCTGTGTCTGATCTTCTTTTTTTTCAGTCTCAACCTTGGCTTCTTCTACCTCCACATCCTTGGTTTCAGCTTCAACCAAGGATTTGGATTCTGGAGCTGCGGTTTCCTCTTCCTTTGGTTGACCAGAGACTTCGGGATTAACTGCAGGTGCTGCTTCTGCTGGTGTCTTGACCACTTCTTCTGTGGTCTCCTGTGCCTTCAATGAAACCTCATTTGTGTCTTCCCGAAGAGCAGTTTTTGCTGATACAACCTGCAAATCCCAATTCCAAAAGGCAAAGATGTATTTATAGCATGAAGAATCATACGCTGTTAGGAGGAAAAAAAAGTCTGATTATTTTGTTGGTACTCATGATTTCACTTAAATTTTAATTTTATCTCTATAATTTAATAGTTTGTAATTAGGTTTCTATACTTCTAAAAAAATTTTAAATTTAATTTCTGTTATTAAACTTTTATCAGCGTTTTTAAATCCTCGTAATTTTATGCCATCTTAACATTAATGAGTAAAATTAAATAATCTTGTCTATGGCAAGTATGCCAGCTAGGTCAAAAGATATCTGTAAGTCAATATAAATCATGGACATTTATAATGATAACACGACACCTAGTTAACTATATTAATAAAATTTAGTAGTATAATGAAGAAAATTTAATGATAATAACTGAATTAAAAAATTTTAATATTATAGAGATTCAGTTATAAACTTTTAAACCATACTAAGAATCAAATTAAATATTGAGTGAAACTTTGAAAATCAATAAAAATAATTTAACCAAAAAGAAAAAAAAATCCTAACTTCGACATCAGTAAAAGCTTGAGGTAGTAAAACTATTAAACACTTATTTTAGTAGTCCTTCTTCTTACTGAAGAAAATGAATATCACTTTTTAGTTTCCCATCGAATTTTTCAAAGAGATCTAAATACCTCAAAACAAAACAAAAGAAGCTAAGAAAAAGGCTTTCAGACCGAAGCGAAAATCTTGTACCAATTAAGATAGGAATCAAGTAGGAATTAGGTTTACCTCAACAGTGGCCATTGGTGTATATAATCGATATGAATGAGAAAAGTGGGAAAGGTTTAGAAGAAACTAATTAAGCTTTTGATGAAAAGAAAAGAGCATTCGAAGTGGTTTATATAGAGAGGAAGAAGCCTCAAGTTGATGATATTATAGAAAATTAAGAGAAAATTAATGGGGGAAACATGAAGAATCTTGGGATTTGACAACTCATTCACTGAATGTTAGGGAATGAGCATGTTTGGCAATAATGGTAGCAAAGGCTTAGAGATGAGGTTATAATCTAATTTTATAATATTTGTTTTAGATCTCTCAATTGGTAACCCCAATGGAGATTTAATTTTTTCATTTAAGACATCAGCTTCTTTTGGCTGTGTGCTTTTGTGCTTTGTGCAGTCGGCTACGGAGGCCATTAATTTACCCATTTATCATCATAAACTCAATTGCATTTTGACAATGCATTTTGACAGTACTTCATACCCGATGAGACCAATTAACTATGAAAATAAACATTTTAAATAATACATCACAACAAAAATCATTTACGAAAAATAGGAAGAGGTTTCAAAATTACCTGATTGCATAAGAAATTAATAAAAGAATTATAAGTTATTATATATAAAAAATATATAAATTATCAATATAATGTTATACCCAATCAAACCAATTCAGTTGACGAAACAATTTCTCTAATTCATCCAATTAAAATGATCTCAACTGAACAATCCCATCTAACCTTAATTGATTTAGATTGGATTAGATGATCAATTTTTCAAAAAATAAAATAAAAACATTTATTGTCATATATTATAAATTTTAAAATTTACACTTATATAATTTAACTATGAAAATTAAACATTTTAAATTATACATGTCACAACAAAAATCACTTACGAAAAATTGGAAGAGGTTCTAAAATTTCTGATTGCATAAGAAATTAATAAAATAAATAAGTTATTATATAGAAAAATATTTAAATTATTAATATATATTTATAATATATATATATAATCAATTTAATTCGGTTGAATTTAGATTGACAAAGCGAATATTGAACAACCGAATCGATTAGATCAATTTTGTAAAACTTCCATCTGCTTAATCTAAGATCAATTTTGATTGATTTTAATTGATAAGTTCGGTTGAATATTTAGATGGAATCCGTTTTGAACCTTCTAGACAAAGAAGCAAACGGTCCCATGTGGAGGTAGGCCATGTCACTATGGACAAAATGAAGAGTCACGGAGATAATACTGACGTGGCACAATTTGTCTCCGTTCTCCCGAATTAGGTAGGCCCCACCACACATTCTATTAGCTCGAAGACCAGCTTGAAAGTTGAAAAGCCCTTCAAAAAACCCTTCAAGGTCCTCTAATATTAAAAATAAAATCAGTTAAAAAAGATGAGAGAGATGAGTGAATTCAGATTCTTTTTAGTTACAAATTAACTAGAGTAGTTGAAGAAAGATAAAAAGAATTAAAAAATAATATAAAAAATAAATTCATACATATTTTAACCTTTTGTATTACTTTTTTATGTATTATAAGATTGTATAATTACAAAATATTCAATTTCAAAACGAGTGGAATTCATTCAAGTAAGTTTTACTCAATCTTACCTAACTTTTTATTTCACCAACGAAAAATGTATTAATTCTTTCATTAAAAGACAACCCTTTAGGGTTCTTCCAGCAATTAATTGAATTTGGATACTTTGTGCCAAAAAAAAAAAAGTCGACACTGAAATGAAAACAACTCATATCATTAAATAAAAAAAATTAATAGTAAATTAATAATTAAAGGCCAACTGCTTTTTAATTTTTTAATTTAAAAAAATATTAACAATGTTAATTATATATATATATATATATATATATATATATAAGACTTACACATGATACAAAATTCATTAATTAAGTGGAGCATTTCGCTCAAGTGAATTGTGTATACGTCGTGTCATTCTTTATCCTTAGATGAAGAGGTTCAATTTCACGAATTCTTCTGGCAACCAATTGAACTTGGATACTTTACATAAAAAATGCAGTAAAAAGTGAAAATGACAAATATCATCAAATTAAAAATATAATTAATAGTAAATTAATAGCTAAAGACTAACTAATTTTTAATCCTAACATTTTTTTTCGAAGAGTTAACAATGTTAGCTGGTTTTTTTTTTTTTAAAAAAAAGACACGACATATATAAGACTTATACACATGGCAGAATTCATAAATGAGACATTTTATTCAAATAAATCCTATACACATTACCCAGCCTAATAAAGATTCTCCACTTAGAAGCAAAATCTCAAATCATTATAATTTAAAATATATAAGAAAGCATGGTAAGGAAAAAAAAAATTATAATTGAGAATCTCAAATTAAAATTATTTATATAAAATAATTTTAAATTAAAAAATTATTCTAAAAAATTTTAAAATTAATAATTTAAATTATGCGAGAAAACTATCTTAAGTTAAAATTTATAATTAAAAAATTTTTAGAATAATTTTAAAATTTAAACTATTTTAACATAGATATTTTCAATTTTAGTTTTTCAGTCATATATATATATATATAAAATAATGACCTACATTCCCCTAACTTTCTTGGATCCCGAACAATGGAGAGAAGGCACCGTACGGAAGCAGGCACCTGATGATGCCTCCTTGTGGCCTCTTACACCAGCGACAAACCGTGGTAATGGTGTGGTCGGTGGAGATGGCACGTCTGAGTGGAGCCCACACAGATATCTACATCAAGTGCAGTATTTTACTTCGAATGATTTCCTGACATGTGGAAAGCATATCACCGACCACGTGGGCGTGTGTGGCCATTCTTTCTCTGATGTGATGAGGTCTGTTTGGATGTAAAATGCGAAGGACAAATCACAAATTGGGTGAATCATGCTAGTATTGACTGGTTGGATCTTAAGCTTTTCGGGGTAGCTTTTCTCAACACTCCTATCTTGGTTTACTAATACTGCACAGGATTTTACTCCCTTTTTCCTTGGTTTATATAAAATTTTATGTCAAATTTAAAATAATTAAAAATCATATTGAGCTTAATAATACTAATATGTATAATGCTATTAGTAGCAACATTTATATGAACAAATATGCAAGAATATTCAACTTAAAAGTTGAAACTGATACATCAACTTAAAATTTTTATGATAAAAAAAAAAGAAAAAAAAATGTTTATAAACTTGTTTGCTCTGATGAATAGTTAATGAACGCGAAACCAACTTGGAGTATACGCATTGAAGGCATCGCAAATTCTGCTTTTTTTTCTTAAACAGAAAAATAAGCAAAAGACGCAATAAGTGAATAGTTGTGTTTTAAAAAAAATTGTTTAAAATTTAAACAGAATATAAATTAAAAAAAATCATATTAGAAATAACGATTGTTGGATTTATTAAACCACATTAAGTACTTTAGACTTTTTTTTTTCAAATTGCTAATTTAACATTTAGTGTAAATTTTTATTTATATAGACTTTAAAACATTTAAATTTGTCCGACGTAGGAGTTCAAAATACACTCTCACACCTAAACATTCATAACTTTAATTTTTAGAAATTAGTTGTATCTCTAACAAACTCTCATTTAGTTTATAAAATTAATTATTCTCTCTAATTCATAAGGCTACATACTATATTATATATAACTTAAAAAAAGTTCATAGCAAATGTTGAGCACTTAAATGGCCATGTGCTTCACTCTAAGCTTTTCATGAGCATTCCCAAAAATCAATTCCAAATTCTTGCCAAGTAGCACCACTCCTTATGTTCACATAGGCGGAATTCCCTTAAATCTTTTTAGGTTTTCTTGAATCCATTAAGAATTTTGCGTACCTTAAACATTTAAGTTATTATAATATGCACTATTAGAACATGAGTAGAAAAATGGAGTCAAATCAAAATAAAAACTTTAAGAAGGCTTTGAAATGTATGCCAACCATATTATCCTTAAAGTAATATTTGTCCCCTAGATTTGCTCCAGCATTAGACAAAGTTGCTTCTAGAAGTTATCAAAAGCACCTTATAAGATACACTTTGCAACTAGCAAATCTCTCTCTATAATACTGTTTTGGTTTAAAGAATGAGGAAGGAAATGAATGAGTTCAAAAATTATAGATTGATTATTGAATTATTGCATCTCTTCATTCAAATTGAATTTGAAATTCAATTTAAAACATTTTTATGAAAAGCTTTCTTTAGTTTTTCATATACCTAATAAGACATCTGACCATTGTAATGAAGAGATATAGTCCTTGAACCAAAAGACACCAAGCACAGATTAGAGAAGTTTGAATTTTCTATACTTTTCGTTATGACAGTTGACTGTTGAAACCCAAACAATTGACTATTCATTGAACTAGTCGATAAGCTTGTAATGAAATAACCAACGCTACTTTTGTAATGTCCTAGTCAATTGGTTTTAGTTAACCAGTCGACTATGTGTGCTATGCTAATCAACTTATTCTTTGAATCAATCAACTACTATTTTGTAGTAGCAAACATTGTTTTCCTTGATCTAAGTAAGTTAATTGCTCCATTAGCTAGTTGAATGTTGCTTGCCTATAACTCACCTGTTCCATTCTGTTACATACTAGTCGACTAATCTTATGTCATCAATTGACTGCCTCTTGTCAAACTTGATTGCCATTAGTTTTTCAAACTAATCTCAGCATGCACTTTCTTGGAATGGCTAAATATAGCTGTAACACCCCATAATTAATTAAGGTATTAATCATGGATTAGATTAATTAAGCGTAATTAATATGGGCTTAAGATTTAATTGGGATAGAAATTCTATCTAGGCTTAAATTAATGGATCATGAGAAAAGGCTAATGGGGGCCCAATTGGTTAGGTGCAGACCCAACCTAATTTAGTGTGATGGAGGCCCAAAATCCACCTTGTATAGACTCCTCTATGTGGCCCAATAACCCTTGTGCAGACCCACATTCTTGAGCTTCTCAAACTTGGCCCAAACTTAATTAAATTTCAGCAACCTAATGGATAAGAACTGGCCCAACAAATTCTGCAGCCAAACACTTTAAAACTGGCCCAATAAGCTAATATCTGCAGCCCAAATGAAGTTAGACCTTGGAGCAACCCATGACCCATCTTTGACCTAACTTAAACCCACCTAAAACCCTAATGCATCAGCCCCTTCCTCCCACTTGCTGAAACATAAAACTCAAGAAGCAAAATTCGGAAGTTGAGAAGGAGGCTAGGGTTGAAGGCAAAGATTTGGCATTTTCTCATATTTAGAGCAAGATTCAGCCAAGGTAATAGTTATACAACTTAATCCCCTCATCTTCCTCTTTAATTTGGCCCAATTAGTTTTTCATTTGGAGCATTTTCATCCTACTCAAAATCTGAAATGTGGGTGTTTGGGAGTTTTCTTGGTGAAATTAGTAGGTTGAGGTTAAGGTTGACCTTGGGTGAGTTTAAACCCTCCAATATGATGCTTCAATTGTTAATTTGAGACCCCCATAGCTAATTTATAAAATGGGTATTAATTATGTACGAATTTGCTTAGGATTTTGGGTGGGACATTGAGTTTTCTGGTGGAAGACAATTTAATCCGAATTTGGGACTTATAATGGCTAGGTAAGTGATTCTTAGGTAGTCATTAGCATCTTAAATTCTTTGGGTATTGATTGTAACTGTTAATAATGAATTAGAGTAGTAATTATATGATGCTATGGTTATAGGAGGATTTCTGCACCATTGGTGACTGTTGCAAGTGTCTACAAGTGAGGTAATCGGGTTAATATCAATTCCATGTATATATATTTGATTTAATTTCATATGTTGCTGTATATGATTAATTGAAAATGTTGAATGAATTGATTGGCTATCTGTTGAATTGTGATTGGACCTTGTGAGTCCATGGTGGAGCTGTGGTGCGGCTGCCACCCGTGCATGTGCTTCGATCGAGCACCGGGTTATGATCAAACCCAGATGCACTAAGCCCCGGTTGTGCTCAATAGGGAGTAGGTGTCGTGGACGGGCCTCTCCCTGTGTTAATGGCCTTTAACATGTGATAATATGATTGCTAGTATGGGATAGTAATCATGATAGCCCAATTGTTTCATTTGCTATTATGATGGATATAATTCTGACGTTGATTTTGATTCATGCTTATATGCTAATTAAATTGGATATATGATGGAATTGCTTTGGTTACTGAGATTTATATCTTACCCCATTTTATGGGATTAATATTTCAGGTGAAAGTTCTTCGGGTAAGGATAAGGGTAAACAAGTGGATGAACATCCATGAGCTGAGGCCGGGTGTGGGGAGCTACACTTGGTCTGAGTAGAATAGGGTAGATGCAATTTTGTTATTAGTTTACATAGCATCATCATGTAATCATGTTGTCAAGTGTAGGCATTTATATTTTGTTTGATTGAAATGTAACCGTTAAGGCTTCAAGACACATCGTAGTTGAATATTAATGTATGAACTTATAGCATTATATATATATGTAGTTCTGCTGAAATTGTGATATGGATCACCTCATGGGAATTGTAATCATATGATGCCTTGGAGGTAAGCTATTGTTGAATGGAATCTTTATGAAATTACATGGGATGTAAATTGCTGCTAATGCATGTGATCTTGCCGTCATATACTCTTGAATTTGCTGAGATGAGCTAGTGGGACAAGTAGGAAGTAGCATTTAAGTTTTGCAAAGGTAATGGATGGATTGATGGGTAAATGGGGTAGATAGACACCATTAGGATCACATAAAACAAGGGTAGATGGACCTAGAGTGTTTCTAAGATGAGATTTGGAGTGTAGAGGGCGACATTTGGGTAACATGGTCACAAGAGGGAGTCGCGCTGCAGCCAAATGAGAGACAGAGCCGAAAGGCGCCGCGGCACAACAAATTCCGCTGCGGCGCAAGGGAAATAAATTGGCCCAGGGAGTGATAGTGGCGAGGCGCGCCGCAGCGCCGAGCGAAAAAAATCACCCACGAGGGTAACAGAACTAAAACTCGTCGCGGCGCATTATGTCCTGTCGCGGCGCAAGTCGAAAAAATTAAATAAGGGTTGGACTGAAGCAAAACTCGCCGTGGCGCGAATATATTGCACCGAGGCGAGAATCCTGGGAGTTGAGCAGTAGTTCCAGGAGGCATTTCTGCCGCGGCGCCACATAGGTTAGCCGCGGCGAGATTTGTGAAATTAGGAAATGATATAGGAACACTTGTGAGAGATTATTGAGTATTGAAATTGATGGACGGGTAAATCATGAACCCCTTATGGGAGTAGGATTTCGTTTATGCAAATTTTGTTTTGTTGTGGTGGTATGGTGATGGCCCTAACACCAAGGTTCAAATTTCCTCATATTTTCGTAGTGTGGGAAAATATAACGACTTCAAACCTTGATCATTAATTAATAATCATACATTTAACTATAATTATAATGATTAGAAGGTAGGATTGTCACAATAGCCACTTATCAATAACTTGTTTTTACCTATTGAACCTTTAAACTAGATATGGTCCAATTAAAGGTTGGGTTTCCAATATTTGTGACTCTAGTTGAGGGGTTTTAATCCTATTCCTTCTAATATTTTCATCACTAATTCTTTGGTAAGCCTTTTTAGAAAAGGATTTGCAAAGTTATCATTTGTTTTCAATTATTGAATTGTAACTATTCTAGTATAAATCAAATGTCTAATATATATAATCATGCCTTAGATTTATATGTCTAGATTACCATTATAGACCTTATTGAATAATCTAACAGTTGGCATTAACTATGACCATAACTTTATTTCCAATAACAAATTTCTTAGTCAATCTCCCTCTTTACATGCATTTTGTTGCTAAGACAACAAACTCTAATTCCATTATGGAATGACTTATAAAAGTTTATTTTTTAGAAGCTTAAGAAATGGTTTCTTCTATAAAAGTAGAAATCCAACTAAAAGTTGATTTATTGCCATTTGCATTAGTAACCCAACTAGCATCAATGTACCCTTTTAATATTATTAGAAAAGTATTATGAAACAATCTTATATTTATTATTTTCTTTAGATACCTTAAAACTCTTGTAATTTCTTTTCTATGTTTCGGACTACGATTACTTGTAAGGCTAGAAAGCCTGCAAATTGCAAAAGCAATATTTGCTCTTGTACAATGCATTACATATATTGAAGTACTAATGGCACTAGTATATTCAATTTAAGCAACTAATTTATTATGACTTTTTGTCAAATTCTGTGAATGATCATAGGGTGTATTTTCCTCTTTTATGTTTAAGTGTTGGAACTTATTTAAAATCTTTTCAATATATGAGAAAGATTCAAGGCAAAACCCCTATTATACCTTTTAACTTTAATCCTTAAACTTATATATCTACCTGTCCAAGATCTTTTATTTTAAATTTTAAGGTAGATACTTCTTAGTCTCATTTGCAACAATCATATTTATCCAAAATATAAGTGTATCATTCACATATAAGCAAATGATAATACTATATTTATTTGTGAATTTTGAATAATAAACACATTTATCTGCATTATTATGTTTAAAACTATGAGACAAGATAGATGAGTTACACTTTTTATGTCATTATTTTGGTACTTGTTTTAAGCCATACAAAAGACTTAACCAATTTACAAACTTTCTTTCCATTTTTAGGAAATATAAACCGTTTAAGTTGTTTCATGTAAACTTCTTCTTTCAATTCACTATTTAAGAATGTTGTCTTAACATCTACTTAATGCATAAATAGATTGTTAATTGATGCTAAAGCCATTATAACCATGAAAGCCCTCTTAACCTCACTCTCCATCATAAAGAAACTTACTTTTGTCTTTTCTTTTCTCTCTTATGGCCCCATTATTTTTATCTCACTTTTTGCCACTTCTGTTTTTTCTTCCTCACTCTAATTTGTCTCTTTTCTTTCTCATGGCACCATTTTTTCTTTCATTTTTTGCCACCTTTCTTTTCTCCTCCTCCTCTCTCATTTGTTTTTGAAGTTTCAACTATTCTTTCTTTCTTACTCTTTTCTTGTTTTTTGGCCACACTCATCTCTTTTCTCTCAAGCTCGCTTTTTAATTTTATTCGATCTTCATAGGCCTACTTTGAGGTCAAAGGAACAATTATGATAAATTTCCCATCTCTTACAAAGCTATACCCATTCTTAAACCTATCATGGATAAACTTCTTATTATATTGCCATGTCTTTCCTAATAATATATGGTTAGCATACATAAGCACTACATCACACAACACCTTATCACTATATTTCTAAATTGAGAAAGAAGCTAAGACTTGCCTATTTACCACAAACTCTCCACATTCATTCAACCATTCAATTTATAAGGTCTAGGATGCTTAATTAAAGGCAAACCTAATTTTTCTACAAGGGTGGCAATAGCAACATTGGTGTAACTTCTTCCTTTTATGATCACACTACAAACCTTATTAATTCACATGACATCTAGTGTGAAAGATGGTCTATCTAGTGTGAAAGACAGTCTATCTCGTATTCACTATACTCTCATTTTTTGCTTTATTTGGCCTTCTATTTTTTACTTCATCATAATCCATGCCCTTTGATTGCACTCTTCTTATTTCTAACAACTCAACGGCTTGCTTGTCTAGAGGTTCCTTTACTTTATTACACATAAAAGCCATTTTCTCAAACTATTGTTGCATAGCTTACAACACGAATGAATCATCTTACTTGGTGTTTGTTCCATCACCCTTGTTTGTTGAAGCCATGATAATGAATATGCAAAATTTTTTAGTTAAAAGAAAAAAAACTCACTACACTTCCTTACGTATTTACACTATAATAAGGTCACTCACCCTTGTGTTTCATTCTCATGTTGGATTTCTTAATACTAAGCTCACTCACTCTTGCCTTTTACCATTCTTAAAATTTCCCTTTTTAGTTCTTTATGGAACTAGATAAGGTAATCAAGAAAATTAACTTGTAACAATCCCAAACTAACAAAAATTAGAAATTTAATTCAAGAATGCAACTTAAAGAAACAAAGAGCTAAAATCAAATGACAAGCAATTAGTAACAATGAAGAAAATAATACATTCAAAAATAAAATGGAAATTCTGATTAAAAAGGAAAGATTACTTATTAGTATTAAAAAGGACAGACTATTGATTGCTGTTAAAAAGGAAAGATTACTTATTGATATTAAAAGAAAAGATTATTGATTAGTATAAACAAGAAGATTTTTTTCACCCACAATCAATATGATTTTCTTGGAAAAGTTAAATTAGTTCAAAAGAAAAAAAATTTCTCACCTAAATCAATTCCTAATTTTGATCAAATAATGATTGACAATCAATTCCAAACATTTTTTTCATTTACTTTATGCAAGAGAAACAAAGCGACTAAAGAAATAAAGAACCTAAGATCAAAGAATGATCGAAGAAAACAACAAAACAATTCAAATTTTAAGAAAAATACAAAAATTGACAAAGTGATAAGAAAGAACTTGATTTTTAGAACAAAGCTCTAATACTAACTAATATGAACCCTCGAACAACAAATGCCTCAAACTCACATGAGATTGAATCACAACCTAAGAAAACTAGAAAATCATGTTGTAAAAGAATGAGATCTTGATCTAATGCTTATAAGAAACATGAACTAGAGATATAAAGAATGATATTGATGCCACACTCTAGGAAGGGATGAGTGATAAGTTAGAATTGGAATGCCATAAGATAATAATCTTGATAAGTTTGCAAAGTTTATAAAAGAACCAAAGGGAAAACTCTCTCCATATAATAACATGAATTCTTGAAGTTCTTTTAAAACACTGCTCATGTCATATATATATATATATGGCAATAAAAATAAACCTTAATAGCTAATGGATTAAAACTAAAGAAAAACCTAAACTAATATAGATTCCTAGTCTAAGTAGGAGTAGTAATTCATTTACAATTAAAAGCCCAAGTCTTACAAGAAATAACACTAAAACATAAAACCAAATGTCTAATCTTAAATAAAAATAATGTTAAGCCCATTCAAAACTGTAACATGCCAATTCTAGTTCAAACTTGTACAAGGATGTGTTTTAACCTTTGTTTTAACCTTGATCACATATTTGAATAATATTTGCAAGCTTTTAATTCTAGTCTAAGCCCATTCCATGTTAATTGGATCATTAGAAGCTTGTTTGACCCATATCACTTTAAGTAATTTACTCAAAGTTTCTTTCATTTCTTTAGCTCTTACTCTTGTAATTGGACCTCCATGAATCTACAATGGATCCCTTGATGAATGCATGCCTCCTTTTGGATTCTCAACATCCTATCTACCATGTCCATGTTGGTGGACTCTACTATAACCATACCCTTAATCCCTGTGAGTGGTGTCATGATGCAATGAAGAAACCTCATCAAGAACTGTTCTCCTAGTGGTGGTTTTTTTTCTTAGGTGGTGTCCTTACTAAGGATAAGAATAAGGATTAAGCATGTTAGCTTTAGAAGATTCCAAGGAGAAGGGGTGAATTAGACTTTTAAAAAATAATCCCCTTTTTTGAAAATCTTATGGTTCCTATAAAATTGTATGAAAATCATTTTCCTAAAATACATCGCGGATGTTGAAATCGTGATTTTCTAAAAGCACAATTAGGAGTTGAAACCCTTGTATGGAATTGAATTTCTTTTCAATCTTTTAAAAATGTGAATGGTCAAAAGCATAGAATAAGGAGAAAGTCACTCCTTAAGAAAAATCAATTTCTTGAAACATTTAATGGAAAACAATTAAACTTAAAAAGCATTAGTTTCTTCTAAGTATAAAGATCATATGTTTGAAAACAATTTGATTTATGAAATTATGAGTTATGAAAATATAGATTTAACATTGGAAAATTAAATCAAGATTTTAACATCAAAGAATTAGTTTGCTAATTGTCACAATAAATAAGTAACATTGATTTAAGACTTTAGGCTCTTGAAACATTGTGTGAAAGTCATCTTTTAAAAGACTTTTGTGATTTTGAAAATAGTGTTGTGAGTAAAAACTCTTTGCAAACCTTCTTTGAAAGTTTAAAACGTGCAAAAAATCAAAGTGTAAGAGTATAAGGTAAAGAGAAAATCAAACCACAAGATTTATACTTGTTTAAATCAAAATGCCCCTATATCTAATCCCCAAGAACATAGTAAGAAAATTTTGTAAGGGTAATCACAATTACAACCAAGTAATTTAACTCAATCCATGGACTTTAACTTTCTAATTGCTAGGAGATCTCATGAGATCACACTCTTATGTTTTACATCCTAAACTCTTTAAGACAACCTATACCTAGGATCATCCTTTTGCTTTTACTACCTAGTCATCAAGATAACTCAACATATAAGTTTACCTATGCAGAGTTTTACAATCTCATAACCTAGTAAGATCATCATATTTTCTTCTTAGGTAATAACTGATTGGCATTACTATATCAAAATTACTATTAGGAGGTCTTGTCACTTTTGGGTATTGCATGATAGATATCTAAACAAAAGACAAAATAGAATGTCAAACTTTAGCAATCTACTTAAAAGCTACTTTTAACCCATCAACAAAACTTAGATAAATCACTTGGTGAAAACACTTGTGCCTATAATACTTGATCATAACCTATCATGGTAATTAAAACATGGGAGAATTATAATAAAGGACCAAAAAGTAAAGAAATTTATTCTTAATGACCTGTTACCACTTATTTTAGGATGATTATCACTGAGTTTAGCAACAATCAATTGAACTTAGTGGTAAAGGTTCTTAAAAATAAATTTTTTCACTTCTTGGTCCTTAAATGTAATTTTCCCTTAAAACATTTTAGCCTAGCATTTAAATAACTAAGTGAGATTGTTGAGTTTTAGTTTCTTTAAAAGCTTGTTTGGCCCCAATCAATTTTTTGTCAAGAAAGTTTTGGCCTAATCTTATGAGTGTGATTTTCTCTTAAAATGCTTTTGGCCCAGATCGAGAAAAACATTTTTTCCTAAATAAGTATTTATCTTTAAAATTTCTTTGGTTAAGATTAATTTTGCATCAATAAAGCACACTTTTCCAATCATATGATAGCTTGATTTTTGTTTAGAACATTTTTGGCTCAAATTAAGATTTCCATCAAGAAAAGCTTTTTGGTTAAAAAAATTGATTTTCACAAAATGCATTTAGCCCAAATCAAATTTCTTTAACAAAACACTTTTTGGCATAATAAAGATTTTTCAAGATATTCTCTTTCCAAATTATATTTCTCAATATATTGTTTGACATAATTAAAACTATTTGAAAATTCCTTTGGAGATTTTCCATCAACAAAACATTTTACAATTTTGACAAGGAGGCTATGGAAATACAACAATTAACACAACATATTATGACATGAGACTCCATGGGATAATAATATTCTTTTGTATAAAAGTTGCTCTAGCCTAATTTTGTAGTTATAAGGATGTTGACAACCCAAACTTTAATGCTAACTTTGTCATAATCCAAAATTCCTAGGCATTAATTAAAGTGTTACTAGTCCACTCTTTTCCCTTTCCTTTAGCACTCTCATTGTTGCAAGCCTAGTTATTTGCATTCTATATGTGCAAACATGGGGACTACTTGAACTTGAACCACCTTTTTGATCCATTAAACTTTGGAGTAAAATGAGTTCCTTCTATAACATTTCCATGTTTAGTTTGGTTGTCCACAACATCAATTTTTGGTAATTTTCATCTCATCTGTTCCAATTTGATACTAAAATCATCTATACAAGTACTTTCAGGCTTAACATCTTTGTATTTTTAAGGGGCCATTATTGTAATGTTTTGTAAACAGGACTGTAGACAAATATTTGAATAAATAAACAACAATTTGTCAGCTTTTTCATAATTAAATTCTTGGTACTATGAATGAAAAGGAAATGCTCCAATTTCTCTTAGCTAATAAACTAGTAATTAGTTAAGATAATACCTTTTTATCAGCCTTACTAATTATGGAGTTTATAATCCATATGTAACCCACCAATCCATTGCATCCATTATAACTACATCAGCTTGGACTATAGACATATAAAATAGACTCATGCACAAGTGAAATGTCGCAAGTTGCTCACTAACAATTTTGCTACATCATATAGTCATTTTTTTTCAAAGGCTTCCATTACCCTTGTAATAACTCCCTCATCCTCATTGGAAGGCTTTCTAGCAATGTCTCTAGGTTTTGATAAACTAAGATAAATATGATAATAAGGGCTTGGTGTGAGTACAAAACCAAGGTAATGTAGTGTAAAATTCATCTCTTCCCACCTTGCTATATCAATTTCCTTTATTTTGTCATAACAATCCTTGTGCTTATAAAATTTTAATTCAATTGATAGATGATAAGTTTAAAACCAAATTATTATAAATTAATATGTAAATTCATTTAAAAAAAGAAGTGAAAATGAACCTATCCAATTGTATTATTATTATTATATAATTCACCAAGCATATTATCAATATTTTCATAAAATTCTTCCATTTTTTATCTTTCACCATCACAAAAATTTACTGAAAAAATATATATATTGGTTTTGTAAAAGTTATTATCCTCTCCACCTCATTCCAAAATTCTTATTCTTCTATGGTGTTAGCAACTAAAGTACCCATGAACTTCATTCTTTTGTCTTCACTCTTAAACTAGTCTATCTAAGCCTTAAGTATAATAGTGGTGGCTAATGCTTCTTTATAATCAACAAATCTTTTTAATAAAATATAATAAGAAGCAAATCAAGTCATCTTAGCCACTTTCAAAAGCTCCAACTTTGATTTTGTTCTAAACATGGCCAAAGCATGTAAATGATTGACAAAGTACTTCACAATTTCTTTGCCTCTTTTGTATGTAGCTTCTAGCCAATGAAAAGCTTTTGTGAAATCCTTCAAAATCATATTAAAATACATACAACACATAGAGACTAGAAAATATGTTTGTATACCTTTATAATTTCCTTTCCAATAAGCTTGTAATCAACATTACCAATACATTACAAGCACTTACATTTTCAATAGCTTCCAATAAAAAACCAATAATTTACAATGTTTTCCAACTCCTAAAAAAATTCTCCACATATAAGAACATTGCTTTTCTTCTGTTTGTTTCAATAATATTTGTCAATGTTTGATTCTTGCAATTTGTCCATTCATCAAAGACTATAGAAACACTATAGGCATGCCAAGTGTCTTTTATAGGATCCAAATCCTTTTCAATCCATCCTTTGCCTTTATCTAACAAAGTAGTCATTGCTTTCTTATGAGGAGGCTTGTACCATTTAGGATCTCTAATTATTATTGATATTATTTTCATGAAATTGAAAATTCCTTAATAATTAAAAGGAATATTATTAGCACACAAACATTTGACACTTTTCTTATTAACTATATCCCTTTCTATCATATTAAAAGTTTCTTTAATAGGTTTGGCATATGATTTATTTGACTTTTTTAATGTTGAATTTTTCAAAGATAAAGCAACCTTTAACTTTTTTAGCGTTATGTACTCGTTTCTCAACCTCTCATATGTAGCATGATCCTTGAGCATGACACTATATCTTTGAATTTCAACCTTTTATTAAGTGAAGCACTAAAAAAAAGTGAAAAAAATGTGGTTATAAGAAATAGTAAATCCACACTTATAATGATTGCATGTCCATTTTTTTATCTTCCTAAATTTCTTCCTTATTTAGTGATGCAAACCATCTTTAATTAATAAAGTTAACAAGTGCACTAGCCATCCAAAAAATAAAGTGGACTATGAGTTTAAGTATTGATCTTACGAAAATTTGTCACTTATAATTCTAGAGGTTTTTAAAGGATTTTACTTATATTTAGAGATTAACTGCTAATGTGAGGTTAGTAAAATAATGTATACCTAACATCTTAAGTTGCCCCAATTATTAAGAACTGATAATTTTTACCTAAAAGCAAACACCTAAAGTGTGTAAAATAAAAAGAAGAAAAGATGCAAAATAGAGACTCAAAATAGAAAAGACACAAAAGTAGGTAAGATGAATAATGGTTGACTTGATCAATTAATGCAGTGTTCAATACCTTTTTCTTATTTATCATGCATAGCCAATTCCTATTGTAATTAGCATCTATAACTAGAACTATTGAACTATTCTAGTCTTAATTTCACTTAAGTAGTTGAATACAAAACTACCTATGCTCAATTATTCATAGGATGCATTACCATTGAATGAATTCAAGTATAATTGATGTGTTAGACTCTGCTAGATAAATTCATAGTCAATTACCCAAAGTTACATTTTATCGATTGTTCAAACAATGGAAAGTCATATATTCCATCATTAGTCATTCCATTGCAATAACATTTCCCAATGAAATTACATCAGAACTTAAATAAAATATTATTGAGTTTAATTTTGATTCAATAATCAATAAATTATTATTCAAATAAATAAATGGTGAAGTTTATTGATTTTATCTTTATGGGCATATGATCGTTTGTAACAAGAAATTGTCATTTTTTTTCTTGTTGGAGCGTTAGTGTAACACCATAATCTCTTAACTTATCTTATGTCTTTAAATAACTCATTTCCAAGAATTATGTGAATATTCAAAGAAAAAGGCATTAAAATAATGCATTATTTTACGTTGCGCTACATATGAAAATTTCATTTAATGTCTCGTGGACCATATGAGCTCATGTATTACGTTTCTATATTTAATTACATGGATACAAATCATTCCCATAATCAAAAGTGGTATACAATTCATAGAAAGCAAGAGGAAACTCAAAATTCCATGAATTAAATTCTACTAGCATTTTGGCTTTTCTGTCACAAATTTTGAAAAATCATAACTAATTTTAGAAAAATAAAAAACATACATTCTTGGCTATTTTGGAAAGCTACACATGTCTACTTTATGTTAAAAATATGGAAAGGCCATGAAACACCACACAAAAAATGTTTGATATTCGAAAATGTCATAGGTTTTTATAGCAAACTTCAAAAATATCCAATTAATTTCACAAAAATCCAATCGATGAAAATGATATCAATCTAGAAAGCTACAGATGTTAGCTAGAGGAAAAAAAACTCTAGACTAGTTTAGATACAGTAGACATCGAAATCCAATCAAATAGTACCTGAGGTCAGCTTAAGCCCCTGATACTGGATAGAACATTTAAAAATTTATATCTCCCTCTCTAGATATCCAAATGGGGTGCTTCTAGTTGGCACAAGTTACTAGGAATATCTAATTTATACTTATAAAATTTTGTGGCAATTGCACATCATTTGATTCCTGTGTGACAGATTTTATTTTCAAATTAGTATGAACATTACTATTATCAAAATTAGAATTTTTACCAACTTTGAAAATTCATCAAATATTCTATAGACCTTTGAAAATTCCATACTTTAGCTTACCAAAAACTTCTCAACAAGCTCTAATTTCATGCCAAATCTCAAATCAAGAAGAGCTCATTTGGATAAAAAGTAGTATAGGATTCCAATATGGTAAATTCTTGCTCTATACAGGGTACCAAAAAGTCCAAATGGCTTCTCTTGATATTTGGCACCTCTTGAGCAAGTCTAAAAGCATACATGTTACTTTTTTAAACTTCCCAAGTGGTCCCAAACCCCATGCATCTCAATTTGGTCATAATACTTCCACACATACACAATTGCATCAAACTTCTAAGAAGCACAATTTGCCATTATATGCTCATTTTACATTCTAGTATTCACATACTATAATCTCTCATTTATACATAATACATCAACATATTTATACATGTTTAAAGGGACATAAATCATATAAAACATTAGATTACAATATTCCTCACTTTAATGACCTTAAAGTAGCAAAAATTATGCACTTGAATGTCATCCTCTCATCGTCAAAGTGGTTGGCTTTCATTACCTTGCTCTTTGGGTCCACCTAGCATATTAAATCATTGGAGAAGAGGGAATGAGATTTAAGAAATTTCAATAGCTCATCTCCCTTTCAATCACACATAATATATACAAAATAAGTCTTGAAAATGCATGCATGGGCATGTTTCATAACATGATCATTCAAGAAGCAAGCTTGACATGTGAGTAAGTCATACAAGGCATTCATAGGCTTGCTAAGTGGATGGATTGGCCTCATCCTTTACCTTATGGATTTTGGACTTGCGTCACTTATTCTTTAAGAAGTTCTTGGACTTAAACTTGCTCTTGGGAATCCATCTCACTTTTGGGAGACTCTTTACTTTATCTCGACTAATTCTAAGGATTCTTGGCTCATCCTCACCATGGTTAAGAGTTCTTGGCCTCTCCACACTCAAGCAAATCAAAGCAAGCGTAACAAACATAATTTGAAAACATAATTGATCATTATGGAACCATGGCATATGAAATCATGTTAGAATACTTTTCATGACTTAAAATACACATACACACATTCAAAGACAAGTCAAGTATAAAATCATGCATAAGAGAAGGAGGAGTGAGCTACCTTGAAAGCAACCACACACTTTTTCTCTTGAATCAATACTTTCTTTTTTGGCCTCACATACACAAATGTGTGGGAATGCTTTCTCTTAGCCTAAACATAATTTATGGAAGTCAGTTAGGTTTATGAACTCAATTCTAAGATCATACAACTTGCTTAGACACTAGCTTAATCTATAAACCTCATTATAGTTCCAAAAATGCACCTAATGAAGCAACACCCATCAATTAAATTCTAGGCTCCATTCTTTCCCTTCAAATATGATTCTTGACTCCTTTTAAACTTCTTGGAGTCATCATACAATTAAAATAAAAGAGTCTAACTACATGTTGCTTCTTTAGGTAATATTATGGAACATAAAGCACCAACTCACTTTCTATGAGTTCTAAATTTTTTCCAAGACCTCCCCTCATTTTCATTCATCATATATGACTCAAGAATGAGTTTAGAAAAATTTAAAAATCTCCCTAGCTATGCAAACCCCCTTATGCTGAGACTAGGAGCATTTTTTGCTTTCATAGAATTTGCTTTGTTTTCTCAAGGGAAGACACACATGAGGGGACTTCTAGGGATTTTAGGAGCTCATTCAAACACTTATTTAGGCATAGAAATCAAGACATCAATTCAGATTTTACAAGGAACATATGAAACCCTAGACTTTACATTTTGAATTTTCATGGTTATTTTTAATTCTCTCTGTATGTTCTAAATCTCCACCCCTTTTTTCCTAAGAATCACCCTTAGTTCAGCTCAAAAATCAAGCCCTCCTAGGGCTTCTTGAATGGGACGAAATGGAGGAAGAAGGGGAGCAAGAGGTATCAACCATGGAAGAAGAAATTACCTTATTTTTCCTTATTTTCTTACTTGAATTTTGTCTTCTTTGAGCTCCTCTCTTCAAATCCGAATTTTCCCCTCAATTTCTCCCTTAAATCAAATTTATAAATTTCATTATAACCATAGGAAACAAAAGAGAATGGAGGAGAAGAGGCTTAGAAGGAAGAAAGCATGAAAAACTAGCAAAATTTCTTACCTTCAAGCTTTGATTTCTCCTTCTTCTTCTCTTCCTTTGGTGCACCTAAACCCTAGCCTTCTTTTGTGAATTTGGGCAGAAAAATATGAGACTAGAATGATGGGAGAGTGGGACGCCTCCTATTTATAAGTGGAGGAAAATAACTTTTTCAAAAATTTTTCTTTTACCCTTCGTTTTTAGCATTTTCATTTCTACTTCGTTTTAGCTCCTTTTTTAGAACCTTCTTTTCTATTATAAAATATAGGTTTGTAATTTAGTAAAATGCCTTTGGAATCACTCAAATTGAAACTAAAATCTTCTCGAAAAAATCCATTAAAATTTGGGTGCACCGATATTGAAAAAGGTTCACCGAAGAGGTTTTAATTGTCCTGGGGCTTCCCATGGTTTTCAGGACTTCTGAAAACCCTAAAAAACTCAAAATTTTCATTTAAAAAGCCCTCCTATATGAATTCTAAAATTTACTAAAAATTACAAAAATGCCATTACATTTCGTAAGTTTTCCATAAGAAATTGTTTTTTTTCATTCTAGCTCTATTTTTTCTTTCGTCTGAGGCTAAGATTCTCATTTTTAGGACTATAGAATGTTAGTCAAAATTTTTGCGACCTTAACTAATTCATTTTGGGAGACTTGCTTTGAAAATGCACTTTTTTCCATCGTTTAACGAAAATCGGATATTACAATTAGGGCATTGCACTGTTGTTGATGATAATTAGTATGTGGTGAGCTTTAGTGCAATACTAGAAGGCTATTAGGATGTACACATTAATTTTTATAATATAATATTTTCTATCTTTAGCCCTATAGTATCTATCTTTCACGTTGAAGATGTTCTTCCAAGTGAAACTTTTTATATCTCTTGCATTATTATTTGATGTATTATTGTACATATTTTATTTGGTTCAATATTATTATATTTATTAGATATAACTAGTTGCTTTCCCCTTGCAAGATGTAGGTGATTCAGAAAATGTCTCCATAGACCTCATAAGAAAAAAAATTAAAAAAAAGAAAAAAAAACAATGTATGTATGAACATTTAAGGGCATAAACAGTATATAAATAGTGTTGACACGTAACCGCATGTGAGCTGCACAATAAATGGCTTACTTATGATGCTAGACGAGAATATATATATATATATATATATAAAATATAGATTTTATGGCTTTTGCATAAGCGGAAAAGGTTATTTGCATCTCTGGTTCATATATACCACCCATGAAGGCATTGATAAGGCTGCATGGTTCATGGAAAAATTGTTTAATTATTGCAAGTTTCAACTCCTAAATATAGTACTTCTAATTTTAACATGCACTTTTTTTTTTCCACGAGTATTTGTACACTGATTATGAAACTAACCTCGTTGAAAATACTGGATCTACAAGAATATAAGTTAGATTTATATATATTATATACCTTAAAAGACTAATAATTTCTTGTGTCTTTGCACATTCTTTTTTTTTCTATTAGATGAGTAACACAACTTGATCAATCACGAGTAGGGAAAAAAAGTCTAAAGCTTATTAGAAATTATTGTCCAACAAAGTAATGGTTAATATTTTTTAAAATTAATTACTTTTCTTTCATCTGTAATTGACAAAGCTTTTGCTCAATCTCATTCATCCTTCTTGTTCTTGTCCGAGGTAGCTTGCTGGTGAGAAAGTGAATTTTGAAGCTTATAAGCTCTCACTTTAGGAAGACTTCTATCTAATGATGAGATCAAACAAAATTAATGCAAAGAATAGAATAACATGCGTGCATGACTATATAAAAATTCAGAATAAAAACTTACAAATTAGAAATCATAAAATTAAATTTAAGTAAAATTATATCTTGAACATTTTTTTTTCTAGTTCCACCTTATTTTTTATCACTTCTGAGTACAATGGATCACATTATCCACACTGAGACAGTAACCATAAAGTATTCTAACAAAAATGTTATTAAACAAACTCTTGCATGTGTGCTAGCTTCCTCATTAGAAACTAAATTATGATGCTTGTGAGCTTTCACTTTAGGAGTGCTTCTATAAAGTAATATGATAATCCTAATAACAAGGCCACTCACTTGAGGTAACACAAGGCAAGTGAGCGATTATTCTGATGACAGTTACAACAATGGCAAGCCATGAGACATTGCTCACAACTAACAATAGCCATAAAAGCTAGAGTCTTGGTTAAGATACCCAAACCCACCACGTAAAGTGCTACATTTAACAATTTTACTACCAAATGAAAGTCACCAAGATGTGCCCACAATAGAAGGAGAGATCCAAATGTGTAACTGTACATGGCTACTATGTCAAAAACAACAAATATCTTGAACATTTTGCCATTAGCCAGAGTCATGCCTCTATTATGTGGGTTACAAATATGAAGAGTTGTATACACTACCAAGCACATTAAAATGTTGGGAAGAGGAAGAAGAAAATAAGAAAGTAGAAAACTGAGGCAAGTTTCAATAGATAAAATCTGATCTTATTTGTTTACATTGAATCATAAAATAGAAGCCTAATATATAGGCTACAGATGTAACAAAATAAAGCAAAAAACAACTACTAAAATACTGAAGTGGAGATCATGGCCCACTTTGCTAAAACCAAAAATAACATATTGCAACAGAAAATGACACATGGCAATCTAACTAATTCAAACTTCGTGCAACTAATAATGAAAAAACAATAATAATTTTTTTTAAAGCATATTACTTAACACTCCCCTTTGCTTTAAAGTTCGATACTCCCATTTGTAATATGAAATACTCATGCTTTGCTTGTGATAGTGACTTTGTGAGTATATCTGCAACTTGCTCATTCGTTCAATAATACTTCAATTCAATTATTCCTTCTACCACAAGATCTCTAATGAGATGATGACAAAGGTTGGTGTGCTTTGTTCTAACATGAAAAACTAGATTATCTGTCATAGTTATCGTTGCTTTGTTATCATAAAAAATTTCTATTGCACTAGTTTTCTATTGTTGAAAATATGCTAACACTCTTCTTAGCCATATTACTTGAAAAGATGATGCAGCTGTAGCTACATATTTAGCTTCTGATGATGACAAAGAAACTATGTCCTACTTCTTTGAACACCATGAAATAGCACTTGAGCTAAAAGAAAATACATATCCCAAATTGTTTTTCCTGTCATCTAAGCAACATATCCAATCACGATAAGTAAATCCAAATAATTTGAAATTTGATGTTTTTGAATATCAAATTCCAAAGTTTGGAGTTCCAACAACATAACGTAATAACCACTTTGCTACACCAAAATGATGCTTGCTTGGCTTATGCATAAACATTGAAATTACACTAACTAAAAATATAATGTCAAGTCTTGTTGAGTCAAGTAGTTCAAACTACCAACAATTCTTTTATAGATTTTTGCATTAGCCATACTAGTACCATCATCAAAGACAAGTTTCTCATTCATATTCATGGGAGTTGGGGTTAGTTTACAATTCAGTATATAATACTTCTTCAATAAATTAGTAGCATATTTGTGTTGAGAAATAAAAATTCCGTCTTCACTTCAATTCACCTCAAGCCCAAGAAAATAATTCAACAAGCCTAAATCTGACATTTCAAATTTTTTTATCACCAAAGTTTTAAATTCCTCAATAAGAGACTCACAAGACCCTATATAAATTATGTCATTAACATACAGACACACCACAAGTAAATTCTTTCTTCTTTATGTAAAGTGCTAGCATATTTTTATTTCTTTCAAATCCATTTTTTTGAAAGTAAGAATCAATCTTGTAATACCAAGCTTGTAAAACTTGTTTAAGGCCATATAAGACCTTTTTTAACTTGTAAACCTTACTGCCATCATTACTAACAAAACTTTCAGGTTGAGAAACATACACATTTTCTTCAATCTCACTATTCAAGAAAGCAAATTTAATATCAAATTGATAAATAGGTCATTGAAATTGTGTAGCTAAGGCTAGAAAAGTTCTCACAATTTCAAGGCGAGCCATAAGAGAGAATGTTTCTTTAAAATCAATACCTTGCTATTGTGAGTAACCTTTTACAACCAATCGAGTTTTATGCTTATGAATTGTACCATTAACATTATTCTTTATACGGTATACCCATTTTAGTCCAATTATATTCTTCCCTTTTGGTAGATCAACCAACTCCCAAGTTTCATTTCTTTCAATAGCCACCATTTCCTCTTTCATTGCATCCACCCAAACTTAATTTTTTGCAGCATCTTCATATAAAGCAAAACTACACGAAGTATAAATCTTTTTTAAGGACCAAAATTTCCTTATAGGTGTTTCAGTGGAGTTTAAGGATGGTGAGCTTGCTGCTATAGGGGAATCGTTGTTAGGAGATGAGTGAGTTGATGATGAGGTACTACCACTTGGATGAACATTTAGGCTTCTTAGTGCTGCTTGTCTAGTAACAAGAGTTTCTAGATTATCTTCAGAAATGCCTGCTACAGTTGGTACTTGTTTATTCTTATTCCAACTCCAAAATTCTTTTTACCTACTAATAATCACTTTGCCACTAACCGGGTTATAAAGCTAATATGCTTTAGATTGAGGACTATAGCCAATGAAAATTCCTTGTTTTTCTTAATTTTTTGTTAAGTTTTCAATGAGAAAGAGAAGCATCTAAAACATAGGCTATACAACCAAAAGTTTTCAAGTGGCTTACCTGAGGCTTTCTACTTTTCCAAGCTTCATATGGTGTGTGATTCAAAAATGCTTTTATGGGAGATATATTCAGCAAATAATTTGCTATTGCTACACTTTCTACCTAAAAATCTTTAGGAAGGCCACTTACCATTATCATACTTCATGCTATTTCAACCATGGTGTGATTCTTTCATTCAACCACTCTGTTTTGTTCTAGTGTATTTAGTGCTATAAATTCCATTTTCCTCACAAAAAATAGCAAATTCATTAAAGGTAAATTCACCACCTTTATTTGAACAAAAAGTTTTTATGTTACAGTCACTTTGCTTCTCCACAAGTGCCCTAAATTTTTTGAAATTTTCAAAAGTTTATGACTTGTGCTTCATGAAGTATACCCAACACATGTGATTGTAATCATCAATAAACAAAAGAAAATATTTACTTCCACCAAAGGATTCAACACATATTGGGCCACAAACGTTAGTATGCACTAATTCAAGACAATCAAAAGCTCTTCAAGACTTGTTTATAGGAAAGGAATTTTTAGTTTTCTTCCCATAAAGACACCCTTCACAGAAATCAAGAGTATCAATTTTTGGCAATCCAACAACCATATTTTTCTCAACCAACAATTTCAGCCCATTTACATTCAAATGCCTATAACACAAATGCCATATTTTTGCATCACTCTTTTCAGTAATTAAAGCATATCTTTTTATTAGAAACATCTAGTGTAAACATTCTATTTTGTGTTATAGGAACACGAACAACCACTTGCTTTGATTTCTTATCTCTAACAGTACAACAATTATCAACAAATAAGACTGCATATCTAGTATCCATAAGATGCCCAACACTAATCAGATTATGAGCTAAATCAGGAACATATTGCACATCATTAAGAATTTTTACATTACCTTTACCTTTCCCTTTTACTTGCATTTTCTTGTTGTCTTCAAGTCGAATTTCACCTTTCTTTATCTCATCAAGTGCTTTGAATATTGGTTTGGTCCCAGACATATGGTTAAAGCATCCACTATTTATAAACCAAATTCTGTTAGAAGAATCATCAATAAAAGAATGAGCCATGAAAAGCTTACCCTTCTGGTCAAATTTCTTAGTAAAATTTGCTTAATTCTACTCATTTCTCTGCTTGGCCCAACAATATGCTTCTTTATGACCCATTTTCTTCAATATTGACATTGAATGTTGCTTTTGTGCTGTCGTTGATCACCAAATTGGCCTCTTCCTCTTCCATCACAACCTCTACCATGAAAACCATCTCCACCACGTCCTTTGCCTCTTGAATTTTCTCACTTTGCTTGGGATGCAAGCCCCATTTTTCCTTGAAAAGATTTTTCTTCTACCTTTTCATGTGTTCTACAAAGTCTTACTTCATGGGCTAACAAAGAACTCATCAATTCATCAAAAGTATAAGTAGACAAGTCCTTAGAATCTTCAATGGCAGTACTTAGACTCTTCAATGGCAGTAACAACATGATCAAATTTTGGAGTTAAACTCTTTAAAATCTTGCTCATGCAGTTTCAGCATTTATTTTTTCACCATATGAATTCATATGATTAACAATGCTAGACACCCTAGACAAAAATGCTTGCACAAATTCTGAGTCTTTCATGGCCAATGTTTCAAATTCATTACGAAGGGTTTAGAGTTTTATCATGATCAGGTTTTTGTCGCCCAAATACTTTTATTTCAGAATCTCCCATGCTTAAGTAAAGGTTCTTCTTACTACAATCCTAGGAAAAATTTCATCATTAAGGGCTTATTGAATGAGAAACAGGGCCTTTGCATCCTTCTTATGATTGTCCTGTAACCATTGATCAAGTTCGTCAGTTTAGGTGTCTTCAAATCCCTTCTCCACCAAGTCCCATAACTTTTGAGACTTAAACATGGTCTGCATCTTAAGACTCAAAAATGGTAATTTGTGCCTTTAAAGATAGCAATGAGAGGTTGAGTCATAGAATTAGTGGCATTTGTTGTATTGCTTGTCATGGCCGAATAGAACATATACTGTCTTAATGAGCTTTCTGATTTGCTAAACTTTGAATTTAGTTTGCCCTGAACACTCATCTTTTGTTTTTTGCTTTTTTGGATAGAGCTTTACAGAAGCAAAAAGATGGATTTTAGGTTTTGGCTTTAATCCCAAAACTTGTTTGGAAGAGGAAGAAGAAAATAATAAAGTAGAAAACAGAGGCAAGTTTGCTTATATTGAATCAGAAAATAGATGTCTGATATATAGGCTACAGCTATAACAAAATGAAGCAAGAAAATAGCAACTAAAATACTGAAGTGGAGATCGTGGCCCACTTTGCTAAAACAAAAAATGACACATGGCAACTTGACTAATTCAAACTTCTTGCAACTAATAATGAAAAAACAATAATAAAAATATTTTAAAGCATATTACTCAACAGTAAATCCAACTACATTGTTGCTTCAATATGGCCGCCAACATTAGTGTATTTATTCTATCTTTGATCCTCTTAAGTTTAGGTGGTAGTGGTATTGGGCAACTATGAAGTATACTTTTTGCTTTATCACTCACTTTTGCACAAACAGAAGTCAAGATCAAGTCTGATAGTAGCTACAAAGAAGTTGAAAATGTGAGATTGATATGAGAATTATGTAGAATATCAACAAGTTCGGCAATGAAATACTGTCTAAATTATTATCATAAATTAATGGCTTATATATGAAACACTTTATATCTAAGTAGTACTTGTTATCTGTACCTTAAATCAATCGTCCAAGCCACTACTTACAAAATATTAATTATAATTATCTATTTACATTATTATTAATTAGTATAATTTCTACATACCCTTTTGTGTCCTGTATGGCTTTGATAATATATATATATATATATATACACTACAAAATATCAATTCAAGTATACTTGCATACGTGTCAATGGTATCTAATTTTTTTACTAAAAGAGTTGTTAAAGCTTCACTATTGGCAAGGTTCAAATCAATCCTCTTTTCTTGTGTCAAATAGAAAAGAATTCAGTGATAGAATCAATTCAAGTATACTTGTATATATGTCAATGGTATCTAATTTTTTACCAAAAGAGTTGTTAAAGCTTCACTATTGGCAAGGTTCAAATCAATCCTCTTTTCTTGTGTCAAATAGAAAAGAATTTAGTGACAGAATCAATTCAAGTATATTTGTATATGTGTCAATGGTATCTAATTTTTTACCAAAAGAGTTGTTAAAGCTTCACTATTGGCAAGGTTCAAATCAATCCTCTTTTCTTGTGTCAAATAGAAAAGAATTCAGTGATAGAATCAATTCAAGTATATTTGTATATGTGTCAATGGTATCTAATTTTTTACCAAAAGAGTTGTTAAAGCTTCACTATTGGCAAGGTTCAAATCAATCCTCTTTGCTTGTGTTAAATGGAAAAGAATTCAGTGATAGAAGTTTGTTGCAGCCAAATGCAATGGTATATTTCCATCTTTGTCTTTCTTATTTATAAGATCAAGCTTTGTCTTTTGCAATAGATATTTGACCTCTTCATCTTGTCCATTTTTTGTTGTAATAAGAAGAATGTTTTTACCCTTCTTATTGAGCAGGACTTTAGGATCAGCCTATTCTAGTTCAAATAATTCCTTGAGCACCTATATGACCCCATTTGCAAGCAAGGTGAATAGGAAGGTGGCCCTTTATGTTCCATTCTAGGATAAATAGACCAGATTTCTTTAATAACATACGAATGCCATCAAGATAATCATTTGTTGTTACATAATGGACTGGAGTTCCTCCATGTTCATCTCCTAGGAACATTTGTTTTGATTTTTTCCTAACTATCTCTTTCAATAAATCTACAATTGAAGACAAAATGTAGATAAGAGATTTGGATTAGTAATTTGATATTTGATAGATGTCCGTATTCAGTGTTAATGTATATACTTAGAATGTTTAATTCATGTATTTAAACTATTGCTTTTGTGTATAGAGCATTAATTTGAAATTCATGTAAAAATGGTAAAGTTAGGAAGGATCACCTCGTGCACTTATTCTTGTATAAACCTTTTGTATTCCGTCATTTGAGCAAGTCAAACAAATGGAAAAAATGAACATGTGAATTTGTAAAAATCTCTCATCCAAAAATATATATCCTACTAAGTACATAGTTTACCTCGTTTTTGCATACATGAAGCAAGTAGTGGAGATATCCAACTTTGGAGGGGTTTGTCATATGGGAATGGAGTTTCCAATAAAACACCAAGTGTTTCCTTATTTTAAGTTAAAATTGCTAATTATAATAGAGATTGATCTAATTTGTTCAAATAATATTGAACTACACATTTACGCGCATCAAACAATACTATGACCTCTTCAAGATGTTTGATGTACACAACCTCACGCAAATCCTTATTTCGATAACCATTGGCCATTCTCATTATTCCTTCTTGATTCTTTGTTGAAGATCCACTACAAAAAATAGCAATTTTAACTATGGTTTTTTAGTGGTTTTAGGGTGACAATTTTAATTGTCGCTAAACAATTTAATGACAGTTACAAAATTTATAATTGAACCATCTATACAAAAGTTTTAGCTACAATTTTAATTAATTGTTAATAAAATCATTGCTAGTATATGGTCTAGCTACAATTAAATAAACAATGACTAGATCATATCTTAACCACAGTTTTTAATGGTCTAGCCAAGATTTGTTTAACCATGGCTAGAACATAATATATCCATAATTTATATAACTATTAAAAATTGATGTAAAAAAATATGTATTTTTAAGGTGGCAGTTTTAAACACTACTACAAATATTTCTAATCAACCTTCTAATATATTGTTCTAGTAAATTTTTTTCCCCACAAACTTGTAAGAATAATTTTGAGCTAATATATCTAATAACCAATTTCCAATCACAATGGAGGAGGTTGTGCATTCTTTCCTATAAAATTATTGAGGACAAACCATGGAAAAAATGTATGATTACGAATAAAAATTCATCCAATTATCCATGCATGCATAAGTGATGGAAACAAATGGCAAGGGAAACTAATGCACAATGAGCTCTTGAAAACTATAAAATGAAATGCCATCTTGCTGGTCACCTTTTGCTCCAGTCATAGAGTAGGACTAAAAAAGAGTAACAATATTGCGACACAATTTCCTAATGTAAAATAACAAATCAAGTAGTGATTAGTGCTTTATCCATATGGGAGTAAAAGTGCCCCTTTACTTGCTATACCCATCTAAATATGAGCCCCGTGTGTAATTCATAGGTTTATAAATAGAAGAATTTTGCAAGCATCATCAAATGGCTACGCAGAAGCAATGCTCTTCAGATCAATTGCTTGACATATAATGTCCAGAACAGATTATGCAAACACTAAAAATCTAATCTCTACAATCCAAAAGGATGTGTTTCTCTATAATTCTGGTTCAAAACTATCACACCCCTTATTCAAAAGTATGGTCAACACAAAAGACGAAACAATTCTCTCCTTCGTAAGCCTAATAAAAATCAAGACCATAACAATGCTCATTGGAGGTCCCATGATCCAAGCCAAATAATAGAACTAGCATTAAAAAAAAAAACTATAAGTCATACTTCAAATGGCTATAATTAATTATATATAGCTTTTGTAGAAATTTAGGCAGTCTTCCTTAAAATTAGGGCCTCCCGAAATTTCCACAAATAGCCCAACACAAAGCTTACATCATGAGAGAGTTCTACTCACATCACAATCCACTATACATCAAATACTAGGGATAGAGAGTCATGTTTGTGATTTCGTGGAGCTACATACAAGCAAAACATGCCCTTATAAATTTATGCAAGGCTCACTATAAGCAAATGAGTATAACTACTCCTATGTGGCTGAAGATGGTTCAAGTTTTGCATTGCTATCTATAAGAAATATTAAAACCAAAGGAATGAATTTAATGCTCAATTTGTAAATAATGTTGACTATAATGGATAAGGACGAACTTAATGTTAAAGTTTCCATCAATAGTAGTAAATCACAGTTAAAATATTTAAATAAGGATTAACAAATACTTTAGATAAGTCATTCATACAACATAGCATAAGCCTCTAGTTAGAAATAACAAATCAGACGCAAAGCACATAGCTCGCGAAAATCAAAGCAAATCTACCTATAGTGCCCAACCACTTGGGGCTAGCAACACTCTTGCTAATTGGGGTAAAAATTACAATGCACCATGGCTAACCACTACTACAATTAGCTGTAGGGTCCCGAAATAGATAACTTCCTAAAGAGTCATTTCATAAGTAAATGTTAAAAATTAATCAAATTTTGTAATCATGCCTACTTGCCATCAGAATGTGTAAGTAGCATAAATCACTAAATATTCAAATTTACAAAAAAATCATAAAAAATTTAATTAAAATTCCTACATTTAAATAAAGACAATTTCAAATATTGATTTACTCCCCAAACTATGGTAATACTTAAATAAGCATTCAAACAATTAAATAATAATAAGTAATAATTAAATAAATGATGTTTAAACATAATAATTGAACTGGAGTTTGCATTATACATATATATAGTAGACATTATGTACTTGCCTTACAAGATGACATAGAGAAATTTCCTATCATATCCTCTTCTAATTCCTTAGTTGCAATTAATTCTCCCAAAATACCCTATAGTACTAGTTCACAAAATATTAGTATTTGGATGACCTCAAATTGCCATATAATACTTGCAGATAATCTTTTTCTATTTAAGGAAGTTGGCATTACTTAATTGGCCAGTATTAAGCACTATTAAACACCTTTGGCAAAAAGTTGGGGCAAAATATAAGTATATGCAAAATCTAATAGTTTGTTTTCTAGACATGTGGGTATTAGCATTGCTACTAATATCATTCTAAGTAGTTTCAATCAAACTTCTAATAGTTTCGGAGTACTTGGGAGCTAGTATCATTCTTGGTCAATCTACCTCTAACAATTTCTCTTAGTTATTAACTAAGAGATGGCAAAAATTAATAGGTGGAAGACAATTGTTTTTTTAGTAGGATAGGTCATTATTATTATTTCTTTTTTTTTTCAAACGCAACAATAATAAAATGCCATAGAGTATAAATGAAACTTCATATATGTAACATCTGGAAATTAATTAAGGGGAATTATAGAGAATTAAAATTTTAATTTAAAAAATAGGAATTATTAAGAGAATTTTGAAAAATTGTGAAAAATAGAAACTTCTTAGAAAAAATGATTATTTTGGTCATTTTAAGGGAAATGATCATTATTGGGCAATTTTTAGTTAAAATAAAATATTATTAAGGATTTGAGTTAATTAGGTTAAAATCTAATTAGATTTTCATAATTAATTTACTAATGGCAAGAAGAATTTCTACTAGTCCAACTAAATTTTAACTTGACCCAACTCAACTTGGACCAACCTAACTATGGCCCAATATGCAAATATAGGTTCAGGTGGCTCAAAGGCCCTTTTGGTTAGCCTGCTTCTATACAAAACTCTAATACTAGTGCAATCACTTCATTTTACTTTGTAGAAAAACTTTTGTTCAACCAAAGGAGAGAGAATTTTCACATATACAAGAGAAGGCTAGGGTTCTCCCTTATTTTGTCTCAGATATGCACACTTACACTATGTTTGGATGGGAGAGAAGAAAAGTGAGAGAAGAGAAAAATAAAGAGAAAATATTTTCTCCTCATGTGTTTGGATGGACGGAGAGAAAATGTGGAGGAAAGAAAAATTATTATATATAATACATATATTTTAATTATATTTATATATTTATATATAATATATTATAATATTATATATATAAATATTATATATTAAAAAATATTATATATATAATGCATTGTTAGGGGCAATGCATTATATATATGTTCCGACTAAATGACAATTGGAATATATATCCGACTGCCATTTGGTCATAGATCTTTGACTGCAATGCAATTGAAGGTTTTTTTCTCTTTCTATATATATATATATATATATATATAATTTGTTAATTTTAATATTAAAAAATGTGTTATTATTTGTAAAATATATTTATTATTAATTAATTTTATAATAAAAATTTAAATGAATAATTATAACATTAATTAATTAATGGATTAATTAAATTAATTAATTAAACTAAATTAAGAATTTTTGAATAAGATTCAAAATATATTTCTTATTAAAGGAAAACAAACTTAAAATTAAAAAAATATTCAAAAAATAAAATTTTAAATTAATTATATTTTATTTTTTAAAAAAAATATTTAAATATGATTATTTTAATACAATAAATATGATTATTTAGTTTAAATTTTATAAAGATTATTTTAATATATATTAATTGATTTAAATATAATATATATACATATAATAAATATTTTTAATTATATTTATATATTATAATATTATATACATATTAATATATAAATATTATATATTAAAAAATATAATATATATATATATATATACTGACCAAATGGCAATCGAAAATTCTTTCTAATTGCCATTTGGTCATAGTAAACTGACTGCATTGCAGTCAATATTTTTTTAAAAAAAAATTATTAATTTTAATATTAAAAAATATGTTATTATTTTGTAAAATATATTTATTATTATTTAATTTTATAATAAATTTTTAAATAAATAATTATAACATTAATTAATTAAGTAGTCAGAATTCCAAAACACGTAATGCACAGAGTTTTCTTCTTAAAATTTATCTATTTTTGGAAAGAGAACTCTTTGGTGGGACCCACCTTAATTTTCACCCTAACTTTTCTCTCTTCTTGATTTTTCTCTTACATCCAAACAAGGTAAAATTTATTTTTTCTTTCTTCTTCTTCCCAACTTTTCTCTTCCCCCAATTTTTTACCCTATCCAAACAAACCATTAGAGGGAGATTTAGTCAATATAAGTTATACAAAAGTTGATCCTTTTGTTTTTATCTTTATTTTGATCCAATTAGTTCTTCACTTGGTGGATTTTCATCTCACTCCCAAAATCTGAAAAATGAGTGTTTTGATGTTTTCTTACTTGATTTTCGGAGGTTGAGGCTAAAGAAACTATTAGGTAAATATTTTTCTCCATTTTGTGTTGTCATTATGCTGGAAATTGGCCCCAATAACTCATTTTCGTGTTGGGTTTTGCCATTGTGTGAAAATGCAAGGAAATTAAAGTGAACCACTTTAGTTTTTAGGTTAGGAGGCTCAAATCCAAACTTTAGGAGTCAATGGAGCTTTATATGAGTAGTTCTTGATATTATAATTAATAGGTGCTTGATTCTTATAGCGAATTTTGACTAAACTAAATTTTCGTTAGTTTAGAGCACTTAGGGTGTTTAGCATTGGTTCAAAGCTCTTGAGATTTTTGGCAAAGCTAAGTGAGGTAATAAGGAGTTTTAATTCCATCTTTATGTGCATATTAATCTTATATTTGTTGTAATGATATGTTTTCCATGTTACATGATTAGTTTGGCTACTTGTTGTTGTTGGACCATGATCGTATCCTTAGTAGAATTGTGATATTCTTCCACCTGTGCATCGTGTCGTGATCATGCACTAAGTCATGATCGTACTCATTAAAATGCATCGAGCCATAAGCGTGCCTAATGGTGGAATTGGTGCCATGATTGGGCCCCTTTTCCCTTTGTTTTTGGCCATTAATATATTGTATATGGTTACTGGTATGTGATAGAAGTCACCAATAGTCAAACTTGTTCATTTGCTAAATTATATAATATGCTTCTGCTATTTAATTGAATGAAATGTATTTATGTTGATTATATGGTACATATTAATGGAATTGTTCTTGATTACTGGGATTCGCATCTCACTTCTATTCATGGGTTAACAATTTCAAGTGAAGGTTTTTCGATTAAAGAAAAAGAGAAGCAAGTGAATGACCACCTTTAGTCTTAGGCATTATGTAGGACTTCTACATTTGGACATTTTTTATTTTTATGTAGATGCTAATTTTTTTGTATAACTTGTATAGCATCATGATATATCCATATTGCTAAATGTAGGTGTTTTGATGTTTTGTAACTTGAAATGTACCCCAATTGATGTGAATCATGTGACAAAATTAGCTGGCTTAAAAGAACAAGTTAATTCAAAATCTTTAAATGATCTTTTGCATCTTCCAATTGGACTTATCATAAAGGTAAGGGTAAAAGACTTAAAGAAGCATTGAGTGGATTTGTTCAAGAGGCTTGGACTAAGCAAATTTTAACAAATTTGATTCAAGCATTAATTATGACGTTATTAACATTATTTGGGCTAAAAATGAAGCTACTAAAATTATTTTAGATTAGAATATTGCAAAATAAAGAGTTTTGGCCAAGGACCATACATGAATTGACTTAATTGGACCTAAATAATATTATTATAGGCTTAATATACTAACTTCTAAAAGCTTTCTATATTTGGACATGTCAATTAAGAATTTTCAAATTAATTTGGTTGTTTGTGTCATATTTGTGTGATTATCATATTTTCCTTCTATTTCAAAAAAAGAGAAAGGAAAACAAAAAAAAGGAAAAAAGAGGACTCTATACTGCTCAAAAAGAAAATAAAAAAGAGAAAAAAATTGTGCTGTTCTAAAAAAATTACTTCACTGAGGCTAAACTTCTACAAAATTTCTATCATTTGAATTCTTAATTCCTTGATTCTCAATATCCACATTTTGTTATTTTAAAATCTTTGAGTGTTTAGTTGGTTCTCTAAGAATTGTGATAGCCTTCGATCAGGTTGACTAGTTACTTTGGGAAGAGCTAAAAGAGAGACTTTGGAAAAAGGCAAAAGAGTGTGAGACTAGCATAAACAAAAGCCTATAAAGAGTGAAACACGAGTGTTGAGTGTCATTTCTTGAGGGCAAACACATGAGAAGAAAATTATGGGGAACTTTGTTTCACGAACCAAATTTCTTGCAACTTCCAAAATGTCTAACAAGAATGAAACACCCAATAGAGGCCAACAAAACATAGATTTTGTTGTAAAAACCATGCAACAGCAATTTGAACACCTCAATGTAGTTCTTGTAAGAATAAAGGATTAGATAGATAGGCAAGATACAATGATTACGAATTTGCAAAGAAGGCAACCTACTGTAAGTCCTAATCTTAAAAGACATGATAGGCATAGGGATGTGTCTATGGATGGCTCTGAATTTGAAAATGAAGTAGGAGGAAATGGTGAAAAAGATTTTATTTTTTAGTTGAGCTAGGTAGAAATAGGCCTAGAGAAGCTAGGCATGAAAGGAAACATGGCCAAAATACTCCAAGAAACAAAAATAAGGTAGATAGGAACCTTGGGAACATTAAAATGAAAATACCTTCTTTCTAAGGTAGAAATGACTCTGAAGCTTATTTAGAGTAGGAGAAAAAACTAGAGTTGATTTTTGAGTGTTATAATTATTTTTAAAAAAGGAATGCAAAGCTGATTGTGATTGAATTTACGAATTATACAATCATTTGGTATGATAAATTGATTCTAAATAGGAGGAGAAATGGTGAGAGACTTGTAAAAACATAGGGAGAAATGAAAACTCTTATGAGATAGAGATTTATTCTTAGCCATTACTATAGAGACTTCTATTAAAAGTTGTAGACCTTCACACAAGGTTCTAAAAGTATGGAGGAATATTACAAAGAGATGGAAGTGGTTATGATAAGAGCTAATGTGAAGGAAGATAGAGAAGTTGCAATGGCTCAATTCTTGAGTAGGTTGAATAAAGATATAGCTAACATATTAGAGTTGCTACATTATATGGAGTTAGAAGACATGGTGCATATAGCAATAAAGATTGAAAGGCAACTCAAGCGCAAAGGAGCTATAAAATGCATCTTGGGCTTTAGTTCTTCACTAAAGCCAAACTAGAAAAAGGAAGAAAAAGCTATATCTAAGGAGAATTCTAAAAGCAAGAGTGAGGCGTCAACAAAAGGCAAACGTAAATCAATTTTTAACCTTCTAAAAATAGAGATATTAAATATTTCAAATGTTTAGGAATAGGTCATATAGCTTCACAATACTCCAACAAGCGTGGTAATGAAAGATAATGGAGATGTGGTGATTGAAAGCAAAAGTGATGATTCCATGCATTCACTTGAAAATGCTAGTGATGATGGAGTTAAGTATGCAATGGGGGGAGAAGCTCTTATGACTAAAAAAGCTTTGAATTATCAAGTTAAAGAAGATAACATGGAGTAACAAAGAGAGAACATTTTTCATATTTGTTGCATTATAAACAACAAAGTATGCAGTATGATGATTGATAGTGGGAGTTGTACCAATGTTACTAGTATCACTTTAATTGAGAAATTGAATTTTTCTACCATTAGACACTTTAGATCATACAAGTTGCAATGGTTAAATTAATATAGGGAAATTAAGGTTGATAGACAAGTTATGGTTTCATTATCAATTGGTAAATATAATGATAAAGTTTTGTATGATGTTGTTCTTATGCATGTTGGACATACACTTTTAGGAAGACATTGGGAGTTTGATAAAAAGGCAACTAATGATGGATTTACCAACAAATATTCAATTGTAATGAATAATAGACTAATTACCATTATACCTTTGACACTAAAGCAAGTGTATGAGGATCAGATCAAGATAATGAAAGAAAGAGATAAGAAAAAGAGTAATTTGAAAAATAAGGGGGAGAGATCAAAAAGAAATAAGCAAGAAAAAGAGAGAAAAGTTGAAAGCTTCAAAAAATAAATTCAGAAAAAAGGAGCAAAAAGTGGAGAGAAAAGAAGAGGAAAAGTGAGTTTTTGTGCAAAAGAAAGTGAAGTGAGGAGTGTCTATCATACTAAAAAACCTTTACTTGTATTTATTTACAAGAAAGCCTTTTGAACACTAACGACCTTAACCTTTCTTTTTCTAGTGTTGTTAGTTCTTTGTTGTAGGAATTCAAGGATATGTTTCCTGAAAATATTCTCAACGAGTTACCACCCATTAGAGACATTGAACATCAAATTGACTTCATTCTTGGAGCAACAATTTCTAATCGGCCAACTTATAGAACTAACCTAGAGGAGATAAAAGAGATTCAAAGGCAAGTTAAAGAGCTCATAGCTAAGGGATATATTAGAGAAAGTTTAAGCCCTTCTGCAGTTCCAATACTTTTGGTATCAAAGAAAGATGGAACTTAGAATATGTGCATTGATTGCAGAGATGTAAACAATATTATTGTAAAGTTTGCCATCTCATACCTAAATTAGATGATATGCTTGATGAATTGTATGGGTTTAGTGTCTTTTCAAAAATTAATTTAAAACCTGGGTATCATCATATTAGGATGAGGGAAGATGATAAGTAGAAAACTACATTAAAAAAAAGCATGGATTGTATGTATGGATTGTCATGCCATTTAAGCTAACTAATGCACTTGGCGTCTCCATGAGGTTAATGAATCATGTTTTGTGTGCATACATTAGAAAGTTTATTATGATTTATTTTGATGACATTTTGATTTATAATAGAAGTCTTGATAAACTTTTGAATCATTTGTGTCATATGCTTGATGTCTTAAGAAAGGAAAAGTTGTATGTTAGCTTTAAGAAATGTAGTTTATGCATGGATAAAGTTGTTTTTCTTAGTTTTGTAGTGAATTCTAAAGAGTAAAAGTTAATGAGGAAAAGGTGAGAGCAATAAAAGAATGACTAACACCTACAAATATTATAGAGGTAAGAAGTTTTCACAGTTTGGCTAACTTTTATATGTGGTTTGTGAAGGATTTTTGCACCCTTACTGCAACACTCACTGAAATCATTAAAAAATCTATTGGCTTCAAATGTGGCAAAGCACAAGATCATGCATTTAAAGTTTTTAAGGATAAGTTGTATTCTGCACCTATGTTAACATTGCCTAATTTTAACAAAACTTTTGAGATTGAGTGTGATGATTCAGGAGTTGGTATAGGAGCTGTTTTGATGTAAGAAGGGAGGTCAATTGTTTATTTCAGTAAAATACTAAATGGGGATTCTTTAAACTATCCAACATATGACAAAGAGCTTTATTCACTTGTACAAAAATTAGAGACTTGCAACACTACCTTTGGCTTAAACAATTTGTCATTCACATAGATGATCAATCTTTGAGGCACATCAAAGGTCAAGGAAAGCTGAACAAAAGGCATGCTAGATAAATGGAATTCATTGAGACATTTCCATATGTCATCAAATAGAAGCAAAGTAAGGAGAATGTATTTGCAGATGCATTGTCCAAAAGGTATATTCTTCTTACTTATCTAAATACAAGGATGCCAAGATTTGAACATATCAAGGAATTGTATGTTAATGATATCGATTTTGCTAAAGTGTTTGTCGCTTGTGAAAAGAGAGCATTTGATAAGTTTTATAAACTTGATGGCTACTTGTTTAGAGAGAATAAATTATGTGTGCCTTAATGTTCTTTGCGTAAATTGCTTGTGAAGGAAGCCCATGGGGGAGGATTAATGGGACACTTTAGTGTGAAACAAACTTTAGATGTGTTGCATGAACATGTCTTTTGTCCTAAAATGAAATGTGACATTGAAAGAATTTGTCGTAGATGCATAATATGCAAAAAGGCTAAATCTAAAGTCTTACCAAATAGTTTGTATACACAATTGCCTATACCTAATGAACCTTAGGTAGACATATCAATGGATTTCATTTTAGGACTACCTAGGTCAAAAAGAGGAATGGATTCAATATTTGTATTTATTGATAGATTTTCTAAAATGGCTCATTTTATTATATGCCATGCTTTGGATTGTCATTTAAAAGAATTTGAAAATTTGGAAAAATTGCTTGTCATTCATTGAATTTGCATATAATAGAAGTGTTTATTCCTTTACTAACTTTTCTCCTTTTGAAATAGTTTATGGTTTTAATCCATTGACTTTTTTGGATTTAATACTACTACCTATTGATGAGAGAGCAAGTCTCGATGGGAAAAGGAAGGTTGAATTAGTGAAGCAACTTTATAAGAATGCCAAGAGCATATTGAAAAAAAAAAGCAACATGTATCCAAGGTAAACAAAGGAAGGAGGTGAAGATTTGAGGATGAATGTTTTTCAAGAGAGGGGGGATGATGCAAATCATGGGACAAAGTTAATTAGCTCAAAAGAACAAGTTGATTCAAAACCTTTAAATGATCATTTGCATCTTCTAATTAGACCTATCATAAGGGTTAGAACTAAAAGATTTAAAGAAGCATTGAGTAAATTTGTTCAAGAGACTTGGGCTAAGTAAAATTTTGACAAATTTAATTCAAACATTAATCAGGACGTCATTAACATTATTTGGACTAAATATAGAGCTATTAGAGTTATTTTGAATTAGAATATTACAAAATAAAGAACTTGGCCCAAGGATTATATATGGATTGATTCAATTTGGACCAAATAATGCTATTATGGGTTTACTATGCTGACTTCTAATAGTTTTCTATATTAGGACAAAAATTAGGATTAACTAAGCAAATTCTCTTTACTTTCAGTTTTTTTTAAAAAAATGATTATTTTGTATTCTGATTCTTAGATCATTCAGTTAGGATTATACAATTATTTCTTAGTTTTCTCCCAAAAGATAGATTTAACTTAACTATATAAACATGTACTCTGCCTCCATTTATAATCAAATTGGATGAATGAATGAAATTTTAATTCTAGAGAGTCTAGACTTGAGAGTGATTTCCTCTAGGGTTCTTCATAGGACTAATAGATTTATCAAGGTTTAATCAACCTTGTGACATCTTCCGACACTCAGAGTCCTTGTTCATCTATGTTCAAAGGCTCCAAGTAGATCACTTGACTTTTGTTTAGCTTTCTTGGAGTGCATATACTTTAGTATTGGTTGTGGGTTCGAGGAATCTAATTCTTGTGAGTTTGCGCCACCAATAGGGGTTGGGCTTTTAATTTTTGATAAATCTACAGTAATTTCATTTTATTGAACAATTATGAACGAATATGATGTATGGAGTCTTGCTTCATCAATCTAAGGTTATGATTATGATATTAATTGTAATACTAGCTTTGGTTCTTACATATAGTTTCTGTTGTCATGTATGTCTCATTTAGGTTTTGGTCTTCTGCCATGGCCACATTTTGCATCTAAGGTTGCTCTAGAGTTTTGAGGATATGAACATGTTTAGTTGGTTCTATGAAATTTGTTGAAAATGGTTTGAGGCCAATAGGTAGTGAAATGCACATTTTTGGGTTACCACTTGAAGTGTTTTTAGTGTCATTCGCTATCAACATAAATTTGTACTAATATAATTAAATTAAAAAAAAGAAATGTTATGGGTAGCCATTAGACTCTTGGACTGGATAAGTCAATTAAGTGATGATTATAAGAGATTATAACCCTTAAAAGCTTTGCTTTCGGCTATAGAAAAGTCTTAGGATGGAATTTAGAGAGTTGCAAATAGGTTGGTTTGTGTATCCTAAGCTTGGGTGACAATAGGGGATCAAGTCATGACCAAAACCATTTGAGTCACAGCCAAATTCATTTTGGGAGTTACATAACCAAAACATGTCACAACGCAATATCGCGAGAGCACTAGCCACAATGCCAAGCAGGCTCACCACAATGAGACTCGGGTATGTGTGCGCAGTGAGGCCTAGAAGGCACCTCATTGTGGCATGAACATCATAAGCCAAGGCAAGAATCGTGTTTTTGTGAGGAGTTAGTTCTAGACTCAAACTAAGTCACGGTGTAAGTCCTTTGGGTCTTGGCATATATATAAAATTTTAGTTTCTAAGATTCTAGAGACCAATTTAGCCATAACTAAACCTTTCTAAGTCATAGCCTAAGTCCTGGAAACCCCAATTTAGCCATAAAAATGTAATACGTTAGTGAGGAACGGTGACTAGTAGCCCTTACATATAGTCATATATTGGTTTTTATGCTACTTGACTACATATTTAATGGAATGGAAATGTTGTTGAGAAATTTATTTCCTTAGGACCATAAATTCTCTTGTATGTCATGTTAGTAAATGCTAGTGATTTAAATGTTTAAATTTTCTCATATTTTCATACATCACTAAACCATTAACTGAGTTAGACCATAAATACTACTGATTAAGAATACAATTATCATTAATTAGCTTAATTAGGAGTTAGGATTATTACAATATACACACCTAAAACTTTGGTTGGGCTAGGCCTTCTTCCTCTTCACTTCCACGGTTGCCCCCTCCAACCAAACCACCACAATAGAGTAACCCACACAATCACTTATTTTGCTCTATTTGGCTGAGAACCATGACAAGAGAGGAAGGGCATGCAAAGCAATTTTTTTAGAGCCATGAGAACAAAACAATGCACCAATAAAGGCAAGGAAACTTGAAGAATAATAAAGATATTTTCCTAGCAACAAGGAAGCTG
Organism: Erythrophleum ivorense; assembly: GCA_026724425.1. Taxonomy (NCBI): domain Eukaryota; kingdom Viridiplantae; phylum Streptophyta; class Magnoliopsida; order Fabales; family Fabaceae; genus Erythrophleum; species Erythrophleum ivorense. The sequence continues at coordinate 9,717,393 of JAIUCV010000020.1, read as the reverse complement.
AGATTACAGACCTAAAGAGAATGAATTTGAATGAAATTTGGCTACCAAGATGTAGTAGCAGAGCATGGTTGTAGGATCAAAAGAACACATGCATAAAAAATGAAGCAAGAAAGGGAACAGCGTTGCAGTGAAAAATGGAGCTAATGGCAAATGGTTCTAGTTGTTCTTTACCTTATTTCTACTGTCTAAAACGATTGGCTTTGATGGAAGAAGCATGTAGTAGAAGATTGGTGAGAGAAATGACCAAAAAGGTAGTCTTCTTATTAATGTAAGCAGGGGTAATTTTGGTATAATAGAAAAATGACATAGGAAGAAGAAAAGAAAAAAGTGAGCTAACCATCCCGCTGAGGTTCAAACCTGAGACGTTAGAGAGGAAAATTCCCTTGGCTGCCATCAGACCTAAGCCTTACTCTTAGTTACTTCTACTAGCTAACTTTTATTATTAAGGTATAGAAGAAAATAATCTAAACAAACCAAAATAAAAGAAAATGAATATAATGATAAATAATAAGATGCTGACAATGTTAATATGGGTGTAAATTTAAATTTTTGAGTTGAAAACATTTTCTTTTTTTTTTATTTGGGTTTTTTACAAGAACTCTTATGCACAACTACCATAATCTTCGTTAAGTTTCCTATGCCTCTGTTATACTCTCTCTGCCAACTTCCAGAGACAAATCCCAATATCTTTTATTTTTGGTACTTAAGAATCTAATTATTAAACTGAAGGAAATGAATTAAATCAGCCGCAGCGACGAAACAAGTTGTATATAGATCAAAAACCACTAGGAATTATTACATATATATCAAATCAAGCCCAATGTCACAGTAATAATAAATTAATAATGCCATCCATTATATTTGGGCATGTGGAGGGTGAATCAAAGTGAACTAACCACATGACACGATCTTTCAACTCAATGCCATTGTCATATATTGTGTTTGCCTTTTTTCTGCCAACAAGATCTTTCAACTAAATTTCACCAGAGTCTACTCCCCTTCAGTGGAGAATATCCAGTGTCCAATAAAACAAAGAAGATCATAAATTGTGAAAAGTAATCAAAAGTTAAGGTCACAAGACTCTGCATCAAATGTTTTTCTTGCAAGAGAAAAGATATTAATTTTAATTACTGTTCAAGTATTCACCTGATAAGGCAAACTTTGCATACCGTGATGGCATCTGCCGAAGATACAAAAGCCATACCACTCGTAAGAAAAGCATTTGCATACTGTGAGAAGAATTGCACCTAGAGTACCTAAAGCTCCACATTTTGAAGCACGCAGCTAGAATACCCAGTAAAGCACACATAGAATGAATAGAGAAGGGCAAAGGGATAGATGATGAAGAATGTTTTACACCAAAACAGCAAAAGAAAGAGAGAGACTTACAGAGGATACACCATAGCAAGAACAGGCCTATATATGAAAACAATGGAGTTAATAATCAAAAGTGCAAGGAGACAAAGAGGGTCTAATAGATCCATGTTATACATTTTAGAGAGACTATTTGCTACATTGAACTGTTAATGTGAAGATGTGAGCAAAGATTGCAGATTTTCAGATCTCATCAGAAGCAGAAAAATTGCAGCCATACAATGAACCAAATGAAGGATATATATGTTTATATAATAGACGCATCCCATGAAAGAAAATCAATGCAATGGAGAAAACACCAAATCAAACCCATAGAAATTGAGTCTTCTTCGCCAAACAAGGGGAGGCCATAATATAAGTTATTATAGACATAATTGCCCCAGAAAATTACAAAACAAAGACAACTTTAGCAAGCAGATAGCAGAAAAATTAGTGAAATTTTGGGATGGTAAAAATTAAAATTCTAGACCACCAACAAGCAATGATTCAGATAATCGCCCGAATCTCGTATGATGGCAACTAGCATTCAAGCAGCAGTGAACCTATACAAAATAGCACTACACCTTGAAGCCATGTATCAGCTTAAGAGTGTATTGAATCATTTTAGCAACAGCCAATAGGAAAGACCCTTAGAATGGAATGCTATCGCACAAACACGAAAATAAATAAATTAATATATTTTACTTCTTATTCAATAATCCATGTGACTTGTTAGGCTACAAATTACCAGCAATCAGATTACCAACTAAAACGAAACAATGGCGAGAGGGAGACAGAGACAACCAAAGAAAAATAATTTCAGGTGGACCGTTAAAGAATGATACTATGAGGCCAATGAGTAAGCACTTACCTATAAGATAGAACTGCAGATGTTGAGGTCTCAGTGACATTTTCAACCTTGCAAATTATTGCTTGGCTGCATGGCGATATCCAAAGTTTATAAGATATGCAAATTCTCATCCATCCAACATTTAAATAAACCAATTCTTAAAATTTCCTATAGGTCATTAAATCTAACGGCTTAGCCACAAAATGGTTCACCTTTCGACCCCTGAACGAACAACATTATGACGTATATGATGATTAGACATAAACTTGGGACTGAACCATGAAAATCCAAAAAACACAAACATGTAAGTACAGGTCTGGGTGTGTATTTCTGTCAGCTAACATATTCAGCAATCAATGATCTTCTGTCGTGGCAGATGGTGGAGGAGGTCTAGCGTTCTCTTCTTCTAACATAGCCATCTGTACATGCGATGATGGAGGCCCTTGCAGATTTGCGTGTGTTAAAAGGAGGCTAAAAATGGGATTTGGTTAGGACTACTAATGTACTAACCACGATTAACCCAAACTATGGTTAGGACAAAGTTTAATGCCAAACTGTGATTAGGACAGACTCCTAATGCCAAATTGTGGTTAGGACAAGTTTGTGTCCTAACCACAATTTGGCTTAGGCCTTCCTAACTGTGATTAGGCCTTATTTTAACCACAATTAGTACAAATTATGATTTGTTTTAGTCACAATTGAAAAAATTATAGTTAAGATGAGTTTTAATCGCAATGTTTTTTAACCGTGATTAAGAAATTATTTTTTTGTAGTGATCAAAGTTGATTGGCGTGCCTCATACTAGTAGAGAATGAGCTTGATTGCACCTGAACACTTTGCTCTAACAACAACATGAAGTGTTTTATCACCTTTCATGTTTCTCTTAGTGAGAATCACCTTTCATGTTTCTCATGAAGCAATGAATCACCTGCGCATGTGACTTGATCCAAAAGAGCTCACAAAGGTAATTTATTCTCTAAGCATTCTTGCTCCAACACATCAACAAGCCTATCCACAATTGAGATTCCCATTTTGAGCAGCCTTTTGCAATTCAAAAATAGATGTTTTTCCCCAAAAGGTTCATCTTGCGCTAATCTTTGTTGTGAAGGTGGATTTTGACTAGGGAACATTTTTGCTTTCAGTCTCTCCACCGTGTGGTTGTATCTCTGTCTTCAGTTTGCCGGTTCATTTTTTCCTATTAAAATTTGCACTTGATCCATATTTCCCTGATCTCACTCAGTATAATAAATGCAAACCCAATGATATATTAAGCTTTGTTCAGGAGTGGAAATTAAATTCCCATTCCCTGTATTATTATTATTATTTTGGCTGACAGTGGCCTTAATCATGCTTCATGCAATTATGCTTATTAAAGTTGCAATTGAAGTTCTAACTTGTTAGGAATGCTAAAGGAAAGAACAGGTTGTTATGATTAAAGTTGATGCATCTAGATAACCAATTGTTGTTGCAGTAAATAATCATTTATATATATATAAAGTTATGGTTTATCACTCTTTATTGTTTATAATGTCACATCATGATACACGGTTTACGTACTGTTTTGCATTATTTTGTTATTATTTTTTACTATTTATTATTGTTTAACATTATTCATCCATACTAATTTTTAAAAAAAAAAATTCGTGAGATCCACATTTCTTTTTAATTTTCTGATGGGATCCACATTTTTTGAAAAATTTCTAGATCTTTAGGGTTAATGCTAGTTATAAGAAAGGTGAATATCACTTGAGAAATTTGTGTGTACACAAGGTTTTCCCAAAAGTAGATTTGATTCATTTTTCTTATCTTTTCTTAATACATTTGGGCTGGGCTTTGGCAATGTACAAGCCAACAAAACCCAACTAAGTTAGGCTAGCAGGTCCTAGGGCTAGCATTGCGTTCATATTTTCCTTTGGTTACACGAATATTTTGAGGCTAGATAATCTATAGTAATAAAATTCTTGCAACGGTGCAGTAATGCATTTTAAAGCGTTTTTCTATTTTTTTTAAAGGCTAAAAATGAATGTAGGTGTTTAAAAATTGTAATTGAGATGACAAAAATTTTAACTCTAAAAAAAATTATATTTTACAAATTTTAACTATGCACAACTGTACAATAATTTTATCACTGTAGAGATCTAGCCTCAAATATTTTTGCAATATTTAAGTGTGGGACTAACCTTATGTGAGGTACTGAGGCTGTCCCACCTCAAGTCTTATTTACGGACTCAAAACCCTAACATTGCAAATGCCATTCAACAATTAAGTTCAAGCTTATTTATCTCTTTAGAGCCACTACTTAAAATATTAATATGTCATTAAATATTTTGATAAAAAAAAAGTTTCAATTAATGTTTTTAGACAAAATAGTGTTGCAACGCAACAAATTTAATAACTGATGATTAGATCAAACTAGATTAAAGTGAAAAAGCCCCCCCCCCCCCACCCCCCAAAACAAAAAACAAAAGAGTAAAAAAAAGATTTGATCATAGCGTTAATATTTCTAAATTCATGAGTTCATAGTTTCAAAGACAAAATAAATATTCAAGATATAAAAATTTACAAATAAAAAATAAAGACATATATAAGCAAAATTATATTTATTTGAACAAAGAAATGTGAGAATGATGCTCTAAGGCGCATGCTTAAATAAAAATACATAAAAAATCGAAACCATAAAAATGAATGCCAAGAAAATGAAGAAAATTAACAAAAGTAAATCACCTTTGATGTTTTTCTTGAGGAGACTCTCAGAAAAGTGATGGCCATTCAGTTCTGCGATATTTATTCTTCCGAAAGAGGCAGCCTCATGAAGCAATGAATCATCTATGCGGGTAATTTTATCAAATATAGCAGACAAAAGTAGTTTCCTCGCTATAGATAATTGGTCCAAGACATCAATAAATATATCTGCATTTCCGTTTCGAGTAGCCTTTTGCAATTCAAAAACCAAAGAGCTTTTCTCCCAAAGTGTTCCTCTTACATTACTAGTCCTGGTTATGCAGGCTTATCAAGATCGGAGAACTGTTTTGTCACACCCCTCAACTAAAGGTGTGACCGGCCATGAAAGTAAACCTCTTTGAACCAAAACCAAACAAAATTTCCTACCAAACATTAGTGAATAACTCTAAAATTTAATGCCAAATAGCATAACTAAATGGAATGATTGTGAATTATATATGTATTACATAAATTTAGTATGAATCGACTCTTAGAGAAATTTTGACAAAGTTTCCCTAAAAATTAGACCTATCATATTTCTACAAACAACCAGCCAGTACAAATACATTAAACAAAAGTTTTACTAACAATTCGAACCAGTATAACTCAGTTTTAGGGGTAGGGGACCCTATCAATAGTTCTATAGAGATACATATAACGTTCTACAATACAAAATAGATTCCAATTATATCACAAAATATGCCCACATGAATAGAAGTAGGGCTCACCAAAAATAAAAGAAAGCGACCGATTCTAAGCTGCTGAAGAGGAATCAGGCTCAGGCCTACTATATGAAAATAAATAAATAAATAAAGGGTGAGACGAGTGCTCAATGAATAAAAAAAATGCTAACTATACAACATAAGAACTATTCCACTATAAGGTTATGTTTAAAACAGAAATCTCGTAATTTCAATCAAAGATATTGATTAATAGTCCCTTTTTTACCAAAACCATTCATCAATTTTAGTAGGAGCATTAAATTAGTACTAACAAATTAGACACAGAGCACACAGCTAGTAAGGATAAGTAACACAGACGCTAAGCAATGAGCTAACGAAAATCTAAACAGATCCATGTATGATGACCAACCACATAAGGCTAGTAACACTCCTACTAGTTGGGATACATATCACAGTTCACCGTAGCTAACCACTATTGCGATTAGCTGCAGAGTCCTGAACATATAACTCCCACTAGAATCAACTTATATACATGCTTGAAGTAAATCAAGATTCATAACTTTGTATACATATTGTCAGAAAAAGAAATTAAAGTGCCTTATAGTATTCCAGTTTTGAAGGACATCAAGAAGGTTGTTTTAAAATTTTCCATAATAAAACAAAGAAGATTTCCAATACCAATATCCAAATATGCGTGATTAATCTATAGTCAACATTCTTTACTCACCTCGTAAGATAACCCTGATAATTCTCTTTTATATTCTCTATTAATCCTCTAGTTGCCACTACATCCCCGATTATCCTATACACCAACTTACAAGATTTCAATATTTGCATAATTTCTGCGACCAATCATACAAATCTTCATCTCTAACTCAACATCTAGTACAATCATACTTGCTTTGGTTACAATTTCAACCCTTTATATACAATTCATTTCCTAACCACTACTAACCCGCACAAACTTACTTTATGAGTTCTTCATTCTCATTGCCTCCATCTAACAAGATATAGTCTTATTATCAATTCAATTTCATTACTTGAATGGTGATTTGCTCACCAAGTTGCTTACTAAATGCCTTAATTCTTGCATCCATTTAAATCCTTAAATTTTACGTAGTTAACCGATGTAATTTCCAAAACCTTAAATACTTATTTCACTCGTCAACCATCAAGAAAAACAATTTAAAATTATCTGAATCCATATATGTTAAAATCATCAAGAAGGGAGTTATTTACTAAGTTATTAATTTATACTCTTCATTCAATTTATAATTGCATAAAAATATAAATCACCCAGTATGTATATATATAAAAGTAAAATCAAATAAAACCTTTTTTTTTAGGCTGACCATTATTGCAAAACATTAACACAAAAGCAACAAAGAAACTATATTATCTAACTCCAAATGTCATAACAATAAGAATATGAATATGAATATATATATATATATATATGTATATATATATATCATTAAATGATTGTTTCTACCTCCTCATCTCTCATGCTACAGTAGCACACATACACACACACACACACGCATAGAGCTAGTGGCAGCAAACACTGCGTGTTGGAGATATAAGGATAGAAAGGAGCAATAACATAAGGGAGGAACACATACACAATTAGAGCTTGAATTCTAACCCAAGGATGCGGTTCATGAGCTGAAATAACATAAGGTAGAAACAATTGTTTAATGATATATATATACATATATATCATTAAACGATTGTTTCTGCCTCTTCATCACTCATCTCAAGGGACTTGCTTTTCAAACCGGCCCGTTCCAGTAATTGTACAACGTACCGAGCGTTATATTTTCACCCCCCTTAAAATAAATTTCATCCTCGAAATTTAAATACGTACCTCAGAGAAATAGCTCTGGATACTTTTGTTTCATGTCATCTTCTAGTTTCCAGGTTGCCTCCTCAGACGTCGGGCCCTTCTAGACCACTTTCACCAAAGGGATGCTCTTGTTTCAAACCGGCCCGTTCTAGTGATTGTACAACGTACCAGGCATTACAGTTCACTCCCTTGACTTTCCAACAATCAAGAGAGTACTGGAAAGACAACCCAATACTCCTATGTTCAGCACCAATTAGCCGTAATTTGTGAATGAAAGGAGGGACATTTAGAATCAGTTTCTACCCCACCATCAAGGAGCTATAGCATTAGACCAGAATGAAGAGATTTTTGTACAATATAATGGCTGCCCAAACCGAAAATATAACACAAATGAAGTAGGAGAAAATTATGCAAAAAACCAAAGCAAATGAAAGAGGAAGGTAATAACAAAAAATAAGGAAGCAGAGTTGGATGTACACAAGGATCAAATGCTCCAATGGATGTGAGTTCAGCAATAGAAACACAAGAATTCAAGAAAGCTGAAGGAAGAAATCCCACTATGAGAGCAATGCTAAGGGAAGGGGAGCTACACAAAATTTTCTCTCCAAATTCTACACCCAAACTTGGCAAGACAGCTTGAAACACACAGAAACACAAGGCACAGGGAGGTCCATCTACAACGAAAAGAATGGAGCTAAAGGCTAATGACTTAGGCTAATTTTTCCTCTACTACTCTGACCAAAATGATGGCATCTAGATCCTCTACTCATCGGCTCCCTGCGCAGCGCCTCCTTCTCGATAAAACGACATCGTTACATTAATGGAAATGGCACCGTCTCGATAAATTACTTATTGCACAATCCTAAGCGTCTACCTCTGCGCGTTCCTGGCCGTTGATTCAATCCTATGAAGCTAAAAGAGAACAGAGCCTCTATAATGTTGCATCCATGAGAAATCGTCTTCAATGTTTTTTCCTATTCCATTGACGAGAAGATGAGCTCATGGTTCATTGTGAATGCTTCATTTTCTCTATTGTTTCCTATTCCATCGGAACATCATTTACATCTTCTTGGCCAGCGTCAAGCTGCCTTTCCAAAACATCTTCAGTAAGTTGAGGTAGGGATGACTCTCCATTTTGTAACATGGAAGAATCTGATAAAACAACATATCACTTTCTGTCAAGCAAAGGCTTTGCAATATCAAATGGAACCCACCTGTAGATCATGCATTACTCATTAGCCTCGTTTAAACACAGTAAAGGGTGCTGGCAAAAAGTGAATAAAATCCACCAGAAAAGCAAGTAAGGATCTATTTAACAAATCTATAGGCTGGAAGATCATGATGGTGTAATTTGATCATTCCACATTACCTACAATTAAAAATACAATGTATGACAACATTCCAAAGGATTACAGATTGCAATATGAATTGATAACAAAGTGTGGTGGAGATATTAAAAAGAAACCACGACAGTTTATAAAGATAGTAACTGCTATAAATATTCATGAAGGAATTGACAGCATGATGAAGTAGCAAATTGTTAGAGGGTTGGAATGAAATAACTTACTGATAACGAAGAGGACATAGAAGCTCTGATGGACGATATGCAGCTTTGTATCTCATCTTGCTGCAAGAGTGAATGTAGTAGCCAAGATAATAGAATTGAAGACTAGGACAATGAACTTGGTTTTCTTTCACCCAACCTATTTCTTGAAGTGCAGAATACTTGCTTAGAGTACTATACAATACTTCACTGACTTCACCATCTGTTTCACTATATGCAGGTACAGTTTCTTTGACTTGTTTTGTAAAACCTGACGTGCAGAACGTGCATGAAAATATATATGGGAAGGGAGTGGAGTTGACTTTTCAATGCTGATTCTTGCAACTGCCACGTACTGATCCTTGCTCTCCAAAAAAATTACTGATATATCCTTGCTTTTAATCACTTTCAGCTTAGTTTTTCGGTCATTGAGCACTCCAAATTCTGCAACACATATCCTTCCAGCAGAGCAATCACAGAATCGACAGAAACTCTGCATCTTCATCCCTGTTTTGCTGGACGCTGCCTTTTCTGCTTCTTCGAGTTGCTGGATGCTGGTTTTTCTGCTTCCTTGAGCTGTGAATTTTCTTCAGTTTAGCTGCTTCATTCAGTCGCATGGAAGCTCCCTGCTGGACGAACTGTGGTGCTGAGTAAAAGTTGCAATTCTTCTCCTCTGTTCAACGCCACTTCACTGCCCTGTTCAACGTTGATTTTGCTGGTTTGGTTCGAACTGCAGCTGCAGACTTGCTCCTTGAATTTTATTAAGCTTTTGTTGCTGGTTGCTGGTGAAACCAAGCCAGAAAAATTAATTTCCAGGTCTGAAATTCTGCCATATGAATTGCTTTTGCTGGGTTCATTTTCTCCCCTCTGCTCACGCCATTTTGTTCTGCTGGTTCGCTCTCCTTGCAGCCTTCCTCCTCTTTGTTTAGGCTGTGTGGGTGTGGCAGGAGAGCAACGTTATATAGTGTTTTTAGGCCTAAAAATTTCTGATGTGTGTGTTGTTTTTCTGGTCAACTTTTCATGCATTTCCCTTCTCTGTTTCCTACTGCTGTAATACATTTTTATGTGGTGGCCAGCAAGGGAGGTCCTGCGCAGAAGAAAAGGAGGGTGCAGGAAGATGATTTTAGTTGTAAAAAAAAAATTCTGACTTCATTCACACTTAATTGTATGTCCACTCTCCTACATGCTAATTCCTCCCAAAAATTTTGCATATATACATACCTATTTTTAATTAAAGACTAAACCCCACTGTGCTCTTTTCTTAGTTGTCAAATTATATTTATACAGAATAAACTTCCCTTTAACGTGTGGCTACAGATTAAAGACGGTATGCGTTTCCTTTATTTCTGGATTTTGGGTTTAGCTCCTAAGTAGAATGAGGGAAAAGAGAGCACAATATATGTGTATGAAATATATTGTACGAGTATGGAAGGCGTAAAATTAGTAGAGGAATAATTTTTAAAAACCAGATAAGTTCTGTATGGGATCATTGGAATGATGCACCCTCTAAAAATCTGATGAACAGATATTGTAGGGAATTCAGGAGATTGAGGCATAGCTGAGAAAGGGTCAAGAAATTTCTGTAAAAATCTTGGAAGGTGAGTAAGTAATGCGGATTGTGAGACATGGGAAATTCTTATTTTGTTACAAGTTTCCTTGCAGTGTTTTAAAAAAAATTGATTATCTATTTATAGAGATACACATTTCACTATTTTGTCATATGCATGTTTACCAAAAATCGGTTCGAACATGAATTTTTCAAATTGATAGATGTTGGAATTATTTGGAAATTTTACGATGAACTCGATCGGGAAGGTATTCTGTCTGAGAGGTTAAAAGGAAAAAAAATGCATTGTTTATGAAGTCATTTGTTCAGAACCCTGTAGCTAACAGCAGTGGATGTTAGCCCTGGTGCACCATGATCTGTACCTCAGCTAGCAGGGGCGGTGTTAGCCCCGTGTGTAGGCCACCACACGTGGAGTTATATTATTTCCGCAAGCTGAATGCTTTGCGTCTGTAATGACTTTTCCCCGCGAGCTGTGTGCTCTGCGTCTGTTTAAATTGGTTCTACTTAGATACTTTCAGTGCATTTGTATGAAAGAATTTGCATAAAACATGTTTTACGCGGTATATCTATAAATATGTACCTATATATTCGTGACCCTACTTTTATTTTAAAAAGGGTCGGCATTGCTTATTCATTAAGTATTCAACTCATTTTATATATATATATATATATATATATTTTCAGAGAGCAGTAGGGACCCTAATCTACCTCCAGCCGCCTTCTAGTGGTCGATATTTCGATTACTTCTTTGATGAGCCTGCAGTGGCTCATGTGGGTGTATTTTGTTTGTATGTGTATTTTGTTTTGAATCTTGTAAAGTTGGCTCCACTAAATCATAGTTAGGGCATCCCTACTCCCTGGATGTTTCTTTTAGTCTGAATGGATGTATTGTATTGTCTGACACTTTGTAGAAATATCGGGAGGTCTACGTTATAGAGGAGACTCTGCCAAAATTTCTATAAACGTCCCTCAAAGAAAAGCTTATATGTTTTATATGAATCAAAATGATACCCATAATCATTCTCTTTATTTTCCACTTCTGCGTAAACATACGTAAACTGTGGAGTGTGACAGTTTGGTATCAGAGCTTAGGTCTTTCTGTGGTCCTGTGGAGCAAGAGTTTTCGGTGGAATCTCAATTATGGTTATGAACCCGGGCGTAACTATACTTGAGGTGTCACTGAAAACCTTATAGGGTGTCCTAAGTTATTCCTTCAAGTGTACTGTCTTGTTGAATATTACTTCCAATCTGAAGAATGATTTGAATGATGATCATATTTTTTTTGTAGTGTGTGGATATGCCTCCCAAAATTCATTCCGTTAATAGATTAGCAGCTGTAGATGAAGCTTTTGCAAGTGCATCGACTCAACAAACTACTCCACTTGTCAGAGGTCGTGGTCGAGGTCGGGGTAGGGGTCGAGGAACTATTCGGCCTCCTAGACAGGCCTCACCTGTGGACAGGGTAGAGCCTCCATAGCTTGTGGAGGAAATTGCACCACCAGTTCAGCCAAGACCGGGCGGGCCTTAGGTGATGAGGGAGGAGAGGGAGGTCCCAGTAACCCTCTCCCAATTTTTGAAATTGAAGCCTCCCACTTATTCCAAAACAGAAAGTCAAGAGGATCCCTAGTTGTTTATTGATGGTATCGAGAAGATATGCAGAGCTCTGAGTTGCTCAAGTGCAAAATCTGCTGAGTTTGCTGGGTTTTAGTTACAAGATGCGGCTTACATATGGTATCAGACTTTACTGGGGGAAAGGCCAATCGGAGCTCCTCTAATGTTATGGGAAGAATTTAAGGGACTCTTTATGGATTGCTTTTTGCCACAGAGTGTCCGGGATGCTAAGGCCAGAGAATTTGAGGGCCTTAAATTAATTCCAGGCATGAGTGTTTCTGATTATGATATCTGGTTCACACAGTTGTCTCGCTACGCCCTACATCTAGTCCCTACTGAAAGGGACAGGATCAAGCGATTTATGAATGGGCTACCTCGCATGTTGTATAGGGTTATTGCTCCACAGATGAATATCTTCCCTTCATATTTAGTTGCGGTGGATTGTGTACGTATGATAGAGATGAGAGACAAGGAGGAAAACACTTCTCAGAGAAAAAGGAAGCGTGACAGTGATGGGAGACAGGGAGGTAGTTCCTTTGCAGCTGGACCTTCTTATGGTCTCAGACCTCAAAGTCATCAGAGATTTACTCAAGCTTTTACGGGGCCTCCGACTTCATTTTCTACCAGCACTGACCAGCACAGAGCATCGTTCCGAGGGGTTAGCACGATGTCTACCCCAGTTACTGCTCCATCCCGTCAGTCTAGAGGTCCTTGTTCCATTTGTGGAAATATACATTCAGGCACTTGCCACAGAGAGATGGGGTATGTTTTCGTTGTGGGCAGGTGGGGCACTTGGTGAGAGACTGTCCTCAGCGCTACCCTGATTCGAGTCAAGCATCAATTCGACCCACCAGGCAATTTTCAACGGGGACTCCATCTACCGGTGCAGTTACTGTTCAGAGTGGCCGAGGGAGTAGCAGTGGGACAGTAGTTGGCAGAGGACAGGCGACTGCAGGGCGAGGTCAGGCTCGGGTTTTTGCACTAAACAGACAGGACACACAAGCATCTAATGTCGTGGTAACAGGTACACTTACGATTTGTTCACATGCTGCTTACTCCTTATTTGATCCTGGCTCTACACATTCCTATATATCTCCCTACTTTACAAAGAAGATTGGTAAGGACTCTGAAAAGTTAGAGTGTCCGTTGCTTGTGGCAACCCCAGTGGGGGAATCTGTAAAGGTAGATCAGGTATATAAGGCATGTATGATTACACTGGCTGATTGCGAGATGCTAGTTGACTTGATAGTGCTTGCGATAGCAAAGTTTGATATAATGCTCGGAATATATTGGTTAGCGTCCTGCTATGCAGTGGTGGATTGTCATCTTAAGCAAGTGAGATGTAATTTTCCTGAAAAATCACCCTTTGTCATTCAAGGTGACCGAAGTGAAGCACCAAACAATTTAATATCTATGATAGAAGCTCAGAGGCTTTTAAAAAAGGGGTATCAAGGATATTTAGCGATAGTTCAGGATATAGAACTGTAAGTCCCAACATTGGAACAGGTTCTTGTGGTAAAAGAATTCCCTGATATTTTTCCCGAAGAATTACCAAGATTGCCTCCTGAAAGGGAAATCGAATTTTGCATTGATATGTTATCAGGCACTCAGCCTATATCTATTCCTCCTTATCGAATGGCACCTCTAGAGCTTAGTGAACTAAAGAATCAATTGCAAGACCTGTTGGACAAGGGTTTTATTCGCCCTAGTACGTCTCCTTGGGGCGCACCTGTTCTTTTTGTTAAGAAGAAGGATGGTTCTCTTCGCCTATGTGTAGATTACAGACAGCTGAATAAAGTGACAGTGAAGAATAAGTACCCTTTGCCTCGTATAGATGACCTATTTGACCAATTACAGGGAGCTCAATATTTCTCAAAAATTGATTTAAGATCAGGTTATCATCAGCTATGAATTAGAAGGGAAGATATCTCAAAAACTGCTTTTAGAACCCGGTATGGTCATTATGAATTTCTAGTTATACCATTTAGGTTAACCAATGCCCCAACTACCTTTATGGACTTGATGAATCGAGTGTTTAAGCCATTTCTAGATCGATTTGTTATCGTGTTCATTGATGATATTTTGATTTACTCTAAGGGTTATGAAGAGCATGAATAGCATCTGAGAATGGCACTACAAGTGTTATGGGAACACCAACTATATGCTAAACTTTCTAAATGCCAGTTTTGGCTAGAAAGAATTGCCTTTTTGGGCCATGTAATTTCCAAAGATGGGGTGCAAGTGGATCCAAGTAAGGTGGAAGCGGTTCAAAAATGGCCGAGGCCTACTACAGTTATAGAGATTCGTAGTTTCTTGGGCTTGGCAGGTTATTATCGTCGGTTTGTTAAAGATTTTTCAAAAATAACTGCGCCGCTAACAAGACTAACCCAGAAAAATGTGAAGTTTCAGTGGTCTGAGCTGTGTGAAAAGGGGTTTCAGAAATTGAAAGATTGTCTGACTTCTGCACCAATTTTGGCATTACCCTCGGGATCAGGAGGTTATGTTGTGTACTGTGATGCTTCTAGGATTGGCCTAGGATGTGTATTGATGCAGCATGGTCATATGATTGCTTATGCCTCTAGACAACTTAAGAAGCATGAACAGAATTACCTAACCCATGATTTAGAAATGGCGGCAATGGTTTTTGCTCTCAAAATCTGGAGACATTATTTATATGGGGAGACATGTGAGATCTATACAGATCATAAAAGCCTTAAATATATCTTCCAACAGTGGGATCTGAATCTTAGGCAAAGATGGTGGATGGAGCTACTCAAAGATTATGATTGTACCATTTTATACCACCCAGGTAAGGCGAATGTAGTAGCAGATGCTCTGAGCAGGAAATCCATGGGGAGTTTGAGCCATATTGCGGAGACACGGAGACCACTAATTTTAGATCTTCATAAGATTGAGCGTTCAGGAATCCAATTTGAGATTAAAGAGCCAGGAACGTTTTTGGCTCATGTGCATTTGAAAGGTTGAAAGTTGCCCAAGCCAGGGATACACAAATATGTAAATTGGTGGATGACGTCAAAAGTGGAAGGAAAAATGAATTCATTGTAGATTCAAATGGTGTTTTATGGTTCGGTACTCGATTGTGTATGCCAAATGTGGATGAATTGAAGAGAGAACTTATGGAAGAGGCTCATTGTTCTCGGTATACAATCCATCCAGGTTCTACAAAGATGTACTAAGATTTAAAGTAAGTATACTGGTGGGAAGACATGAAGAGAGATATAGCGCATTTTGCTTCTCATTGTTTGGCATGTCAGCAAGTTAAGGCAAAACATCAAAAACCTGCAGGGCTACATCAACAGCTGGAAATACCCGAGTAGAAGTGGAAAAGGATCACTATGGACTTTGTAACGGGATTACCTCGAACAGTAAGGGGTTATGATTCTATCTGGGTGATTGTGGATAGACTCACTAAAACAGCTCATTTTCTCCCTGTGAAGACAACGTACAATGTGGCAAAATATGCACAGCTTTACATGAATGAGATAGTGAAGCTTCACGGTATACCAATGTCTATAATTTCTGATCGAGGACCCCAATTTACTTTTAAGTTTTGGAGAGCTTTTCAAGAGGCTATGGGTATCCAATTAGATCTTAGCACTGCCTTTCATCCTCAGACTAATGGGCAATCTGAGAGGACTGTACAAATAATAGAAGATATACTAAGGTTGTGTGTTATGGACTTTGGTGGTAGCTGGGATAACTATTTATCATTGGTGGAATTTGCTTATAATAATAGTTATCAAGCTAGCATATGGATGGCACCCTTCGAAGCATTATATGGAAGACGGTGCAGGTCTCCCATTGGATGGTTTGAAACTGGAGAAGTTAAATCATTAGGACCTGAATTAGTGCAAGATACCTTAGAAAAGGTGAAAGTAATCAAGGAGAGATTGGTAGCAGCTCAGAGCAGGCAGAAAGCGTATGTGGACTGTCGACGCCGTGATTTGGAGTTTATTATTGGGGACTACGTGTTTCTCAGGGTGTCTCTTATGAAAGGTGTGATGAGATTTGGGAAGAAAGGAAAGTTGACCCCGAGATATGTGGGACCATTTGAGATCCTAGAGCAAATTGGGGCTGTAGCCTATCGGCTAGCATTGCCACCGGAATTATCTAATATCCACCCAGTATTTCATGTTTCAATGTTAAGGAAATATCTACTTGATCCTTCTCACGTGTTGCAAAACCAAGATGTTTCTTTAGGTGAAGGTTTAACTTATGAAGAAGTTCCAGTTGCAATATTGGATAGACAAACGAAGAAGTTACGTTCTAAGGAGATTATGTCAGTGAAAGTTCTGTGGCGTCACCATACACCAGAGGAAGTTACATGGGAGATGGAAAACGAAATGCGTGCAAAATACCCCTATTTATTTGAGAACTAAGGTTAGTATGTATATGTATATATAAATTCGGGGACCGAATTTTTTTTTAGGGGGAGAGATTGTAAAACTCGACGTGCAAAACGTGCATGAAAATATATATGGGAAGGGAGTGGAGTTGACTTTTTAATGCTGATTCTTGCAGCTGCCACGTACTGATCCTTGCTCTCCAAAAAAATTACTGATATATCCTTGCTTTTAATCACTTTCAGCCTGGTTTTTCAGTCATTGAGCACTCCAAATTCTGCAACACATATCCTTCCAGCAGAGCAATCACAGAACTGACAGAAACTCTGCATCTTCATCCCTGTTTTGTTGGACGCTGCCTTTTCTGCTTCTTCGAGTTGCTGGACACTGGTTTTTCTACTTCCTTGAGCTGTGAATTTTCTTCAGTTTAGCTGCTTCATTCAGTCGCATGGAAGCTCCCTACTGGACGAACTGTGGTGCTGAGTAAAAGTTGCAATTCTTCTCCTCTGTTCAGCGCCACTTCACTGCCCTGTTCAACGTTGATTTTGCTGGTTTAGTTCGAACTGCAGCTGCAGACTTGCTCCTTGAATTTTGTTAAGCTTTTGCTGCTGGTTACTGGTGAAACCAAGCCAAAAAAATTAATTTCCAGGTTTGAAATTCTGCCATATGAATTGCTTTTGCTGGGTTCATTTTCTCCCTCTGCTCACGCCATTTTGTTCTGCTGGTTCTCTCTCCTTGCAGCCCTCATCCTCTTTGTTTAGGCTGTGTGGGTGTGGCAGGAGAGCAATGTT
Organism: Erythrophleum ivorense; assembly: GCA_026724425.1. NCBI lineage: Eukaryota > Viridiplantae > Streptophyta > Magnoliopsida > Fabales > Fabaceae > Erythrophleum > Erythrophleum ivorense. The sequence goes on along the minus strand of JAIUCV010000020.1, from coordinate 9,700,064 downwards.
ATATAGTGTTTTTAGGCCTGAAATTTCTGATGTATGTGTTATTTTTCTGGCCAACTTTTCATGCGTTTCCCTTCTCTGTTTCCTACTACTGTAATACATTTTTATGTGGTGGCCAGCAAGGGAGGTCCTGCGCAAAAGAAAAGGAGGGTGCAGGAAGATGATTTTAGTTGTAAAAAAAAATTCTGACTTCATTCACGCTTAATTGTATGTCCACTCTCCTACATGCTAATTCCTCCCAAAAATTCTGCATATATACATACCTATTTTTAATTAAAGACCAAACCCCACTGTGCTCTTTTCTTAGTTGTCAAATTATATTTATACAGAATAAACTTCCCTTTAACGTGTGGCTACAGATTAAAGACGGTATGCGTTTCCTTTATTTCTGGATTTTGGGTTTAGCTCCTAAGTAGAATGAGGGAAAAGAGAGCACAATATATGTGTATGAAATATATTGTACGAGTATGGAAGGCGTAAAATTAGTAGAGGAATAATTTTTAAAAACCAGATAAGTTCTGTATGGGATCATTGGAATGATGCACCCTCTAAAAATCTGATGAACGGATATTGTAGGGAATTCAGGAGATTGAGGTATAGCTGAAAAAGGGTCAGGAAATTTCTGTAAAAATCTTGGAAGGTGAGTAAGTAATGCGGACTGTGAGACATGGGAAATTCTTATTTTGTTACAAGTTTCCTTGTAGTGTTTTAAAAAAAAATTGATTATCTATTTATAGAGATACACATTTCACTATTTTGTCATATGCATGTTTACCAAAAATCGGTTCGAACATGAATTTTTCAAATTGATAGATGTTGGAATTATTTGGAAATTTTACGATGAACTCGATCGGGAAGGTATTCTGTCTGAGAGGTTAAAAGGAAAAAAAATGCATTGTTTATGAAGTCATTTGTTCAGAACCCTGTAGCTAACAGCAGTGGATGTTAGCCCTGGTACACCATGATCTGTACCTCAGCTAGCAGGGGCGGTGTTAGCCCCGTGTGTAGGCCACCACACGTGGAGTTATATTATTTCCGCAAGCTGAATGCTTTGCGTCTGTAATGACTTTTCCCCGCGAGCTGTGTGCTCTGCGTCTGTTTAAATTGGTTCTACTTAGATACTTTCAGTGCATTTGTATGAAAGAATTTGCATAAAACATGTTTTACGCGGTATATCTATAAATATGTACCTATATATTCGTGACCCTACTTTTATTTTAAAAAGGGTCGGCATTGCTTATTCATTGAGTATTCAACTCATTTTATATATATTTTTTTTCAGAGAGCAGTAGGGACCCTAATCTACCTCCAGCCGCCTTCTAGTGGTCGATATTTCGATTACTTCTTTGACGAGCTTGCAGTGGCTCATGTGGGTGTATTTTGTCTGTATGTGTATTTTGTTTTGAATCTTGTAAAGTTGGCTCCACTAAATCATAGTTAGGGTATCCCTACTCCCTGGATGTTTCTTTTGGTCTGAATGGATGTATTGTATTGTCTGACACTTTGTAGAAATATCGGGAAGTCTACATTATAGAGGAGACTCTGCCGAAATTTCTACAAACGTCCCTCAAAGAAAAGCTTATATGTTTTATATGAATCAAAATGATACCCATAATCATTCTCTTTATTTTCCGCTTCTGCGTAAACATACGTAAACTGTGGGGTGTGACATGTTTTTTCTCATTGGCTTGGACATGTAATCTGCGTAATTATACTCAATGCTATGAACAGTAGACAGAGTTGGAGGAGATGAAGAGACGATCAAAGAGTTGGCTGTGAACATTATTAAAGAGACGATTGAAGAGCTGAAAGATACAGAGTGTGAGAAGATGAAGCTTCTGCAATGAACCAAAAAGAAACACTGGAGAAAATGAAGCATCCATAATGAACCATGAGCTCAGCTTCTCGCCATGGAATAGGAAAAAATATTGAAGATGATTTCCCATGGATGCGACATTACAGAGGCTCTGTTCTCTTTTAGCTTCATAGATTGAATCAATGGCCAGGAACGCGCGGAGGTGGACGCTCAGGATTGCGCAATAAGTAATTTATCGAGATGGTGTCGTTTCCATTAATGCAAACGATGTCGTTTTACCGAGAAGGAGGCACTGCGTAGGAAGCCGATGAGCAGGAGATCCGGACGTCGAAATGATGGGTACTGGTGAGGAGGCATGTAGTTGAAAAAGTAAGGAAAGGAATTGACAAAAAGACCAACTTATCAGACATAAAGTGAAGGGCATTTTCAGGTATCATAAAGTAGCAACAGAGAAGGAAAATTTCAAGCTTTTACATGTTTTGCTTTCAATCTCTCCATTCTGTTACTACAAATCTGCCTCCAACTTGCTTCATTTCCTTCTATAGGAATTTGCACTTCATCCATATTTCCCTCTCACTCCTAGGAATCAAATACTTCAAACCCAATAATGTTAAGCTTTGATGGATTTGGAAATTTGCAATTCCTTGTTTATGATGATCACAGTAGCCTTAATTAAACTATGTTTATTCAAGTTGTTAACAAAGTTAAGATTGATTACGAATGCTTAAGGAACAAAGTCTAGTGATTATAAAATATATGGCTAAAGGCTTATATGTATTGATTACATATCCTTATCTTCTGTTTGGGTGACATTGTCTATTTTCTATATCTAAGTTAACTGTCGAGAAGGAAGAACTATTTCTATGGAAGAAGGATTTGGCTTTAACTCACTTTAGTTCAATTGCTTGACTTACATCAAATAATCAAGTACACGGTATCTATAGCCTAACAAGGGAAATAGATTCAAGCCGTTATTAAATACCTAATACATCAATTACACTTATAAATCATTTTAATCTAGGTACATGAATTTAGCATTCTAGATACATTAATCTTTATCTAGCTAGAAACTATAAAAGTCATGATTCTAAACATCTAAAAGGATGTGAATATAGAGAATTATATATTTATCCAATTTTAATTGAAGTATTTGATAATACGAGTATGAGAAAATATATAAAAACTTTTTGCAATAACAAAATGTCAAATTCATTAACATCCTTATGTATATGACTCATTTTAATCACATCCTGTCAGTTGGAACACCTTTCTAATTGCACAACCTGAGTTTTAAGCCGTTCTAATGATTTATTCTGAATTGCCACTGGCAATTTTTCATCCATATTTATGGCCTAAAGTTAAAGAAATTGCTAACTAAACTTGAAGGAAGAAATTGACCAAATAATTATCAATAAAAGTGATATGGCAATGGAGGATACAACAGTAACGAATATAAAGTAGGATTAATTATTCAATGTGTGTGTATGTGTGGAAGAGAGAAAATATGAAATGAATATTCATTTTCTCAGTACACAAGATACAACAAGATCCAGGCCACTTGCTGAAAAGGAATGGGGTGCAGCATCTTCTTTTCTATTTTATGGGAATGATAGCATAGACTGTACCTTGTAAGATAGGATATACGAAGAAAATTAACAGCATCTTGAGGTAAATAAACTGAATCGTGACAGCACCACAACATTTAGTAACTTGAGGATAAGGATGATATATATATATATATATATATATAATCATATGGAGATCAAAGCCAAGCAGAAGCCCAAGTGGCCTGCTTTTATTGCCAAAACCCACAGTTACACCCGTAAAATCAAGGAAAACGACTTTAACGAGAAAGCAGCCCAAAGGTATGGTCATAAACCGCGAAACAATGCATTGACATTGATAGTGCCAAAAGCTTCAACTAAACACTAGGGACCCTTTTAATCAGCACTTATCGTACCAAGTGAAGACGAAACAACAGCAACACAACGGGGACTGCGACTACAAGAGCAACCACAATAACAACTGCAATAACAGCCACAATGGCCCAGAAAATTTTAAAGTAGATGTCGCGATACCTAGGCACGATGAATAAAAAGAAAATACTCCAAGTCACATTTGACCAGATTGATATAGTGCAGAAGGAACTGATTCCAATGAAAATTGTAAAAGAGGCAAGCCGGGAGACATGGCTTACAACTAGACTTAATGCAGCCATAAACGCCAGAGTCATTGATAACAGAGATATACCCACCACGAAAAGCGCAGAACTAAAGGCACTCGAAGGATGAAATTTGCCAATCTGTGCCCACAAAAGAAAGAAAGATCCAAATGTGGAGCTGTACATAGCTACCATGTTAAAAACAGCAAATATCTTAAACATTGTTTTATGACCCAAAACCGCCATCCCTCTATTATACCTGGCACTGTAAATTCAGTCGCAAATGTCACCGTTATTATCAGTATCGCCACTAACATCAGTGTGTTCATTTTTTTATTCATATCTGCATTAAGTGGTTCTAGACGTTTAAGCAGACTTTCTACTTTATCACTCTTGTTTGCACCAGCAAACTTCAAGACCAAGTTTGTTAGCTCCTACAAACAAACCAGAAATGAAAGAATGATACTACAAGTAATTGGAAGATGTAATAGATTTGTAAATTTTATATGATGTACCAAAAAATGCATATATATAATTATATGTGGGCATACATAAAAAGAAATATCTTCATATTTTAAGCAGTGTCTCTTTCTTTTTTTCAGGCAGTTTAACGAGTTTTGAAGTTAACTACTATCTTATCATCAATCATGAATTAGCGACATATGAACAACTTGATATCTAAGTAGTATTTGTTATTTGCACACAATTTGAATAGATCGTCCTCCGACAAGCTACTTTATGTGTGTGTGTGTGTGTGATTGTTAATTGTCAGTTGTACTAGCCACATAAGCATGAACCATACCTGTAAAACTCCCCTTTGGATTTCTATTTTCAACAAAACAATATCTCGAGCTGTTAAACCTTCATTATTCACGAGATTCACATCAATCCTTTTATCAAGTGTCAGAATTAGTACAGTCGAATAATGTAAGTTCCCTGAAGCCAAATGCAATGGTGTGTTTCCATTTTTGTCTTTCTTGTTTACATTAAGCTGCTCAAGCTTTGTGTTTCTTAAAACATATTGCACCACATTATCCTGGCCATGCTTTGCTGCAACATGAAGAATGTTTTGACTCTTCTTGTTAAGCAAACCTCTAGAATAAGTCCCTTCTTGTTCACAAAGTTCCTTGACCACCTTAACATGACCCCGTTTGGGAGCAAGGTGAATAGGAAGGTGGCCCTTAATATAAAATTCTATGGCTGATAGAGTAGATTTCTCCAAAAGTATACGAACGCCTTCAACATAACCAGTTAAAGCTGCAAAGTGAATTGGAGTTCCTCCGTGTTCATCTCTTAGGTACATTAAGTCTGATCTTTTCTCCACCATCATTTTCAATAAATCTGCAACTAAATTAAGACAACTCATAGAAAACAACTAGTTGAAAGTTGGAGAAGTGACTTATTGGTTAATGATTTGTATAGATGTGCAAGTTCAATGTTAAAGTATGTGTCATGTATATAGATTATTGTATTCACGTATATGGAACATTAATTATAGTAGATCGTGTAATTTCAAAGCAAGTCAAACAAGTGAATTTCTGGAAATATCTCCCTTCTTTTTCTAATGTAGGTTCCTCTGTTGAAGTTAAAGGGAAGTCCATAGTTTACCTGAACTTTTTGTTGATATGGCAGCATGGAGTGGAGAGATTCCATGGCACCTTCGGCGCGGCATATCATCCGGAATTAGATCATTATCTTCCAACCAGTGATCAACAATTTCCTTATTTGAAGTCAGAATTGCCAAATACAATGGAGATACATTTGAACTTTTCAAATAATGAGCCACATTTTTATTTGCATTAAAGAGGAGAGTGACCCCATTAAGATCATTGCTATACACTGCCTCATGCAAAGCTGTATTCCCATACGCATTGGTTAATTTCGTTATGATCTTTTCATCATTATTATTCTCTACTGGAGATATTGATCTCTGTTGGGAGAGGATGACCTCAGCTACACCTGAACTCTTTGATCTTGCAGCAACATGAATTGGAGTATCTCCATCGATGTTTGTCTTGGTTGCCCAATCAGTTCTGCAATTTCTGCTTTTCCAAAATAAGCAGCATCGTGAAGCAATGTGTCACCTGCAGAGGTGAGTTGATCAAACATAGCTGACAAACGTAGCATCTTCTCTGAAGATACATTTCCAAGACGTCAACAAACTGATCCACAACCCCATTTTGAACAGACAATTTATAAATCACACAGTTTTTCTCTCCAAAAGATTCCTCTTGCAATAGTCTTGGTTGTGAAGGTGGATCTTGATTACTGAACCCTCTTGCTCTCAGTCTCTCCATTCTTTCATTGCATCTCTCTCTCCAGCTTTCTATTTCATTTCCTACCATAGAAATTTGCAGTTGATCCATATTTCTCCTTCACTCACAGGAATGAAAATTGCAAACCCAGTATCGTTAAGTTTTGTCTGGTTTGGAAATTCCCAGCTCTTTTTATATCTCCCCCGTATATTCCAGAATTTATTGATCCATATTTCTGAATTGCTTTTACTTGCTTGCTCTGAAAGAGAGATGGTAACCTACAATACATTCCTGACCCTATGAAACAAATTCAAAAGAAAACTGGGCTTGTATTTATAAAACAAGTCTTTTACCTGATTTGTCTCTTATTACATTATATATGGATATATATATATATATATATATATATGAGATACATGCCTTGTTTCCAATAATTGACAACGGCTTGGCCAATAATTGTTGAATAGCGCCAGAAGAAAAAAATTAATTGTTGACTCAGTTATAGTTATATGTACGAAGTTAAAAATTTATCCATCCTTGTTTTTACATTAATTGACAAATAGATCATAAATTTTATTTCATTTTTTTATTTGACCAGTAATAAATTAATGATATATTCATGGTTAGAGTATTTATTTTCTTGCAAAATTATAAATATGCCATATATCACTAAAATCTAATTTCAATTGCAATTTTTAATATACAAAGAATAAGCTTGTCACATGATGCATAAGTTGATCTGATCGAACTGTCCTTAAAATAAACTAAAAAAACAAGAATAAAATCCTATTTTGGTTCTCATAGATGTAGTATTTTTTAATTTAGTCCATCTTAGAATTATTTTCTCAATTTAATATTTGATATTTCTCAATTTGACTTTTCATAAGATTTTCTTTTGAATTTGATCTCCTAGAAATAGGTATTTATCAACTTAATCTGTTACAAATAAAATTGTTATCAATAATATCTTTCTACCAATCTATTGTTGATTTCATTTACCATAAATTAATAGAAAGATATTATTGATGACATTTTTATTTGTTAGAAATTAAATTGAAAAATATCTTATTTATGAGGGATTAAATTTAGAAGGCAATTTTATCAAGGACTGAATTGAGAAATATCCCATTTATAAAGAACTAAAATAAAATTTTAGTAAAAAAAAAAAAGAATATGTTTGTCATGATTTAAAACTTTGTTTATCTTCGTTTTTAAAATTAAATTGACCCAAATATCATACATTTTATTTGATTTTTTAATTTGATAAGTAAATGATGATATTCATTTGGTTAGAATATTTATTTTCTTATAAAATTATAAAAATGCCACATGTCATCAAGTGAAAATACTGAAAACTTCTTTTAAAACTTTTTTGTTTTCAACCCATTTTAAAATACGTTTTTAGAAATTATTTCGTCTCAAACTCTACCCAATAAGAGGAATTTCAGCCTTTGGGATCTACAACGAAACAGAGGAAAGTGTAACCTTTGGTAACAAGGGAGAGGCTTGTGATGTGTGGCACTTAATAATATATGCAGCAACATATGTGTGATTCATTTTAGAGGATTTGGTAGTGCTTTAATGCATTGTGAAACTGAAATCTCATACAGTAAGAGAGATTTTTGATGGATTCTAGTATACATAACATAAATAGGATATTGATTGGTCATCATTTCGATTTTTTTAGTTTCTGTTCAAAGACGTTTTGATACTCTACTTCATGTTTATTTAAGAAAGAATCTTTTACTTCTCTTTCTCCAAAAAATAAATATAATAATTTGGAGAAGGTGTTATCTAAAACACTTTGGTTGAATGAGATTCTCCGTTTGAACTTCTTATTAGACTTTTGACGCTTAACCAGTTGTGATTGTTATGAATGAGATTAGTTTACAGCAGAGAGTGACATACACACACACACATACATACTTTTAAGTTATACACCGCGTCTATCTCCATTATTCTCGATGATATATTTTATTTTGGCCAATATTTAACGATTTATGTGAACCCGTATTATTCATGATATATATATATATATATTTACCATTAATTAGCGATTATATTCGAAAAATATTAATTACATACATAATTGGTATTTTAACATAGAAAAGCCTCCGTATTGGTTTTCTTAAACGACGGATCAATGACTTTGCTGATCTTTCTCTTATATCTTGATGTTTGTTTCTTCGGCTAATAGTTGACTTGACCTTCAAACTAAAAATTCTAAACGAAATCCATTTCACATTCAATTATCAATTATCAATTATATATATATATATATATATATAAAGCTATGACTCTACACTATTCTTAACGTCATATCAATAATATTATTTATTTTATTGGTCGTGTATTGTTTTTCTTTTTTCTTTTTTTTTTTGTGAGATCCGCATTTTTTTCTCTGGTCTCATGGAACGTTTTCTGAATCTCCTGCGAGATGCAGGATGTATTTTCTAGTTATTATAATTTAAGATGCTTTCTCGATGTAACAATGAAAGTGATTGCATCTATGTTAGCGAAAGATGAGATAAAAATGCTTTGGTAGATCATCACCAAGGAAATAAATAATGTTATTTGTATTCACACTTTTTTTACAAAAAAAAAATCTCATTGATTTAATATAAGTAAATAATTTATAGAAATAACTAATGATAAAATATTATAAGTAAGGAAAATTTTCAACTAGAGTATAAAAGAAGTATTAGTAATTTGGTTTATTTAAAGATATCTACTACATTTTTAACTTAAATGATGTTATTAATAGAGTCGGAGTCAATGATTAAAAAAATTAAAATTTATAGTATAATATCAAGAACTAGCATGGGCCCTTAGAGATTCAAATTTTATAAGAAGAAGAAAAAAAAAATAATGAGTTTCACAAAAGTTTTTAAAAAGTACAAATAAGCAATATATTAATAAGATATTATAAACAGGGTATAAATAATACAATTAAATAATGAAAGAATTATGACTTTAATATATATGAAATAATTCATATTTTGAAAGTGCCAAATTAATTTAATGTTTTTTATGACATTGCTGGTCAACGTGGCTCCGCTCCATGTCAACGCCAGTGCATGTTGCAATCCAGTAACGACCAATATCCACTTGCCACTTGATAGGATAGGACTGCCGTTATGTTTTAATTTACATTTTCCAATTGCATGCCGCAGATAAATATAAAAAATGGATTGCAACGGCCAACATCCACTTGCTACTTGATAGGACCACTCTTTTGTTTTAATTTACATTTACCAATTCTATGCCTAAGATAAGTATAAAGCAATGTTTTGAAAATTTGACTTATCATTCAACTGGTAAAAACACTCATTCATAATTCTTAACAGAATCCTTAAACAAATAATAATTAAATGTATATCTATGTTTTTTAATTTATATATTAAAATTTTAATATAATAAATAAATTTTAATAAATTTTAAATATTTAATTATTAATTCAATATTTCTTATAATATTTTAAAAATTATTTTAATTAAAAATAAAAAATATATATAATTAAAAGTTAAGAGATTTAATATTAAATTTTTAGAGTTTTAAAACTATATTAAAATTTTACTTATCATTAAAACATAACAATTTTAATTAAACATTTTTATATTTGAAAGAAACATTATTAAGAGATGGGATATAATAAAGAAGAAACACTAAAAATAGTCAAGTATATGCTTTTTTATTTTTTTTATATTTTATATTTTTTAATTTTTTTATATTTCAACCTTATATTTCTTTTAATATTTTTTATTTTTAATTTGTTAAATTTATTCAAGATAAACTATTTTATTATTTAAAAAAAATTGTACTGATTGATTCAAATTAGGTGTCAACCTATTCAATTTTAATCTAACTAATTTTTGATTAATTTTTAACTGATTTTTTGATTGATCGATTTTTTGAGTCAATCAAATTAGATGAGAAATCGATTCCTGATCAAATTTCCCGATCTGCTATAATTTTCTTAACTATGGTATAAAGAATGGAATGCGACAGCCAACATCCACTCACTACTTGATAAGACCATTCTTTTGTTTTAATTTACATTTTCCAATTCCACGCCTTAGATAAGTAAAAAGAATGCGAAAAATTTAAGAAAGGTTAGATAATGTAATTTTATTTGTTCATATAAATTTTATATTTAGTATATTAATAGAATTAACAATTTTTTTATAGATTCTTTCAATAAATATCTAAATAATAGATAAAAGAAAAAAAATCCTCAAATAAAGAGATAAATCTCAATTAAATTTAAAAAAAAGGGAGTCATCACAGTGTTTAAAAAAAATTTCTAATATCAAATGCAAGACTTACACTGATACTACAATAATTTTTCACTCTATTAGCATACCTATATATGCCAATTTCTATCTAAGAGCTTTAGAATTTTTAAACTCAAAATTGAGAATTTTAAAATTCTCAAGATTTTAAAGACATACAACAAGAAGCAAAAAAATTTTAAATATCTTTTTAAATTTTGATGATAAACAAATCTTAGATTTTTAGAATCATAAATTACCTTTTTAGCTTGATAAGCATATCAACAATATATGAAAAACTCATAGACAAAAAGAGGGCTCAATACTTTTTAAAAAATATCAAAAAGAAAAGTAGTTCAAAAAATTAATTTTGAAAAAATGTTTTGAAAATTAATGATTACATAAATTTTGATCATATTAAATTCACAATGAATTTAATAATCTTATTAGAAAAGCAACAAAATCCTATTTTTGTAAAAATTAAAGGGATTTATTTTTTTGAAAAATTAAAAAATATTTTATTTTTAAATATATGTGCTCTATTTATGAAATATATCAAATTTGATCAATTTAAAAGATTACGTGAAAGAATCAAATATAATATTTTATAAATCATTCTCACACATTATGATTTACTAAAATTATATATTTTTATTAATCACGATACTTGGAATATTTTAAATATCAAATGGGGTATTGTAAGAAAAATTAGGGTTTGTTTGGTTCTATTTTGATTTTAATATTTTTAAAACAAATATTTTTTAGAATAAATTTTGAAAAAAAAAAGATAAAAATTTGTTTGAATCATTATTTTAAAAAATTATTATTTTTTATTTTTTTCTCTGATTTTGCATAATAAAAGTTAACAAAATATTTTTAAAATATTTTATTTTTTTGTTTCTGAAAATACAATTCTATTTTTATGTTTTATAAAACACTTTATTAAAAATATATTATCAAACAAATTTTTTTATTTTTTGTTGTTAAAAATAAAAAAACTATTTTGAAAACAAAAAATCAAACAAGTTTTTATATTCCAAAATCAAGTTTGATAACAACTCAAAAAATTTTCATACTTTATTAAAACAATGGTTTACTCTTTCATAAAAATACTAGATTCATGAAATATTATACTTTTTGTATTACCAATAATATTGGTAAAAGGATGAAAAAAAATTCTCTCAGCCTTATCATATTTGGAAATTAAAAGAATAAAAAAATATTTTTTTAATTTCATGAACAATATAAAGATATTAATTTCACTTTAAATAAATTTACTTAGGATGATTTTATATCTCAAAATCTTTTATGGTTAAGATGAGAAATCAAATCAATAAAATTAGGCATAAATTTCAAATTAATATGTGAGAAAAAATATTTCTTACATATCTTTTATATAATTATTAAATAACACAAGAACAAGAACATGAAATAAACATCCTTATTCATAATTTGATATATCTCTAAAGGTTGGAATTCCTTACAAAAAAAATTATGAAAATAAAAAATTTGGATATGAATAATGAACTTATAATTATTATGGCAAGAAAGTACAGACCAACAGCATGTTCTGACATGAAAAAAATTTGAAAAATGATGACTCAGTTATATAAAATGTACTTACAATAATAAATAAGACTTAAATTCAACAAATGCTTATTAAAAAAAAAGAGTCACAGCATAAAAACTTTGAAAGAGTCTCTTTTATTTGATTAAGTGGGGATATATGCATAATATATTTATATAATTTGTATAATATTTATTATATTTTTAATTATTATTTTATTTATTAAATTATTATTATTAATTATTAACATATATTTTAAAAAATAAAGACATTAAAATAATTTTTTATTTTGCCTATTATTATTATATATATATATATATTATATCATCTAACTACACGGACTCAAATTATTAATTTTCTGGCTTTTGCAGTATAATTATCATCTGACAAATATTAAACAAATTAAATATGAATTATTTATTGTACAAAAAAGTCAAAAGGTGAATACTGTTACCATTAATAGGGAGAAACAAGAGTGAAACTTGTTCAGAGACGCATTGAATTTTGTTACTCTTCAATTCACTTGTCTTATACGTATCATTGGTTCATAAAATATTTTTATTTAATGTTATAGTTAATTCTTTAAATTGATTAAATGTGATATATCTTATAATTAGAACACATACTTGTAATATCTCAAATATCAAACGAGTATTGTATGAAAAATTATTTTCTAAAATTAAGTTTGAGAATAACTCAAAAATTTCTTATGTTTTATTAAAATAATAATTTATTTTGTCATAAAAAATAATAAATTTATTAAATATTATATTACATATATTTTTAGTATTATTAGAGAAAAAATTTTGAAAAAAATTCTTTCCACTGTGACAAATTTAGAGATCGTTAAAAAATTGAGCAAAATAATTTTATATATCATGAAAATCTTGATTACATTCAATTTGTTTTTAATTAATTTTTATTTCAAATTACACAACAAAACCCAGAATTTTGCAACAAAAGATATGAGGGTCAACTAGGAAATTTTTCACTATATAATCCCAGCATACAACTCAAATATCAGGCATACAGCCCAGAATTTAAACAAATAGCTATGTAAAAAAGTAAACATATGCAGCAAACATTATGCCAAACATACACAGATTCCTTCACATAACTACAAAACATAGCCAAGGAACATGTATTGTTCCCAAAAATTATGCATAGTACCAAAACTATATATACAGGACGAAACAGAGCACGCCCAAGTTTTAAATGCAAAACCAAATCAATCCATGCCTCATATTAAACCAAACTTCTTCACACAACCAAGGCACCACAGCAATTCCTAAAAGCCCAGCACTAAAACCAGTGACAAGATTACTTCCTACATCTACTATTGCGATGGGTTTACAAGTCATTGATTTGGAGTTTCGTGCTTGCTTTGTTGGATGCAATCAGAACCAATTCTGGTTCTGGTCGAAAACCGGGACCATTTCTGCTTTTAGTCTGAAGTAGAACCAGCTTTTGTTCTGGTTGAGCAGTTTCGGTTCTAAACCACTGGTTTCTGTACCAGAGTTAACCAACTCTAGTTCTAATTCAGAACAATTCAAAGTTGCCCATGTTTGACATTTGTTTTTTTTCAATGTATAATCATCTCTAATTTTGCCATTTCATTTTGCACAGTCACACAAAAAGGCTGCAACTTTCAGAAGTAAGGCTTTTCCTCATTTCGAAGAACTTTGTATGATAATTGGAAAAGAACATGCAACCGGCAAGGATCACAATCTGCATGTGACATAATTGAGGAGATGGAGAGAAGGAATGTAGGTGCTAGCCAAGATGACATGGAGGACATTGAAATGGTCAATGACATCGTTGCTTCAATGGCATTTTCAGAAATGACCATGAACAATGCAAGTGAAGCAAGTTCTGGGTCAAGGAAAAGGAGAAGAAGCAGTGGTGATGACATGTTTGTGGAGGTGTTCAAGGAGCTGGGTGCCAATATAGGGCATGCCCTTCAAGTAGCAATTGATAAATTATGCAGCATATTAGATTGGCGGATGTGGCAAACTTGAATCCAAAAGAGAGCAACTCTATTTCTGAGTTGGCAAAAGTGAAAAACCTTACAAAAGATGAGATTGACGCTGCTCATGCTAAGATCATTGCTAATAACAAATTGCCAATCGGGTCCTACAATACAAGATGCTCGAAAGGCTGCTTGGATTCAACGTGTCATCAGATAGACATGTACTAAAGTGGGATGTGTTTTAGGTGAAGTCTTTTTGGTTATGGATGTCATGAGATATATATGTTTTGGAGATGTATAATGGATATGTGATCTCAATGTGTTTTCAATATGTGCATTCTTTTGGATATGTATTTGGCAATATCTTTATATGTCATAGGTTGATCAAGTTTATATGATGACTAATTTTGTTTATATATTTATGTGACTTTTTATTAATTGGTTGATTTTTTTTTTTTGAGCAACAGTTGGTTGATATATTTATGTTATGTTATAAATATTAATAAAGAGAGGATAGATAAATTTGACAAAGCGATGGCCTTCATGTGGTATGCTTCTGCATATGATATTATCCCTGTTGAGAGGATTGAAATCTTCACTAGGCAGCGAATGAAAGCAAATATCCAAAGCAGACAAAAACAAATGATATTATTTATGGAGAAAGAACTTTTCCTTTCCCATTTTTTCTATTAATGTTTAATTGTAAAAAAAACATGTTTTCAAATTAAAATATTAAAAATGAATGTTTTGATTTTTTTTCCTATTATTGGTAATTCAAATAACATTTTTTCAATTAAAAATAAAAATAAAAATAAATATTTTAACATGTTTTGTCATTATTTAATTCAAAATTTTTTTTTGAATTAAAATAAAAAAATAAATATTTTAATATCTTTCATATTACTGGTGATTCAAATAACATGTTTTTAATTAATAATAATATTTTAATATTTTTTTATCATTGTTTAATTATAAAACAATTAATTAAAATATTAAAAATAAATATTGTAATATTTTTCTACTATCGATAATTCATATAACATTTTTTTGAATTAAAAGTAATAATTGAATATTTTAATTTTTTTATTATTATTTAATTCAAAACACATTTCTCTCAAATCTAAAATTAAAATTTGAATATTTGATTATTATTTTATTAAGAGTAGCTCAACTTTATTTTCTGCTCTATGTTCTTTTTCCTCTGATCAAACATAAGAATAGAATATTCATTTTTTTTTATATCATAGCAAACATAATTATAAATCACAAAATTTTATTTCATGAAATTCATGACTATAAAAATTATTTGTGTGCCAAAGAGGATGAATAAATAACTTATCACCTTCAGTAGCCTTGAATCAGAATCCTTCTTTTGGCACTTCCCACATTGGTTCACCCACTTTAATCATCATAGGTAAATGTTGACACACACACAAATTTCTCCAACTTATAACTGAACTAAATTGAGGTATTATGCTATTAATCTTTCTAACAAATACTTTTATTACTAAAAAGTCAAAAAGTACAAATACAAACCTGTCTTACAACATAATTCCTTTTACTCGACTCATTTGTTTGCTCATGAAGTTCACAGCAATCGTTTGGGTCTTGATTCAACTTTTCGAAGAGTTGAATCAAGGACGCTACACCAAACAACTGCAAACAGCAAAACAACAACGAGGTTAGGGCCAAAAAAAATTAAACACTGAAAAGAAATCCGGCTTTCCAACAATCGAACTCTTTGTAATATTGACTCAATATTATTGAGTAGGCGCAATCACGAAACTGCCATGCAGTATCGTGTGAAAGTTTTAGTCAAGTCAACACGCTGTGGAAAATTTTTAAAAAAATTGAAAAATTCCAATCTAGAAATTATTCATCAAATCACCTACTTTGTTTGACTGTTCTCAGAACTGCAGCATATAATGTCATATAATATGTACAGCCCAGGCATCATTGGCAATCCATTCCCTCAAGCCATATCAAAGTTGACTTCAACCACCATAGTTACTTCCATCAGCAGAGAAGCGCAAGGCAACCATTCAGCTTACTCACATATATCATTCGATTTGGTCTCGCAGCAGTAGATATTATTATATGCATGGTTGAGCTTCCTTTAAGCTTAAGTGGTATCAGAATGGTGCCAACACTTCATGGGAGGTGAAAGCATGAGTATAGGTCCCCTGATTGCTGTAAGAAGCTGCTTATCGCCATTAATGGCAGAACTCCTGGACCTGGTCGACCGACCATCCAGGCACAGGACGGGGATACCATCGTTTTTTAACTTAAGATCATAGTTTGTTGACAGAAACCTTGCCATCCATTGGCATGGAATTCGTCAGGTAAGGGTTTAATTTCTATACTTTAACTCTTTTCCTCATGTCCCCACATATACGAAAGGTTGATTAATTTAGATCATATTTTCTGCATAAGAACTTTGTACGTGGTTTTGTACATGGCAGATTGTATAGGACATTGAGTCATTGACCATTGTCTAGAATCTGGAACAAATAAGCAAGTGAAGCAGGCTCCAAGGCAGGGAGGGGTGATGATGTCAAGGAAAGCAACGAGGAATTTGAGATTCTTCTATGATGGTCAAGGAGTTCCAATCTACCATGTACAAAACCCCGTACTTGTACAAAAATAACCATGGTATCCCCTTCCTGTGTCTGGATGGTGGGTCGACCAGGTCCAGGAGTTCTGCCATTAATGGTGATAACCAGCTTCTTATAGCAATCAGGGACCTATACTCATACTTTCACCTCCTATGAAGTGTTGGCTCTGGTACCACTTAAGCTTAAAGGAAGCTCAACCATGCCCATAATAAACACCTGCTACTGCGAGACCAAATAGAATAATATATGTGAGTAAGCTGAATGGTTGCTTTGTGCTTCCCTGATGATGGAAGTAACCATGGTGGTTGATCTCGACTTTAAGGAATGGTTTGCCAATGATGCCTGGGCATGTACGTACTACATGACGTTATGTACTGCAGTTCTGAGAACAGTCAAACAAAGTACGGGATTAGATGAACAATTCGTACATTGGAATTTTTCAATTTTTTTATTTTCCACAGTGTATTGACTTGACTAAAACTTTCACACTATACTGCATGGCAGTTTCGTGATCGCGCTTTTTTTGAATTCTCAATATTACGAAGAGTCCGATTATTGGAAAGTCGGATTGTTTAATTTTTTAAATTCTGTAAACTTTTTTTTTTTTGAGTTCTAACAAAATGTTCCACACTATCAAACTCTCTTTTTTTTTTTTTGGCCATCACAAGAAAGCTACGCCAAACAACGGCAAACAGCAAAACAAAAAGCCAAAATCACCGTACACCAGATCTGTCTTTTGAATCAACCTCCAATCCGCATCCGGATTCTCTGCTTCGCAAAGCGCGGAGCACATTGTATTTGGCTTCAAAACGACATCGTTTCACACATGTAATCCCACCCGTTTGCTACATCAACGAATCTTATCGTGCCACGCACGCTGTAGGACACAGAAAGCAAGACGCAAGACGACATCTAGGCTATCGTTGCACAAGATCCCAACATGAACAAATTCATCATTTGGTTCTTCTTCAACGCGAATGCATTCATCATTTGCCCTCCCTTCAATAGCTAAACCTAATGCCATTAGTATAAAGTTTTTCTTCTCCAAGACGCCATCTAGTTCTTCTCCAAGGCATGCAGCAGTCGTCCAGAAGCCCGAGACCCAAATCAAGTTTTTAGATCTTCTTCTTTAAGATTTTAGATCGAACTCTGCATCTTCTTCAAAGTTTGAGATTCAAATTTTTATGTTTTTCTATTAAAACCCAACGAGCAACGCAGATCAAGATTCAAATTTAAGAATTTTTTTATTTTTTTCATTCTTAGAGATGGCTTTTGCTGAAAGTGTATTCGTTCTTGCTATATATATATATATATATATATATATCCAGTTTCAATTGTTCAAATTTTTAGATTCAATTTCTTTTATTCAAACCCAGCGAGCAATGCAGATCAAGACTTAATTCTTGTTGCTTTTTTATTCAAGTTTTCATTCTTAGAGATGGCTTCTATTGACTTGCTATTCAATTGCTCGTTGATTTTTTATTTAAGTTTTCATTCTTAAAGATGGCTTCTGTTGAATTGCTATCCAGTTGCTTACTGCTTTTTTATTTAGGTTTTCACTCTTAGAAATGGCTTCTGCTAAATTATAGTTTCAAGTGCTTGCTGTTTGATTACTTGCTGATTAAGCTGAGCTCATTTATGTGAATTGCTTGTTATCGTTGGAATTCTTGTTGTTTGTGTTAATTGCTTACTGTCTTATTTCATTGTTTTATCTTGGAAATGCCAACATAGTGAATGAAATTGAACTTTCATTTTTGCCAACATAGGGCTTGATTTGTTTCCTAATGTTGCAATCTACCAATATAGGAATGTACAATTGCTACCAAAATAATAGTTGAATGTACAATTGCTACCAAAATAACAGTTGAATATACAAAAGAACAATTGATGTGTCTCTAATGCTAGCTTCTTCCTTATTCCATAAATCTATTAACCTATCCCCTATCATTATTCTAAATCATTCCATGACTTATCTCTACTACAGGTTTGCTTGTTGAACCTACATTTACAGACGAAAAAACTCAAATGAAGCCAAATTGATTGTGCTTGAAAGAGGACAAATAAAGCCAAATGAAAGAAGAGAAATATAGGTCTATAAGAAGTGCAAATGCTTTATAAAGCATAATGAAGTAAAAGGAATGGCATGGACATACTATAAATGAAAAAAATGTGACACTGTAATGGCTCCAAGTTGTAAAAAGTGCATTTGTAATAAAGAGTGCATTGTAATGACTAATTTGATTTTAATAAAATTGATTATTTTACTATTAACGTTGCAAAGTTGTTATTACTTTAAATTATTTTATGTTTATGTATCTTTTGAGATATATTTTCTAAACGCCAATGATTCAAGCGGTAGAACTAGACAATCTAGTTACACATGCATTAAAAATGAATAGTAATCAAATCATAAGTACTAAATACCTATCAATACCATTTGAGTCTTAAAGATTTTATAGCTCTAACCACCAATAATCTAGTATAATTAAGTTCACTCTCATTTGTCTAAGGCAATACTGTCGATGCAATAGGTGCATACAGTGCTGACAATGCTGAGCATAATAAAACATAGTGCATTTGAAACTTGGAGCTGAAGGTATTTGCTTGCATTTGATTATCCTAAAAAAGAAAAGTAATATTAAGATTTTTTAAACACTTATCACCAAACAGATAAGCACACATACTTCCATAACATAGATGGGCGATTTTATGAATCTCTGACCATTAAAGCTGTTCTTCTTCTTTTCCATAGTTTCTAAACCCAGTTCTTCTATCAATTTTTCTTCCTTATGACATCTCTCTTCTTGAATCCCCTTGGCTGTGTAGCCATCTTGATCGGTGGTGTTGTAATTGCACAACCATCAGTGTTTGGACTTGTTTGGTTGGAGTTTGGCTAAAGTGAAGTTTTATCACCTACTTGCTCAATTCTATTAGGCCTTTTTGCATTAATGAGAATGTTTCCAGATGCCTCGCTTGCTAATCTAATCATTATGGAACAAAGTTTTATATCGTTATGTGGTTTTACACCTAGGATCTACTTGAATTTTATTTCCCCTGATATCATGTTTTATACCACTCCTTACTTCTTTTGTCCACCTCTTTAAAATATATTACTTAGGAAGCTTCTTCACATCCCTCACATCATATAACTTCAAAGCATGATAACATAATATGTCTAAAGTTTTAAACTTTCAACAATTGCATAAAATTGACCCCGTTGCCAAGATCAAAATGAACTCTTCATTCTCCTTCTTCATCAACCATATTAACAACAAAGTCAAACACTGGATCTCTCTCATTTCCATGTGGTATACAAGCAGCTACATATAGATCCTACTATTCTTAAAATAAGTCAAAGATAAGAGCTATATAAATGTAAGAAAGCTATCAAAGCATAGGGCAACTTTAGACAATAATCGAAGCACTTTTTGGCATGACTCGAACTCATGCTTGAACTCAATATATCTCTTATCATCTATAACCCCTTTGAAAGGCCTAAAGAATTGATTATGTATAAATCTAGCTTTGTACAATTCTTGATATTAGCATTTACGCTTTCACTTAGTTGTGTGCTTTGCATGTCAAACGTGAAAGCTTTCTTCATATGACACTATGCCCATTTCTCCTTTATGTTATAAATTGATCTTAGCTAGTTATTTTCATATGCATTTTATAATCCTACCAAGCAGCTCTATGCTTCCTCAAACTGTATTTCCTCCAAGTATTCATACATGCACTTCAAGAAATCCCTCAAATGTGAGCCACCCTTCATCAAGTTTCCAAGACACTTAATGTTATTTTGCATTTAATGCCATGTGCACAATCTATGCTTTATTTTTGGCATCACCTCGCACAATATCCTTGTCATTGCTTGATCTTGGTTGTTAAAGATAGTAAAAGGCATTTTTTTCCTATATGCCTCCAGAAAGTTTCCAATAACCACTTGAATGAATTTATGGTTTCATCATATAGTAACGTCACTCTAAAAATAACCATTTGTCTATAGTGATTGAGGCCTAAAACTATAGGAAGTGGCCTAATGATCGTGGTTAGTACTATATGTTGTGTTCAGTAACACCATCTCACCAAAATATACATAGTTAAGCAATATTTATGCATCAACTTAAAAGACATTTGTTATTTATTCTTCCATATGTATATGATAAAAATGATAAAATGATAAATTTTCTAAGTATTACTCTTAGAAATACCATAATAGGCATTCAGTTTCTCTATAAACTATACTTCTCGACCTTTTAGCTTTCAAATAGCTTTTAGCATCCAACTGGGTGTAGCCAAAGTTAACTATTCCTCTAGCATGTCCACTCATCAACTTAAACAAAAATTTATATTGAAGCCTAGAATCCTCTACCAAATATATTTTATAGGCT